>JASUUJ010000291.1:0-600000 GCA_030449895.1 Citrus mangshanensis | reverse complement strand
ATGCCCAAAAAACGGGTGGGCTATAGCCTTGGGGGGAGGGGCTGGCCCACTTCGTCCGCCGGACTCGGAATGGGGCGAGACTTTGCGAGCGCACTCCGTGTGCCAAAAATAGGCCACAGGCAGAGCCGCACCCAAAAATAAGCCCCCAACGGTCCCGTCCCCAAGTTCGTCTGCCGCAAAAATGAACAAAAAACGGGTGGGCTATAGCCTTGGGGGGAGGGGCTGGCCAACTTCGTCCGACGGACTCGGAATGGGACGAGACTTTGCGAGCGCCCTCCGTGTGCCAAAAATAGGCCGCGGGCACAGCCGCGCCCAAAAACAAGCCCCCGAAGGTCCCGTCCCCAAGTTCGTCCGCCGCAAAAATGCCCAAAAAACGGGTGGGCTATAGCCTTGGGGGGAGGGGCTGGCCAACTTCGTCCGCCGGACTCGGAATGGGGCGATACTTTGCGAGCGCCGTCCGTGTGCCAAAAATAGGCTTTGGGCGCAGCCGCGCCCAAAAATAAGTGCCCGAAGGACCCGTCCCCAAGTTCGTCCGCCGCAAAAATGCCCAAAAAACAGGTGGGCTATAGCCTTGGGGGGAGGGGCTGGCCAACATCGTCCGCCGGACTCGGAATGGGGCGAGACTTTACGAACGCCCTCCGAGTCCCAAAAATAGCCCATGGCCACAGCCGCGTCAAAAAAGAAGCGTCCGAAGGTCCTGTCCCCAAGTTCGTCCGCCGCAAAAATGCCCAAAAAACGGGTGGGCTATAGCCTTGGGGGGAGGGGCTGGCCAACTTCGTCCGCAGGACTCGGAACGGGGCGAGACTTTGCGAGCGCCCTCCGTGTGCCAAAAATAGGCCGCGGGCACAGCCGCCCCAAAAATAAGTCCCCGAAGGTCCCGTCCCCAAGTTCGTCCGCCGCAAAAATGCCCAAAACATGGGTGGGCTATAGCCTTGGGGGGAGGGGCTGGCCAACTTTGTCCGCCGGACTCGGAATGGGGCGAGACTTTTCGAGCGCCCTCCGTGTGCCAAAAATAGGCCGCGGGCACAGTCGCGCCCAAAAATAAGCCCCCGAAGGTCCCGTCCCCAAGTTCGTCCGCCGCAAAAATGCCCAAAAAACGGGTGGGCTATAGGCTTGGGGGGAGGGGCTGGCCCACTTTGTCCGCCGGACTCGGAATGGGGCTAGACTTTGCGAGCACCCTCCGTGTGCCAAAAATAGGCCACGGACACAGCCGCGCCCAAAAATAAGCCCCTGAAGGTCCCGTCCCCAAGTTCGTCCGCAGCAAAAATGCCCAAAAAACGGGTGGGCTATTGCCTTGGGGGGAGGGGCTGACCCACTTCGTCCGCCGTACTCGGAATGGGGCGCGACTTTGCGAGCACCCTGCGTGTACCAAAAATAGGCCGCGGGCACAGCCGCGTCCAAAAATAAGCCCCCGAAGGTCCCGTCCCCAAGTTCGTCCGCCGCAAAAATGCCCAAAAAACGGGTGGGCTATAGCCTTGGGGGGAGGGGCTGGCCAACTTCGTCCGCCGGACTCGGAATGGAGCGAGACTTTGCGAGCGCCCTCCGTGTGCCAAAAATAGGCCGCGGGCACAGCCGCGCCCAAAAATAAGCCCCCGAAGGTCCCGTCCCCAAGTTCGTCCGCCGCAAAAATGCCCAAAAAACGGGTGGGCTATAGCCTTGGGGGGAGGGGCTGGCCCACTTCGTCCGCCGGACTCGGAATGGGGCGATACTTTGCGAGCGCCCTCCGTGTGCCAAAAATAGGCTTTGGGCGCAGCCGTGCCCAAAAATAAGTGCCCGAAGGTCCCGTCCCCAAGTTCGTCCGCCGCAAAAATGCCCAAAAAACGGGTGGGCTATAGCATTGGGGGGAGGCGCTGGCCAACTTCGTCCGCCGGACTCGGAATGGGGCGATACTTTGCGAGCGCCCTCCGTTTGCCAAAAATAGGCTTTGGGCGCAGCCGCGCCCAAAAATAAGTGCCCGAAGGTCCCGTCCCCAAGTTCGTCCGCCGCAAAAATGCCCAAAAAACGGGTGGGCTATAGCCTTGGGGGGAGGGGCTGGCCCACTTCGTCCGCCGGACTCGGAATGGGGTGAGACTTTGCGAGCGCCCTCAGTGTGTAAAAATAGGCCACGGGCACAGCCGCGCCCAAAAATAAATGCCCGAATGTCCTGTCCCCAAGATCGTCCGCCGCAAAAATGCCCAAAAAACAGGTGGGCTATTGCCTTGGGGGGAGGGGCTGGCCAACTTCGTCCGCCGGACTCGGAAAGGGGGTAGACTTTGCGAGCACCCTCCGTGTGCCAAAAATAGGCCACGGACTCAGCCGCGCCCAAAAATAAGCCCCTGAAGGTCCCGTCCCCAAGTTCGTCCGCAGCAAAAATGCCCAAAAAACGGGTGGGCTATTGCCTTGGGGGGAGGGGCTGACCCACTTCGTCCGCCGTACTCGGAATGGGGCGCGACTTTGTGAGCACCCTGCGTGTACCAAAAATAGGCCGTGGGCACAGCCGCGTCCAAAAATAAGCCCCCGAAGGTCCCGTCCCCAAGTTCGTCCGCCGCAAAAATGCCCAAAAAACGGGTGGGCTATAGCCTTGGGGGGAGGGGCTGGCCAACTTCGTCCGCCGGACTCGGAATGGGGCGAGACTTTTCGAGCGCCCTCCGTGTGCCAAAAATAGGCCGCGGGCACAGCCGCGCCCAAAAATAAGCCCCCGAAGGTCCCGTCCCCAAGTTCGTCCGCAGCAAAAATGCCCCAAAAACGGGTGGGCTATAGCCTTGGGGGGAGGGGCTGGCCAACTTCGTCCGCCGGACTCGGAATGGGGCGATACTTTGCGAGCACCCGCCGTGTGCCAAAAATAGGCTTTGGGCACAGCCGTGCCCAAAAATAAGCGCCCGAAGGTCCCGTCCCCAAATTCGTCCGCCGCAAAAATCCCCAAAAATCGGGTGGGCTATAGCCTTGGGGGGAGGGGCTGGCCCACTTCGTCCGCCGGACTCGGAATGGGGCGAGACTTTGCGAGCGCCCTCCGTGTGCAAAAATAGGCCGCGGGCACAGCCGCGCCCAAAAATAAATGCCCGAATGTCCCGTCCCCAAGATCGTCCGCCGCAAAAATGCCCAAAAAACAGGTTGGCTGTAGCCTTGGGGGGAGGGGCTGGCCAACTTCGTCCGCCGGACTCGGAATGGGGCTAGACTTTGCGAGCACCCTCCGTGTGCCAAAAATAGGCCGCGGACACAGCCGCGCCCAAAAATAAGCCCCCGAAGGTCCCGTCCCCAAGTTCGTCCGCAGCAAAAATGCCCAAAAAACGGGTGGGCTATTGCCTTGGGGGGAGGGGCTGGCCCACTTCGTCCGCCGGACTCGGAATGGGGCGCGACTTTGCGAGCACCCTGCGTGTACCAAAAATAGGCCACGGGCACAGCCGCGTCCCAAAATAAGCCCCCGATGGTCCCGTCCCCAAGTTCGTCCGCCGCAAAAATGCCCAAAAAACGGGTGGGCTATAGCCTTGGGGGGAGGGGCTGGCCAACTTCGTCCGCCGGACTCAGAATGGGGCGAGACTTTGTGAGCACCCTCCATTTGCCAAAAATAGGCTGTGGGCACAGCCGTACCCAAAAATAAGCCCCCGAAGGTCCCGTCCCCAAGTTCGTCCGGCGCAAAAATGCCCAAAAAACGGGTGGGCTATAGGCTTGGGGGGAGGGGCGGACCAACTTCGTCTGCCGGACTCGGAATGGGCCGAGACTTTGCGAGCGCCCTCCGTGTGCCAAAAATAGGCCGCGGGAATAGCCGCGCCCAAAAACAAGCCCCCGAAGGTCCAGTCCCCAAGTTCGTCCGGCGCAAAAATGCCCAAAAAACGGGTGGGCCATAGCCTTTGGGGGAGGGGCTGGCCAACTTTGTCCGCCGGACTAAGAATGGGGCGCGACTTTGCGAGCACCCTCCGTGTACCAAAAATAGGCCGCGGGCACAGCCGCGCCCAAAAATAAGCCCCCAAAGGTCCCGTCCATAAGTTCGTCCGCCGTAAAAATGCCCAAAAAACGGGTGGCCTATAGCCTTGGGGGGAGGGGCTGGCCAACTTCGTCCGCCGGTCTCAGAATGGGGCGAGACTTTGAGAACGCCCTCCGTTTGCCAAAAATAGGCCGCGGGCACAGCCGCGTCCAAAAATAAGCCCCCGATGGTCCCGTCCCCAAGTTCGTCCGCCGCAAAAATGCCCAAAAAACGGGTGGGCTATAGCCTTGGGGGGAGGGGCTGGCCAACTTCGTCCGCCGGACTCAGAATGGGGCGAGACTTTGCGAGCACCCTCCGTTTGCCAAAAATAGGCTGCGGGCACAGCCGTGCCCAAAAATAAGCCCCCGAAGGTCCCGTCCCCAAGTTCGTCCGGCGCAAAAATGCCCAAAAAACGGGTGGGCTATAGGCTTGGGGGGAGGGGCGGGCCAACTTCGTCTGCCGGACTCGGAATGGGCCGAGACTTTGCGAGCGCCCTCCGTGTGCCAAAAATAGGCCGCGGGAATAGCCGCGCCCAAAAACAAGCCCCCGAAGGTCCAGTCCCCAAGTTCGTCCGGCGCAAAAATGCCCAAAAAACGGGTGGGCTATAGCCTTTGGGGGAGGGGCTGGCCAACTTTGTCCGCCGGACTCGGAATGGGGCGAGACTTTTCGAGCGCCCTCCGTGTGCCAAAAATAGGCCGCGGGCACAGCCGCGCCCAAAAATAAGCCCCCGAAGGTCCCGTCCCCAAGTTCGTCCGCAGCAAAAATGCCCAAAAAACGGGTCGGCTATAGCCTTGGGGGGAGGGGCTGGCCAACTTCGTCCGCCGGACTCGGAATGGGGCGATACTTTGCGAGCACCCTCCGTGTGCCAAAAATAGGCTTTGGGCACAGCCGTCCCCAAAAATAAGCGCCCGAAGGTCCCGTCCCCAAGTTCGTCCGCCGCAAAAATGCCCAAAAAACGGGTGGGCTATAGCCTTGGGGGGAGGGGCTGGCCCACTTCGTCCGCCGGACTCGAAATGGGGCAAGACTTTGCGAGCGCCTTGCATGTGCCAAAAATAGGCCGCGAGCACAGCCGTGCCCAAAAATAAGCCCCCGAAGGTCCCGTCCCCAAGTTCCTCCGCCGCAAAAATGCCCAAAAAACGGGTGGGCTATAGCCTTGGGGGGAGGGGATGGCCAACTTCGTCTGCCGGACTCGGAATGGGGCGAGACTTTGCGAGCACCCTCCATGTGCCAAAAATAGGCCGCGGGCACATAAGCCCCCGAAGGTCCCGCCCCTAAGTTCGTCCGCCGCAAAAATGCCCAAAAAACGGGTGGCCTATAGCCTTGGGGGGAGGGGCTGGCCAACTTCGTCCGCCGGACTCAGAATGGGGCGAGACTTTGCGAGCACCCTCCGTTTGCCAAAAATAGGCCACGGGCACAGCTGCGCCCAAAAATAAGCCCCCGAAGGTCCCGTCCCCAAGTTCGTCCGCCGCAAAAATGCCCAAAAAACGGGTGGGCTATAGCCTTTGGGGGAGGGGCTGGCCAACTTTGTCCGCCGGACTCAGAATGGGGCGAGACTTTGAGAACGCCCTCCGTTTGGCAAAAATAGGCCGCGGGCACAGCTGCGCCCAAAAATAAGCCCCCAAAGGTCCCGTCCCCAAGTTCGTCCGCCGCAAAAATGCCCAAAAAACGGGTGGCCTATAGCCTTGGGGGGAGGGGCTGGCCAACTTCGTCCGCCGGACTCGAAATGGGGCGAGACTTTGCGAGCGCCTTCCATGTGCCAAAAATAGGCCGCGAGCACAGCCGCGCCCAAAAATAAGACCCCGAAGGTCCCGTCCCCAAGTTCCTCCGCCGTAAAAATGCCCAAAAAACGGGTGGGCTATAGCCTTGGGGGGAGGGGATGGCCAACTTCGTCCGCCGGACTCGGAATGGGGCGAGACTTTACGAGCGCCCTCCATGTGCCAAAAATAGGCCACGGGCACATAAGCCCCCGAAGGTCCCGTCCCTAAGTTCGTCCGCCGCAAAAATGCCCAAAAAACGGGTGGCCTATAGCCTTGGGGGGAGGGGCTGGCCAACTTCGTCCGCCGGACTCAGAATGGGGCGAGACTTTGCGAGCACCCTCCGTTTGCCAAAAATAGGCCACGGGCACAGCTGCGCCCAAAAATAAGCCCCCGAAGGTCCCGTCCCCAAGTTCGTTCGCCGAAAAAATGCCCAAAAAACGGGTGGGCTATAGCCTTGGGGGGAGGGGCTGGCCAACTTCGTCCGCCAGACTCGAAATGGGGCGAGACTTTGCGAGCACCCTGCGTGTACCAAAAATAGGCCACGGCCACAGCCGCGTCCAAAAATAAGCCCCCGAAGGTCCCGTCCGCAAGTTCGTCCGCCGCAAAAATGCCCAAAAAACGGGTGGGCTATAGCCTTGGGGGGAGGGGCTGGCCAACTTCGTCCGCCGGACTCAGAATGGGGCGAGACTTTGCGAGCACCCTCCGTTTCCCAGAAATAGGCTGCGGGCACAGTCGCGCCCAAAATAAGTCCCCGAAGGTCCCGTCCCCAAGTTCGTCCGGCGCAAAAATGCCCAAAAAACGGGTGGGCTATAGGCTTGGGGGGAGGGGCGGGCCAACTTCGTCCGCCGGACTCGGAATGGGCCGAGACTTTGCGAGCGCCCTCCGTGTGCCAAAAATAGGCCGCGGGCACAGCCGCGCCCAAAAACAAGCCCCCGAAGGTCCCGTCCCCAAGTTCGTCCGGCGCAAAAATGCCCAAAAAACGGGTGGGCTATAGCCTTTGGGGGAGGGGCTGGACAACTTTGGCCGCCGGACTCGGAATGGGGCGCGACTTTGCGAGCACCCTCCGTGTACCAAAAATAGGCCGCGGGAACAGCCGCGCCCAAAAATAAGCCCCCGAAGGTCCAGTCCCTAAGTTCGTCCGCCGCAAAAATGCCCAAAAAATGGGTGGGCTATAGCCTTGGGGGGAGGGGCTGGCCAACTTCGTCCGCCGGAATCGGAATGGGGCGAGACTTTGCGAGCGCCCTCCGTTTTCCAAAAATAGGCCTCGGGCACTGCCGTGCCCAAGAAGAAGCCCCCGAAGGTCCCGTCCCCAAGTTCATCCGCCGCAAAAATGCCCAAAAAACGGGTGGGCTATAGCCTTGGGGGGAGGGGATGGCCAACTTCGTCCGCCGGACTCGGAATGGGGCGAGACTTTGCGACCACCCCCCGTGTGCCAAAAATAGGCCGCGGGCACATAAGCCCCTGAAGTTCCCGTCCCCAAGTTCGCCCGCCGCAAAAATGCCCAAAAAATGGGTGGGCTATAGCCTTGGGGGGAGGGGCTGGCCAACTTCGTCCGCCGGACTTGGAATGGGGCGAGACTTTGCGAGCGACCTCCATGTGCCAAAAATAGGCGCGGGCATAGCTGCACCCAAAAATAAGCCCCGAAGGTCCCGTCCCCAAGTTCGTCCGCCGCAAAAATGCCCAAAAGCGGGTGGGCTATAGCCTTGGGGAGGGCTGGCCAACAAATCCGCCGGACTCGGAATGGGGCTAGACTTTGCGAGCACCCTCCGTGTGCCAAAAATAGGCCGCGGGCACAGCTGCGCCCAAAAATAAGCCCCCGAAGGTCCCGTCCCCAAGTTCGTCCGCCGCAAAAATGCCCAAAAAACGGGTGGGCTATAGCGTTGGGGGGAGGGGCTGGCCAACTTCGTCCGCCGGACTCGAAATGGGGCGAGACTTTGCGAGCGCCTTCCATGTGCCAAAAATAGGCCGCGATCACAGCCGCGCCCAAAAATAAGCTCCCGAAGGTCCCGTCCCCAAGTTCCTCCGCCGCAAAAATGCCCAAAAAACGGGTGGGCTATAGCCTTGGGGGGATGGGATGGCCAACTTCGTCCGCCGGACTCGGAATGGGGCGAGACTTTGCGAGCACCCTCCATGTGCCAAAAATAGGCCGCGGGCACATAAGCCCCCGATGGTCCCGTCCCTAAGTTCGTCCGCCGCAAAAATGCCCAAAAAACGGGTGGCTTATAGCCTTGGGGGGAGGGGCTGGCCAACTTCGTCCACCGGACTCAGAATGGGGCGAGACTTTGCGAGCGCCCTCCGTTTGCCAAAAATAGGCCACGGGCACAGCTGCGCCCAAAAATAAGCCCCCGAAGGTCCCGTCCCCAAGTTCGTCCGCCGCCAAAATGCCCAAAAAACGGGTGGGCTATAGCCTTGGGGGGAGGGGCTGGCCAACTTTGGCCGCCGGACTCGGAATGGGGCGCGACTTTGCGAGCACCCTCCGTGTACCAAAAATAGGCCGCGGGAACAGCCGCGCCCAAAAATAAGCCCCCGAAGGTCCAGTCCCTAAGTTCGTCCGCCGCAAAAATGCCCAAAAAACGGGTGGCCTATAGCCTTGGGGGGAGGGGCTGGCCAACTTCGTCCGCCGGACTCAGAATGGGGCGAGACTTTGAGAACACCCACCGTTTGCCAAAAATAGGCCGCGGGCACAGCTGCGCCCAAAAATAAGCCCCCGAAGGTCCCGTCCCCAAGTTCGTCCGCCGCAAAAATGCCCAAAAAACGGGTGGGCTATAGCCTTGGGGGGAGGGGCTGGCCAACTTCGTCCGCCGGACTCGGAATGGGGCGATACTTTGTGAGCGCCCTCCGTGTGCCAAAAATAGGCTTTGGGCGCAGCCGCGCCCAAAAATAAGCGCCTGAAGGTCCCGTCCCCAAGTTCGTCCGCCGCAAAAATGCCCAAAAAACGGGTGGGCTATAGCCTTGGGGGGAGGGGCTGGCCCACTTCGTCCGCCGGACTCGGAATGGGGCGAGACTTTGCGAGCGCCCTCCGTGTGCAAAAATAGGCCGCGGGCACAGCCGCACCCAAAAATAAGTGCCCGAAAGTCCCGTCCCCAAGATCGTCCGCCGCAAAAATGCCCAAAAAACGGGTGGGCTATAGCGTTGGGGGGAGGGGCTGGCCAACTTCGTCCGCCGGACTCGAAATGGGGCGAGACTTTGCGAGCGCCTTCCATGTGCCAAAAATAGGCCGCGAGCACAGCCGGGCCCAAAAATAAGCTCCCGAAGGTCCCGTCCCCAAGTTTCTCCGCCGCAAAAATGCCCAAAAAACGGGTGGGCTATAGCCTTGGGGGGATGGGATGGCCAACTTCGTCCGCCGGACTCGGAATGGGGCGAGACTTTGCGAGCACCCTCCATGTGCCAAAAATAGGCCGCGGGCACATAAGCCCCCGATGGTCCCGTCCCTAAGTTCGTCCGCCGCAAAAATTCCCAAAAAACGGGTGGCTTATAGCCTTGGGGGGAGGGGCTGGCCAACTTCGTCCGCCGGACTCAGAATGGGGCGAGACTTTGTGAGCGCCCTCCGTTTGCCAAAAATAGGCCGCGGGCACAGCTGCGCCCAAAAATAAGCCCCCGAAGGTCCCGTCCCCAAGTTCGTCCGCCGCAAAAATGCCCAAAAAACGGGTGGGCTATAGCCTTGGGGGGAGGGGCTGGCCAACTTCGTCCGCCGGACTCGAAATGGGGCGAGACTTTGCGAGCGCCTTCCGTGTGCCAAAAATAGGCCGCGGGCACAGCCGCGCCCAAAATTAAGCCCCCGAAGGTCCCGTCCCCAAGTTCGTCCGCCGCAAAAATGCCCAAAAAACGGGTGGGCTATAGCCTTGGGGGGAGGGGCTGGCCAACTTCGTCCGCCGGACTCGGAATGGGGCGAGACTTTGCGAGCGCCCTCCGTGTTCCAAAAATAGGCCTCGGGCACTGCCGTGCCAAAAAAGAAGCCCCCGAAGGTCCCGTCCCCAAGTTCATCCGCCGCAAAAATGCCCAAAAAACGGGTGGGCTATAGCCTTGGGGGGAGGGGATGGCCAACTTCGTCCGCCGGACTTGGAATGGGGCGAGACTTTGCGACCACCCCCCGTGTGCCAAAAATAGGCCGTGGGCACATAAGCCCCTGAAGGTCCCGTCCCCAAGTTCGCCCGCCGCAAAAATGCCCAAAAAATGGGTGGGCTATAGCCTTGGGGGGAGGGGCTGGCCAACTTCGTCCGCCGGACTTGGAATGGGGCGAGACTTTGCAAGCGACCTCCATGTGCCAAAAATAGGCCGCGGGCATAGCTGCACCCAAAAATAAGCCCCCGAAGGTCCCGTCCCCAAGTTCGTCCGCCGCAAAAATGCCCAAAAAACGGGTGGGCTATAGCCTTGGGGGGAGGGGCTGGCCAACTTTGGCCGCCGGACTCGGAGTGGGGCGCGACTTTGCGAGCACCCTCCGTGTACCAAAAATAGGCCGCGGGAACAGCCGCGCCCAAAAATAAGCCCCCGAAGGTCCAGTCCCTAAGTTCGTCCGCCGCAAAAATGCCCAAAAAACGGGTGGCCTATAGCCTTGGGGGGAGGGGCTGGCCAACTTCGTCCGCCGGACTCAGAATGGGGCGAGACTTTTAGAACACCCACCGTTTGCCAAAAATAGGCCGCGGGCACAGCTGCGCCCAAAAATAAGCCCCCGAAGGTCCCGTCCCCAAGTTCGTCCGCCGCAAAAATGCCCAAAAAACGGGTGGGCTATAGCGTTGGGGGGAGGGGCTGGCCCACTTCGTCCGCCGGACTCGAAATGGGGCGAGACTTTGCGAGCGCCTTCCATGTGCCAAAAATAGGCCGCGAGCACAGCCGCGCCCAAAAATAAGCTCCCGAAGGTCCCATCCCCAAGTTCCTCCGCCGCAAAAATGCCCAAAAAACGGGTGGGCTATAGCCTAGTGGGGATTGTATGGCCATCCCCGACCGGCGGACTCGGAATGGGGCGAGACTTTGCGAGCACCCTCCATGTGCCAAAAATAGGCCGCGGGCACATAAGCCCCCGATGGTCCCGTCCCTAAGTTCGTCCGCCGCAAAAATGCCCAAAAAACGGGTGGCTTATAGCCTTGGGGGGAGGGGCTGGCCAACTTCGTCCGCCGGACTCAGAATGGGGCGAGACTTTGCGAGCACCCTCCGTTTGCCAAAAATAGGCTACGGGCACAGCTGCGCCCAAAAATAAGCCCCCGAAGGTCCCGTCCCCAAGTTCGTCCGCCGCCAAAATGCCCAAAAAACGGGTGGGCTATAGCCTTGGGGGGAGGGGCTGGCCAACTTCGTCCGCCGGACTCGAAATGGGGCGAGACTTTGCGAGCGCCTTCCGTGTACCAAAAATAGGCCTCGGGCACAGCCGCGCCCAAAATTAAGCCCCCGAAGGTCCCGTCCCCAAGTTCGTCCGCCGCAAAAATGCCCAAAAAACGGGTGGGCTATAGCCTTGGGGGGAGGGGCTCGCCAACTTCGTCCGCCGGACTCGGAATGGGGCGAGACTTTGCGAGCGCCCTCCGTGTTCCAAAAATAGGCCTCGGGCACTGCCGTGCCCAAAAAGAAGCCCCCGAAGGTCCCGTCCCCAAGTTCATCCGCCGCAAAAATGCCCAAAAAACGGGTGGGCTATAGCCTTGGGGGGAGGGGATGGCCAACTTCGTCCGCCGGACTCGGAATGGGGCGAGACTTTGCGACCACCCCCCGTGTGCCAAAAATAGGCCGCGGGCACATAAGCCCCTGAAGGTCCCGTCCCCAAGTTCGCCCGCCGCAAAAATGCCCAAAAAATGGGTGGGCTATAGCCTTGGGGGGAGGGGCTGGCCAACTTCGTCCGCCGGACTTGGAATGGGGCGAGACTTTGCGAGCGACCTCCATGTGCCAAAAATAGGCCGCGGGCATAGCTGCACCCAAAAATAAGCCCCCGAAGGTCCCGTCCCCAAGTTCGTCCGCCGCAAAAATGCCCAAAAAACGGGTGGGCTATAGCCTTGGGGGGAGGGGATGGCCAACTTCGTCCGCCGGACTCGGAATGGGGCGAGACTTTGCGAACGCCCTCCGTGTCCCAAAAATAGGCCGTGGGCACAGCTGCGCCCAAATATAACCGCCCGAAGGCCGGGGCGCCAAGTTCGTCCAGCGGAAAAAGGCCACAAAAACGGGTGGGCTATAGCCTTGGGGGGTGGGGCAGGCCAACTTCGTCCGCCGGAATCGGAATGGCGCGAGACTTTGTGAGCGGCCTCCGTGTGCCAAAAAAAAGCCGTGGGGACAACCGCGCCCAAAAATAACTGCCCGAAGACCGGGGCGCCAAGTTCGTCCAGCGGAAAAAGGCCACAAAAACGGGTGGGCTATAGCCTTGTGGGGTGGGGCAGGCCAACTTCGTTCGCCGGACTCGGAATGGCGCGAGACTTAGCGAGCGGCCTCCGCATGCCAAAAATAGGCCGCGGGGACAGCCGCGCCCTAAAAGAACCACCCGAAGGCCGGGGCGCCAAGTTCGTCCAGTGGAAAAAGGCCACAAAAACGGGTGGGCTATAGCCTTGGGGGGTGGGGATGGCCAACTTCGTCCGCCGGACTCCGAATGGTGCGAGACTTTGCAAGCGGCCTCCGCGTGCCAAAAACAGGCCGCGGGGATAGCCTCGCCCAAAAATAACCCCCGAAGGCCGGGGCGCCAATTTCGTCCAGCGGAAAAAGGCCACAAAAACGGGTGGGCTATAGCCTTGGGGGGTGGGGATGGCCAACTTCGTCCGCCAGACTCGGATTGGCGCGAGACTTTGCGAGCGGCATCCGTGTGCAAAAATAGGCCGCGGGCACAACCCTTCCCAAAAATAACCGCCCGAAGGCCGGGGCGCCAAGTTCGTCCAGCGGAAAAAGGCCACAAAATCGGGTGGGCTATAGCCTTGGGGGGTGGGGCTGGCCAACTTCGTCCGCCGGACTCGGAATGGCGCGAGACTTTGCGAGCGGCCTCCGTGTGGAAAAATAGGCCGCGTGCACAACCGTGCCCAAAAATAACCGCCCGAAGGCCGGGGCGCCAAGTTCGTCCAGCGGAAAAAGGCCACAAAATCAGGTGGGCTATAGCCTTGGGGGGTGGGGCTGGCCAACTTCGTTCGCCGGACCCGGAATGGCGCGAGACTTTGCGAGCGGCTACCGCATGCCAAAAATAGGGCGCGGGGACAGCCGTGCCCTAAAATAACCGCCCGAAGGCCGGGGCGCCAAGTTCGTCCAGTGGAAAAAGGCCACAAAATCGGGTGGGCTATAGCCTTGGGGGGTGGGGATGGCCAACTTCGTCCGCCGGACTCCGAATGGCGCGAGACTTTGCGAGCAGGCTCCGTGTACCAAAACTAGGCCGCGGGTACAGCTGCGCCCAAAAATAACCGCCCGAGGCCGGGGCAGCAAGTTCGTCCAACAGAAAAAGGCCACAAAAACGGGTGGGCTATAGCCTTGGGGGGTGGGGCTGGCCAACTTCGTCCGCCGGACTCAGAATGGCGCGAGACTTTACGAGCGGACTCCGTGTGCCAAAAATAGGCCGCGGGCACAACCGCGCCCAAAAATAACCGCCCGAAGGCCGGGGCGCCAAGTTCGTCCAGCGGAAAAAGGCCACAAAAACGGGTGGGCTATAGTCTTGGGGGGTGGGGCAGGCCAACTTCGTTCGCCGGACTCGGAATGGCGCGAGACTTTGCGAGCGGCCTCCGCGTGCCAAAAATAGGCCGCGGGGACAGCCGCGCCCTAAAATAACCGCCCGAAGGTCGGGGCGCCAAGTTCGTCCAGCGGAAAAAGGTCACAAAATCGGGTGGGTTATAGCCTTGGGGGGTGGGGCTGGCCAACTTCCTCCGCCAGAATCGGAATGGCGCGAGACTTTGCGAGCGGCATCCATGTGTAAACATAGGCCGCGGGCACAACCGTGCCCAAAAATAACCGCCCGAAGGCCGGGGCGCCAAGTTCGTCCGGTGGAAAAAGGCCACAAAATCGGGTGGGCTATAGCCTTGGGGGGTGGGGCTGGCCAACTTCGTCCGCCGGACTCGGAATGGCGCGGATCTTTGCGAGCGGCCTCCGTCTGCTAAAAATAGGCCACAGACACAGCCACGCCCAAAAATAACCGCCCGAAGGCCGGGGCGCGAAGTTCGTCCAGCGGAAAAAGGCCACAAAATCGGGTGGGTTATAGCCTTGGGGGGTGGGGCTGGCCAACTTCCTCCGCTAGACTCGGAATGGCGCGAGACTTTGCGAGTGGCATCCGTGTGTAAAAATAGGCCGCGGGCACAACCGTGCCCAAAAATAACCGCCCGAAGGCCGGGGCGCCAAGTTCGTCCGGCGGAAAAAGGCCACAAAAACGGGTGTGCTATCGCCTTGGGGGGTGGGGCTGGCCAACTTCGTCCGCCGGACTCGGAATGGCGCGAGACTTTGCAAATGGCCTCCGTGTGCCAAAACTAGGCCGCAGGCACAGCCGCGCCCAAAAATAACCTCCCGAAGGGCGGGGCGCCAAGTTCACCCAGCTGAAAAAGGCCAAAAAAACGGGTGGGCTATAGCCTTGGGGGGTGGGGCTGGCCAACTTCGTCCGCCCGACACGGAATGGCGTGAGACTTTGCGAGCGGGGTACGTGTGCAAAAAATAGGCCGCGGTCACAGCCGCTCCCAAAAATAACCGCCCGAAGGCCGCGGCGCCAAGTTCGTCCAGCGGAAAAAGGCCACAAAAACGGGTGTGCTATAGCATTGGGGGGTGGGGCTGGCCAACTTCGTCCGCCGGACTCGGAATGGCGCGAGACTTTACGAGCGGCCTCCGTGTGCCAAAAATAGGCCGCGTGCACAGCCGCGCCCAAAAATAACTGCCCGAAGGCCGGGGCGACAGGTTCGTCCAGCGGAAAAAGGCCACAAAAACGGGTGGGCTATAGCCTTGGGGGGTGGGGCTGGCCGACTTCGTCCGCCGGACTCGGAATGGCGCGGATTTTTACGAGCGGCCTCCGTGTGCCAAAAATAGGCCGCAGACACAGCCGCGCCCAAAAATAACCGCCCGAAGCCCGGGGCGCGAAGTTCGTCCAGCGGAAAATGGCCACAAAAACGGGTGGGCTATAGCCTTGGGGGGTGGGGCTGGCCGACATCGTCCGCCGGACTCGGAATGGCGTGAGACTTTGCGAGCAGCCTCCACATGCCAAAAAGAGGCCGCGGGCACAGCTGCGCCCAAAAATAACCGCCCGAAGGCCGGGTCGCCAAGTTCGTGCAGCGGAAAAAGGCCACAAAAACGGGTGGGCTATAGCCTTGGGGGGTGGGGCTGGCCAACTTCGTCCCCCGGACTCAGAATGGTGCGAGACTTTGCGAGCGGCCTCCGTGTGCCAAAAATAGGCCGCGGCCACAGCCGCACCCAAAAATAACAGCCCGAAGGCCGGGGCGCCAAGTTCGTCCAGCGGAAAAAGGCCACAAAAACGGGTGGGCTTTAGCCTTGGGGGGTGGGGCTGGCCAACTTCGTCCGCCGGACTCGGAAAGGCGCGAGACATTGCGAGTGGCCTCCGTGTTCCAAAAATAGGCCGCGGGCACAGCCGCGCCCAAAAATAACCGTCCGAAGGCCGGGGCGCCAAGTTCGTCCAGCGGAAAAAGGCCACAAAAACGGGTGGGCTATAGCCTTGGGGGGTGGGGCTGGCCCAGTTCGTCCCCCGGACTCGGAATGACGCGAGTCTTTGCGAGCGGCCTCCGTGTGCCAAAAATAGGCCGCGGGCACAGCCGCGCCCAAAAATAACAGCCCGAAGGCCGGGGCACCAAGTTCGTCCAGCGGAAAAAGGCCACAAAAACGGGTGGGCTATAGCCTTGGGGGGTGGGGCTGGCCCACTTCGTCCGCCTGACTCGGAATGGCGCGAGACTTTGCGAGCGGCCTCCGTGTGCCAAAAATAGGCCGCGGACACAGCCGCGCCCAAAAATAACTGCCCGAAGGCCGGGGCGCCAAGTTCGTCAAGCGGAAAAAAGCCACAAAAACGGGTGGGCTATAGCCTTGGGGGGTGGGGCTGGCCCACTTCGTCCGCCGGACTCGGAATGACGTGAGTCTTTGCGAGCGGCCTCCGTGTGCCAAAAATAGGCCGCGGACACAGCCGCACCCAAAAATAACCGCCCGAAGGCTGGGGCGCCAAGTTCGCGCAGCGGAAAAAGGCCACAAAAACGGGTGGGCTATAGCCTTGGGGGGTGGGGCTGGCCAACTTCGTCCGCAGGACTCGGAATGGCGCGAGACTCTGCGAGCGGCCTCTGTGTGCCAAAAATAGGCCGCGGGCACAGCCGCGCCCAAAAATAACCGCCCGAAGGCCGGGGCGCCAAGTTTGTGAAGCGGAAATAGGCCACAAAAACGGGTGGGCTATAGCCTTGGGGGGTGGGGCTGGCCCACTTCGTCCGCCGGACTCGGAATGGCGCGAGACTTTGCGAGCGGCCTCCGTGTGCCAAAAATAGGCCGCGGACACAGCCGCACCCAAAAATAACCGCCCGAAGGCTGGGGCGCCAAGTTCGCGCAGCGGAAAAAGGCCACAAAAACGGGTGGGCTATAGCCTTGGGGGGTGGGGCTGGCCAAGTTCGTCCGCCGGACTCGGAATGGCGCGAGACTCTGCGAGCGGCCTCCGTGTGCCAACAATAGGCCACGGACACAGCCGCGCCCAAAAATAACCACCCAAAGGCCTGGACGCCAAGTTCGTCCAGCGGAAAAAGGCCACAAAAACGGATGGGCTATAGCCCTGGGGGTTGGGGCTGGCCAACTTCGTCCGCCGTACTCGGAATGGCGCGAGACTTTACGAGCGGCCTCCGTGTGCCAAAAATAGACTGCAGGGACAACCGCATCCAAAAATAACCGCCCGAAGCCCGGGGCGCCAAGTTCGTCCCGCGGAAAAAGGCCACAAAAACGGGTTGGCTATAGCCTTGGGGGGTGGGGCTGGCCAACTTTGTCCGCCGGACTCGGAATGGCGCGAGACTTTGCGAACAGCCTCCGTGTGCCAACAATTGGCCGCGGGCACAGCCGTGTCAAAAAATAACCGCCCGAAGGCCGGGGCGCCAAGTTCGTCCAGCGGAAAAAGGCCACAAAAACGGGTGGGCTATAGCCTTGGGGGGTGGGTCTGGCCAACTTCGTCCACCGGACTCGGAATGGCGCGAGAATTTGTGAGCGGCCTCCGTGTGCCAAAAAGAGGCCGTGGGCACAGCCGCGCCCAAAAATAACTGCCCGAAGGCCGGGGCGCCAAGTTCGTGCAACGGAAAAAAGCCACAAAAACGGGTGGGCTATAACCTTGGGGGGTGGGGCTGGGCAACTTCGTCCGCCGGACTCGGAATGGCGCGAGACTTTGCGAGCGGCCTCCGTGTGTCAAAAATAGGACGCGGGCACAGCTGCTCCCAAAAATAACCACCCGAAGGCCGGGGCGCCAAGTTCGTCCAGCGGAAAAAGGCCACAAAAACGAGTGGGCTATAGCGTTGGGGGGTGGGGCTGGCCAATTTCGTCCGCCGGACTCGGAATGGCGCGATACTTTCTGAGCGGCCTCCGTGTACCAAAAATAGGCCGCGGGCACAGCCGCGCCAAAAAATAACCGCCCGAAGGCCGGGGCGCCAAGTTCGTCCTGCGGAAAAAGGCCACAAAAACGGGTGGGCTATAGCCTTGGGGGGTGGGGCTGGCCAACTTCGTCCGCCGGACTCGGAATGGCGCGAGAATTTGCGAGCGGCCTCCGTGTGCCAAAAAGAGGCTACGGGCACAGCCGCGCCCAAAAATAACTGCCCGAAGGCCGGGACGCCAAGTTCGTGCAGCGGAAAAAGGCCACAAAAACGGGTGGGCTATAGCCTTGGGGGGTGGGGCTGGCCAACTTCGTCCGCCGGACTCGGAATGGCGCGAGACTTTGCGAGCGGCCTCCGTGTGCCAAAAATAGGACGCGGGCACAGCCGCGCCCAAAAATAACCGCCCGAAGGCCAGGGCGCCAAGTTCGTCCAGCGGACAAAGGCCACAAAAACGAGTGGGCTATAGCGTTGGGGGGTGGGGCTGGCCAATTTCGTCCGCCAGAAAAATGCCCAAAAAACGGGTGGGCTATAGCCTTGAGGAGAGGGGCTGGCCAACTTCGTCCGCCTGACTCGGAATGGGGTGAGACTTTGCGAGCGCCCTCCGTGTGCCAAAAATAGGCCACGGACACAGCCGTGCTAATAAATAAGCCCCCGAAGGTGCCGTCCCCAAGTTCGTCCGCCGCAAAAATACCCAAAAAACGGGTGGGCTATAGCCTTGGGGGGGGGGGGGCTGGCCCACTTCGTCCGCCGGACTCGGAATGGGGAGAGACTTTGCGAGCGCCCTCCGTGTGCCAAAAATAGGCCGCGGGCTCAGCCGCGCCCAAAAATAAGCCCCCGAAGGTCCCGTCCCCAAGTTCGTCCGCCGCAAAAATGCCCAAAAAACGGGTGGGCTATAGCCTTGGGGGGAGGGGCTGGCCAACTTCGTCCGCCGGACTCGGAATGGGGCGAGACTTTGCGAGCACCCTCCGTGTGCCAAAAAGAGGCCGGCGGCACAGCCGTGCCCAAAAATAAGCCCCCAAAGGTCCCGTCCCAAAGTTCGTCCGCCGCAAAAATGCCGAAAAAACGGGTGGGCTATAGCCTTGGGGGGAGGGGCTGGCCAACTTCGTCCGCCGGACTCGGAATGGGGCGAGACTTTGCGAACGGCCTCCGTGTGCCAAAAATAGGCCACGGGTACAGCCGCGCCCAAAAATAAGCCGCCGAAGGTCCTGTCCCCAAGTTCGTCCTCCGTAAAAATGCCCAAAAAACGGGTGGGCTATAGCCTTGGGGGGAGGGGCTGGCCAACTTCGTCCGCCGGACTCGGAATGGGGGGAGACTTTATGAGCGCCCTCCGTGTGCCAAAAATAGGCCGCGGTCACAGCTGCGCCCAAAAATAAGCCCCCGAAGGTCCCGTCCCCAAGTTCATTCGCCGCAAAAATGCCCAAAAAACGGGTGGGCTATAGCCTTGGGGGGATGGGCTGGCCAACTTCGTCCGCCGGACTCGGAATGGGGCGAGACTTTGCGAGCGCAATCCGTGTGCCAAAAATAGGCCGTGGTCACAGCCGCGCCAAAAAATTACCCCCCTTAGGTCCCGTCCCCAATTTCGTCCGCAGATAAAATGCCCAATATACGGGTGGGCTATAGCCTTGGGGGGAGGGGCTGGCAAACGTCCGCGGACTCGGAATAGGCGAGACTTTGCAGCGCCCTCCGTGTGCCAAAAAAAGGCCACGGACACAGCCGTGCTAAAAATAAGCCCCGAAGGTGCCGTCCCCAAGTTCGTCCGCAAAAATACCCAAAAGCGGGTGGGCTATAGCCTTGGGGGGCTGGCCCACTCGTCCGCGGACTCGGAATGGGGAGAGACTTTGCGGCGCCCTCCGTGTGCCAAAAATAGGCCGCAGGCTCAGCGCGCCAAAAATAAGCCCCGAAGGTCCCGTCCCCAAGTTCGTCCGCCGCAAAATGCCCAAAAGCGGGTGGGCTATAGCCTTGGGGGAGGGCTGGCCAACTTCGTCCGCGGACTCGGAATGGGGGGAGACTTTGCGAGCGCCCTCCGTGTGCCAAAAATAGGCCGCGGTCACAGCCGCGCCCAAAAATAAGCCCCCGAAGGTCCCGTCCCCAAGTTCTTTCGCCGCAAAAATGCCCAAAAAACGGGTGGGCTATAGCCTTGGGGGGAGGGGCTGGCCAACTTCGTCCGCCGGACTCGGAATGGGGCGAGACTTTGCGAGCGCAATCCGTGTGCCAAAAATAGGCCGTGGTCACAGCCGCGCCCAAAAATAAGCCCCCGAAGGTCCCGTCCCCAAGTTCGTCCGCCGCAAAAATGCCCAAGAAACGGGTGGGCTATAGCCTTGGGGGGAGGGGCTGGCAAACTTCGTCCGCCGGACTCGGAATAGGGCGAGACTTTGCGAGCGCCCTCCGTGTGCCAAAAATAGGCAGCCGACACAGCCGCGCCCAAAAACAAGCACCCGAAGGTCCCGTCCCTTAGTTCGTCCGCCGCAAAAATGCCCAAAAAACGGGTGGGCTATAGCCTTGGGGGGAGGGTCTGGCCCACTTCGTCCGCCGGACTCGGAATGGGGCGAGACTTTGCGAACGCCCCCCGTGTGCTAAAAATAGGCCGCAGGTACAGCCGCGCCCAAAAATAAGCGCCCGAAGGTCCCATCCCCAAGTTCGTCCGCCGCAAAAATGCCCAAAAAACGGGTGGGCTATAGCCTTGGGGGGAGGATCTGGCCAACTTCGTCCGCCGGACTCGGAATGGGGCGAAATTTTCGAGCGCCCTCCGTGTTCCAAAAATAGGCCCCGGGCACAGCCGCTCCCAAAAATAAGCCCCCAAAGGTCCCGTCCCCAAGTTCGTCCGCCGCAAAAATTCCCAAAAAACGGGTGGGCTATAGCCTTGGGGGGAGGGGCTGGCCAACTTCGTCCGCCGGACCCAGAATGGGGTGAGACTTTGCGAGTGCCCTCCGTGTACAAAAAATAGGCCGCGGGCACAGCCGCGCCCAAAAATAAGCCCCCGAAGGTCCTGTCCCCAAGTTCGTCCGCCACAAAAATGCCCAACAAACGTGTGGGCTATAGCCTTGGGGGGAGGGGCTGGCCAACTTCGTCCGCCGGACTCGGAATGGGGCGAGACTTTGCGAGCGCCCTCCGTGTGCCAAAAATAGGCCGCGGGCATAGCCGCGCCCAAAAATAAGCGCCCGAAGGTCCCGTCCCTAATTTCGTCCGCCGCAAAAATGCCCAAAAAACGGGTGGGCTAGAGCCTTGGGGGGAGGGGCTGGCCAACTTCGTCCACCGGACTCCGAATGGGGCGAGACTTTGCGAGCGCCCTCCGTGTGCCAAAAATAGGCAGCAGACACAGCCGCGCCCAAAAAAAAGCACCCGAAGGTCCCGTCCCTTAGTTCGTCCGCCGCAAAAATGCCCAAAAAACGGGTGGGCTATAGCCTTGGGGGGAGTGGCTGGCCCACTTCGTCCGCCGGACTCCGAATGGGGCGAGACTTTGCGAGCGCCCTCCGTGTGCCAAAAATAGGCAGCAGACACAGCCGCGCCCAAAAACAAGCACCCGAAGGTCCCCTCCCCAAGTTCGTCTGCCGCAAAAATGCCCAAAAAACGGGTGGGCTATAGCCTTGGTGGGAGGGGCTGGCCAACATCGTCCGCCGGACTCGGAATGGGGCGAGACTTTGCGAGCACCCTCCATGTGCCAAATATAGGCCGCGGGAACAGCCGCGCCCAAAAATAAGCCCCCGAAGGTCCCGTCCCCAAGTTCGTCCCCGCAAAAATGCCCAAAAAACGGGTGGGCTATAGCCTTGGGGGGACGGGCTGGCCAACTTCGTCCGCCGGACTCGGAATGGGGCGAGACTTTGCGAGCGCCCTCCGTGTGCCAAAACTAGGCCACGGACACAGCCGCGCCCAAAAATAAGCCCCCGAAGGTACCGTACCCATGTTCGTCCGCCGCAAAAATGCCCAAAAAACGGGTGGGCTATAGCCTTGGGGGGAGGGGCTGGCCAACTTCGTCCGCCGGACTCGGAATGGGGCGAGACTTTGCGAGCACCCTCCATGTGCCAAATATCGGCCGCGGGAACAGCCGCTTCCAAAAATAAGCCCCCGAAGGTCACGTCCCCAAGTTCGTCCGCCGCAAAAATGCCCAAAAAACGGCTGGGCTCTAGCCTTGGGGGGAGGGGCTGGCCAACTTCGTCCGCCGGACTCGGAATGGGGCAAGACTTTGCGAGCGCCCTCCATGTACCAAACATAGGCCGCGGCCACAGCCGCGAAAAAAAATAAGCCCCCGAAGGTCCCGTCCCCAAGTTCGTCCGCGCAAAAATGCCCAAAAAACGGGTGGGCTATAGCCTTGGGGGGAGGGGCTGGCCAACTTCGTCCGCCGGACTCGGAATGGGGCGAGACTTTGCGAGCGCCCTCCGTGTGCCAAAAATAGGCCGCGGGCCCAGCCCCACCCAAAAATAAGCCCCCGAAGGTCCCGTACCCAAGTTCGTCCGCGGCAAAAATGCCCAAAAAACGGGTGGGCTATAGCCTTGGTGGGAGGGGCTGGCCAACATCGTCCGCCGGACTCGGAATGGGGCGAGACTTTGCGAGTGCCCTCCATGTTGCCAAATATAGGCCGCGGGAACAGCCGCGCCCAAAAATAAGCCCCCGAAGGTCCCGTCCCCAAGTTCGTCCCCGCAAAAATGCCCAAAAAACGGGTGGGCTATAGCCTTGGGGGGAGGGGCTGGCCAACTTCGTCCGCCGGACTCGGAATGGGGCGAGACTTTGCGAACGCCCCCCGTGTGCTCAAAATAGGCCGCGGGTACAGCCGCGCCCAAAAATAAGCGCCCGAAGGTCCCGTCCCCAAGTTCGTCCGCCGCAAAAATGCCAAAAAAACGGGTGGGCTATAGCCTTGGGGGGAGGATCTTGCCAACTTCGTCCGCCGGACTCGGAATGGGGCGAAACTTTGCGAGCGCCCTCCGTGTGACAAAAATAGGCCGTGGGCACAGCCGCGCCCAAAAACCAGCGCCCGAAGGTCCCGTCCCCATGTTTGTCCTCCGCAAAAATGCCCAAAAAATGGGTGGGATATAGCCTTGGGGGGAGGGGCTGGCCCACTTCGTCCGCCGGACTCGGAATGGGGCGAGACTTTGCGAACAACCCCCATGTGCTAAGAATAGGTTGCGGGCACAGCCGCGCCCAAAAATAAGCCCCCGAAGGTCCCGTCCTCAAGTTCGTCCGCCGTAAAAATGCCCAAAAAACGGGTGGGCTATAGCCTTGGGGGGAGGGGATGGCCAACTTCGTCTGCCGGACTCGGAATGGGGCGAGACTTTGCGAGTGCCCTCCGTGTGCCAAAAATAGGCCGCGGGCTCAGCCGTACCCAAAAAAAAGTGCCCGAACGTCCCGTCCCCAAGTTCATCCACCGCAAAAATGCCCAAAAAACGGGTGGGCTATAGCCTTGGGGGGAGGGGCTGGGCAACTTCGTCCGCCGGACTTGGAATGGGGCAAGACATTGCGAACGCCATCCGTGTGCCAAAAATAGCCCGCGGCCACGGCCGCGCCCAAAAACAAGCGCCCGAATGTCCCGTCCCCAAGTTCGTCCGCCGCAAAAATGCCCAAAAAACGGGTGGGCTATAGCCTTGGGGGGAGGGGCTGGCCAACTTCGTCCGCCGGACTCGGAATGGGGCGAGACTTTGCGAGCGCCCTCCATGTGCCAAATATAGGCCGCGGGAACAGCCGCGTCCAAAAATAAGCTCCCGAAGGTCCCGTCCCCAAGTTCGTCCGCCGCAAAAATGCCCAAAAAACGGCTGGGCTCTAGCCTTGGGGGGAGGGGCTGGCCAACTTCGTCCGCCGGACTCGGAATGGGGCGAGACTTTGCGAGCGCCCTATGTGTACCAAACATAGGCCGCGGGCACAGCCGCGAAAAAAAATAAGCCCCCGAAGGTCCCGTCCCCAAGTTCGTCCGCGCAAAAATGCCCAAAAAACGGGTGGGCTATAGCCTTGGGGGGAGGGGCTGGCCAACATCGTCCGCCGGACTCGGAATGGGGCGAGACTTTGTGAACGCCCTCCGTGTGCCAAAAATAGGCCGTAGGCATAGCCGCGGAAAAAAATAAGCCCCCAAAGCTCCCGTCCCGAATGTTCGTCCGCCGCAAAAATGCCCAAAAAACGGGTGGGCTATAGCCTTGGGGGGAGGGGCTGGCCAACTTCGTCCGCCGGACTCGGAATTTGGCGAGACTTTGCGAGCTCCCTCCGTGTGCCAAAAATAGGCCGCGGGGACAGCCGCACCCAAAAATAAGCCCCCGAAGGTGCCGTCCCCAAGTTCGTCCGCCGCAAAAATGCCCAAAAAACGGGTGGGCTATAGCCTTGGGGGGAGGGGTTGGCCCACTTCGTCCGCCGGACTCGGAATGGGGCGAGACTTTTCGAGCGCCCTCCGTGTGCCAACAATAGGCCGCGGGCACAGCCGCGCCCAAAAATAAGCCCCCTATGGTCCCGTCCCCAAGTTCGTCCGCCGCAAAAATACCCAAAAAACGGGTGGGCTATAGCCTTGGGGGGAGGGGCTGGCCCACTCGTCCGCGGACTCGGAATGGGGCGAGACTTTGCGAGCGCCCTCCGTGTGCCAAAAATAGGCCATGGTCACAGCCATGCCCAAAAATAAGCCACCGAAGGTCCCGTCCCCAAGTTCGTCCGCCGCAAAAATGCCCAAAATCGGGGTGGCCATAGCCTTGGGGGGAGGGGCTGGCCAACTTCGTCCGCCGGACTCGGAATGGGGCGAGACTTTGCGAGCGCCCTCCGTGTGCCAAAAATAGGCCGCGGTCACAGCCATGCCCAAAAATAAGCCCCCGAAGGTCCCGTCCCCAAGTTCGTCCGCCGCAAAAATGCCCAAAAAACGGGTGGGCTATAGCCTTGGGGGGAGGGGCTGGCCAACTTCGTCCGCCGTACTCGGAATGGGACGAGACTTTGCGAGCGCCCTCCGTGTGCCAAAAATAGGCCGCGATCCCAGCCGCGACCAAAAATAAGACCCCGAAGGTGCCGTCCCCAAGTTCGTCGAATGCAAAAATGCCCAAAAAACGGGTGGGCTATAGCCTTGGGGGGAGGGGCTGGCCAACTTCGTCCGCCGGACTCGGAATGGGGCGAGACTTTGCGAGTGCCCTCCGTGTGCCAAAACTAGGCCGCGGGCACAGCCGCGCACAAAACTAATCCCCCGAAGGTCCCGTCCCCAAGTTCGTCCGCCGCAAAAATGCCCAAAAAACGGGTGGGCTATAGCCTTGGGGGGAGGGGCTGGCCAACTTCGTCCGCCGGACTCGGAATAGGGTGAGACTTTGCGAGCACCCCCCGTGTGCTAAAAAGAGACTGCGGGCACAGCCGCGCCCAAAAATAAGCCCCCGAAGGTCCCGTCCCCAAGTTCGTCCGCCGCAAAAATGCCCAAAAAACGGGTGGGCTATAGCCTTGGGGGGAGGGGCTGGCCAACTTCGTTCGCCGGACTCGGAATGGGACGAGACTTTGCGAGTGCCCTCCGTGTGCCAAAACTAGGCCGCGGGCACAGCCGCGCCCAAAACTAAGCCCCCGAAGGTCCCGTCCCCAAGTTCGTCCGCCGCAAAAATTCCCAAAAAACGGGTGGGGTATAGCCTTTGGGGGTGGGGCTGGCCAACTTCGTCCGCCGGACTCGGAATGGCGCGAGACTTTGCGAGCGGCCTCCATGTGCCAAAAATAGGCCGCGGGCACAGATGCGCCCAAAAATAACCCCCCAAAGACCGGGGCGCCAAGTTCGTCCAGCGGAAAAAGGCCACAAAAACGGGTGGGCTATAGCCTTGGGGGGTGGGGCTGGCCAACTTCGTCTACCGGACTCCGAATGGCGCGACACTTTGCGAGCGGCCTCCGTGTGCCAAAAATAGGCCGCGGGCACAGCCGCACCAAAAATAACCCCCCGAAGGCCGGGGCGCCAAGTTCGTCCAGCGGAAAAAGGCCACTAAAACGGGTGGGCTATAGCCTTGGGGGGTGGGGCTGGCCAACTTCGTCTGCCGGAATCCGAATGGCGCGAGACTTTGCGAGCGGCCTCCGTGTGCCAAAAATAGGCCGCGGGCACAGCCGCACCAAAAATAACCCCCCGAAGGCCGGGGCGCCAAGTTCGTCCAGCGGAAAAAGGCCACTAAAACGGGTGGGCTATAGCCTTGGGGGGAGGGGCTGGCCAACGTCGTCCGCCGGTCTCGGAATGGGGCGAGACTTTGCGAGCACCCTCCGTGTGCTAAAAATTGGCCGCGGACACAGCCGCGCCCAAAAATAAGCCCCCATAGGTCCCGTCCCCAAGTTTGTCCGCCGCAAAAATGCCCAAAAAACGGGTGGGCTATAGCCTTGGGGGGAGGGGCTGGCCAACTTCGTCCGCCGGACTCGGAATGGGGCGAGACTTTGCGAGTGCCCTCCGTGTGCCAAAAATAGGCCGTAGGCACAGCCACGCCCAAAAACAAGCGCCCGAAGGTCCCGTCTCCAAGTTCGTCTGCCGCAAAAATGCCCAAAAAACGGGTGGGCATAGCCTTGGGGGGAGGGGCTGGCCAACTTCGTCCGCCGGTCTCGGAATGGGGCGAGACTTTGCGAGCGCCCTCCGTGTGCTAAAAATTGGCTGCGGGCACAGCCGCACCCAAAAATAAGCGCCCGAAGGTCCCGTCCCCAAGATCGTCCGCCGCAAAAATGCCCAAAAAACGGGTGAGCTATAGCCTTGGGGGGAGGGGCTGGCCAACTTCGTCCGCCGGACTCGGAATGGGGCGAGACTTTGCAAGCGCCCTCCGTGTGCCAAAAATCGGCCGCGGGGACAGCCATACCCAAAAATAAGTGCCCGAAGGTCCTGTCCCCAAGTTCGTCCGCCGAAAAAATGCCCAAAAAACGGGTGGGCTATAGCCTTCGGGGGAGGGGCTGGCCAACTTAGTCCGTCGGACTCAGATTGGGACGAGACTTTGCGAGCACCCTCCGTGTGCCAAAAATAGGCCGCGGGCACAGCCTCACCAAAAAATAAGTGCCCAAAGGTCCCGTCCCCATGTTCGTCCGCCGCAAAAATGCCCAAAAAACGGGTGGGCTATAGCCTCGGGGGGAGGGGCTGGCCAACTTCGTCCGCCGGACTCGGAATGGGGCGAGACTTTGGGAGCACCCTCCGTGTGCCAAAAATAGGCCACGGGCACAGCCGCGCCCAAAAATAAGCGCCCGAAAGTCCCGTCCCCAAGTTCGTCCGCCGCAAAAATGCCCAAAAAACGGGTGGGCTATATCCTTGGGGGGAGGGGCTGGCCAACTTCGCCCGCCGGACTCGGAATGGGGCGAGACATTGCGAGCGCCCTCCGTATGCCAAAAATATGCCGCGGTCTAAGCCGTGCCCAAAAATAAGCCCCCGAAGGTCCCGTCCCCACGTTCGTCCGCCGCAAAAATGCCCAAAAAACGGGTGGGCTACAGCCTTGGGGGGAGGGGCTGGCCAACTTCATCCGCCGGACTCGGAATGGGTCGAGACTTTGCGAGCGCAGGGGATGGCCAACTTCGTCCGCCGGTTTCCTAATGGCGCGAGACTTTGCGAGCGGCCTCCGCGTGCCAAAAATAGGCCGCGGGGACAGCCGCGCCCTAAAAGAACCACCCGAAGGCGGGGGCGCCATGTTCGTCCTGTGGAAAAAGGCCACAAAAACGGGTGGGCTATAGCCTTGGGGGGTGGGGCTGGCCCACTTCGTCCGCCGGACTCGGAATGGCGCGAGACTTTGTGAGCGGCGTCCGTGTGCCAAAAATAGGCCACGGGCACAGCCGCGCCCAAAAATAACCGCCCGAATGCCGGGGCGCCAAGTTCGTCCAGCGGAAAAAGGCCACAAAAACGGGTGGGCTATAGCCTTGGGGGGTGGGGCTGGCCAACTTCGTCCGCCGGATTCGGAATGGCGCGAGACTTTGCGAGCGGCCTCCGTGTGCCAAAAATAGGCCGCGGCCACACCCGCGCCCAAAAATAAGTGCCCGATGGTCCCGTCCCCAAGTTCGTCCGCCGCAAAAATGCCCAAAAAACGGGTGGGCTATAGCCTTGGGGGGTGGGGCTGGCCAACTTCATCCGCCGGACTCGGAATTGCGCGACACTTTGCGAGCGGCCTCCGTGTGCCAAAAATAGGCCGCGCGCACAGCCATACCCAAAAATAAGTGCCCGAAGGTCCCGTCCCCAAGTTCGTCCGCCGCAAAAATGCCCAAAAAACGGGTGGGCTATAGCCTTGGGGGGAGGGGCTGGCCAACTTCGTCCGCCGGACTTGGAATGGGGCGAGACTTTGTAAGCGCCCTCCGTGTGCCAAAAATAGGCCACGGGCATAGCCACGCATAAAAAAATAAGCACCCGAAGGTCCCGTCCCCAAGTTCGTCCGCCGCAAAAATGCCCAAAAAACTGGTGGGCTATAGCCTTGGGGGGAGGGGCTGGCCAACTTCGTCCGCCGGACTCGGAATGGGGCGAGACTTTGCGAGCACCCTCCGTGTGCCAAAAATAGGCCGCGCGCTCAGCCATACCCAAAAATAAGTGCCCGAAGGTCCCGTCCCCAAGTTCGTCCGCCGCAAAAATGCCCAAAAAACGGGTGGGCTATAGCCTTGGGGAGAGGGGCTGGCCAACTTCTTCCGCCGGACTCGGAATGGGGTGAGACTTTGCGAGCACCCTCCGTGTGCCAAAAATAGGCCGCGCGCACAGCCATACCCAAAAATAATTGCCCGAAGGTCCCGTCCCCAAGTTCGTCCGCCGCAAAAATGCCCAAAAAACGGGTGGGCTATAGCCTTGGGGAGAGGGGCTGGCCAACTTCGTCCGCCGGACTCGGAATGGGACGAGACTTTGCGAGCGCCCTCCGTGTGCCAAAAATAGTCCGTGGGCACAGCCTCACCAAAAAATAAGTGCCCGAAGGTCCAGTCCCCATGTTCATCCGCCGCAAAAATGCCCAAAAAACGGGTGGGCTATAGCCTTGGGTGGAGGGGTTGGCCAACTTCGTCCGCCGGACTTGGAATGGTGTGAGACTTTGCGAGCACCCTCCGTGTCCCAAAAATAGGCCGCGGGCACAGCCGTACCCAAAAATAAGCGCCCGAAGGTCCCGTCCCCAAGTTAGTCCGCCGCAAAAATGCCCAAAAAATGGGTGGGCTATAGCCTTGGGGGGAGGGGCTGGCCAACTTCGTCCGCCGGACTTGGAATGGGGCGAGACTTTGTAAGCGCCCTCCGTGTGCCAAAAATAGGCCACGGGCATAGCCGCGCTCAAAAATAAGCACCCGAAGGTCCCATCCCCAAGTTCGTCCGCCGCAAAAAAGCCCAAAAAACGGGTGGGCTATAGCCTTGGGGGGAGGGGCTGGCCAACTTCGTCCGCCGGACTCGGAATGGGGCGAGACTTTGCGAGCACCCTCCGTGTGCCAAAAATAGGCCGCGCGTGCAGCCATACCCAAAAATAAGTGCCCGAAGGTCCCGTCCCCAAGTTCGTCCGCCGCAAAAATGCCCAAAAAACGGGTGGGCATAGCCTTGGGGGGAGGGGCTGGCCAACTTCGTCCGCCGGTCTCGGAATGGGGCGAGACTTTGCGAGCGCCCTCCGTGTGCTAAAAATTGGCCGCGGGCACAGCCGCGCCCAAAAATAAGCCCCCAAAGGTCCCGTCCCCAAGTTCGTCCGCCGCAAAAATGCCCAAAAAACGGGTGGGCAATAGCCTTGGGGGGAGGGGCTGGCCAACTTCGTCCGCCGGACTCGGAATGTTGTGAGACTTTGCGAGCACCCTCCGTGTGCCAAAAATAGGCCGCGGGCAAAGCCATACCCAAAAATAAGTGCCCGAAGGTCCCGTCCCCAAGTTCGTCCGCCGCAAAAATTCCCAAAAAACGGGTGGGCTATAGCCTTGGGGAGAGGGGCTGGCCAACTTCGTCCGCCGGACTCGGAATGGGACGAGACTTTGCGAGCGCCCTCCGTGTACCAAAAATAGGCCGCGGGCACAGCCGAGCCCAAAAATAAGCCCCCAAAGGTCCAGTCCCCAAGTTCGTCCGCCGCAAAAATGCCCAAAAAACGGGTGGGCTATAGCCTTGGGGAGGGCTGGCCAATCCGCCGGACTCGGAATGGTGTGAGACTTTGCGAGCACCCTCCGTGTGCCAAAAATAGGCCGCGGGCACAGCCGCACCCAAAAATAAGCGCCCGAAGGTCCCGTCCCCAAGTTCGTCTGCCGCAAAAATGCCCAAAAAACGGGTGGGCATAGCCTTGGGGGGAGGGGCTGGCCAACTTCGTCCGCCGGTCTCGGAATGGGGCGAGACTTTGCGAGCGCCCTCCGTGTGCTAAAAATTGGACATGGGCATAGCCGCGCTCAAAAATAAGCGCCCGAACGTCCCGTCGCCAAGTTCGTCCGCCGCAAAAATGCCCAAAAAACGGGTGGGCTATAGCCTTGGGGGGAGGGGCTGGCCAACTTCGTCCACCGGACTCGGAATGGGGCGAGACTTTGCGAGCACCCTCCGTGTGCCAAAAATCGGCCACGCGCACAGCCATACCCAAAAATAAGTGCCCGAAGGTCCCGTCCCCAAGTTCGTCCGCCGCAAAAATGCCCAAAAAACGGGTGGTCTATAGCCTTGGGGAGAGGGGCTGGCCAACTTCGTCCGCCGGACTCGGAATGGGACGAGACTTTCCGAGCGCCCACCGTGTGCAAAAAATAGGCTGCGGGCACAGACTCACAAAAAAATAAGTACCCGAAGGTCCAGTCCCCATGTTCGTCCGCCGCAAAAATGCCCAAAAAACGGGTGGGCTATAGCCTTGGGGGGAGGGGCTGGCCAACTTCGTCCGCCGGAATCGGAATGGGGCGAGACTTTGCGAGCACCCTCCATGTGCCAAAAATAGGCCTAGGGCAAAGCCGCGCCCAAAAATAAGTGCCCGAAGGTCCCGTCCCCAATTTCGTCCGCCGCAAAAATGCCCAAAGAACGGGTGGGCTATAGCCTTGGGGGGAGGGGCTGGCCAACTTCGTCCGGCGGACTCGGAATGGGGCGAGACTTTGCGAGCACCCTCCGTGTGCCAAAAATAGGCCGCGGCCACAGCCGCGCCCAAAAATAAGTGCCCGAAGGTCCCGTCCCCAAGTTCGTCTGCCGCAAAAATGCCCAAAAAACGGGTGGACATAGCCTTGGGGGGAGGGGCTGGCCAACAAATTCGGACTCGGAATGGGGCGAGACTTTGCGAGCGCCCTCCGTGTGCCAAAAATTGGCCGCGGGCACAGCCGAGCCCAAAAATAAGCCCCCGAAGGACCAGTCCCCAGCGTCGTCCGCCGCAAAATGCCCAAAAACGGGTGGGCTATAGCCTTGGGGGGAGGGGCTGGCCAACTTCGTCCGCCGGACTCGGAATGGTGTGAGACTTTGCGAGCACCCTCCGTGTGCCAAAAATAGGCCGCGGGCACAGCCGCACCCAAAAATAAGCGCCCGAAGGTCCCATCCCCAAGTTCGTCCGCCGCAAAAATGCCCAAAAAACGGGTGGGCTATAGCCTTGGGGGGAGGGGCTGGCCAAACGGACTTGAATGGGGCGAGACTTTGAAAGCGCCCTCCGTGTGCCAAAAATAGGCCACGGGCATAGCCGCGCTCAAAAATAAGCGCCCGAAGGTCCCGTCCCCAAGTTCGTCCGCCGCAAAAATGCCAAAAAAACGGGTGGGCTATAGCCTTGGGGGGAGGGGCTGGCCAACTTCGTCCGCCGGACTCGGAATGGGGCGAGACTTTGCGAGCACCCTCCGTGTGCCAAAAATTGGCCGCGCGCACAGCCATACCCAAAAATAAGTGCCCGAAGGTCCCGTCCCCAAGTTCGTCCGCCGCAAAAATGCCCAAAAAACGGGTGGGCTATAGCCTTGGGGAGAGGGGCTGGCCAACTTCGTCCGCCGGTCTCGGAATGGGGCGAGACTTTGCGAGCGCCCTCCGTGTGCCAAAAATAGGCCGCGGGTTCAGCCGCGCCCAAAAATAAGCGCCCGAAGGTCCCGTCCCCAAGTTCGTCTGCCGCAAAAATGCCCAAAAAACGGGTGGGCATAGCCTTGGGGGGAGGGGCTCGCCGACTTCGTCCGCCGGTCCCGGAATGGGGCGAGACTTTGCGAGCACCCTCCGTGTGCTAAAAATTGGCCACGGGCATAGCCGCGCTCAAAAATAAGCGCCCGAAGGTCCCGTCGCCAAGTTCGTCCGCCGCAAAAATGCCCAAAAAACGGGTGGGCTATAGCCTTGGGGGGAGGGGCTGGCCAACTTCGTCCGCCGGACTCGGAATGGGGCGAGACTTTGCGAGCACCCTCCGTGTGCCAAAAATCGGCCGCGCGCACAGCCATACCCAAAAATAAGTGCCCGAAGGTCCCGTCCCCAAGTTCGTCCGCCGCAAAAATGCCCAAAAAACGGGTGGGCTATAGCCTTGGGGAGAGGGGCTGGCCAACTTCGTCCGCCGGACTCGGAATGGGACGAGACTTTGCGAGCGCCCTCCGTGTGCCAAAAATCGGCCGCGGGCGCAGCCATACCCAAAAATAAGTGCCCGAAGGTCCTGTCCCCAAGTTCGTCCGCCGCAAAAATGCCCAAAAAACGGGTGGGCTATAGCCTTGGGGGGAGGGGCTGGCCAACTTCGTCCGCCGGACTCAGAATGGGGCGAGACTTTGCGAGCGCTCTCCGTGTGCCAAAAATAGGCCGCGGGTACAGCCGCGCCCAAAAATATGCGCCCGAAGGTCCCATCCCCAAGTTCGTCCGCCGCAAAAATGCCCAAAAAACGGGTGGGCTATAGCCTTGGGGGGAGGGGCTGGCCAACTTCGTCCGCCGGACTCGGAATTGGCCGAGACTTTGCGATCGCCCTCCGTGTGCCAAAAATAGGCTGCAGGTACAGCCGCGCCCAAAAATAAGTGCCCGAAGGTCCCGTCCCCAAGTTCGTCCGCCGCAAAAATGCCCAAAAAACGGGTGGGCTATAGCCTCGGGGGGAGGGGCTGGCCAACTTCGTCCGCCGGACTCGGAATGGAGCGAGACTTTGCGAGCGCCCTCCGTGTGCCAAAAATAGGCCGCGGGTTCAGCCGCGCCCAAAAATAAGCGCCCGAAGGTCCCGTCCCCAAGTTCGTCTGCCGCAAAAATGCCCAAAAAACGGGTGGGCATAGCCTTGGGGGGAGGGGCTGGCCGACTTCGTCCGCCGGTCTCGGAATGGGGCGAGACTTTGCGAGCGCCCTCCGTGTGCTAAAAATTGGCCACGGGCATAGCCGCGCTAAAAAATAAGCGCCCGAAGGTCCCGTCGCCAAGTTCGTCCGCCGCAAAAATGCCCAAAAAACGGGTGGGCTATAGCCTTGGGGGGAGGGGCTGGCCAATCCGCGGACTCGGAATGGGGCGAGACTTTGCGAGCACCCTCCGTGTGCCAAAAATCGGCCGCGCGCACAGCCATACCCAAAAATAAGTGCCCGAAGGTCCCGTCCCCAAGTTCGTCCGCCGCAAAAATGCCCAAAAAACGGGTGGGCTATAGCCTTGGGGAGAGGGGCTGGCCAACTTCGTCCGCCGGACTCGGAATGGGACGAGACTTTGCGAGTGCCCTCCGTGTGCCAAAAATCGGCCGCAGGCGCAGCCATACCCAAAAATAAGTGCCCGAAGGTCCTGTCCCCAAGTTCGTCCGCCGCAAAAATGCCCAAAAAACGGGTGGGCTATAGCCTTGGGGGGAGGGGTTGGCCAACTTCGTCCGCCGGACTCAGAATGGGGCGAGACTTTCCGAGCGCTCTCCGTGTGCCAAAAATAGGCCGCGGGTACAGCCGCGCCCAAAAATATGCGCCCGAAGGTCCCATCCCCAAGTTCGTCCGCCGCAAAAATGCCCAAAAAACGGGTGGGCTATAGCCTTGGGGGGAGGGGCTGGCCAACTTCGTCCGCCGGACTCGGAATTGGGCGAGACTTTGCGATCGCCCTCCGTGTGCCAAAAATAGGCTGCAGGCACAGCCGCGCCCAAAAATAAGTGCCCGAAGGTCCCGTCCCCAAGTTCGTCCGCCGCAAAAATGCCCAAAAAACGGGTGGGCTATAGCCTCGGGGGGAGGGGCTGGCCCACTTCGTCCGCCGGACTCGGAATGGAGCGAGACTTTGCGAGCGCCCTCCGTGTGCCAAAAATAGGCCGCGGGCACAGCCTCACTAAAAAATAAGCACCCGAAGGTCCCGTCCCCATGTTCGTCCGCCGCAAAAATGCCCAAAAAACGGGTGGGCTATAGCCTTGTGGGGAGGGGCTGGGCAACTTCGTCCGCCGGACTCGGAATCGGGCGAGCTCCGTGTGCCAAAAATAGGCCGCGGGTACAGCCGCGCCCAAAAATATGCGCCCGAAGGTCCCATCCCCAAGTTCGTCCGCCGCAAAAATGCCCAAAAAACGGGTGGGCTATAGCCTTGGGGGGAGGGGCTGGCCAACTTCGTCCGCCGGACTCGGAATTGGGCGAGACATTGCGATCGCCCTCCGTGTGCCAAAAATAGGCTGCAGGCACAGCCGCGCCCAAAAATAACTACCCGAATGCCGGGGCGCCAAGTTCTTCCAGCGGAAAAAGGCCACAAAAACGGGTGGGCTATAGCCTTGGGGGGTGGGGCTGGCCAACTTCGTCCGCCGGACTCCGAATGGCGCGAGACTTTAAGAGCGGCCTCTGTGTGCCAAAAATAGGCCGCGGGCACAGGCGGGCCCAAAAATAACAGCCCTAAGGCCGGAGCGCCAAGTTCGTCCAGCGGAAAAAGGCCACAAAAACGGGTGGGCCTTGGGGGTTGGGGCTGGCCAACTTCGTCCGCCGGACTCGGAACTTTGCGAGCGGCCTCCGTGTGCCAAAAATAGGCCGCGGGCACAGCCGAGCCCAAAAATAACCGCCGGAAGGCCGGGGCGCCAAGTTCGTCCAGCGGAAAAAGGCCACAAAAACGGGTGGGCTATAGCCTTGGGGGGTGGGGCTGGCCAACTTCGTCCGCCGGACTCCGAATGGCGCGAGACTTTGCGAACGGCCTCTGTGTGCCAAAAATAGACCACGGACACAACCGCACCCAAAAATAACCGCCCGAAGGCCGGGGTGCCAAGTTCGGCCAGCGGAAAAAGGCCACAAAAACGGGTGGGCTATAGCCTTGGGAGGTGGGGCTGGCCAACTTCGTCCGCCGGACTCGGAATGGCGCGAGACTTTGCGAGCGGCCTCCGTGTGCCAAAAATAGGCCGCGGGCCCAGCCGCACCCAAAAACAACCGCCCGAAGGCCGGGGCGCCAAGTTCGTCCAGCGGAAAAAGGCCACAAAAATGGGTGGGCTATAGCCTTGGGGGGTGGGGCTGGCCAACTTCGTCCGCCGGTCTCGGAATGGCACGAGACTTTGCGAGCGGCCTCCGTGTGCCAAAAATAGGCCGCGGGCACAGCCGCGCCAAAAAATAACCGCCCGAAGGCCCGGGAGCCAAGTTCGTCCAGTGGGAAAAGGCCACAAAAACGGGTGGGCTATAGCCTTGGGGGGTGGGGCTGGCCCACTTCGTCCGCCGGACTCGGAATGGCGCGAGACTTTGCGAGCAGCCTCCGTGTGCCAAAAATAGGCCACGGACACAGCCGCGCCCAAAAATAACACCCCGAAGGCTGGGGCGCCAAGTTCGTCCAGCGGAAAAAGGCCACAAAAACGGGTGGGCTATAGCCTTGGGGGGTGGGGCTGGCCAACTTCGTCCGCCGGACTCGGAATAGCGCGAGACTTTGCGTGCGGCCTCCATATGCCAAAAATAGGCTGCGGGCACAGACGCACCCAAAAATAACCGCCCGAAGGCCGGGGCGCCAAGTTCGTCCAGCGGAAAAGGCCACAAAAACGGGTGGGCTATAGCCTTGGGGGGTGGGGCTGGCCAACTTCGTCCGCCGGACTCCGAACGGCGCGAGACTTTGCGAACGGCCTCTGTGTGCCAAAAATAGGCCACGGGCACAACCGAACCAAAAAATAACCGCCCGAAGGCCGGTGCGCCAAGTTCGGCCAGCGGAAAAAGGCCACAAAAACGGGTGGGCTATAGCCTTGGGAGGTGGGGCTGGCCAACTTCGTCCGCCGGAATCGGAATGGCGCGAGACTTTGCGAGCGGCTTCCGTGTGCCAAAAATAGGCCGCGGCACAGCCGTACCGAAAAACAACCGCCCGAAGGCCGGGGCGCCAAGTTCGTCCAGCGGAAAAAGGCCACAAAAACGGGTCGGCTATAGCCTTGGGGGGTGGGGCTGGCCAACTTCGTCCGCCGGTCTCGGAATGGCACGAGACTTTTCGAGCGGCCTCCGTGTGCCAAAAATAGGCCGCGGGCACAGCCGCACCAAAAATAACCCCCCGAAGGCCGGGGCGCCAAGTTCGTCCAGCGGAAAAAGGCCACAAAAACGGGTGGGCTATAGCCTTGGGGGGTGGGGCTGGCAAACTTCGTCAGCCGGACTCGGAATAGCGCGAGACTTTGCGTGCGGCCTCCGTGTGCCAAAAATAGGCCGCGGGCACAGCCGCACCCAAAAATAACCACCCGAAGGCCGGGGCGCCAAGTTCGTCCACCGGAAAAAGGCCACAAAAACGAGTGGGCTATAGCCTTGGGGGGTGGGGCTGGCCCACTTCGTCCGCCGGACTCGGAATGGCGCGAGACTTTGCGAGCAGCTTCCGTTTGCCAAAAATAGGCCGCGGGCACAACCGCGCCCAAAAATAACCCCCCGAAGGCCGGGGCGCCAAGTTCGTCCAGCGGAAAAAGGCCAAAAAAACGGGTGGGCTATAGCCTTGGGGGGTGGGGCTGGCCAACTTCGTCCGCCGGACTCGGAATGGCGCGAGACTCTGCGAGCGGCCTCCGTGTGCCAAAAATAAGCCGCGGGCACAGCCGCCCCCAAAAATAACCCCCCGAAGGCCGGGGCGCCAAGTTCGTCCAGCGGAAAAAGGCCACAAAAACGGGTGGGCTATAGCCTTGGGGGGTGGGGCTGGCCAACTTCGTCCGCCGGACTCGGAATGGCGCGAGACATTGTAAGCGGACTCCGTGTGCCAAAAATAGGCCGCGGGCAAAGCCGCACTAAAAATAACCCCCCGAAGGCCGGGGCGCCAAGTTCGGTAAGCGGAAAAAGGCCACAAAAACGGGTGGGCTATAGCCTTGGGGGTGGGGCTGGCCAACTTCGTCAGCCGGACTCGGAATAGCGCGAGACTTTGCGTGCGGCCTTCGTGTGCCAAAAATAGGCCACGGGCACAGCCGCACCCAAAAATAACCCCCCGAAGGCCGGGGCGCCAAGTTCGTCCAGCGGAAAAAGGCCACAAAAATGGGTGGGCTATAGCCTTGGGGGGTGGGGCTGGCCAACTTCGTCCGCCGGACTCGGAATGGCGCGAGACTTTGCGAGCGGCCTCCGTGTGCCAAAAATAAAATAACCCCCCGAAGGCCGGGGCGCCAAGTTCGTCCAGCGGAAAAAGGCCACAAAAACGGGTGGGCTATAGCCTTGGGGGGTGGGGCTGGCCAACTTCGTCCGCCGGACTCGGAATAGCGCGAGACTTTGCATGCGGCCTCCGCGTGCCAAAAATAGGCCGCGGACACAGCCACACCCAAAAATAAACGCTCGAAGGCCGGGGCGCCAAGTTCGTCCAGCGGAAAAAGGCCACAAAAACGGGTGGGCTATAGCCTTGGGGGGTGGGGCTGGCCAACTTCGTCCGCCGGAGTCGGAATGGCGCGAGACTTTGCGAGTGGCCTCCGTGTGCCAAAAATAGGCCGCGGGCACAGCCGCGCCCAAAAATAACCCCCCGAAGGCCGGGGCGCCAAGTTCGTCCAGCGGAAAAAGGCCACAAAAACGGGTGGGCTATAGCCTTGGGGGGTGGGGCTGGCCAACTTCGTCCGCCGGACTCCGAATGGCGCGAGACTTTGCGAACGGCCTCCGTTTGCCAAAAATAGGCCACGGGCACAGCTGCACTCAAAAATAACCACCCGAAGGCCGGGGCGCCAAGTTCGTCCAGCGGAAAAAGGCCACAAAAACGGGTGGGGTTTAGCCTTGGGGGGTGGGGCTGGCCTACTTCGTCCGCCGGACTCGGAATGGCGCGAGACTTTGCGAGCGGCCTCCATGTGCCAAAAATAGGCCATGGGCACAGACGCTCCCAAAAATAACCCCCCGAAGACCGGGGCGCCAAGTTCGTCCAGCGGAAAAAGGCAATAAAAACGGGTGGGCTATAGCCTTGGGGGGTGGGGCTGGCCAACTTCGTCAGCCGGACTCGGAATAGCGCGAGACTTTGCGTGCGGCCTTCGTGTGCCAAAAATAGGCCGCGGGCACAGCCGCACCCCAAAATAACCCCCCGAAGGCCGGGGCGCCAAGTTCGTCCAGCGGAAAAAGGCCACAAAAATGGGTGGGCTATAGCCTTGGGGGGTGGGGCTGGCCAACTTCGTCCGCCGGACTCGGAATGGCGCGAGACTTTGCGAGCGGCCTCCGTGTGCCAAAAATAAGCCGCGGGCACAGCCGCGCCCAAAAATAACCCCCCGAAGGCCGGGGCGCCAAGTTCGTCCAGCGGAAAAAGGCCACAAAAACGGGTGGGCTATAGCCTTGGGGGGTGGGGCTGGCCAACTTCGTCCGCCGGACTCGGAATAGTGCGAGACTTTGCATGCGGCCTCCGCGTGCCAAAAATAGGCCGTGGAAACAGCCACACCCAAAAATAAACGCTCGAAGGCCGGGGCGCCAAGTTCGTCCAGCGGAAAAAGGCCACAAAAACGGGTGGGCTATAGCCTTGGGGGGTGGGGCTGGCCAACTTCGTCCGCCGGAGTCGGAATGGCGCGAGACTTTGCGAGTGGCCTCCGTGTGCCAAAAATAGGCCGCGGGCACAGCCGCGCCCAAAAATAACCCCCCGAAGGCCAGGGCGCCAAGTTCGTCCAGCGGAAAAAGGCCACAAAAACGGGTGGGCTATAGCCTTGGGGGGTGGGGCTGGCCAACTTCGTCCGCCGGACTCCGAATGGCGCGAGACTTTGCGAACGGCCTCCGTTTGCCAAAAATAGGCCGCGGGCACAGCCGCACCCAAAAATAACCGCCCGAAGGCCGGGGCGCCAAGTTCGTCCAGCGGAAAAAGGCCACAAAAATGGGTGGGCTATAGCCTTGGGGGGTGGGGCTGGCCAACTTTATCCGCCGGTCTCGGAATGGCACGAGACTTTGCGAGTGGCCTCCGTGTGCCAAAAATAGGCTGCGGGGACAGCCGTACCAAAAATAACCCCCCGAAGGCCGGGGCGCCAAGTTCGTCCAGCGGAAAAAGGCCACAAAAACGGGTGGGCTATAGCCTTGGGGGGTGGGGCTGGCCAACTTCGTCAGCCGGACTCGGAATAGCGCGAGAATTTGCGTGCGGCCTCCGTGTGCCAAAAATAGGCCGCGGGCACAGCCGCACCCAAAAATAACCCCCCGAAGGCCGGGGCGCTAAGTTCGTCCAGCGGAAAAAGGCCACAAAAACGGGTGGGCTATAGCCTTGGGGGGTGGGGCTGGCCAACTTCGTCCGCCGGACTCGGAATGGTGCTAGACTTTGCGAGCGGCCTCCGTGTGCCAAAAATAAGCCGCAGGCACAGCCGCGCCCAAAAATAACCCCCCGAACGCCGGGGCGCCAAGTTCGTCCAGCGGAAAAAGGCCACAAAAACGGGTGGGCTATAGCGTTGGGGGGTGGGGCTGGCCAACTTCGTCCGCCGGACTCGGAATGGCGCGAGACTTTGCGAGCGGACTCCGTGTGCCAAAAATAGGCCGTGGTCACAGCCGTACCAAAAATAACCCGCCGAAGGCCGGGGCGCCAAGTTCGGTAAGCGGAAAAAGGCCACAAAAACGGGTGGGCTATAGCCTTGGGGGGTGGGGCTGGCCAACTTCGTCCGCCGGACTCCGAATGGCGCGAGACTTTGCGAACGGCCTGTGTGTGCCAAAAATAGGCCACGGGGACAACCACACCCAAAAATAACCGCCTGAAGGCCGGGGCGCCAAGTTCGGCCAGCGGAAAAAGGCCACAAAAACGGGTGGGCTATAGCCTTGGGAGGTGGGGCTGGCCAACTTCGTCCGCCGGACTCGGAATGATGCGAGACTTTGCGAGCGGCCTCCGTGTGCCAAAAATAGGCCGCGGGCACAGCCGCACCAAAAATAACCCCCCGAAGGCCGGGGCGCCAAGTTCGGTAAGCGGAAAAAGGCCACAAAAACGGGTGGGCTATAGCCTTGGGGGTGGGGCTGGCCCACTTCGTCCGCCGGACTCCGAATGGTGCGAGACTTTGCGAACGGCCTCCGTGTGCCAAAAATAGGCCACGGGCACAGCTGCACCCAAAAATAACCGCCCGAATGCCGGGGCGCCAAGTTCGTCCAGTGGAAAAAGGCCACAAAAACGGGTGGGCTATAGCCTTGGGGGGTGGGGCTGGCCAACTTCCTCAGCCGGACTCGGAATAGCGCGAGACTTTGCGTGCGGCCTTCGTGTGCCAAAAATAGGCCGCGGGCACAGCCGCACCCAAAAATAACCCCCCGAAGGCCGGGGCGCCAAGTTCGTCCAGCGGAAAAAGGCCACAAAAATGGGTGGGCTATAGCCTTGGGGGGTGGGGCTGGCCAACTTCGTCCGCCGGACTCGGAATGGTGCGAGACTTTGCGAGCGGCCTCCGTGTGCCAAAAATAAGCCGGGCGCCAAGTTCGTCCAGCGGAAAAAGGCCACAAAAACGGGTGCGCTATAGCCTTGGGGGGTGGGGCTGGCCAACTTCGTCCGCCGGACTCCGAATGGCGCGAGACTTTGCGAACGGCCTCCGTTTGCCAAAAATAGGCCGCGGGCACAGCCGCACCCAAAAATAACCCCCCGAAGGCCGGGGCGCCAAGTTCGTCCAGCGGAAAAAGGCCACAAAAACGGGTGGGCTATAGCCTTGGGGGGTGGGGCTGGCCAACTTCGTCAGCCGGACTCGGAATAGCGCGAGAATTTGCGTGCGGCCTCCGTGTGCCAAAAATAGGCCGTGGGCACAGCCGCACCCAAAAATAACCCCCCGAAGGCCGGGGCGCTAAGTTCGTCCAGCGGAAAAAGGCCACAAAAACGGGTGGGCTATAGCCTTGGGGGGTGGGGCTGGCCAACTTCGTCCGCCGGAATCGGAATGGTGCTAGACTTTGCGAGCGGCCTCCGTGTGCCAAAAATAAGCCGCAGGCACAGCCGCGCCCAAAAATAACCCCCCGAACGCCGGGGCGCCAAGTTCGTCCAGCGGAAAAAGGCCACAAAAACGGGTGGGCTATAGCGTTGGGGGGTGGGGCTGGCCAACTTCGTCCGCCGGACTCGGAATGGCGCGAGACTTTGCGAGCGGACTCCGTGTGCCAAAAATAGGCCGTGGTCACAGCCGCACCAAAAATAACCCGCCGAAGGCCGGGGCGCCAAGTTCGGTAAGCGGAAAAAGGCCACAAAAACGGGTGGGCTATAGCCTTGGGGGGTGGGGCTGGCCAACTTCGTCCGCCGGACTCCGAATGGCGCGAGACTTTGCGAACGGCCTCTGTGTGCCAAAAATAGGCCACGGGCACAACCACACCCAAAAATAACCGCCTGAAGGCCGGGGCGCCAAGTTCGGCCAGCGGAAAAAGGCCACAAAAACGGGTGGGCTATAGCCTTGGGAGGTGGGGCTGGCCAACTTCGTCCGCCGGACTTGGAATGATGCGAGACTTTGCGAGCGGCCTCCGTGTGCCAAAAATAGGCCGCGGGCACAGCCGCACCAAAAATAACCCCCCGAAGGCCGGGGCGCCAAGTTCGGTAAGCGGAAAAAGGCCACAAAAACGGGTGGGCTATAGCCTTGGGGGTGGGGCTGGCCCACTTCGTCCGCCGGACTCCGAATGGTGCGAGACTTTGCGAACGGCCTCCGTGTGCCAAAAATAGGCCACGGGCACAGCTGCACCCAAAAATAACCGCCCGAATGCCGGGGCGCCAAGTTCGTCCAGTGGAAAAAGGCCACAAAAACGGGTGGGCTATAGCCTTGGGGGGTGGGGCTGGCCAACTTCCTCAGCCGGACTCGGAATATCGCGAGACTTTGCGTGCGGCCTTCGTGTGCCAAAAATAGGCCGCGGGCACAGCCGCACCCAAAAATAACCCCCCGAAGGCCGGGGCGCCAAGTTCGTCCAGCGGAAAAAGGCCACAAAAATGGGTGGGCTATAGCCTTGGGGGGTGGGGCTGGCCAACTTCGTCCGCCGGACTCGGAATGGTGCGAGACTTTGCGAGCGGCCTCCGTGTGCCAAAAATAAGCCGCGGGCACAGCCGCGCCCAAAAATAACCCCCCGAACGCCGGGGCGCCAAGTTCGTCCAGCGGAAAAAGGCCACAAAAACGGGTGCGCTATAGCCTTGGGGGGTGGGGCTGGCCAACTTCGTCCGCCGGACTCGGAATGGCGCAAGAACTTTGCGAGCGGACTCCGTGTGCCAAAAATAGGCCGCGAGCACAGCCGCACCAAAAATCACCCCCCGAAGGCCGGGGCGCCAAGTTCGGTAAGCGGAAAAAGGCCACAAAAACGGGTGGGCTATAGCCTTGGGGGTGGGGCTGGCCCACTTCGTCCGCCGGACTCCGAATGGCGCGAGACTTTGCGAACGGCCTCCGTGTGCCAAAAATAGGCCACGGGCACAGCTGCACCCAAAAATAACCGCCCGAATGCCGGGGCGCCAAGTTCGTCCAGCGGAAAAAGGCCACAAAAACGGGTGGGCTATAGCCTTAGGGGGTGGGGCTGGCCAACTTCGTCCGCCGGACTCGGAATAGCGCGAGACTTTGCATGCGGCCTCCGCGTACCAAAAATAGGCCGCGGACACAGCCGCACCCAAAAATAAACGCTCGAAGGCCGGGGCGCCAAGTTCGTCCAGCGGAAAAAGGCCACAAAAACGGGTGGGCTATAGCCTTGGGGGGTGGGGCTGGCCAACTTCGTCCGCTGGACTCGGAATGGCGCGAGACTTTGCGACCGGCCTCCGTGTGCCAAAAATAGGCCACGGGCACAGCTGCACCCAAAAATAACCACCCGAAGGCCGGGGCGCCATGTTCGTCCAGCGGAAAAAGGCCACAAAAACGGGTGGGCTATAGCCTTGGGGGGTGGGCCTGGCCAACTTCGTCCGCCGGACTCCGAAATGCGCGAGACTTTGCGAACGGCCTCCGTGTGCCAAAAATAGGCCACGGGCACTGCTGCACCCAAAAATAACCACCCGAAGGCCGGGGCGCCAAGTTCGTCCAGCGTAAAAAGGCCACAAAAACGGGTGGGCTATAGCCTTGGGGGGTGGGGCTGGCCAACTTCGTCCGCCGGACTCGGAATAGCGCGAGACTTTGCGTGCGGCCTCCGTTTGCCAAAAATAGGCCGCGGACACAGCCACACCCAATAATAACCGCTCGAAGGCCGGGGCGCCAAGTTCGTCCAGCGGAAAAAGGCCACAAAAACGGGTGGGCCATAGCCTTGGAGGGTGGGGCTGGCCAACTTCGTCCGCCGGACTCGGAATGGTGTGAGACTTTGCGAGCGGCCTCCGTGTGCCAAAAATAGGCCACGGGTACAGCCGCGTCCAAAAATAACCCCCTGAAGGCCGGGGCGCCAAGTTCGTCCAGCGGAAAAAGGCCACAAAAACGGGTGGGCTATAGCCTTGGGGGTGGGGCTGGCCAACTTCGTCCGCCGGACTCGGAATGGAGCGAACCTTTGCGAGCGGCCTCCGTGTGCCAAAAATAGGCCGTGGGCACAGCCGCGCCAGAAAATAACCGCCCGAAGGCCGGGGCGCCAAGTTCGTCCAGCGGAAAAAGGCCACAAAAACGGGTGGGCTATAGCCTTGGGGCGTGGGGCTGGCCGACTTCGTCCGCCGGACTCAGAATGGCGCGAGACTTTGCAAGCAGCCTCCGTGTGCCAAAATTAGGCCGCGGGCACAGCCGCGCCAAAAAATAACCGCCCGAAGGCCGGGGCGCCAAGTTCGTCCAGTGGTAAAAGGCCACAAAAACGGGTGGGCTATAGTCTTGGGGGGTGGGGCTGGCCAACTTCGCCCGCCGGACACCGAATGGCGCGAGACTTTGCGAACGGCCTCCGTGTACCCAAAATAGGCCACGGGCACAGCTGCACCCAAAAATAACCGCCCGAAGGCCGGGGCGCCAAGTTCGGTCAGCGGAAAAAGGCCACAAAAACGGGTGGGCTATAGCCTTGGGGGGTGGGGCTGGCCAACTTCGTCCGCCGGACTCGGAATGGCGCGAGACTTTGCGAGCGGCCTCCGTGTACGAAAAATAGGCCGCGGTCACAGCCGCGCCCAAAAATAACCCCCCGAAGGCCGGGGCGCCAAGTTCGTCCAGCGGAAAAAGGCCACAAAAACGGGTGGGCTATAGCCTTGGGGGGTGGGGCTGGCCAACTTCGTCCGCCGGACTCGGAATGGCGCGAGACTTTGCGAGCGGCCTCCGTGTGCCAAAAATAGGCCGCGGGCACAGACGCGCCCAAAAATAACCCCCCGAAGGCCGGGGCGCCAAGTTCGTCCAGCGGAAAAAGGCCACAAAAACGGGTGGGCTATAGCCTTGGGGGTGGGGCTGGCCAACTTCGTCCGCCGGACTCGGAACGGCGCGAGACTATACGAGCGGCCTCCGTGTGCCAAAAATAGGCCACGGGCACAGCCGCACCCAAAAATAACCGCCCGAAGGCCGGGGCGCCAAGTTCGTCCAGCGGAAAAAGGCCACAAAAACGGGTGGGCTATAGCCTTGGGGGGTGGGGCTGGCCAATTTCGTCCGCCGGACTCGGAATGGCGCAAGACTTTGCGAGTGGCCTACGTGTGGCAAAAATAGGCCGCGGGCGCAGCCGCGCCGAAAAATAACCCCCGAAGGCCGGGGCACCAAGTTCGTCCCGCGGAAAAAGGCCACAAAAACGGGTGGGCTATATCCTTGGGGCCTGGGGCTGGCCCACTTCGTCCGCCGGATTTGGAATGGCGCGAGACTTTACGAGCGGCCTCCGTGAGCCAAAAATAGGCCGCGGACACAGCCGCGCCCAAAAATAACCACCCGAAGGCCGGGGCGCCAAGTTCGTCCAGCGGAAAAAGGCCACAAATACGGGTGGGCTATAGCCTTGGGGGGTGTGGCTGGCCGACTTCGTCCGCCGGAGTCGGAATGGCGCGAGACTTCGTAAGCGGCCTCCGTGTGCCAAAAATAGGGCACGGGCACAGCCGCGCCCAAAAATAACCACCCGAAGGCCGGGGCGCCAAGTTCGTCCAGCGGAAAAAGGCCACAAAAACGGGTGGGCTATAGCCTTGGGGGGTGTGGCTGGCCGACTTCGTCCGCCGGACTCGGAATGGCGCGAGACTTTGCAAGCGGCCTCCGTGTGCCAAAAATAGGCCGCGGACACAGCCGAACCCAAAAATAACCACCCGAACGCCGGGGCGCCAAGTTCGTCCAGCGGAAAAAGGCCACAAAAACGGGTGGGCTATAGCCTTGGGGGGTGTGGCTGGCCGACTTCGTCCGCCGGACTCGGAATGGCGCGAGACTTTGCAAGCGTCCTCCGTGTTCCAAAAATAGGCGGCGGACACAGCGGAGCCCAAAAATAACTGCCCCGAAGGCCGGGGCGCCAAGTTCGTCCAGCGGAAAAAGGCCACAAAAACGGGTGGGCTATAGCCTTGGGGGGTGGGGCTGGCCAACTTCGTCCGCCGGACACTGAATGGCGTGAGACATTGCGAACGGCCTCCGTGTGCCAAAAATAGGCCACGGGCACAGCTGCACCCAAAAATAACCGCCCGAAGGCCGGGGCGCCAAGTTCGGCGTGCGGAAAAAGGCCACAAAAACGGGTGGGCTATAGCCTTGGGGGGTGGGGCTGGCCAACTTCGTCCGCCGGACTCCGAATGGCGCGAGACTTTACGAGCGGCCTCCGTGTGCCAAAAATAGGCCGCGGGCACAGCCGCGCCCAAAAATAACCCCCCGAAGGCCGGGGCGCCAAGTTCGTCCAGCGGAAAAAGCCACAAAAACGGGTGGGCTATAGCCTTGGGGGGTGGGGCTGGCCAACTTCGTCCGCCGGACTCGGAACGGCGTGAGACTTTACGAGCGGCCTCCGTGTGCCAAAATTAGGCCACGGGCACAGCCGCACCCAAAAATAACAGCCCGAAGGCCGGGGCGCCAAGTTCGTCCAGCGGAAAAAGGCCACAAAAACGGGTGGGCTATAGACTTGGGGGGTGGGGCTGGCCGACTTCGTCCACCGGACTCAGAATGGTGCGAGACTTTGCAAGCGGACTCCGTGTGCCAAAAATAGGCCGCGGACACAGCCGAGCCCAAAAATAACCGCCCGAACGCCGGGGCGCCAAGTTCGTCCATCGGAAAAAGGCCACAAATACGGGTAGGCTATAGCCTTGGGGGGTGTGGCTGGCCGACTTCGTCTGCCGGACTCGGAACGGCGCGAGACTTTGCAAGCAGCCTCCGTGTGCCAAAAATAGGCCGCGGACACAGCCGAGCCCAAAAATAAATGCCCCGAAGGCCGGGTCGCCAAGTTCGTCCAGCGGAAAAAGGCCACAAAAACGGGTGGGCTATAGCCTTGGGGGGTGGGGCTGGCCAACTTCGTCCGCCGGACTCGGAATGGCTCGAAACTTTGCGAGCGGCCTCCGTGTGCCAAAAATAGGCCGCAGACACAGCCGCACCCAAAAATAACCGCCCGAAGGCCGGGGCGCCAAATTCGTCCAGTGGAAAAAGGCCACAAAAACGGGTGGGCTATAGCCTTGGGGGGTGGGGCTGGCCCACTTCGTCCGCCGGACTCGGAATGGCGCGAGACTATACGATCGGCCTCCGTGTGCCAAAAATAGGCCACGGGCACAGCCGCGCCCAAAAATAACCGCCCGAAGTCCGGGGCGCCAAGTTCGTCCAGCGGAAAAAGGCCACAAACACGGGTGGGCTATAGCCTTGGGGGGTGTGGCTGGCCGACTTCGTCCGCCGGATTCGGAATGGCGCGAGACTTTGCAAACGGCCTCCGTGTGCCAAAAATAGGCCGCGGGCACAGCCGCACCCAAAAATAACCCCCCAAAGGCCGGGGCGCCAAGTTCGTCCAGCGGAAAAAGGCCACAAAAACGGGTGGACTATAGCCTTGGGGGGTGTGGCTGGCCAACTTCGTCCGCCGGACTCGGAATGGCGCGAGACTTTGCGAGCGGCCTCCATGTCCCAAAAATAGGCCGCGATCACAGCCGCGCCCAAAAATAACCCCCCAAAGGGCGGGGCGCCAAGTTCGTCCAGCGGAAAAAGGCCACAAAAACGGGTGGGCTATAGCCTTGGGGGGTGGGGCTGGCCAACTTCGTCCGCCGGACTCGGAATGGCGCGAGACTTTACGAGTGGCCTCCGTCTACCAAAAATAGGCCGCGGGCACAGCCGCGCCAAAAATTAACCACCCGAATGCCGGGGCGCCAAGTTCGTCCAGCGTAAAAAGGCCAAAAAACCGGGTGGGCTATAGCCTTGGGGGTTGGGGCTGGCCAACTTCGTCCGCCGGACTCGGAATGGCACGAGACTTTGCGAACAGCCTCCGTGTGCCAAAAATAGGCCACGGGCACTGCCGCACCCAAAAATAACCCCCCGAAGGCCGGGGCGCCAAGTTTGTCCAACGGAAAAAGGCCACAAAAACGGGTGGGCTATAGCCTCTGGGGGTGGGGCTGGCCAACTTCATCCGCCGGACTCGGAATGGCGCGAGACTTTGGGAGCGGCCTCCGTGTACAAAAAATAGGCCGCGGGCACAGCCGCGCCCAAAAATAACCACCCGAAGGCCGGGGCGCCAAGTTCGTCCAGCGGAAGAAGGCCATAAAAACGGGTGGGCTATAGCCTTGGGGGGTGGGCCTGGCCAACTTCGTCCGCCGGACTCGGAATGGCGCAAAACTTTGCGAGCGCCCTCCGTGTGCCAAAAATAGGCCGCGTGCACAGCCGCGCCCAAAAACAAGTGCCCAAAGGTCCCGTCCCCAAGTTCGTCCGCCGCAAAAATGCCCAAAAAACGGGTGGGCTATAGCCTTGGGGGGAGGGGCTGGCCAACTTCGTCCGCCGGACTCGGAATGGGGCGACACTTTGCGAGCGCCCTCCGTGTGCCAAAAATAGTCCGCGGGCACAGCCACGTCCAAAAATAAGCGCCCGAAGGTCCCGTCCCCAAGTTCGTCCGCCGCAAAAATGCCCAAAAAACGGGTGGGCTATAGACTTGGGGGGAGGGGCAGGCCAACTTCGTCCGCCGGACTCGGAATGGGGCGAGACTTTGTGAGCACCCTCTGTGTGCCAAAATTATGCCGCGGGCACAGCCGTACACAAAAACAAGTGCCCGAAGGTCCCGTCGCTAAGTTCGTCCGACGCAAAAACTCCCAAAAAACGGGTGGGCTATAGCCTTGGAGGGAGGGGCTGGCCCACTTTGTCCGCCCGACTCGGAAAGGGGCAAGACTTTGCGAGTGCCCTCCGTGTGCTAAAAATAGGCCGCGGGCACAGCCGCACCCCAAAAGAAGCGCCCGAATGTCCCGTCCCCATGTTCGTCCGCCGCAAAAATGCACAAAAAACGGGTGGGCTATAGCCTTGGGGGGAGGGGCTGGCCAACTTCGTCCTCCGGACTCGGAATGGGGCGAGACATTATGAGCGCCCTCCGTGTACCAAAAATAGGCCATGGGCACAGCCGCGGCAAGAATAAACGCCCGAAGGTACCGTCCCCAGGTTCGTCCGCCGCAAAAATGCCCAAAAAACGGGTGGGCTACAGCCTTGGGGGAAGGGGCTGGCCAACTTCGTCCGCCGGACTCGGAATGGGGCGAGACTTTGTGAGCGCCCTCCGTGTGCCAAAAATAGGCCGCGGGCACATCCGTGACCAATAACAAGTGCCTGAAGGTCCCGTCCCCAAGTTCGTCCGCCGCAAAAATGGCCAAAAAACGGGTGGGCTATAGCCTTGGGGGGAGGGGCTGGCCCAATTCGTCCGCCGGACTCGGAATGGGGTGAGACTTTGCGAGCACCCACCATGTGCCAAAAATAGGCCGCGGGCACAGCCACGCCCAAAAACAAGCGCCCGAAGGTCCCGTCCCTAAGTTCGTCCGCCGCAAAAATGCCCAAAAAACGGGTGGGCTAAAGCCTTGGGGGGAGGGGCTGGCCAACTTCGTCCGCCGGACTCGGAATGGGGCGGGACTTTGCGCGTGCCCTCCGTGTGCCAAAAATAGTCTGCGGGAACAGCCACGTCCAAAAATAAGCGCCCGAAGGTCCCGTCCCAAGTTCATCCGCCGCAAAAATGCCCAAAAAACGGGTGGGCTATAGCCTTGGAGGGAGGGGCTGGCCAACTTCGTCCGCCCGACTCGGAAAGGGGCGAGACTTTGCGAGCGCCCTCCGTGTGCTAAAAATAGGCCGCGGGCACAGCCGCACCCCAAAACAAGTGCCCGAAGGTCCCGTCCCCAAGTGCGTCCGCCGCAAAAACGCCCAAAAAACGGGTGGGCTATAGCCTTGGGGGGAGGGGCTGGCCAACTTCGTCCCCCGGACTCGGAATGGGGCGAGACTTTGCGAGCGCCCTTTGAGTACCAAAAATAGGTCGCGGGCACAGCCGCGCCCAAAAAAAAGCACCCGAAGGTCCCGTCCCCAAGTTCGTCCGCCGCAAAAATGCCCAAAAAACGGGTGGGCTATAGCCTTGGGGAGAGGGGCTGGCCAACTTCGTCCGCCGGACTCGGAATGGGGCGACACTTTGCGAGCGCCCTCCGTGTGCCAAAAATAGGCCGCAGGTACAGCTGCGCCCAAAAATAAGTGCCCGAAGGCCACATCCCCAAGTTCGTCCGCAGAAAAAATGCCCAAAAAACGGGTGGGCTATAGCCTTGGGGGGAGGGGCTGGCCAACTTCGTCCGCCGGACTCGGAATGGGGCGAGACTTTGCGAGCACCCTCCGTGTGCCAAAAATAGGCTGCGGGCACAGTCGCACCCAAAAACAAGCACCCGAAGGTCCCGTCCCTAAGTTCGTCCGACGCAAAAATTACCAAAAAACGGGTGGGCTATAGCCTTGGAGGGAGGGGCTGGTCAACTTCGTCCGCCCGACTCGGAAAGGGGCGAGACTTTGCGAGCACCCTCCGTGCACTAAAAATAGGCTGCGGGCACAGCCGCGTCCCAAAACAAGCACCCGAAGGTCCCGTCCCCAAGTTCGTCCGCCGCAAAATTGCCCAAAAAACGGGTGGGCTATAGCCTTGGGGGGAGGGGCTTGCCAACTTCGTCCGCCGGACTCGGAATGGGGCGAGACTTTGCGAGCACCCTCCGTGTGCCAAAAATAGGCCACGGGCACAGCCGTGCCCAAAAATAAGCGCCCGAAGGACCTGTTCCCAAGTTCGTCCGCCTAAAAAATGCCCAAAAAACGGGTGGGCTATAACCTTGGGGGGAGGGGCTGGCCAACTTCGTCCGCCGGACTCGGAATGGGGCGGGACTTTGCGCGTGCCCTCCGTGTGCCAAAAATAGTCTGCGGGAACAGCCACGTCCAAAAATAAGCGCCCGAAGGTCCCGTCCCAAGTTCATCCGCCGCAAAAATGCCCAAAAAACGGGTGGGCTATAGCCTTGGAGGGAGGGGCTGGCCAACTTCCTCCGCCCGACTCGGAAAGGGGCGAGACTTTGCGAGCGCCCTCCGTGTGCTAAAAATAGGCCGCGGGAACAGCCGCACCCCAAAACAAGTGCCCGAAGGTCCCGTCCCCAAGTGCGTCCGCCGCAAAAACGCCCAAAAAACGGGTGGGCTATAGCCTTGGGGGGAGGGGCTGGCCAACTTCGTCCCCCGGACTCGGAATGGGGCGAGACTTTGCGAGCGCCCTCTGAGTACCAAAAATAGGTCGCGGGCACAGCCGCGCCCAAAAAAAAGCACCCGAAGGTCCCGTCCCCAAGTTCGTCCGCCGCAAAAATGCCCAAAAAACGGGTGGGCTATAGCCTTGGGGAGAGGGGCTGGCCAACTTCGTCCGCCGGACTCGGAATGGGGCCACACTTTGCGAGCGCCCTCCGTGTGCCAAAAATAGGCCGCAGGTACAGCTGCGCCCAAAAATAAGTGCCCGAAGGCCCCATCCCCAAGTTCGTCCGCAGAAAAAATGCCCAAAAAACGGGTGGGCTATAGCCTTGGGGGGAGGGGCTGGCCAACTTCGTCCGCCGGACTCGGAATGGGGCGAGACTTTGCGAGCACCCTCCGTGTGCCAAAAATAGGCTGCGGGCACAGTCGCACCCAAAAACAAGCACCCGAAGGTCCCGTCCCTAAGTTCGTCCGACGCAAAAATTACCAAAAAACGGGTGGGCTATAGCCTTGGAGGGAGGGGCTGGTCAACTTCGTCCGCCCGACTCGGAAAGGGGCGAGACTTTGCGAGCACCCTCCGTGCACTAAAAATAGGCTGCGGGCACAGCCGCGTCCCAAAACAAGCACCCGAAGGTCCCGTCCCCAAGTTCGTCCGCCGCAAAATTGCCCAAAAAACGGGTGGGCTATAGCCTTGGGGGGAGGGGCTTGCCAACTTCGTCCGCCGGACTCGGAATGGGGCGAGACTTTGCGAGCACCCTCCGTGTGCCAAAAATAGGCCACGGGCACAGCCGTGCCCAAAAATAAGCGCCCGAAGGACCCGTTCCCAAGTTCGTCCGCCTAAAAAATGCCCAAAAAACGGGTGGGCTATAACCTTGGGGGGAGGGGCTGGCCAACTTCGTCCGCCGGACTCGGAATGGGGCGGGACTTTGCGCGTGCCCTCCGTGTGCCAAAAATAGTCTGCAGGAACAGCCACGTCCAAAAATAAGCGCCCGAAGGTCCCGTCCCAAGTTCATCCGCCGCAAAAATGCCCAAAAAACGGGTGGGCTATAGCCTTGGAGGAGGGCTGGCCAACCGTCCGCCCGACTCGGAAAGGGGCGAGACTTTGCGAGCGCCCTCCGTGTGCTAAAAATAGGCCGCGGGCGCAGCCGCACCCCAAAACAAGTGCCCGAAGGTCCCGTCCCCAAGTGCGTCCGCCGCAAAAACGCCCAAAAAACGGGTGGGCTATAGCCTTGGGGGGAGGGGCTGGCCAACTTCGTCCCCCGGACTCGGAATGGGGCGAGACTTTGCGAGCGCCCTCTGAGTACCAAAAATAGGTCGCGGGCACAGCCGCGCCCAAAAAAAAGCACCCGAAGGTCCCGTCCCCAAGTTCGTCCGCCGCAAAAATGCCCAAAAAACGGGTGGGCTATAGCCTTGGGGAGAGGGGCTGGCCAACTTCGTCCGCCGGACTCGGAATGGGGCGACACTTTGCGAGCGCCCTCCGTGTGCCAAAAATAGTCCGCAGGCACAGCCACATCCAAAAATAAGCGCCCGAAGGTCCCATCCCCAAGTTCGTCAGCCGCAAAAATGCCCAAAAAACGGGTGGGCTATAGCCTTGGGGGGAGGGGCTGGCCAACTTCGTCCCCCGGACTCGGAATGTGGCGAGACTTTGCGAGCGCCCTCCGAGTGCCAAAAATAGGACAGGGGCACAGCCGCGGCCAAAAATAAGCACCCAAAGGTCCCGTCCCCAAGTTCGTCCGCCGCAAAAATGACCAAAAAACGGGTGGGCTATAGCCTTGGGGGGAGGGGCTGGCCACCTTCGTCCGCCGGACTCAGAATGGGGCGAGACTTTGCGAGCGCCCTCCGTGTGCCAAAAATAGGACACGGGCACAGCCGCGCCCAAAAATAAGTAACCGAAGGTCCCGTCCCCAAGTTCGTCCGCCGCAAAAATGCCCAAAAAACGGGTGGGCTATAGCCTTGGGGGGAGGGGCTGGCCAACTTCGTCCGCCGGACTCGGAATGGGGCGAGACATTGCGAGCGCCCTCTGTGTGCCAAAAATAGGCCGCGGGCAGAGCCGCGCCCAAAAACAAGCGGCCTAAGATCCCGTCCCCAAGTTCATCCGCCGGACTCGGAATGGGGCGAGACTTTCCGAGCGCCCTCCGAGTGCCAAAAATAGGTCGGGGGCACAGCCGAGGCCAAAAATAAGCGCCCGAAGCTACGGTCCCCAAGTTCGTCCGCCGCAAAAATGACCAAAAAACGGGTGAGCTACAGCCTTGGGGGGAGGGGCTGGCCAACTTCGTCCGCCGGACTCGGAATGGGGCCAGACTTTGCGAGCACCCTCCGTGTGCCAAAAATAGTCTGCAGGCACAGCCACGTCTAAAAATGAATGCCCGAAGGTCCCGTCCCCATGTTCGTCAGCCGCAAAAATGCCCAAAAAACGGGTGGGCTATAGTCTTGGGGGGAGGGGCTGGCCAACTTCGTCCCCCGGACTCGGAATGGGACGAGACTTTGCGAGCGCCCTCCGTATGCCAAAAATAGGACACGGGCACAGCCGCGCCCAAAAATAAGTGACCGAAGGTCCCGTCCCCAAGTTCGTCCGCCGCAAAAATGCCCAAAAAACGGGTGGGCTATAGCCTTGGGGGGAGGGGCTGGCCAACTTCGTCCGCCGGACTCGTAATGGGGCGAGACTTTGCGAGCGCCCTCCGTGTGCCAAAAATAGGCCGCGGGCACAGCCGCGCCCAAAAATAAGTGACCGAAGGTCCCGTCCCCAAGTTCGTCCGCCGCAAAAATGCCCAAAAAACGGGTGGGCTATAGCCTTGGGGGGAGGGGCTGGCCAACATCGTCCGCCGGACTCGTAATGGGGCGAGACTTTGCGAGCGCCCTCCGTGTGCCAAAAATAGGCCGCGGGTACTGCCGCGCCCAAAAATAAGTGACCGAAGTTCCCATCCCCAAGTTCGTCCGCCGCAAAAATGCCCAAAAAACGGGTGGGCTATAGCCTTGGGGGGAGGGGCTGGCCAACTTCGTCCCCCGGACTCGGAATGGGACGAGACTTTGCGAGCGCCCTCCGAGTACCAAAAATAGGCCGCGGGCACAGCCGCGCCCAAAAATAAGTGCCCGAAGGTACGGTCCCAAACTTCGTCCGCCGCAAAAATGACCAAAAAACGGGTGAGCTACAGCCTTGGGGGGAAGGGCTGGCCAGCTTCGTCCGCCGGACTCGGAATGGGGCCAGACTTTGCGAGCGCCCTCCGTATGCCAAAAATAGGCCGCGGCCACAGCCCCACCCATAAATAAGCCCCTGAAGGTCCCGTCCCCAAGTTCGTCCGCCGCAAAAATGCCCAAAAAACGGGTGGGCTATAGCCTTGGGGGGAGGGGCTGGCCAACTTCGTCCGCCGGACTCGGAATGGGCCGACACTTTGCGAGCGCCCTCCGTGTGCCAAAAATAGTCCGTGGGCACAGCCACGTCCAAAAATACGCGCCCGAAGGTCCCGTCCCCAAGTTCGTCAGCCACAAAAATGCCCAAAAAACGGGTGGGCTATAGCCGTGGGAGGAGGGGCTGGCCAACTTCGTACCCCGGACTCGAAATGGGGCGAGACTTTGCGAACGCCCTCCGAGTGCCAAAAATAGGCCGGGGGCACAGCCGCGGCCAAAAATAAGGGCCCGAAGGTCCCATCCCCAAGTTCGTCCGCCGCAAAAATGACCAAAAAACGGGTGGGCTATAGCCTTGGGGGGAGGGGCTGGCCAACATCGTCCGCCGGACTCGTAATGCGGCGAGACTTTGCGAGCGCACTCCGTGTGCCAAAAATAGGACGTGGGCACAGCCGCGCCCAAAAATATGCACCCAAAGGTCCCGTCCCCAAGCTCGTCCGCCGCAAAAATGCCCAAAAAACGGGTGGGCTATAGGCTTGGGGGGAGGGGCTGGCCAACTTCGTCCGCCGGACTCGGAATGGGACGAGACTTTGTGAGCGCCCTCCGTGTGCCAAAAATAGTCCGCGGGCACAGCCACGTCCAAAAATAAGCGCCCGAAGGTCCCGTCCCCAAGTTCGTCCGCCGCAAAATGCCCAAAAAACGGGTGGGCTATAGCCTTGGGGGGAGGGGCTCGCCAACTTCGTCCCCCGGACTCGGAATGGGGCGAGACTTTGCGAGCGCCCTCCGTGTGCCAAAAATAGGCCGCGGGAACTGCCGCGCCACAAAATAAGTGACCGAAGTTCCCGTCCCCAAGTTCGTCCGCCGCAAAATTCCCCAAAAAACGGGTGGGCTATAGCCTTGGGGGGAGGGGCTGGCCAACATCGTCCGCCGGACTCGTAATGCGGCGAGACTTTGCGAGCGCCCTCCGTGTGCAAAAAATAGGACGTGGGCACAGCCGCGCCCAAAATTATGCGCCCAAAGGTCCCGTCCCCAAGCTCGTCCGCCGTAAAAATGCCCAAAAAACGGGTGGGCTATAGCCTTGGGGGGAGGGGCTGGCCAAGTTCGTCCGCCGGACTCGTAATGGGGCGAGAATTTGCGAGCGCCCTCCGAGTGACAAAAATAGGCCGCGGGCACAGCCGCGCCCAAAAATAAATGCCCGAAGGTCCCGTCCCCAAGTTCGTCCGCCGCAAAAATGACCAAAAAACGGGTGAGCTACAGCCTTGGGGGGAGGGGCTGGCCAACTTCGTCCGCCGGACTTGGACTGGGTCCAGACTTTGCGAGCACCCTCCGTATGCAAAAAATAGGCCACGGGCACAGCCCCACCCATAAATAAGCCCCCGAAGGTCCCGTCCCCAAGTTCGTCCGCCGCAAAAATGCCCAAAAAACGGGTGGGCTATAGCCTTGGGGGGAGGGGCTGGCCAACTTCGTCCGCCGGACTCGGAATGGGGCGACACTTTGTGAGCGCCCTCCGTGTGCAAAAATAGTCCGCGGGCACAGCCACGTCCAAAAATAAGCGCCCGAAGGTCCCGTCCCCAAGTTCGTCCGCCGCAAAAATGCCCAAAAAACGGGTGGGCTATAGCCTTGGGGGGAGGGGCTGGCCAACTTCGTCCCCCGGACTCGGAATGGGGCGAGACTTTGCGAGCGCCCTCCGTGTGCCAAAAATAGGCCGCGGGCACTGCCGCGCCCAAAAATAAGTGACCGAAGTTCCCGTCCCCAAGTTCGTCCGCCGCAAAAATTCCCAAAAAACGGGTGGGCTATAGCCTTGGGGGGAGGGGCTGGCCAACATCGTCCGCCGGACTCGTAATGGGGCGAGACTTTGCGAGCGCCCTCCGTGTGCCAAAAATAGGACGTGGGCACAGCCGCGCCCAAAAATATGCGCCCAAAGGTCCCGTCCCCAAGCTCGTCCGCCGCAAAAGTGCCCAAAAAACGGGTGGGCTATAGCCTTGGGGGGAGGGCTTGGCCAAGTTCGTCCACCGGACTCGTAATGGGGCGAGACTTTGCGAGCACCCTCCGTGTGCCAAAAATAGGCCACGGGCACAGCCGCACCCAAAAATAAGTGCCCGAAGGTCCCGTCCCCAAGTTCGTCCGCCGCAAAAATGCCCAAAAAATGGGTAGGCTATAGCCTTGGGGGGAGGGGCTGGCCAACTTCGTCCGCCGGACTCGGAATGGGGCGAGACATTGCGAGCGCCCTCCGTATGCCAAAAATAGGCCGCGGGCACAGCCCCACCCATAAATAAGCCCCCGAAGGTCACGTCCCCAAGTTCGTCCGCCGCAAAAATGCCCAAAAAACGGGTGGGCTATAGCCTTGGGGGGAGGGGCTGGCCAACTTCGTCCGCCGGACTCGGAATGGGACGACACTTTGTGAGCGCCCTCCGTGTGCCAAAAATAGTCCGCGGGCACAGCCACGTCCAAAAATAAGCGCCCGAAGGTCCCGTCCCCAAGTTCGTCCGCCGCAAAAATGCCCAATAAACGGGTGGGCTATAGCCTTGGGGGGAGGGGCTGGCCAACTTCGTCCCCCGGACTCGGAATGGGGCGAGACATTGCGAGCGCCCTCCGTGTGCCAAAAATAGGCCGCGGACACAGTCCCACCCATAAATAAGCTCCCGAAGGTCCCGTCCCCAAGTTCATCCGCCGCAAAAACTCCCAAAAAATGGGTGGGCTATAGACTTGGGGGGAGGGGCTGGCCCACTTCGTCCGCCGGACTCGAAATGGGGCGAGACTTTGTGAGCACCCTCCGTGTGCCAAAAATAGTCCACCGGCACAGTCGCGTCTAAAAATAAGCGCCCGAAGGTCCCGTCCTCAAGTTCGTCCGCCGCAAAAATGCTCAAAAAACGGGTGGGCTATAGCCTTGGGGGGAGGGGCTGGCGAACTTCGTCCGCCGGACTCGGAATGGGGCGAGACATTGCGAGCTCCCTCCGTGTGCCAAAAATAGGCCGTGGGTACAGGCACGCCCAAAAATAAGTGCCCGAAGGTCCCGTCCCCAAGTTCGTCCGCAGCAAAAATTCCCAAAAAACGGGTGGGCTATAGCCTTGGGATGAGGGGCTAGCCAACTTCGTCCGCCGGACTCGGAATGGAAGGGGACTTTGCGAGCGCCCTCAGTGTGCCAAAAATAGGCCACGGGCACAGCCGCACCCAAAAACAAGTGCCCGAAGGTCCCGTCCCTAAGTTCGTCCGCCGCAAAAATGCCCAAAAAACGGGTGGGCTATAGCCTTAGGGGGAGGGGCCGGCCCACTTCGTCCGCCGGACTCGGAATGGGGCGAGACTTTTCGAGCACCCTCCGTGTGCAAAAAATAGTCCGCGGTCACAGCCGCACCCCAAAAGAAGCTCCCGAAGGTCCCGTCCCCAAGTTCGTCCGCCGCAAAAATGCCCAAAAAACGGGTGGGCTATAGCCTTGGGGGGAGGGGCTGGCCAACTTCGTCCGCCGGACTCAGAATGGGGCGAGACTTTGCGAGCACCCTCTGTGTGCCAAAATTATGCCGCGGGCACAGCCGCACCCAAAAACAAGCACCCGAAGGTCCCGTCCCTAAGTTCGTCCGACGCAAAAATGCCCAAAAAACGGGTGGGCTATAGCCTTGGGGAGAGGGGCTGGCCAACTTCGTCCGCCGGACTCGGAATGGGGCGAGACTTTGCGAGCGCCCTCCGTGTGCCAAAAATAGGCCGCGGGCACGGCTGCGCCCAAAAACAAGCGCTCGAAGGTCCCGTCCCCAAGTTCGTCCGCCGCAAAAATGCCAAAAAAACGGGTGGGCTATAGCCTTGGGGGGAGGGGCTGGCCAACTTCGTCCGCCGGACTCGGAATGGGGCGAGACTTTGCGAGCGCCCTCCGTGTGCCAAAAATAGGCCGCGGGCACAGCCGCACCCAAAAACAAGTGCCCGAAGGTCCCGTCCCCAAGTTCGTCCGCCGCAAAAATGCCCAAAAAACGGGTGGGCTATAGCCTTGGGGGGGGGGCTGGCCAACTTCGTCCGCCGGACTCGGAATGGGGCGAGACTTTGCGAGTGCCCTCCATGTGCAAAAAATAGGCTGCGGGCACAGTCGTACCCAAAAACCAGCGCCCGAAGGTCCCGTCCCTAAGTTCGTCCGACGCAAAAACTCCCAAAAAACGGGTGGGCTATAGCCTTGGAGGGAGGGGCTGGCCAACTTCGTACGCCCGACTCGGAAAGGGGCAAGACTTTGCGAGTGCCCTCCGTGTGCTAAAAATAGGCCGCGGGCACAGCCGCGCCCCAAAACAAGCGCCCGAATGTCCCGTCCCCAAGTTCGTCCGTCGCAAAAATGCCCAAAAAACGGGTGGGCTATAGCCTTGGGGGGAGGGGCTGGCCCACTTCGTCCGCCGGACTCGTAATGGGGCGAGACTTTGTAAGCGCCCTCCGTGTGCAAAAAATAGGCCGCGGGCACAGCCACACCCAAAACTAAGCGCCCAAAGGTCCCGTCCCCAAGTTCGTCCGCCGCAAAAATGCCCAAAAAACGGGTGGGCTATAGCATTGGGGGGAGGGGCTGGCAAAGTTTGTCCGCCGGACTCGGAATGGGGCGAGACTTTGTAAGCGCCCTCCGTGTGCCAAAAATAGGCCGCGGGCACGGCTGCGCCCAAAAACAAGCGCTCGAAGGTCCCGTCCCCAAGTTCGTCCGCCGCAAAAATGCCAAAAAAACGGGTGGGCTATAGCCTTGGGGGGAGGGGCTGGCCAACTTCGTCCGCCGGACTCGGAATGGGGCGAGACTTTGCGAGCGCCCTCCGTGTGCCAAAAATACTCCGCGGGCACAGCCGCGCCCAAAAACAAGTGCCCAAAGGTCCCATCCCCAAGTTCGTCCGCCGCAAAAATGCCCAAAAAACGGGTGGGCTATAGCCTTGGGGGGAGGGGCTGGTCAACTTCGTCCGCCGGACTCAGAATGGGGCGAGACTTTGCGAGCGCCCTCCGTGTGCTAAAAATAGGCCGTGGGCACAGCCGCGCCCAAAAATAAGTGCCCGAAGGTCCCGTCCCCAAGTTCGTCCGACGCAAAAATGCCCAAAAAACGGGTGGGCTATAGCCTTGGGGAGAGGGGCCGGCCAACTTCGTCCGCCGGACTCGGAATGGGGCGAGACTTTGCGAGCGCCCTCCGTGTGCCAAAAATAGGCCACGGGCACGGCTGCACCCAAAAACAAGCGCTCGAAGGTCCCGTCCCCAAGTTCGTCCGCCGCAAAAATGCCAAAAAAACGGGTGGGCTATAGCCTTGGGGGGAGGGGCTGGCCAACTTCGTCCGCCGGACTCGGAATGGGGCGAGACTTTGCGAGCGCCGTCCGTGTGCCAAAAATAGGCCGCGGGCACAGCCGCGCCCAAAAACAAGCGCCCAAAGGTCCCGTCCCCAAGTTCGTACGCCGCAAAAATGCCCAAAAAACGGGTGGGCTATAGCCTTGGGGGGAGGGGCTGGCTCACTTCGTCCGCCGAACTCGGAATGGGACGAGACTTTGCGAGCACCCTCCGTGTGCCACAAATAGGCCGCGGGCACAGCCGGACCAAAAATAAGCGCCCGAAGGTCCCGTCTCCAAGTTCGTCCGCCGCAAAAATGCCCAAAAAACGGGTGGGCTATAGCCTTGGGGGGAGGGGCTGGCCCACATCGTCCGCCGGACTCGGAATGGGGCGACAATTTGAGAGCGTCCTCCGTGTTCCAAAAATAGGCCGCGGGCACAGTTGCGCCCAAAAACAAGCACCCGAAGGTCCCGTCCCCAAGTTCGTCCGCCGCAAAAATGCCCAAAAAACGGGTGGGCTATAGCCTTGGGGGGGGGGCTGGCCAACTTCGTCCGCCGGACTCGGAATGGGGTGAGACTTTGCGAGTGCCCTCCATGTGCCAAAAATAGGCTGCGGGCACAGTGGTACCCAAAAACCAGCGCCCGAAGGTCCCGTCCCTAAGTTCATCCGCCGCAAAAATGCCCAAAAAACGGGTGGGCTATAGCCTTGGAGGGAGGGGCTGGCCAACTTCGTCCGCCCGACTCGGAAAGGGGCGAGACTTTGCGAGCGCCCTCCGTGTACTAAAAATAGGCCGCGGGCACAGCCGCACCCCAAAACAAGGGCCCGAAGGTCCCGTCCCCATTTCGTCCGCCGCAAAAATGCCCAAAAAACGGGTGGGCTATAGCCTTGGGGGGAGGGGCTGGCCAACTTCGTCCCCCGGACTCGGAATGGGGCGAGACTTTGCGAGTGCCCTCTGAGTGCCAAAAATAGGTCGCGGGCACAGCCGCGCCCAAAAACAAGCACCCGAAGGTCCCGTCCCCAAGTTCGTCCGCCGCAAAAATGCCCAAAAAACGGGTGGGCTATAGCCTTGGGGGGAGGGGCTGGCCCACTTCGTCCGCCGGACTCGGAATGGGGCGAGACATTGCGAGCGCCCTCCGTTTGACAAAAATAGGCCGCGGACACAGCCGCACCCAAAAATAAGCCGCCGAAGGTCCAGTCCCCAAGTTCGTCCGCCTCAAAAATGCCAAAAAAACGGGTGGGCTATAGCCTTGGGGGGAGGGGCTGGCCAACTTCGTCCGCCGGACTCGGAATGGGGCGATACTTTGCGAGCGCCCTCCATGTGCCAAAAATAATCCGCAGGCACAGCCATGTCCAAAAATAAGCGCCCGAAGGTCCCGTCCCCAAGTTCGTCAGCCGCAAAAATGCCCAAAAAACGGGTGGGCTATAGCCTTGGGGGGAGGGGCTGGCCAACTTCGTCTCCCGGACTCGGAATGGGGCGAGACTTTGCGAGCACCCTCTGAGTGCCAAAAATAGGCCAGGGGTACAGCCGCGGCCAAAAATGAGCGCCCGAAGGTCCCGTCCTCAAGTTCGTCCGCCGCAAAAATGACCAAAAAACGGGTGGGCTATAGCCTTGGGGGGAGGGGCTGGCCAACTTCGTCCGCCGGACTCGGAATGGCGCGAGAATTTGCGAGCGCCCTCCGTGTGCTAAAAATAGGCCGCGGGCACAGCCGCACACCAAAACAAGGGCCCGAAGGTCCCGTCCCCATGTTCGTCCGCCGCAAAAATGCCCAAAAAACGGGTGGGCTATAGCCTTGGGGGGAGGGGCTGGCCAACTTCGTCCCCCGGACTCGGAATGGGGCGAGACTTTGCGAGTGCCCTCTGAGTACCAAAAATAGGTCGCGGGCACAGCCGCGCCCAAAAACAAGCACCCGAAGGTCCCGTCCCCAAGTTCGTCCGCCGCAAAAATGCCCAAAAAACGGGTGGGCTATAGCCTTGGGGGGAGGGGCTGGCCAACTTCGTCCGCCGGAATCGGAATGGGGCGAGACATTGCGAGCGCCCTCCGTGTGACAAAAATAGGCCGCGGACACAGCCGCACCCAAAAATAAGCCGCCGAAGGTCCAGTCCCCAAGTTCGTCCGCCTCAAAAATGCCAAAAAAACGGGTGGGCTATAGCCTTGGGGGGAGGGGCTGGCCAACTTCGTCCGCCGGACTCGGAATGGGGCGATACTTTGCGAGCGCCCTCCATGTGCCAAAAATAGTCCACAGGAACACCATGTCCAAAAATAAGCGCCCGAAGGTCCCGTCCCCAAGTTCGTCAGCCGCAAAAATGCCCAAAAAACGGGTGGGCTATAGCCTTGGGGGGAGGGGCTGGCCAACTTCGTCCCCCGGACTCGGAATGGGGCGAGACTTTGCGAGTGCCCTCTGAGTGCCAAAAATAGGTCGCGGGCACAGCCGCGCCCAAAAACAAGCACCCGAAGGTCCCGTCCCCATGTTCGTCCGCCGCAAAAATGCCCAAAAAACGGGTGGGCTATAGCCTTGGGGGGAGGGGCTGGCCAACTTCGTCCGCCGGACTCGGAATGGGGCGAGACATTGTGAGCGCCCTCCGTGTGACAAAAATAGGCCGCGGACACAGCCGCACCCAAAAATAAGCCGCCGAAGGTCCAGTCCCCAAGTTCGTCCGCCTCAAAAATGCCAAAAAAACGGGTGGGCTATAGCCTTGGGGGGAGGGGCTGGCCAACTTCGTCCGCCGGACTCGGAATGGGGCGATACTTTGCGAGCGCCCTCCATGTGCCAAAAATAGTCCGCAGGCACAGCCATGTCCAAAAATAAGCGCCCGAAGGTCCCGTCCCCAAGTTCGTCAGCCGCAAAAATGCCCAAAAAACGGGTGGGCTATAGCCTTGGTGGGAGGGGCTGGCCAACTTCGTCTCCCGGACTCGGAATGGGGCGAGACTTTGCGAGCACCCTCTGAGTGCCAAAAATAGGCCAGGGGCACAGCCGCGGCCAAAAATGAGCGCCCGAAGGTCCCGTCCTCAAGTTCGTCCGCCGCAAAAATGACCAAAAAACGGGTGGGCTATAGCCTAGGGGGGAGGGGCTGGCCAACATCGTCCGCCGGACTCGTAATGGGGTGAGACTTTGCGAGCGCCCTCCGTGTGCGAAAAATAGGCCGCGGGCACCGCCGCACCCAAAAACAAGCACCCGAAGGTCCCGTCCCCAAGTTCGTCCGCCGCAAAAATGCCAAAAAAACGGGTGGGCTATGGCCTTGGGGGGAGGGGCTGGCCAACTTCGTCCGCCGGACTCGGAATGGGGTGACACTTTGCGAGCGCCCTCCGTGTGCCAAAAATAGTCCGCGGGCACAGCCACATCCAAAAATAAGAGCCCGAAGGTCCCGTCCCCAAGTTCGTCAGCCGCAAAAATGCACAAAAAACGGGTGGGCTATAGTCTTGGGGGGAGGGGCTGGCCAACTTCGTCCCCCGGACTCGGAATGGGGCGAGACTTTGCGAGCGCCCTCCGAGTGCCAAAAATAGGCCGGGGGCACAGCCGTGGCCAAAAATAAGTGCCCGAAGGTCCCGTCCCCAAGTTCGTCCGCCGCAACAATGCCCAAAAAACGGGTGGGCTATAGCCTTGGGGGGAGGGGCTGGCCAACTTCGTCGGCCGGACTCGGAATGGGGCTAGACTTTGCGAGCGCCCTCCGTGTGCTAAAAATAGGCCACGGGCACAGCCGCGCCCAAAAATAAATGCCCGAAGGTCCCGTCCCCAAGTTCGTCCGCCGCAAAATTGCCCAAAAAACGGGTGGGCTATAGCCTTGGGGAGAGGGGCTGGCCAACTTCGTTCGCCGAACTCGGAATGGGGCGAGACTTTGCGAGCGCCCTCCGTGTGCCAAAAATAGGCCGCGGGCACAGCTGCGCCCAAAAAAAGGCGCTCGAAGGTCCCGTCCCCAAGTTCGTCCGCCGCAAAAATGCCCAAAAACGGGTGGGCTATAGCCTTGGGGGGAGGGGCTGGCCCACTTCGTCCGCCGGACTCGGAATGGGGCGAGACTTTGCGAGCGCCCTCCGTATGCCAAAAATAGGCCACGGGCACGGCTGCGCCCAAAAACAAGCGCTTGAAGGTCCCGTCCCCAAGTTCGTCCGCCGCAAAAATGCCAAAAAAACGGGTGGGCTATAGCCTTGGGGGGAGGGGCTGGCCAACTTCGTCCGCCGGACTCGGAATGGGGCGAGACTTTGCGAGCGCCCTCCGTGTGCCAAAAATAGGCCGTGGGCACAGCCGCGCCCAAAAACAAGTGCCCAAAGGTCCCGTCCCCAAGTTCGTCCGCCGCAAAAATGCCCAAAAAACGGGTGGGCTATAGCCTTGGGGGGAGGGGCTGGCCAACTTCGTCCGCCGGACTCGGAATGGGGCGAGACTTTGCGAGTGCCGTCCGTGTGCCAAAAATAGGCCGCGAGCACGGCTGCGCCCAAAAACAAGCGCTTGAAGGTCCCGTCCCCAAGTTCGTCCGCCGCAAAAATGCCAAAAAAACGGGTGGGCTATAGCCTTGGGGGGAGGGGCTGGCCATCTTCGTCCACCGGACTCGGAAAGGGGTAAGACTTTGTGAGCGCCCTCAGTGTGCCAAAAATAGGCCACGGGCACAGCCGCGCCCAAAAAAAAGCACCCGAAGGTCCCGTCCCCAAGTTCGTCCGCCGCAAAAATGCCCAAAAAACGGGTGGGCTATAGCCTTGGGGGGAGGGGCTGGCCAACTTCGTCCGCCGGACTCGGAATGGGGCGAGACTTTGCGAGTGCCGTCCGTGTGCCAAAAATAGGCCGCGAGCACAGTCGCACCCAAAAACAAGCACCCGAAGGTCCCGTCCCCAAGTTCGTCCGCCGCAAAAATGCCCAAAAAACGGGTGGGCTATAGCCTTGGGGGGAGGGGCTGGCCAACTTCGTCCGCCGGACTCGGAAAGGGGTAAGACTTTGCGAGTGCCCTCCGTGTGCCAAAAATAGGCCGCGGGCACAGCCGCGCACAAAAAAAAGCGCCTGAAGGTCCCGTCCCCAAGTTCGTCCGCTGCAAATATGCCCAAAAAACGGGTGGGCTATAGCCTTGGGGGGAGGGGCTGGCCATCTTCGTCCACCGGACTCGGAAAGGGGTAAGACTTTGCGAGCGCCCTCCGTGTGCCAAAAATAGGCCACGGGCACAGCCGCGCCCAAAAAAAAGCACCCGAAGGTCCCGTCCCCAAGTTCGTCCGCCGCAAAAATGCCCAAAAAACGGGTGGGCTATAGCCTTGGGAGGAGGGGCTGGCCAACTTCGTCCGCCGGACTCGGAATGGGGCGAGACTTTGCGAGCACCATCCGGGTGCCAAAAATAGGCCGCGGGTACAGTTGCGCCCAAAAACAAGTGCCCGAAGGTCCCGTCCCCAACTTCGTCCGCCGGACTCGGAATGGGGCGAGACTTTGCGAGCGCCATCCGGGTGCCAAAAATAGGCTACGGCCCCAGCCGCGCCCAAAAATAAGCACCCGAAGGTCCCGTCCCCAAGTTCGTCCGTCGCAAAAATGCCAAAAAAACGGGTTGGCTATAGCCTTGGGGGGAGGGGCTGGCCAACTTCGTCCGCCGGACTCGGAATTGGGCGAGACTTTGCGAGCGCCCTTCGGGTGGCAAAAAGAGGCTGTGGCCACAGCCGTGCCCAAAAACAAGTGCCCGAAGGTCCCGTCCCCAAGTTCGTCCGCCGCAAAAATGCCCAAAAAACGGGTGGGCTATAGCCTTGGGGGGAGGGGCTGGCCAACTTCGTCCGCCGGACTCGGAATGGGGCGAGACTTTGCGAGCGCCCTCCGGGTGCCAAAAATAGGCTGCGGCCCCAGCCGCGCCCAAAAATAAGCGCCCGAAGGTCCCGTCCCCAAGTTCGTCCGCCGCAAAAATGCCCAAAAAACGGGTGGGCTATAGCCTTGGGGGGAGGGGCTGGCCAACTTCGTCCGCCGGACTCGGAATGGGGCGAGACTTTGCGACCGCCCTCCGTGTGCCAAAAATCCCCCGCGGGCACAGCCGCGCCCCAATATAAGGGCCCGAAGGGCCCTTCCCCAAGTTCGTCCGCCGCAAAAATGCCCAAAAAATGGGTGGGCTACAGCCTTGGGGGGAGGGGCTGGCCAACTTCGTCCGCCGGACTCGGAATGGGGCGAGACTTTCCGAGCACCCTCCGGGTGCCAAAAATAGGCTGTGGCCCCAGCCGCGCCCAAAAATAATCGCCTGAAGGTCCCGTCCCCAAGTTCGTCCGCGGCAAAAATGCCAAAAAAACGGGTGGGCAATAGCCTTGGGGGGAGGGGCTGGCCACCTTCGTTCGCCGGACTCGGAATGGGGCGAGACTTTGCGAGCGCCCTCCGTGTGCCAAAAATAGGCCGCGGGCACAGACGCGCCCAAATATAAGTGCCCGAAGGTCCCGTCCCCAAGTTCGTCCGCCGCAAAAATGCCCAAAAAATGGGTGGGCTATAGCCTTGGGGGGAGGGGCTGGCCAACTTCGTCCGCCGGACTCGGAATGGGGCGAGACTTTGCGAGCACCCTCAGTGTGCCAAAAATAGGCCGTTGGCACAGCCACGCCCAAAAACAAGCGCCCGAAGGTCCCGTCCCCAAGTTCGTCCGCGGCAAAAATGCCCAAAAAATGGGTGGGCTATAGCCATGGGGGGAGGGGCTGGCCAACTTCGTCCGCCGGACTCGGAATGGGGCAAGACTTTGCGAACGCCCTCCGTGTGCCAAAAATAGGCCGTGGGCACAGCCGCACCCAAAAACAAGCGCTCGAAGGTCCCGTCCCCAAGTTCGTCGGCCGCAAAAATGCCCAAAAAACGGGTGAGCTATAGCCATGGGGGGAGGGGCTGGCCAACTTCGTCCGCCGGACTCGGAATGGGGCGAGACTTTGCGAGCGCCCTCCGTGTGCCAAAAATAAGCCGTGGGCACAGCCGTACCCAAAAACAAGCGCTCGAAGGTCCCGTCCCCAAGTTCGTCCGCCGCAAAAATGCCCAAAAAACGGGTGGACTATAGCCTTGGGGGGAGGGGCTGGCCAACTTCGTCCGCCGGACTCGGAATGGGGCGAGACTTTGCGAGCACCCTCCGTGTGCCAAAAATAGGCCACGGGTACAGTTGCGCCCAAAAAAAAGTGCCCGAAGGTCCCGTCCCCAAGTTCGTCCGCCGCAAAAATGCCCAAAAAACGGGTGGGCTATAGCCATGGGGGGAGGGGCTGGCCAACTTCGTCCGCCGGACTCGGAATGGGGCGAGACTTTGCGAGCGCCATCCGGGTGCCAAAAATAGGCTACGGCCCCAGCCGCGCCCAAAAATAAGCAACCAAAGGTCCCGTCCCCAAGTTCGTCCGTCGCTAAAATGCCAAAAAAACGGGTTGGCTATAGCCTTGGGGGGAGGGGCTGGCCAACTTCGTCCGCCGGACTCGGAATGGGGCGAGACTTTGCAAGCGCCCTCCGGGTGGCAAAAAGAGGCCGTGGCCACAGCCGCGCCCAAAAACAAGTGCCCGAAGGTCCCGTCCGCAAGTTCGTCCGCCGCAAAAATGCCCAAAAAACGGGTGGGCTATAGCCTTGGGGGGAGGGGCTGGCCAACTTCGTCCGCCGGACTCGGAATGGGGCGAGACTTTGCGAGCGCCCTCTGGGTGCCAAAAATAGGCTGTGGCCCCAGCCGCGCCCAAAAATAAGCGCCGGAAGGTCCCGTCCCCAAGTTCGTCCGCCGCAAAAATGCCCAAAAAACGGGTGGGCTATAGCCTTGGGGGGAGGGGCTGGCCACCTTCGTCCGCCGGACTCGGAATGGGGCGAGACTTTGCGAGCGCCCACCGTGTGCCAAAAATAGGCCGCGGGCACAGCCGCGCCCAAATATAAGTGCCTGAAGGTCCCTTCCCCAAGTTCGTCCGCCGCAAAAATGCCCAAAAAATGGGTGGGCTATAGCCTTGGGGGGAGGGGCTGGCCAACTTCGTCCGCCGGACTCGGAATGGGGCGAGACTTTCCGAGCGCCCTCCGGGTGCCAAAAATAGGCTGTGGCCCCAGCCGCGCCCAAAAATAATCGCCTGAAGGTCCCGTCCCCAAGTTCGTCCGCGGCAAAAATGCCAAAAAAACGGGTGGGCAATAGCCTTGGGGGGAGGGGCTGGCCACCTTCGTCCGCCGGACTCGGAATGGGGCGAGACTTTGCGAACGCCCTCCGTGTGCCAAAAATATGCCGCGGGCACAGCCGCGCCCAAATATAAGTGCCCGAAGGTCCCGTCCCCAAGTTCGTCCGCCGCAAAAATGCCCAAAAAATGGGTGGGCTATAGCCTTGGGGGGAGGGGCTGGCCAACTTCGTCCGCCGGACTCGGAATGGGGCGAGACTTTGCGAGCACCCTCAGTGTGCCAAAAATAGGCCGTTGGCACAGCCACGCCCAAAAACAAGCGCCCGAAGGTCCCGTCCCCAAGTTCGTCCGCGGCAAAAATGCCCAAAAAATGGGTGGGCTATAGCCATGGGGGGAGGGGCTGGCCAACTTCGTCCGCCGGACTCGGAATGGGGCAAGACTTTGCGAGCGCCCTCCGTGTGCCAAAAATAGGCCGTGGGCACAGCCGCACCCAAAAACAAGCGCTCGAAGGTCCCATCCCCAAGTTCGTCGGCCGCAAAAATGCCCAAAAAACGGGTGAGCAATAGCCTTGGGGGGAGGGGCTGGCCAACTTCGTCCGCCGGACTCGGAATGGGGCGAGACTTTGCGAGCACCCTCCGTGTGCCAAAACTATGCCGCGGGTACAGTTGCGCCCAAAAACAAGTGCCCGAAGGTCCCGTCCCCAAGTTCGTCCGCCGCAAAAATGCCCAAAAAACGGGTGGGCTATAGCCTTGGGGGGAGGGGCTGGCCAACTTCGTCCGCCGGACTCGGAATGGGGCGAGACTTTGCGAGTGCCCTCCGGGTTCCAAAACTAGGCTGCGGCCCCAGCCGCGCCCAAAAATAAGCGCCCGAAGGTCCCGTCCCCAAGTTAGTCCGCCGCAAAAATGCCCAAAAAACGGGTGGGCTATAGCCTTGGGGGGAGGGGCTGGCCCACTTCGTCCGCCGGACTCGGAATGGGGCGAGACTTTGAGAGCGCACTCCGTGTGCCAAAAATAGGCCACGGGCACAGTTGCGCCCAAAAACAAGCACCCGAAGGTCCCCTCCCCAAGTTCGTCCGCCGCAAAAATGCCCAAAAAACGGGTGGGCTATAGCCTTGGGGGGAGGGGCTGGCCGACTTCGTCCGCCGGACTTGGAATGGGGCGAGACTTAGCGAGCGCCCTCCGTGTGCGAAAAATAGGCCGCAGACACAGCCGCCCCCAAAAATCAGCGCCCGAATGTCCCGTCCCAAGTTCGTCCGCCGCAAAAACGCCCAAAAAACGGGTGGGCTATAGCCTTGGGGGGAGGGGCTGGCCAACTTCTTCCGCTGGACTCGAAATGGGGCCAGACTTTTGCGAGCACCCTCCGTGTGCCAAAAATAGGTGGCGGGCACAGCCGCGCCCAAAAACAAGGGCCCGAAGGTACCGTCCCCAAGTTCGTCCGCCGCAAAAATGTCCAAAAAATGGGTGGGCTATAGCCATGGGGGGAGGGGCTGGCCAACTTCGTCCGCCGGATTCGGAATGGGGCGAGACTTTGCGAGCGCCCTCCGTGTGCCAAAAATAGGCCGCGGGCACAGTCGCACCCAAAAACAAGCGCCCGAAGATCCCGTCCCCAAGTTCGTCCACCGCATAAATGCCCAAAAAACGGGTGGGCTATAGCCTTGGGGGGAGGGGCTGGCCAACTTCGTCCGCCTGACTCGGAATGGGGCGAGACTTTGCGAGCACCCTCCGGGTGCCAAAAATAGGCTGCGGCCCCTGCCACGCCCAAAAATAAGCACTCGAAGGTCCCGTCCCCAAGTTCGTCCGCCGCAAAAATGCCCAAAAAACGGGTTGGCTATAGCCCTGGGGGGAGGGGCTGGCCAACTTCGTCCGCCGGACTCGGAATGGGGCGAGACTTTGCGAGCACCCTCTGTGTGCCAAAAATAGGCCGTGGGCACAGCTGCACCCAAAAACAAGCACCCGAAGGTCCCGTCCCCAAGTTCGTCCGCCGCAAAAATCCCCAAAAAACGGGAGGGCTATAGCCTTGGGGGGAGGGGCTGGCCAACTTCGTCCGCCGGACTCGGAATGGGGCGAGACTTTGCGAGCGCCCTCTGTGTGCCAAAAATAGGCCGTGGGCACAGCTGCGCCCAAAAACAAGCACCCGAAGGTCCCGTCCCCAAGTTCGTCCGCCGCAAAAATCCCCAAAAAACAGGTGGGCTATAGCCTTGGGGGAAGGGGCTGGCCAACTTCGCCGCCGGTCTCGGAATGGGGCGAGACTTTGCGAGAGCCCTCCGTGTGCCAAAAATAGGCCGCGGGCACAGCCACGCCCTAAAACAAGATCCCGAAGGTCCCGTCCCCAAGTTCGTCCGCCGCAAAAATGCCCAAAAAACTGGTGGGCTATAGCCTTGGGGGGAGGGGCTGGCCAACTTCGGCCGTCGGACTTTGAATGGGGCGAGACTTTGCGAGCGCCCTCTTTGTGCCAAAAATAGGCCGCGGGCACAGCCACACCCAAAAACAAGCGCCCGAAGGTCCCGTCCCCAAGTTCGTCCGCCGCAAAAAATAGCCAAAAAACGGGTGGGCTATAGCCTTGGGGGGAGGGGCTGGCCAACTTCGCCCGCCGGTCTCGGAATGGGGCGAGACTTTGCGAGAGCCCTCCGTATGCCAAAAATAGGCCGCGGGCATAGCCGCGCCCAAAAACAAGATCCCGAAGGTCCCATCCCCAAGTTCGTCCGCCACAAAAATGCCCAAAAAACGGGTAGGCTATAGCCTTGGGGGGAGGGGCTGGCCCACTTCGTCCGCCGGACTCGGAATGGGCCGAGACTTTGCGAGCGCCCTCCGTGTGCCAAAAATAGGCTACGGGTACAGCCGCGTCCAAAAATAAGCACCCGAAGGACCCGTCCCCAAGTTCGTCCGCCGCAAAACTGCCCAAAAAACGGGTGGGCTATAGCCTTGGGGGGAGGGGCTGGCCAACTTCGTCCGCCGGACTCGGAATGGGGTGAGACTTTGCGCGTGCCCTCCGTGTGCCAAAAATATGCCGCGGACACAGCCGCGCCCAAAAATAAGCGCCCGAAGGACCCGTCCGCAAGTTCGTCCGCCGTAAAAATGCCCAAAAAACGGGTTGGCTATAGCCTTGCGGGGAGGGGCTGGCCAACTTTGTCCGCCGGACTCGGAATGGGGCGAGACTTTGTGAGCGCCCTCCGTGTGCCAAAAATAGGCCGCGGGCACAGCCGCGCCCAAAAATAAGCTCCCGAAGGTCCCGTCCCCAAGTTCGTCCGCCGCAAAAATGGCCAAAAAACGGGTGGGCTATAGCCTTGGGGGGAGGGCCTGGCCCACTTCGTCCGCCGGACTCGGAATGGGGTGAGACTTTGCGAGCGCTTTCCGTGTGCCAAAAATAGGCCGCGGGCACAGCCGTGCCCAAAAAAAAGCGCCCGAAGGTCCCGTCCCAAAGTTCGTCCGCCGCAAAAATGCCCAAAAAACGGGTGGGCTATAGCCTTGGGGGGAGGGGCTGGCCAACTTCGACCGCCGGACTCGGAATGGGGCAAGACTTTGCGAGCGCCCTCCGTGTGCCAAAAATAGGCCGCGGGCACATCCACGCCCAAAAATAAGCGCCCGAAGGACCCGTCCCCAAGTTCGTCCGCCGCAAAAATGCCCAAAAAACGGGTGAGCTATAGCCTTGGGGGGCGGGGCTGGCCAACTTCGTCCGCCGGACTCAAAATGGGGTGAGACTTTGTGAACACCCTCCGTGTGCCAAAAATAGGCCGCAGGCACAGCCATGGCCAAAATCAAGCGCCCGAAGGTCCCGTCCCCAAGTTCGTCCGCTGCATAAATGCCCAAAAAACGGGTGGGCTATAGCCTTGGGGGGAGAGGATTGCCAACTTCGTCCGCCGGACTCGGAATGGGGCGAGACTTTGCGAGTGCCCTCCGTATGCAAAAAATAGGCTATGGCCACAGCCGCGACTAAAAATTAGCGCCCGAAGGACCCGTCCCCAAGTTCGTCCGCCGCAAAACTGCCCAAAAAACGGGTGGGCTATAGCCTTGGGGGGAGGGGCCGGCCGACTACGTCCGCCGGACTCGAAATGGGGCGAGACTTTGAGATCGCCCTCCGTGTGCCAAAAAAAGGCCGCAGGCACAGCCACGCCCAAAATCAAGCGCCCAAAGGACCCGTCCCCAAGTTCGTCCGCCGCAAAAATGCCCAAAAAACGGGTGGGCTATATCCTTGGGGGGAGGGGCTGGCCAACTTCGTCCGCCGGACTCGGAATGGGGCGAGACTTTGCGAGCGCCCTCCATGTGCCAAAAATAGGCCGCGGACACAGCTGCTCCCAAATATAAGCGCCCGAAGGTCCCGTCCCCAAGTTCGTCCGCTGCAAAAATGCCCAAAAAACGGGTGGGTTATAGCCTTGGGGGGTGGGGCTGGCCAACTTCGTCCGCCGGACTCGTAATGGGGCGAGACTTTGCGAGCGCCCTCCGTGTGCCAAAAATAGGGCTCGGGCACAGCGACGCCCAAAAATAAGTGCCCGAAGGTCCCGTCCCCAAGTTCGTCCGCCGCAAAAATGCCCAAAAAACGGGTGGGCTATAGCCTTGGGGGGTGGGGCTGGCCAACTTCGTCCGCCGGACTCGGAATGGGGCGAGACTTTGCAAGCGCCCTCTGTGTGCCAAAAATAGGACGCGGGCAAAGCCGCGCATAAAAACAAGTTCCCGAAGGTCCCGTCCCCAAGTTCGTCCGCCGCAAAAATGCCCAAAAAACGGGTGGGCTATAGCCTTGGGGGGACGGGCTGGCCAACTTCGTCCGCCGGACTCGGAATGGGGCGCGACTTTGCGAGCGCCCTCCGTGTGCCAAAAATAGGCCTTGGGCACAGCCACGCCCAAAAATAACAGCCCGAAGGTTCCGTCCCCAAGTTCGTCCGCCGCAAAAATGCCCAAAAAACGGGTGGGCTATAGCCTTGGGGGAAGGGGCTGGCCAACTTCGTCCGCCGGTCTCGGAATGGCGCTAGACTTTGCGAGCGCCCTCCGTGTGCCAAATATAGGCCTCGGGCACAGCCACGCCAAAAAATAAGCGCCCGAAGGTTCCGTCCCCAAGTTCTTCCGCCGCAAAAATGCCCAAAAAACGGGTGGGCTATAGCCTTGGGGGGAGGGGCTGGCCCACTTCGTCCGCCGGACTCGGAATGGGGCGAGACTTTGTGAGCGCACTCTGTGTGCCAAAAATAGGCCGCGGGCACAGCCGCGCCCAAAAACAAGCTCCCTAAGGTCCCGTCCCCAAGTTCGTCCGCCGTAAAAATTCCCAAAGAACGGGTGGGCTATAGCCTTGGGGGGAGGGGCTGGCCAACTTCGTCCGCCGGACTCGGAATGGGGCGAGACTTTGCGAGCACCCTCCGTGTGCCAAAAATAGGTCTCGGGCACAGCCACGCCCAAAAATAAGCACCCGAAGGTCCCTTCCCCATGTTCGTCCGCCCCAAAAATGGCCAAAAAACTGGTGGGCTATAGCCTTGGGGGGAGGGGCTGGCCAACTTCGTCCGCCGGACTCGGAATGGGGCGAGACTTTGTGAGCGCCCTCTGTGTGCCAAAAATAGGCCGTGGGCACAGCTGCGCCCAAAAACAAGCACCTGAAGGTCCCGTCCCCAAGTTCGTCCGCCGCAAAAATCCCCAAAAAACGGGTGGGCTATAGCCTTGGGGGAAGGGGCTGGCCAACTTCGTCCGCCGGTCTCGGAATGGGGCGAGACTTTGCGAGCACCCTCCGTGTGCCAAAAATAGGTCTCGGGCACAGCCACGCCCAAAAATAAGCACCCGAAGGTCCCTTCCCCATGTTCGTCCGCCCCAAAAATGGCCAAAAAACTGGTGGGCTATAGCCTTGGGGGGAGGGGCTGGCCAACTTCGTCCGCCGGACTCGGAATGGGGCGAGACTTTGTGAGCGCCCTCTGTGTGCCAAAAATAGGCCGTGGGCACAGCTGCGCCCAAAAACAAGCACCTGAAGGTCCCGTCCCCAAGTTCGTCCGCCGCAAAAATCCCCAAAAAACGGGTGGGCTATAGCCTTGGGGGAAGGGGCTGGCCAACTTCGTCCGCCGGTCTCGGAATGGGGCGAGACTTTGCGAGCACCCTCCGTGTGCCAAAAATAGGTCTCGGGCACAGCCACGCCCAAAAATAAGCACCCGAAGGTCCCTTCCCCATGTTCGTCCGCCGCAAAAATGGCCAAAAAACTGGTGGGCTATAGCCTTGGGGGGAGGGGCTGGCCAACTTCGTCCGCCGGACTCGGAATGGGGCGAGACTTTGCGAGCGCCCTCTGTGTGCCAAAAATAGGCCGTGGGCACAGCTGCGCCCAAAAACAAGCACCCGAAGGTCCCGTCCCCAAGTTCGTCCGCCGCAAAAATCCCCAAAAAACGGGAGGGCTATAGCCTTGGGGGGAGGGGCTGGCCAACTTCGTCCGCCGGACTCGGAATGGGGCGAGACTTTGCGAGCGCCCTCTGTGTGCCAAAAATAGGCCGTGGGCACAGCTGCGCCCAAAAACAAGCACCCGAAGGTCCCGTCCCCAAGTTCGTCCGCCGCAAAAATCCCCAAAAAACAGGTGGGCTATAGCCTTGGGGGAAGGGGCTGGCCAACTTCGCCGCCGGTCTCGGAATGGGGCGAGACTTTGCGAGAGCCCTCCGTGTGCCAAAAATAGGCCGCGGGCACAGCCACGCCCTAAAACAAGATCCCGAAGGTCCCGTCCCCAAGTTCGTCCGCCGCAAAAATGCCCAAAAAACTGGTGGGCTATAGCCTTGGGGGGAGGGGCTGGCCAACTTCGGCCGTCGGACTTTGAATGGGGCGAGACTTTGCGAGCGCCCTCTTTGTGCCAAAAATAGGCCGCGGGCACAGCCACACCCAAAAACAAGCGCCCGAAGGTCCCGTCCCCAAGTTCGTCCGCCGCAAAAAATAGCCAAAAAACGGGTGGGCTATAGCCTTGGGGGGAGGGGCTGGCCAACTTCGCCCGCCGGTCTCGGAATGGGGCGAGACTTTGCGAGAGCCCTCCGTATGCCAAAAATAGGCCGCGGGCATAGCCGCGCCCAAAAACAAGATCCCGAAGGTCCCATCCCCAAGTTCGTCCGCCACAAAAATGCCCAAAAAACGGGTAGGCTATAGCCTTGGGGGGAGGGGCTGGCCCACTTCGTCCGCCGGACTCGGAATGGGCCGAGACTTTTGCGCCCTCCGTGTGCCAAAAATAGGCCGCGGGCAAGGTCGAGCCCAAAAATAAGTGCACGAAGGTCCCGTCCCCAAGTTCGTCCGCCGCAAAAATGCCCAAAAAACGGGTGGGCTATAGCCTTGGGGGGAGGGGCTGGCCAACTTCGTCCGCCGGACTCGGAATGGGGCGAGACTTTGCGAGCGACCTCAGTGTGCGAAAAATAGGTCACGGGCACAGCCGCGCCCAAAAATAAGCGCCCGAAGGTCCCGTCCCCAAGTTCCTCCGCCGCAAAAATGCCCAAAAAACGGTGGGCTATAGCCTTGGGGGGAGGGGCTGGCCCACTTCGTCCGCCGGACTCGGAATGGGGCGAGACTTTGCGAGCGCCCTCTGTATGCCAAAAATAGGCCGCGGTCACAGCCGCGCCCAAAAACAAGCTCCCTAAGGTCCCGTCACCAAGTTCGTCCGCCGCAAAAATGCCCAAAAAACGGGTGGGCTATAGCCTTGGGGGGAGGGGCTGGCCAACTTTGTCCGCCGGACTCGGAATGGGGCTAGGCTTTGCGAGCGCCCTCCGTGTGCCAAAAATAGGCCTCGGGCACAGCCACGCCAAAAAATAAGCGCCCGAAGGTCCCGTCCCCAAGTTCTTCCGCCGCAAAAATGCCCAAAAAACGGGTGGGCTATAGCCTTGGGGGGAGGGGCTGGCCCACTTCGTCCGCCGGACTCGGAATGGGGCGAGACTTTGCGAGCGCCCTCTGTATGCCAAAAATAGGCCGCGGTCACAGCCGCGCCCAAAAACAAGCTCCCTAAGGTCCCGTCCCCAAGTTCGTCCGCCGCAAAAATGCCCAAAGAACGGGTGGGTTATAGCCTTGGGGGGAGGGGCTGGCCAACTTCGTCCGCCGGACTCGGAATGGGGCGAGACTTTGCGAGCACCCTCCGTGTGCCAAAAATAGGTCTCGGGCACAGCCACGCCAAAAAATAAGCGCCCGAAGGTCCCTTCCCCAAGTTCGTCCGCCGCAAAAATGCCCAAAAAACTGGTGGGCTATAGCCTTTGGGGGAGGGGCTGGCCAACTTCGGCCGTCGGACTCTGAATGGGGCGAGACTTTGCGAGCGCCCTCTTTGTGCCAAAAATAGGCCGCGGGCACAGCCGCACCCAAAAACAAGCGCCCGAAGGTCCCGTCCCCAAGTTCGTCCGCCGCAAAAATCCCCAAAAAACGGGAGGGCTATAGCCTTGGGGGGAGGGGCTGGCCAACTTCGCCCGCCGGTCTCGGAATGGGGCGAGACTTTGCGAGAGCCCTCCGTATGCCAAAAATAGGCCACGGGCATAGCCACGCCCAAAAACAAGATCCCGAAGGTCCCATCCCCAAGTTCGTCCGCCACAAAAATGCCCAAAAAACGGGTAGGCTATAGCCTTGGGGGGAGGGGCTGGCCCACTTCGTCCGCCGGACTCGGAATGGGCCGAGACTTTGCGAGCGCCCTCCGTGTGCCAAAAATAGGCCGCGGGCAAGGTCGAGCCCAAAAATAAGTGCACGAAGGTCCCGTCCCCAAGTTCGTCCGCCGCAAAAATGCCCAAAAAACGGGTGGGCTATAGCCTTGGGGGGAGGGGCTGGCCAACTTCGTCCGCCGGACTCGGAATGGGGTGAGACTTTGCGAGCGACCTCAGTGTGCCAGAAATAGGTCACGGGCACAGCCGCGCCCAAAAATAAGCGCCCGAAGGTCCCGTCCCCAAGTTCCTCCGCCGCAAAAATGCCCAAAAAACGGTGGGCTATAGCCTTGGGGGGAGGGGCTGGCCCACTTCGGCCGTCGGACTTTGAATGGGGCGAGACTTTGCGAGCGCCCTCAGTGTGCCAAAAATAGGCTGTGGGCACAGCCGCGCCCAAAAATAAGCGCCCGAAGGTCCCGTCCCCAAGTTCTTCCGCCGCAAAAATGCCCAAAAGCGGGTGGGCTATAGCCTTGGGGAGGGCTGGCCAACTTTGTCCGCGGACTCGGAATGGGGCTAGACTTTGCGGCGCCCTCCGTGTGCCAAAAATAGGCCTCGGGCACAGCCACGCCAAAAAATAAGCGCCCGAAGGTCCCGTCCCCAAGTTCTTCCGCCGCAAAAATGCCCAAAAAACGGGTGGGCTATAGCCTTGGGGGGAGGGGCTGGCCCACTTCGTCCGCCGGACTCGGAATGGGGCGAGACTTTGCGAGCGCCCTCTGTATGCCAAAAATAGGCCGCGGTCACAGCCGCGCCCAAAAACAAGCTCCCTAAGGTCCCGTCCCCAAGTTCGTCCGCCGCAAAAATGCCCAAAGAACGGGTGGGTTATAGCCTTGGGGGGAGGGGCTGGCCAACTTCGTCCGCCGGACTCGGAATGGGGCGAGACTTTGCGAGCACCCTCCGTGTGCCAAAAATAGGTCTCGGGCACAGCCACGCCCAAAAATAAGCGCCCGAAGGTCCCTTCCCCAAGTTCGTCCGCCGCAAAAATGCCCAAAAAACTGGTGGGCTATAGCCTTGGGGGGAGGGGCTGGCCAACTTCGGCCGTCGGACTCTGAATGGGGCGAGACTTTGCGAGCGCCCTCTTTGTGCCAAAAATAGGCCGCGGGCACAGCCGCACCCAAAAACAAGCGCCCGAAGGTCCCGTCCCCAAGTTCGTCCGCCGCAAAAAATAGCCAAAAAACGGGTGGGCTATAGCCTTGGGGGGAGGGGCTGGCCAACTTCGCCCGCCGGTCTCGGAATGGGGCGAGACTTTGCGAGAGCCCTCCGTATGCCAAAAATAGGCCGCGGGCATAGCCATGCCCAAAAACAAGATCCCGAAGGTCCCATCCCCAAGTTCGTCCGCCACAAAAATGCCCAAAAAACGGGTAGGCTATAGCCTTGGGGGGAGGGGCTGGCCCACTTCGTCCGCCGGACTCGGAATGGGCCGAGACTTTGCGAGCGCCCTCCGTGTGCCAAAAATAGGCCGCGGGCAAGGTCGAGCCCAAAAATAAGTGCACGAAGGTCCCGTCCCCAAGTTCGTCCGCCGCAAAAATGCCCAAAAAACGGGTGGGCTATAGCCTTGGGGGGAGGGGCTGGCCAACTTCGTCCGCCGGACTCGGAATGGGGCGAGACTTTGCGAGCGACCTCAGTGTGCCAAAAATAGGTCACGGGCACAGCCGCGCCCAAAAATAAGCGCCCGAAGGTCCCGTCCCCAAGTTCCTCCGCCGCAAAAATGCCCAAAAAACGGTGGGCTATAGCCTTGGGGGGAGGGGCTGCCCAACTTCGTCCGCCGGACTTGGAATGGGGCGAGACTTTGCGAGCACCCTCCGTGTGCCAAAAAAAGGCTGCGGGCACAGTCACGCCAAAAATAAGCGCACGAAGGTCCCGTCCCCAAGTTCGTCCGCCGCAAAAATGCCCAAAAAACGGGTGGGCTATAGCCTTGGGGGGAGGGGCCGGCCCACTTTGTCCGCCGGACTTGGAATGGGGCGAGAGTTTGCGAGCACCCTCCGTGTGCCAAAAATAGGCCGCGGGCACAGCCGCACCCAAAAACATGCTCCCGACGGTCCGGTCCAAAAGTTCGTCCGCCGCAAAGATGCCCAAAAAACGGGTGGGCTATAGCCTTGGGGGGAGGGGCTGGCCCACTTCGTCCGCCGGACTCGGAATGGGGCGAGACTTTGCGAGCACCCTCTGTGTGCCAAAAATAGGCCGCGGGCACAGCCACACCCAAAAACAAGCTCCCTAAGGTCCCGTCCCCAAGTTCGTCCGCCGTAAAAATGCCCAAAGAACGGGTGGGCTATAGCCTTGGGGGGAGGGGCTGGCCAACTTCGTCCGCCGGACTCGGAATGGGGCGAAACTTTGCGAGCACCCTCCGTGTGCCAAAAATAGGTCTCGGGCACAGCCACGCCCAAAAATAAGCGCCCGAAGGTCCCTTCCCCATGTTCGTCCGCCGCAAAAATGCCACAAAAACTGGTGGGCTATAGCCTTGGGGGGAGGGGCTGGCCAACTTCGTCTGTCGGACTCGGAATGGGGTGAGACTTTATGAGCGCCCTCTGTGTACCAAAAATAGGCCGCAGGCATAGCCGCGCCCAAAAACAAGCACCCGAAGGTCCCGTCCCCAAGTTCGTCCGCCGCAAAAATGCCCAAAAAATGGGTGGGCTATAGCCTTGGGGGAAGGGGCTTGCCAACTTCGTTCGCCGGTGTCGGAATGGGGCGAGACTTTGCGAGAGCCCTCCATGTGCCAAAAATAGGCCGCGGGCACAGCCACGCCCAAAAACAAGATCCCGAAGGTCCCGTCCCCAAGTTCGTCCGCCACAAAAATGCCCAAAAAACGGGTAGGCTATAGCCTTGGGGGGAGGGGCTGGCCAACTTCGTCCGCCGGACTCGGAATGGGGCGAGACATTGCGAGCACCCTCCATGTGCCAAAAATAGGCCGCGGGCACAGCCGCACCCAAAAACAAGCTCCCGACGGTCCCGACCAAAAGTTCGTCCGCCGCAAAAATGGCCAAAAAACGGGTGGGCTATAGCCTTGGGGGGAGGGGCTGGCCCACTTCGTCCGCCGGACTCGGAATGGGACGAGACTTTGCGAGTGCCCTCAGTGTGCCAAAAATAGGCCGTGGGCACAGCCGCGCCCAAAAATAAGCACCCGAAGGTCCCGTCCCCAAGTTCGTCCGCCGCAAAAATGCCCACAAAACAGGTGGGCTATAGCCTTGGGGGGAGGGGCTGGCCAACTTCGTCCGTCGGACTCGGAATGGGGCGAGACTTTGCGAGCGCCCTCTGTGTGCCAATAATAGGCCGCGGGTACAATCGCGCCCAAAAACAAGCACCCGAAGGTCCCGTCCCCAAGTTCGTCCGCCGCAAAAATGCCCAAAAAATGGGTGGGCTATAGCCTTGGGGGAAGGGGCTGGCCAACTTCGTCCGCCGGTCTCGGAATAGGGCGAGACTTTGCGAGAGCCCTCCGTGTGTCAAAAATAGGCCGCGGGCACAGCCGCGCCCAAAAATAAGTGACCGAAGGTCCCGTCCCCAAGTTCGTCCGCCGCAAAAATGCCCAAAAAACGGGTGGGCTATAGCCTTGGGGGAGGGCTGGCCAACTTCGTCGGACTCGGAATGGGGCGAGACTTTGCGAGCGCCCTCTGTGTGCCAAAAATAGGCCGCGGGCACAGGCACGCCCAAAAACAAGATGCCGAAGGTCCCGTCCCCAAGTTCGTCCGCCACAAAAATGCCCAAAAAACGGGTAGTCTATAGCCTTGGGGGGTGGGGCTGGCCAACTTCGTCCGCCGGACTCGGAATGGGGCGAGACTTTGCGAGCGCCCTCCGTGTGCCAAAAATAGGCCGCGGGCACAGTCGAGCCCACAAATAAGTGCACGAAGGTCCCATCCCCAAGTTCGTCCGCCGCAAAAATGCCCAAAAAACGGGTGGGCTATAGCCTTGGGGGGAGGGATGCCCAACTTCGTCCGCCGGACTCGGAATGGGGCAAGACTTTGCGAGCGCCCTCCGTGTGCCAAAAATAGGCCGCGGGCACAGCCGCGCCCAAAAACAAGCTCCCGACGGTCCCGTCCAAAAGCTCGTCCGCCGCAAAAATGCCCAAAAAACGGGTGGGCTATAGCCTTGGGGGGAGGGGCTGGCCCACTTCGTCCGCCGGACTCGGAATGGGGCGAGACTTTGTGAGCGCCCTCAGTGTGCCAAAAATAGGACGTGGGCACAGCCGCGCCCAAAAATAAGCGCCCGAAGGTCCCGTCCCCAAGTTCGTCCGCCGCAAAAATGCCCAAAAAACGGTGGGCTGTAGCCTTGGGGGGAGGGGCCGGCCAACTTCGTCCGCCGGACTTGGAATGGGGCGAGACTTTGCGAGCGCCCTCCGTGTGCCAAAAATAGGCCGCGGGCACAGGCACGCCCAAAAACAAGATCCCGAAGGTCCCGTCCCCAAGTTCCTCCGCCACAAAAATGCCCAAAAAACGGGTAGGCTATAGCTTTGGGGGGAGGGGCTGGCCAACTTCGTCCGCCGGACTCGGAATGGGGCGAGACTTTGCGAGCGCCCTCCGTGTGCCAAAAATAGGCCGCGGGCACAGTCGAGCCCAAAAATAAGCCCCCGAAGGTCCCGTCCCCAAGTTCGTCCGCCGCAAAAATGCCCAAAAAACGGGTGGGCTATAGCCTTGGGGGGAGGGGCTGCCCAACTTCGTCCGCCGGACTCGGAATGGGGCGAGACTTTGCGAGCGCCCTCCGTGTGCCAAAAATAGGCCGCGGGCACAGCCGCGCCCAAAAACAAGCTCCCGACGGTCCCGAACAAAAAAAAACGGGTGGGCTATAGCCTTGGGGGGAGGGGATGGCCAACTTCGTCCGCCGGACTCGGAATGGGGCGAGACTTTGGGAGCGCCCTCAGTGTGCCAAAAATAGGCCGTGGGCAAAGCCGCGCCCAAAAATAAGCGCCCGAAGGTCCCGTCCCCAAGTTCGTCCGCCGCAAAAATGCCCAAAAAACGGTGGGCTATATCCTTGGGGGGAGGGGCTGGCCAAGTTTGTCCGCCGGACTCGGAATCGGGCGAGACTTTGCAGCGCCCTCCGTGTTCCAAAAATAGGCACGGGCACAGCCGCGTCCAAAATAAGCACCCGAAGGTCCCGTCCCCAAGTTCGTCCGCAAAAATGCCCAAAAAATGGGTGGGCTATATCCTTGGGGGAGGGCTGGCCAAGTTTGTCCGCGGACTCGGAATCGGGCGAGACTTTGCAAGTGCCCTCCGTGTGCCAAAAATAGGCGAACACAGCCGCACCCAAAAATAAGCGCCCGAAGGTCCCGTCCCCAAGTTCGTCCGCCGCAAAAAAGCCCAAAAAACTGGTGGGTTATAGCCTTGGGGGGAGGGGCTGGCCCACTTCGTCCGTCGGACTCAGAATGGGCCGAGACTTTACGAGCGCCCTCAGTGTGCCCAAAATAGGCCGCGGGCACAGCCGCGCCAAAAAATAAGCGCCCAAAGGCCCGTCCCCAAGTTCGTCCGCCGCAAAAATGCCCAAAAAACGGTGGGCTATAGCCTTGGGGGGAGGGGCTGGCCAACTTCGTCCGCCGGACTCGGAATGGGGCGAGACTTTGCGAGCGCCCTCCGTGTGCCAAAAATAGGCCGCGGGCATGGCTGTGCCCAAAAACAAGCGCTCGAAGGTCCCGTCCCCAAGTTCGTCCGCCGCAAAAATGCCAAAAAAACGGGTGGGCTATAGCCTTGGGGGGAGGGGCTGGCCAACTTCGTCCGCCGGACTCGGAATGGGGCGAGACTTTGCGAGCGCCCTCCGTGTGCCAAAAATACTCCGCGGGCACAGCCACGCCCAAAAAGAAGCTCCCGAAGGTCCCGTCCCCAAGTTCGTCCGCCGCAAAAATGCCCAAAAAATGGGTGGGCTATAGCCTTGGGGGGAGGGGCTGGCCCACTTCGTCCGCCGGACTCGGAATGGGGCGAGACTTTGCGAACGCCCTCAGTGTGCCAAATATAGGCCGTGGGCACAGCCGCGCCCAAAAATAAGCGCCCGAAGGTCCCGTTCCCAAGTTCGTCCGCCGTAAAAATGCCCAAAAAACGGGTGGGCTATAGCCTTGGGGGGAGAGGCTGGCCAACTTCGTCCGCCGGACTCGGAATGGGGCGAGACTTTGCGAGTGCCCTCCGTGTGCCAAAACTAGGCCGCGACCATAGCCGCGCCCAAGAATAAGCACCCAAAGGTCCCATCCCCAAGTTCGTCCACCGCAAAAATGCCCAAAAAACGGGTGGGCTATAGCCTTGGGGGGAGGGGCTGGCCAACTTCGTCCGCCGGACTTGGAATGGGGCGAGGCTTTGCGAGCACCCTCCGTGTGCCAAAAATAGGCCACGGGCACAGCCGCACCCAAAAAAAAGGGCCCGAGTGTCCCGTCCCCAAGTTCGTCCGCCGCAAAAATGCCCAAAAAACGGGTGGGCTATAGCCTTGGGGGGAGGGGCTGGCCAAGTTCGTCCGCCGGACTCGGAATGGGGCGAGACTTTGCGAGCGCCCTCCGGGTACCAAAAATAGGCCGTGGGCACAGCCGCGCCCGAAGGTCCCGTCCCCAATTTCGTCCGCCGCAAAAATGCCCAAAAAACGGGTGGGCTATAGCCTTGGGGGAGGGGCTGGCCCACTTCGTCCGCCGGACTCGGAATGGGGCGAGACTTTGCGAGCGCCCTCCGTGTGCCAAACATAGGCCGCGGGCACAGCTGCGTCCAAAAACAAGCGCCCAAAGGTCCCATCCCCAAGTTCGTCCACCGCAAAAATGCCCAAAAAATGGGTGGGCTATAGCCTTGGGGGGAGGGGCTGGCCAACTTCGTCCGCCGGAGTCGGAATGGGATGAGACTTTGCGAGCACCCTCCGTGTGCCAAATATAGGCCACGGGCACAGCCGCGCCCAAAAATAGTCGCCCAAAGGTCCCGTCGCCAAGTTCGTCCGCCGCAAAAATGCCCAAAAAACGGGTGGGCTATAGCCTTGGGGGGAGGGGATGGGCAACTTCGTCCGCCGGACTCGGAATGGGCCGAGACTTTGCGAGCACCCTCCGTGTGCCAAAAATAGGCTGCGGGCACAGCCGCGCCCAAAAAAAAGCTCCCGAAGGTCCCGTCCAAAAGTTCGTCCGCCGCAAAAATGCCCAAAAAATGGGTGGGCTGTAGCCTTGGGGGGAGGGGCTGGCCAACTTCGTCCGCCGGACTCGGAATGGGGCGAGACTTTGCGAGCGCCCTCTGTGTGCCAAAAACAGGCCGTGGGCACAGCCGCGCCCAAAAACAAGCTCCCGAAGGTGCCGTCTCCAAGTTCGTCCGCCGCAAAAATGCCCAAAAAACGGGTGGGCTATAGGCTTGGGGGGAGAGGCTGGCCAAGTTCGTCCGCCGGAATCGGAATGGGGCGAGACATTGTGAGCACCCTACGTCCGCCAAAAATAGGCCGCAGCCACATCCGCACCCAAAAATAAGCGCCCAAAGGTCCCGTCACCAAGTTCGTCCGCCGCAAAAAATGCTCAAAAAACGGGTGGGCTAGAGCCTTGGGGGGAGGGGCTGGCCAAGTTCGTCCGCCGGACTCGGAATGGGGCCAGACTTTACGAGGGGCCTCCGTATGCCAAAAATAGGTCGCGGGTACAGCCGTGTCCAAAAAAAAGGACCCGAAAGTCCCGTCCCCAAGTTCGTCCGCCGCAAAAATGCCCAAAAAACTGGTGGGCTATAGCCTTGGGTCAGGGGCTGGCCAAGTTCGTCCTCCGGACTCGGAATGGGGCGAGACTTTGCGAGCGCCCTACGTGTGCCAAAAATAGGCCGCGGGCAAAGCCGCGTCCAAAAATAAGCGCACGAAGGTCCGGTCCCCAAGTTCCTCCGCCGCAAAAATGCCCAAAAAACGGGTTGGCTATAGCCTTGGGGGGAGGGGCTGGCCAAGTTCGTCCGCCGGACTCGGAATGGGGCGAGACTTTGCGAGCACCCTCCATGTGCAAAAAATAGGCCGCGGGCACAGCCGCGCCCAAAAATAAGCGCCCGAAGGTCCCTTCCCCAAGTTCGTCCGCCGCAAAAATGCCCAAAAAACGGGTGGGCTAGAGCCTTGGGGGGAGGGGCTGGCCAAGTTCGTCCGCCGGACTCGGAATGGGGCCAGACTTTGCGAGGGGCCTCCGTATGCCAAAAATAGGCCGCGGGAAAAGCCGTGTCCAAAAAAAAGGGCCCGAAATTCCCGTCCCCAAGTTAATCCGCCGCAAAAATGCCCAAAAAACGGGTGGGCTATAGCCTTGGGGGCAGGGGCTGGCCAAGTTCGTCCGCCGGACTCGGAATGGGGCGAGACTTTGCGAGCGCCCTCCGTGTGCCAAAAATAGGCCGCGGGCATAGCCGCGCCCAAAAATAAGCACACGAAGGTCCGGTCCCCAAGTTCCTCCGCCACAAAAATGCCCAAAAAACGGGTTGGCTATAGCCTTGGGGGGAGGGGCTGGCCAAGTTCGTCCGCCGGACTCGGAATGGGGCGAGACTTTGCGAGCGCACTCCATGTGCAAAAAATAGGATGTGGGTACAGCCGTACCCAAACATAAGCGCCCGAAGGTCCCGTCCCCAAGTTCGTCCGCCGCAAAAATGCCCAAAAAACGGGTGGGCTATAGCCTTTGGGGGAGGGGCTGGCCAAGTTCGTCCGCCGGACTCGGAATGGGACGAGACTTTGCGAGCGCCCTCCGTGTGCCAAAAATAGGCCGCGGGCAAAGCCGCGCCCAAAAATAACCGCACGAAGGTCCGGTCCCCAAGTTCCTCCGCCGCAAAAATGCCCAAAAAACGGGTTGGCTATAGCCTCGGGGGGAGGGGCTGGCCAAGTTCGTCCGCCGGACTCGGAATGGGGTGAGACTTTGCGAGCGCCCTCCCTGTGCAAAAAATAGGATGTGGGTACAGCCGCGCCCAAACATAAGCGCCCGAAGTACCCGTCCCCAAGTTCGTCCGACGCAAAAAAGCCCAAAAAACGGGTGGGCTATAGCCTTGGGGGGAGGGGCTGGCCAAGTTCGTCCGCCGGACTCGGAATGGGGCCAGACTTTGCCAGTGCCCTCCGTGTGCCAAAAATAGGCCGCTGGTACAACCGTACCCAAAAATAAGCGCCCGAAGGTCCCGTCCCCAAGTTCGTCCGCCGCTAAAATGCCCAAAAAACGGGTGGGCTATAGCCTTGGGGGGAGGGGCTGGCCAAGTTCGTCCGCCGCACTTGGAATGGGGCCAAACTTTGCGAGCGCCCTCTGTGTGCCAAAAATAGGCCGCGGGCAAAGCCGCGCCCAAAAATAAGCGCCCGAAGGTCCCGTCCCCAAGTTCGTCCGCCGCAAAAATGCCCAAAAAACGGGTTGGCTATAGCCTCGGGGGGAGGGGCTGGCCAACTTCGTCCGCCGGACTCGGAATGGGGTGAGACTTTGCGAGCGCCCTCCCTGTGTAAAAAATAGGATGTGGGTACAGCCGCGCCCAAACATAAGCGCCCGAAGGTCCCGTCCCCAAGTTCGTCCGACGCAAAAAAGCCCAAAAAACGGGTGGGCTATAGCCTTGGGGGGAGGGGCTGGCCAAGTTCGTCCGCCGGACTCGGAATGGGGCCAGACTTTGCCAGTGCCCTCCGTGTGCCAAAAATAGGCCGCGGGCAAAGCCGCGCCCAAAAATAAACGCACGAAGGTCCGGTCCTCAAGTTCCTCCGCCGCAAAAATGCCCAAAAAACGGGTTGGCTATAGCCTTGGGGGGAGGGGCTGGCCAAGTTCGTCCGCCGGACTCGGAATGGGGCGAGACTTTGCGAGCGCCCTCCGTGTTCCAAAAATAGGCCGCGGGCAAAGCCGCGCCCAAAAATAAGCGCACGAAGGTCCGGTCCCCAAGTTCCTCCGCCGCAAAAATGCCCAAAAAACGGGTTGGCTATAGCCTTGGGGGCAGGGGCTGGCCAAGTTCGTCCGCCGGACTCGGAAAGGTCCAGACTTTGCGATCGCCCTCCGTGTCCCAAAAATAGGCCACTGGTACAGCCGCACCCAAAAATAAGCGCCCGAAGGTCCCGTCCCCAAGTTCGTCCGCCGCTAAAATGCCCAAAAAACGGGTGGGCTATAGCCTTGGGGGGAGGGGCTGGCCAAGTTCGTCCGCCGCACTTGGAATGGGGCCAAACTTTGCGAGCGCCCTCCGTGTGCCAAAAATAGGCCGTGGGCACAGCCGCGCCCAAAAATAAGCGGCCGAAGGTCCCGTCCCCAAGTTCGTCCGCCGCAAAAATGCCCAAAAACCGGGTGGGCTATAGCCTTGGGGGGAGGGGCTGGCCAGGTTCGTCCGCCGGACTCGGAATGGGGCGAGACTTTGCGAACGCCCTCCATGTGCCAAAAATAGGCCGTGGGCGCAGCCGCGTACAAAACTAAGTACCCGAAGGTCCCGTCCCCAAGTTCGTCCGCCGCAAAAATGCACAAAAAACGGGTGGGCTATAGCCTTCGGGGGAGGGGCTGGCCAAGTTCGTCCGCCGGACTCGGAATGGGGCGAGACTTTGCGAGCACCCTCCGTGTGCGAAAAATAGGTCACGGACACAACCGCGCCCAAAAATAAACTCCCGAAAGTACCGTCCCCAAGTTCGTCCGCCGCAAAAATGCCCAAAAAACGGGTGGGCTATAGCCTTGGGGGGAGGGGCTGGCCAAGTTCGTCCGCCGGACTCGGAATGGGGCCAGACTTTGCGAGCGCCCTCCGTGTGCCAACAATAGGCCACGGGCACAGCCGCGCCCAAAAATAAGCGTCTGAAGGTCCCGTCCCCAAGTTCACCCGCCGCAAAAATGCCCAAAAAACAGGTGGGCTATAGCCTTGGGGGGAGAGGCTGGCCAAGTTCGTCCACCGGACTCAGAATGGGGCCAGACTTTGCGAGCGCCCTCCGTGTGCCAAAAATTGGCTGCGGACACAGCCGTACCCAAAAATAAGCGCCCGAAGGTCCCGTCCCCAAGTTCGTCCGACGCAAAAAAGCCCAAAAAACGGGTGGGCTATAGCCTTGGGGGGAGGGGCTGGCGAAGTTCGTCCGCCGGACTCGGAATGGGGCCAGACTTTGCGAGCACCCTCCGTGTGCCAGAAATAAGCCACGGGCACAACCGTGCCCAAAACTAAGCAAGCGAAGGTCCCGTCCCCAAGTTCGTCCGCCGCAAAAATGCCCAAAAAACGGGTGGGCTATAGCCTTGGGGGCAGGGGCTGGCCAAGTTCGTCCGCCGGACTCGGAAAGGGTCCAGACTTTGCGATCGCCCTCCGTGTCCCAAAAATAGGCAGCCGCGCCCAAAAATAAGCGCCCGAAGGTCCCGTCCCCAAGTTCGTCCGCCGCTAAAATGCCCAAAAAACGGGTGGGCTATAGCCTTGGGGGGAGGGGCTGGCCAAGTTCGTCCGCCGCACTTGGAATGGGGCCAAACTTTGCGAGCGCCCTCCGTGTGCCAAAAATAGGCTGCGGGCACAGCCGCGCCCAAAAATAAGCGCCCGAAGGTCCCATCCCCAAGTTCGTCCGCCGCAAAAATGCCCAAAAAACGGGTGGGCTATAGCCTTGGGGGGAGGGGCTGGCTAGGTTTGTCCGCCGGACTCGGAATGGGGCGAGACTTTGCGAGCGCCCTCCGTGTGCCAAAAATAGGCCGTGGGCACAGCCGCGTCCAAAACTAAGCACCCGAAGGTCCCGTCCCCAAGTTCATCCGCCGCAAAAATGCCCAAAAAACGGGTGGGCTATAGCCTTCGGGGGAGGGGCTGGCCAACTTCGTCCGCCGGGCTCGGAATGGGGCGAGACTTTGCGAGCGCCCTCCGTGTGCGAAAAATAGGTCACGGACACAACCGCGCCCAAAAATAAACTCCCGAAGGTCCCGTCCCCAAGTTCGTCCGCCGCAAAAATGCCCAAAACACGGGTGGGCTATCGCCTTGGGGGGAGGGGCTGGCCAACTTTGTCCGCCGGACTCGGAATGGGGCGAGACTTTGCGAGCGCCCTCCGTGTGCCAAAAATAGGACGCAGTCACAGCTGCACCCAAAAATAAGCCCCCGAAGGTCCTGTCCCCAAGTTCGTCCGCAGCAAAAATGCCCAAAAAACGGGTGGGCTATAGCCTTGGGGGGAGGGGCTGGCCAACTTCGTCCGCCGGACTCGGAATGGGGCGAGACTTTGCGAGCGCATTCCATGTGCCAAAAATATGCCGCGGGCACAGCCGCGCCGAAAAATAAGCCCCCGAAGCTCCCGTCCCCAAGTTCGTCCGCCGCAAAAATGCCCAAAAAACGGGTGGGCTATAGCCTTGGGGGGGGGGGCTGGCCAACTTCGTCCGCCGGACTCGAAATGGGGTGAGACATTGCGAGCGTCTTCCATGTGGTAAAAATAGGCCGCGGGCACAGCCGCGCCCAAAAATAAGCCCCCGAAGGTCCCGTTCCCAAGGTCGTCCTCCGCAAATATTTCCAAAAAACGGGTGGGCTATAGCCTTGGGGGGAGGGGCTGGCCGACTTCGTCCGCCGGACTCGGAATGGGGCGAGACTTTGCGAGCGCCCTCCGTGTGCCAAAAATAGGCCTTGGGCACATCCGCGCCCAAAAATAAGCCCCGAAGTTCCCGTCCCCCAGTTCGTCCGCCGCAAAAAAGCCCAAAAAACGGGTGGGCTATAGCCTTGGGGGGAGGGGCTGGCCGACTCCGTCCGCCGGACTCGAAATGGGACGAGACTTTGCGAGCGCCCTCCGTGTGCCAAAAATAGGAAGCGGGCACAACCGCGCCCTAAAATAAGCCCCCGAAGGTCCCGTCCCCAAGTTCGTCCGCACCAAAAATGCCCAACAAACGGATGGGCTATAGCCTTGGGGGGAGGGGCTGGCCAACTTCGTCCGCCGGACTCGGAATGGGGCGAGACTTTGCGAGCGCCTTCCATGTGCCAAAAATAGGCCGCGGGCACAGCCGCGCCCAAAAATAAGCCCCCGATTATCCCGTCCCCAAATTCGTCCCCCGCAAAAATGCCCAAAAAACGGGTGGGCTATAGCCTTGGAGGGAGGGGCTGGCCAACTTCGTCCGCCGGACTCGGAATGGGGTGAGACTTTGCGAGCACCCTCCATGTGCCAAACATAGGCCGCGGAGAGAGCCGCGCCCAAAAATAAGCCCCCGAAGGTCCCGTCCCCAAGTTCGTCCGCCGCAAAAATGCCCAAAAAACGGGTGGGCTATAGCCTTGGGGGGAGGGGATGGCCAACTTCGTCCGTCGGGCTCGAAATGGGGCGAGACTTTGCGAGCGCCCTCCGTGTGCCAAAAATAGGCCTCGAGCACAGCCGCACCCAAAAATAAGCCCCCGAAGGTCCCGTCCCCAAATTCGTCCGCCGCAAAAATGCCCAAAAAACGGGAGGGCTATAGCCTTGAGGGGAGGGGCTGGCCAACTTCGTCCGCCGGACTCGGAATGGGGCGAGACTTTGCGAGCGCCTTCCATGTGCCAAAAATAGGCCGTGGGCACAGCCGCGCCCAAAAATAAGCCCCCGATTGTCCCGTCCACAAGTTCATCCGCCGCAAAAATGCCCAAAAAACGGGTGGGCTATAGCCTTGGGGGGAGGGGGTGGCCCACTTCTTCCGCCGGACTCGAATGGGGCGAGACTTTGCGAGCGCCCTTCGTGTCCCAAAAATATGCCGCGGGCACAGCCGCGCCCAAAAATAAGCCCCCGAATGTCCCATCCCCAAGTTCGTCCGCCGCAAAAATGCCCAAAAAACGGGTGGGCTATAGCCTTGGGGGCAGGGGCTGGCCAACTTCGTCCGCCGGACTCGGAATGGGGTGATACTTTGCGAGCGCCCTCCGTGTGCCAAACATAAGCCGCGGGCAGAGCCGTACCCAAAAATAAGCCCCGAAGTTCCCGTCCCCCAGTTCGTCCGCCGCAAAAAAGCCCAAAAAACGGGTGGGCTATAGCCTTGGGGGGAGGGGCTGGCCAACTTCGTCCGCCGGACTCGGAATGGGACGAGACTTTCCGAGCGCCCTCCGTGTGCCAAAAATAGGAAGTGGGCACAACCGCGCCCTAAAATAAGCCCCCGAAGGTCCCGTCCCCAAGTTCGTCCGCAGCAAAAATGCCCAAAAAACGGATGGGCTATAGCCTTGGGGGGAGGGGCTGGCCAACTTCGTCCGCCGGACTCGGAATGGGGCGAGACTTTGCGAGCGCCTTCCATGTGCCAAAAATAGGCCGTGGGCACAGCCGCGCCCAAAAATAAGCCCCCGATTGTCCCGTCCCCAAGTTCGTCCGCCGCAAAAATGCCCAAAAAATGGGTGGGCTATAGCCTTGCGGGGAGGGGCTGGCCAACTTCGTCCGCCGGACTCGGAATGGGGCGAGACATTGCGAGTGCCCTCCATGTGCCAAAAATAGGCCATGGACACAGCCGCGGCAAAAAATAAGCCCCCGAATGTCCCGTCCCCAAGTTCGTCCGCCGCAAATATGCCCTAAAAACGGGTGGGCTATAGCCTTGGGGGGAGGGGCTGGCCAACTTCGTCTGCCGGACTCGGAATGGGGCGAGACTTTGCGAGCGCCCTCCGTGTGCCAAAAATAGGCCGCGGGCAACGTCCCACCCAAAAATAAGCCACCGAAGGTCCCGTACCCAAATTTGTCCGCCGCAAAAATGCCCAAAAAACGGGAGGGCTATAGCCTTGAGGGGAGGGGATGGCCAACTTCGTCCGCCGGACTCAGAATGGGGCGAGACTTTGCGAGCGCCCTCCGTGTGCCAAAAATATGCCGCGGGCACAGCCGCGCCCAAAAATAAGCCCCCGAAGGTCCCGTCCCCAAGTTCGACCGCCGCAAAAATGCCCAAAAAACGGGTGGGCTATAGCCGTGGGGGGAGGGGCTGGCCAACCGTCCGCCGCCTTTTCGAATGGGGCGAGACTTTGCAGCGCTCCGTGTGCCAAAAATAGGCGCAACGCCGCGCCCAAAAATAAGCCCCGAAGGTCCACACCCAAATTCGTCCGCCACAAAAATCCCCAAAAAACGGGAGAGCTATAGCCTTGAGGGGAGGGGATGGCCAACTTCGTCCGCCGGACTCAGAATGGGGCGAGACTTTGCGAGCGCCCTCCGTGTGCCAAAAATATGCATGGGCACAGCCTCGCCCAAAAATAAGCCCCGAAGGTCCCCCAAGTTCGACCCCGCAAAATGCACAAAAATCGGGTGGGATATTGCCTTGGGGTGAGGGGCTGGCCCACTTCTTCAGCCGGACTCGGAATGGGGCGAGACTTTGCGAGCGCCCTCCGTGTGCCAAAAATATGCCGCGGGCACAGCCGCGCCCAAAAATAAGCCCCCGAAGGTCCCGTCCCCAAGTTCGACCGCCGCAAAAATGCCCAAAAAACGGGTGGGCTATAGCCTTGGGGGGAGGGGCTGGCCCACTTCTTCCGCCGAACTCGGAATGGGGCGAGACTTTGCGAACGCCCTCCGTGTGCCAAAAATAGGCCGCGGGCACAGCCGTACCCAAAAATAAGCCCCTGAAGGTCCCGTCCCCAAGTTCGTCCGCAGCAAAAATGCCCAAAAAACGGATGGGCTATGGCCTGGGGGGAGGGGCTGGCCAACTTCGTCCGCCGGACTCGAAATGGGGCGAGACTTTGCGAGCACCCTCCGTGTGCCAAACATAGGGCACGGGCACAGCCGAGCCGAAAAATAAGCCCCCGAAGGTCCCGTCCCCAAGTTCGTCCGCCGCAAAAATGCCCTAAAAATGGGTGGGCTATAGCCTTGGGGGGAGGGGCTGGCCAACTTCGTCCGCCGTTCTCGGAATGGGGCGAAACTTTGCGAGCGCCATCTGTGTGCCAAAAATAGGCCGCGGGCACAGCCGCGCCCAAAAATAAGCGCCCGAAGTCCCGTCCCCAAGTTCGTCCGCCGCAAAAATGCCCAAAAAACGGGTGGGCTATAGCCTTGGGGGGAGGGGCTGCCCAACTTCGTCCGCCGGACTCGGAATGGGGTGAGACTTTACGAGCGCCCTCCGTGTGCCAAACATAGGGCACGGGCAGAGCCGTGCCCAAAAATAAGACCCCGAAGGTCCCGTCCCCAAGTTCGTCCGCCGCAAAAATGCCCAAAAAACGGGTGGGCTATAGCCTTGGGGGGAGGGGATGGCCAACTTCGTCCGCCGGGCTCGGAATGGGGCGAGACTTTACGAGCGCCATCTGTGTGCCAAAAATAGGCCGCGGGCACAGCCGCGCCCAAAAATAAGCCCCCGATGGTCCCGTCCCCAAGTTCGTCCGCCGCAAAAATGCACAAAAAACGGGTGGGCTATAGCCTTGGCGGGAGGGGCTGGCCAACTTCGTCCGCCGGACGCGGAATGGGGCTAGACTTTGCGAGCGCCCTCCGTGTGCCAAAAATAGGCCGCGGACACAGCCGCGCCCAAAAATAAGCCCCCGAAGGTCCGGTCCCCAAGTTCGTCCGCCGCAAAAATGCCCAAAAAACGGGTGGGCTATAGCCTTGGGGGGAGGGGCTGGCCCACTTCTTCCGCCGGACTCGGAATGGGGCGAGACTTTGCGAGCGTCCTCCGTGTGCCAAAAATATGCCGTGGGCACAGCCGCGCCCAAAAATAAGCCCCCGAAGGTCCCGTCCCCAAGTTCGACCGCCGCAAAAATGCCCAAAAAATGGGTGGGCTATAGCCTTGGGGGGAGGGGCTGGCCCACTTCTTCCGCCGAACTCGGAATGGGGCGAGACTTTGCGAGCGCCCTCCGTGTGCCAAAAATAGGCCGCGGGCACAGCCGCGCCCAAAAATAAGCCCCTGAAGGTCCCGTCCCCAAGTTCGTCCGCAGCAAAAATGCCCAAAAAACGGATGGGCTATGGCCTGGGGGGAGGGGCTGGCCAACTTCGTCCGCCGGACTCGAAATGGGGCGAGACTTTGCGAGCACCCTCCGTGTGCCAAAAATAGGCCACGGGCACAGCCGAGCCCAAAAATAAGCCCCCGAAGGTCCCGTCCCCAAGTTCGTCCGCCGCAAAAATGCCCTAAAAATGGGTGGGCTATAGCCTTGGGGGGAGGGGCTGGCCAACTTCGTCCGCCGTTCTCGGAATGGGGCGAAACTTTGCGAGCGCCATCCGTGTGCCAAAAATAGGCCGCGGGCACTGCCGCGCCCAAAAATAAGCGCCCGAAGTCCCGTCCCCAAGTTCGTCCGCCGCAAAAATGCCCAAAAAATGGGTGGGCTATAGCCTTGGGGGGAGGGGCTGGCCCACTTCTTCCGCCGAACTCGGAATGGTTCGAGAATTTGCGAGGGACATCAGTGTGCCTAAAATAGGACGCGGGCACAGCCGCGCCCAAAAATAAGCCCCTGAAGGTCCCGTCCCCAAGTTCGTCCGCAGCAAAATGCCCAAAACGGATGGGCTATGGCACAGGGGAGGGGCTGGCCAACGTCCGCGGACTCGAAATGGGGCGAGACTTTGCGAGCACCCTCCGTGTGCCAAAAATAGGCCACGGGCACAGCCGAGCAAAAATAAGCCCCGAAGGTCCCGTCCCCAAGTTCGTCCGCCGCAAAATGCCCTAAAAATGGGTGGGCTATTGGCTTGGGGGGAGGGGCTGCCCAACTCCGTCCGCCGGACTCGGAATGGGGTGAGACTTTACGAGCGCCCTCCATGTGCCAAACATAGGCCGTGGGCAGAGCCGCGCCCAAAAATAAGACCCGAAGGTCCCGTCCCCAAGTTCGTCCGCGCAAAAATGCCCAAAAATGGGTGGGCTATAGCCTTGGGGGAGGCTGGCCAACGTCCGCGGACTCGGAATGGGGCGAGACTTTGGGAGTGCCAACCTGTGCCAAAAATAGGCCGCGGGCACAGCCGTGCCCAAAATAAGCCCCGAAGGTCCCGTCCCCAAGTTCGTCCAGAAAAATGCGAAAAGCGGCTGGGCTATAGCCTTGGGGGAGGGGCTGGCCCATTTCGTCCGCCAGACTCGGAATGGGGCGAGACTTTTTGAGCGCCCTCCGTGTACCAAAAATATGCCGCGGGCACGGCCGTGCCCAAACATAAGCCCCCGAAGGTCCCTTCCCCAAGTTCGTCCGCCGCATAAATGCCCAAAAAATGGGTGGGCTATAGCCTTGGGGGGAGGGGCTGGCCAACTTCGTCCGCCGGACTCGGAATGGGGCGAGACTTTGGGAGTGCCCACTGTGTGCCAAAAATAGGCCACGGGGACAACCGCGCCAAAAAATAAGCCCCCGAAGGTCCCGTCCCCAAGTTCGTCCGCCGCAAAAATGCCCAAAAAACGGGTGGGCTATAGCCTTTGGGGGAGGGGCTGGCCAACTTCGTCCGCCGGACTCGGAATGGGACGAGACCTTGCGGGCGCCCTCCGTGTGCCAAAAATAGGCCACGGGGATAGCCGCGCCCAAAAATAAGCCCCCGAAGGTCCCGTCCCCAAGTTCGTTCGCCGCAAAAATGCCCAAAAAACGGGTGGGCTATAGCCTTGGGGGCAGGGGCTGGCCAACTTCGTCCGCCGGACTCAGAATGGGGCTAGACTTTGCGACCACCCTCCGTGTGCCAAAAATAGGCCGCGTGCTTAGCCGCGCCCAAAAATAAGCCCCCGAAGGCCCTGTCCCCAAGTTCGTCCGGCGCAAAAATGCCCAAAAAACGGGTGGGCTATAGCCTTGGGGGGAGGGCCTGACCCACTTCGTCCGCCGGACTCGGAATGGATCGAGACTTTGCGAGCGCCCTCCGTGTGCTAAAAATAGGCCGCGGACACAGCCGCGCACAAAAATAAGCCCCCGAAGGTCCCGTCCGCAAGTTCGTCCGCAGCAAAAATGCGCAAAAAACGGGTGGGCTATAGTCTTGGGGGGCGGGGCTGGCCCACTTCGTCCGCCAGACTTGGAATGGGGGGAGAATTTTCGAGCACCCTCCATGAGCCAAAATTAGGCCACGGGGACAGCCACACCCAAAAATAAGCCCCCGAAGGTCCCGTCCCCAAGTTCGTCCGCCGCAAAAATGCCCAAAAAACGGGTGGGCAATAGCCTTGGGGGGTGGGGCATTTTGCGAGCGGCCTCCATGTGCCAAAACGAGGCCGCGGGCACAGCCGCACCCAAAAATAACCACCCGAAGGCCGGGGCGCCAAGTTCGTCCAGCGGAAAAAGGCCACAAAAACGGTTGGGCTATAGCATTGGGGGGTGGGGCAGGCCAACTTCGCCCGCCGGACTCGGAATGGCGCGAGACATTGCGAGTGGCCTCCGTGTGCCAAAAATAGGCCGTGGGCACAGCCGCGCCCAAAAATAACCGCCCGAAGGCCGGGGCGCCAAGTTCGTGCAGCGGAAAAAGGCCACAAAAACGGGTGGGCTATAGCCTTGGGGGGTGGGGCTGGCCAACTTCGTCCGCCGGACTCGGAATGGCGCGAGCCTTTGCGAGCGGCCTCCGTGTGCCAAAAATAGGCCGCAGGCACAGCCGCGCCCAAAAATAACCGCCCGAAGGCCGGGGCGCCAAGTTCGTGCAGCGGAAAAAGGCCACAAAAACGGGTGGGCTATAGCCTTGGGGGGTGGGGCTGGCCAACTTCGTCCGCCGAACTCGGAATGGCGCGAGACTTTGCGAGCGGCCTCCGTGTGCCAAAACTAGGCCGCAGGCACAGCCGCACCCAAAAATAACCGCCCGAAGGCCGGGGCGCCAAGTTCGTGCAGCGGAAAAAGGCCACAAAAACGGGTGGGCTATAGCCTTGGGGGGTGGGGCTGGCCAAGTTCGTCCGCCGGATTCGGAATGGCACGAGACTTTGCGAGCGGCCTCCATGTGCCAAAAGTTGGCACAGCCGCACCCAAAAATAACCGCCCGAAGGCCGGGGCGCCAAGTTCGTGCAGCGGAAAAAGGCCACAAAAACGGGTGGGCTATAGCCTTGGGGGGTGGGGCTGGCCAACTTCGTCCGCCGGACTCGGAATGGCGCGAGACTTTGCGAGCGGCCTCCACGTGCCAAAAAGAGGCCGTGGGCACAGCCGCACACAAAAATAACCACCCGAAGGCCGGGGCGCCAAGTTCGTGCAGCGGAAAAAGGCCACAAAAACGGGTGGGCTATAGCCTTGGGGGTGGTCTGGCCAACTTCGTCCGCCGGATTCGGAATGGCGCGAGACTTTGCGAGTGGCCTCCGTGTGCCAAAGTTAGGCCGCGGGCACAGCCGCGCCCTAAAATAACCGCCCGAAGGCCGGGGCACCAAGTTCGTGCAGCGGAAAAAGGCCACAAAAACAGGTGGAATATAGCCTTGGGGGGTGGGGCTGGCCAACTTCGTCCGCCGGACTCGGAATGGCGCGAGACTTTGCGAGCGGCCTCCGTGTGCCAAAAATAGGCCGCAGGCACAGCCGCGCCCAAAAATAACCGCCCGAAGGCCGGGGCGCCAAGTTCGTCCAGCGGAAAAAGGCCACAAAAACGGGTGGGCTATAGCCTAGGGGGGTGGGGCTGGCCAACTTCGTCCGCCGGACTCGGAATGGCACGAGATTTTGCGAGCGGCCTCCGTGTGCCAAAAATAGGCCGCGGGCACAGCCGCGCCCAAAAATAACCGCCCGAAGGCCGGGGCGCCAAGTTCGTGCAGCGGAAAAAGGCCACAAAACCGGGTGGGCTATAGCCTTGGGGGGTGGGGCTGGCCAACTTCGTCCGCCGGACTCGGAATGGCGCGAGCCTTTGCGAGCGGCCTCCGTGTGCCGCGGGCACAGCCGCGCCCCCAAATAACCGCCCGAAGGCCGGGGCGCCAAGTTCGTGCAGCGGAAAAAGGCCACAAAAACGGGTGGGCTATAGCCTTGGGGGGTGGGGCTGGCCAACTTCGTCCGCCGAACTTGGAATGGCGCGAGACTTTGCGAGCGGCCTCCGTGTGCCAAAACTAGGCCGCAGGCACAGCCGCACCCAAAAATAACCGCCCGAAGGCCGGGGCGCCAAGTTCGTGCAGCGGAAAAAGGCCACAAAAACGGGTGGGCTATAGCCTTGGGGGGTGGGGCTGGCCAAGTTCGTCCGCCGGATTCGGAATGGCCCGAGACTTTGCGAGCGGCCTCCGTGTGCCAAAGTTAGGCCGCGGGCACAGCCGCGCCCAAAAATAACCGCCCGAAGGCCGGGGCGCCAAGTTCGTGCAGCGGAAAAAGGCCACAAAAACGGGTGGGCTATAGCCTTGGGGGGTGGGGCTGGCCAACTTCGTCCGCCGGACTCGGAATGGCGCGAGACTTTGCGAGCGGCCTCCACGTGCCAAAAAGAGGCCGTGGGCACAGCCGCACACAAAAATAACCACCCGAAGGCCGGGGCGCCAAGTTCGTGCAGCGGAAAAAGGCCACAAAAACGGGTGGGCTATAGCCTTGGGGGGTGGGTCTGGCCAACTTCGTCCGCCGGATTCGGAATGGCGCGAGACTTTGCGAGCGGCCTCCGTGTGCCAAAGTTAGGCCGCGGGCACAGCCGCGCCCTAAAATAACCGCCCGAAGGCCGGGGCGCCAAGTTCGTGCAGCGGAAAAAGGCCACAAAAACAGGTGGGCTATAGCCTTGGGGGGTGGGGCTGGCCAACTTCGTGCGCCGGACTCGGAATGGCGCGAGACTTTGCGACCGCCCTCCGTGTGCCAAAACTAGGCCGCGGGCCCAGCCGCGCCCAAAAATAACCGCCCGAAGTCCGGGGCGCCAAGTTCGTGCAGCGGAAAAAGGCCACAAAAACGGGTGGGCTATAGCCTAGGGGGGTGGGGCTGGCCAACTTCGTCCGCCGGACTCGGAATGGCGCGAGACTGTGCGGCGCCTCCGTGTGCCAAAAATAGGCGCGGACACAGCCGCGCCCAAAAATAACCGCCCGAAGGCCGGGGCGCCAAGTTCGTCCAGCGGAAAAAGACCAGAAAAACGGGTGGGCTATAGCCTAGGGGGGTGGGGCTGCCCAACTTCGTCCGCCGGACTCGGAATGGCACGAGATTTTGCGAGCGGCCTCCGTGTGCCAAAAATAGGCCGCGGGCACAGCCGCGCCCAAAAATAACCGCCCGAAGGCCGGGGCGCCAAGTTCGTCCAGCGGAAAAAGGCCACAAAAACGGGTGGGCTATAGCCTAGGGGGGTGGGGCTGGCCAACTTCGTCCGCCGGACTCGGAATGGCACGAGATTTTGCGAGCGGCCCTCGTGTGCCAAAAATAGGCCGCGGGCACAGCCGCGCCCAAAAATAACCGCCCGAAGGCCGGGGCGCCAAGTTCGTGCAGCGGAAAAAGGCCACAAAAACGGGTGGGCTATAGCCTTGGGGGTTGGGGCTGGCCAACTTCGTCCGCCGGACTCGGAATGGCGCAAGACTTTGCGAGCGCCCTCCGTGTGCCAAAACTAGGCCGCGGGCACAGCCGCGCCCAAAAATAACCGCCCGAAGTCCGGGGCGCCAAGTTCGTGCAGCGGAAAATGGCCACAAAAACGGGTGGGCTATAGCCTTGGGGGGTGGGGCTGGCCAACTTCGTCCGCCGGACTCGGAATGGCGCGAGACTTTGCGAGCGGCCTCCGTGTGCCAAAAATAGGCCGCGGACACAGCCGCGCCCAAAAATAACCGCCCAAAGGCCGGGGCGCCGAGTTCGTCCGGCGGAAAAAGGCCACAAAAACGGGTGGGCTATAGCCTAGGGGGGTGGGGCTGGCCAACTTCGTCCGCCGGACTCGGAATGGCACGAGATTTTGCGAGCGGCCTCCGTGTGCAAAAAATAGGCCGCGGGCACAGCCGCGCCCAAAAAAAACCGCCCGAAGGCCGGGGCGCCAAGTTCGTGCAGCGGAAAAAGGCCACAAAAACGGGTAGGCTATAGCATTGGGGGGTGGGGCTGGCCAACTTCGTCCGCCGGACTCGGAATGGGCCGGGACATTGCGAGCGGCCTCCGTGTGCCAAAAATAGGCCGTGGGCACAGCCGCGCCCAAAAATAACCGCCCGAAGGCCGGGGCGCCAAGTTCGTCCAGCGGAAAAAGACCAGAAAAACGGGTGGGCTATGGCCTTGGGGGGTGGGGCTGGCCAACTTCGTCCGCCGGACTCGGAATGGCGCGAGACTTTGCGAGCGGCCTCCGTGTGCCAAAAATAGGCCGCGGACACAGCCGCGCCCAAAAATAACCGCCCGAAGGCCGGGGCGCCGAGTTCGTCCAGCGGAAAAAGGCCACAAAAACGGGTGGGCTATAGCCTAGGGGGGTGGGGCTGGCCAACTTCGTCCGCCGGACTCGGAATGGCACGAGATTTTGCGAGCGGCCTCCGTGTGCCAAAAATAGGCCGCGGGCACAGCCGCGCCCAAAAACAACCGCCCGAAGGGCGGGGCGCCAAGTTCGTGCAGCGGAAAAAGGCCACAAAAACGGGTGGGCTATAGCATTGGGGGGTGGGGCTGGCCAACTTCGTCCGCCGGACTCGGAATGGGCCGAGACATTGCGAGCGGCCTCATTGTGCCAAAAATAGGCCGTGGGCACAGCCGCGCCCAAAAATAACCGCCCGAAGGCCGGGGCGCCAAGTTCGTCCAGCGGAAAAAGACCAGAAAAACGGGTGGGCTATAGCCTTGGGGGGTGGGGCTGGCCAACTTCGTCCGCCGGACTCGGAATGGCGCGAGACTTTACGAGCGGCCTCCGTGTGCCAAAAATAGGCCGCGGACACAGCCGCGCCCAAAAATAACCGCCCGAAGGCCGGGGCGCCGAGTTCGTCCAGCAGAAAAAGGCCACAAAAACGGGTGGGCTATAGCCTAGGGGGGTGGGGCTGCCCAACTTCGTCCGCCGGACTCGGAATGGCACGAGATTTTGCGAGCGGCCTCCGTGTGCCAAAAATAGGCCGCGGGCACAGCCGCGCCCAAAAATAACCGCCCGAAGGCCGGGGCGCCAAGTTCGTGCAGCGGAAAAAGGCCACAAAAACGGGTGGGCTATAGCCTTGGGGGGTGGGGCTGGCCAACTTCGTCCGCCGGATTCGGAATGGCGCGAGACTTTGCGAGCGGCCTCCGTGTGCCAAAGTTAGGCCGCGGGCAAAGCCGCACCCAAAAATAACCGCCCGAAGGCCGGGGCGCCAAGTTCGTGCAGTGGAAAAAGGCCACAAAAACGGGTGGGCTATAGCCTTGGGGGGTGGGGCTGGCCGACTTCGTCCGCCGGACTCGGAATGGCGCGAGACTTTGCGAGCGGCGTCCGTGCGCCAAAAATAGGCCTCGGGCACAGCCCCGCCCAAAAATAACCGCCCGAAGGCCGGGGCGCCAAGTTCGTCCAGCGGAAAAAGGTCACAAAAACGGGTGGGCTATAGCCTTGGGGGGTGGGGCTGGCCAACATCGTCCGCCGGACTCGGAATGGCGAGAGACTTTGCGAGCAGCCTCCGTGTGCCAAAAATAGGCCGCGGGCACAGCCGCGCCCAAAAATAACCGCCCGAAGGCCGGGGTGCCAAGTTCGTCCAGCGGAAAAAGACCAGAAAAACGGGTGGGCTATGGCCTTGGGGGGTGGGGCTGGCCAACTTCGTCCGCCGGGCTCGGAATGGCGCGAGACTTTGCGAGCGGCCTCCGTGTGCCAAAAATAGGCCCCGGACACAGCCGCGCCCAAAAATAACCGCCCGAAGGCCGGGGCGCCGAGTTCGTCCAGCGGAAAAAGGCCACAAAAACGGGTGGGCTATAGCCTAGGGGGGTGGGGCTGGCCAACTTCGTCCGCCGGACTCGGAATGGCATGAGATTTTGCGAGCGGCCTCCATGTGCCAAAAATAGGCCGCGGACACAGCCGCGCCCAAAAACAACCGCCCGAAGGCCGGGGCGCCGAGTTCGTCCAGCAGAAAAAGGCCACAAAAACGGGTGGGCTATAGCCTAGGGGGGTGGGGCTGCCCAACTTCGTCCGCCGGACTCGGAATGGCACGAGATTTTGCGAGCGGCCTCCGTGTGCCAAAAATAGGCGGGCACAGCGCGCCAGAAATAACCGCCCGAAGGACGGGGCGCCAAGTTCGTGAAGCGGAAAAAGGCTACAAAAACGGGTGGGCTATAGGCTTGGGGGGTGGGGCTGGCCAACTTCGTCCGCCGGATTCGGAATGGGGCGAGAGACTTTGCAAGCGGCCTCCGTGTAAAGTTAAAAGCCGCAGCCCAAAAATAACCGCCCGAAGGCCGGGGCGCCGAGTTCGTCCAGCGGAAAAAGGCCACAAAAACGGGTGGGCTATAGCCTAGGGGGGTGGGGCTGGCCAACTTCGTCCGCCGGACTCGGAATGGCACGAGATTTTGTGAGCGGCCTCCGTGTGCCAAAAATAGGCGGCAGGCACAGCCGCGCCCAAAAACAACCGCCCGAAGTCCGGGGCGCCGAGTTCGTGCAGCGGAAAAAGGCCACAAAAACGGGTGGGCTATAGCATTGGGGGGTGGGGCTGGCCAACTTCGTCCGCCGGACTCGGAATGGGCCGAGACATTGCGAGCAGCCTCCGTGTGCCAAAAATAGGCCGCGCGCACAGCCGAGCCCAAAAATAACCGCCCGAAGGCCGGGGCGCCAAGTTCGTCCAGCGGAAAAAGGTCACAAAAACGGGTGGGCTATAGCCTTGGGGGGTGGGGCTGGCCAACATCGTCCGCCGGACTCGGAATGGCGAGAGACTTTGCGAGCAGCCTCCGTGTGCCAAAAATAGGCCACGGGCACAGCCGCGCCCAAAAATAACCGCCCGAAGGCCGGGGCGCCAAGTTCGTCCAGCGGAAAAAGGCCACAAAAACGGGTGGGCTATAGCCTTGGGGGGTGGGGCTGGCCAACTTCGTCCGCCGGACTCGGAATGGCGCGAGACTTTGCGAGCGGCCTCCGTGTGCCAAAAATAGGCCGGGGGCACAGCCGCACCCAAAAATAACCACCCGACGGCCGGGGCGCCAAGTTCGTCCAGCGGAAAAAGGCCACAAAAACGGGTGGGCTATAGCCTTGGGGGGTGGGGCTGGCCAACTTCGTCCGCCGGACTCGGAATGGCGCGAGACTTTGCGAGCGGCCTCCGTGTGCCAAAAATAGGCCGCGGACACAGCCGCGCCCAAAAATAACCGCCCGAAGGCCGGGGCGCCGAGTTCGTCCGGCGGAAAAATGCTACAAAAACGGGTGGGCTATAGCCTAGGGGGGTGGGGCTGGCCCACTTCGTCCGCCGGACTCGGAATGGCACGAGATTTTGCGAGCGGCCTCCGTGTGCCAAAAATAGGCCGCGGGCACAGCCGCGCCCAAAAACAACCGCCCGAAGGCCGGGGCGCCAAGTTCGTGCAGCGGAAAAAGGACACAAAAACGGGTGGGCTATAGCCTTGGGGGGTGGGGCTGGCCAACTTCGTCCGCCGGACTCGGAGTGGGCCGAGACTTTGCGAGCGGCCTCCGTGTGCCAAAAATAGGCTGCGGACACAGCCGCGCCCAAAAATAACCGCCCGAAGGCCGGGGCGCCAAGTTCGTCCAGCGGAAAAAGACCAGAAAAACGGGTGGGCTATAGCCTTGGGGGGTGGGGCTGGCCAACATCGTCCGCCGGACTCGGAATGGCGAGAGACTTTGCAAGCAGCCTCCGTGAGCCAAAAATAGGCCACGGGCTAAGCCGCGCCCAAAGATAACCGCCCGAAGGCAGGGGCGCCAAGTTCGTCCAGCGGAAAAAGGCCACAAAAACGGGTGGGCTATAGCCTTGGGGGGTGGGGCTGGCCAACTTCGTCCGCCGGACTCGGAATGGCGCGAGACTTTGCGAGCGGCCTCCGTGTGCCAAAAATAGGCCGGGTGCACAGCCGCACCCAAAAATAACCACCCGACGGCCGGGGCGCCAAGTTCGTCCAGCGGAAAAAGGCCACAAAAACGGGTGGGCTATAGCCTTGGGGGGTGGGGCTGGCCAACTTCGTCCGCCGGACTCGGAATGGCACGAGATTTTACGAGTGGCCTCCGTGTGCGAAAAATAGGCCGCGGGCACAGCCGCGCCCAAAAACAACCGCCCGAAGGCCGGGGCGCCAAGTTCGTGCAGTGGAAAAAGGCCACAAAAACGGGTGGGCTATAGCCTTGGGGGGTGGGGCCGGCCCACTTCGTCCGCCGGACTCGGAATGGCGCGAGACTTTGCGAACGGCCTCCGTGAGCCAAAAATAGGCCTCGGGCACAGCCGCACCCAAAAATAACCGCCCGAAGGCCGGGGCGCCAAGTTCGTGCAGTGGAAAAAGGCCACAAAAACGGGTGGCCTATAGCGTTGGGGGGTGGGGCCAGCCAACTTCGTCCGCCGGACTCGGAATGGCGCGAGACTTTGCGAGCGGCGTCCGTGCGCCAAAAATAGGCCTCGGGCACAGCCGCGCCCAAAAATAACCGCCCGAAGGCCGGGGCGCCAAGTTCGTCCAGCGGAAAAAGGCCACAAAGACGGGTGGGCTATAGGCGTGGCGGGTGGGGCTGGCCAACATCGTCCGCCGGACTCGGAATGGCGAGACTTTGCGAGCCGCCTCCGTGTGCCAAAAATAGGCCACGGGCACAGCCGCGCCAAAAATAACCGCCCGAAGGCCGGGGCGCCAAGTTCGTCCAGCGGAAAAAGGCCACAAAAACGGGTGGGCTATAGCCTTGGGGGTGGGGCTGGCCAACTTCGTCCGCGGACTCGGAATGGCGCGAGACTTTGCGGCGGCCTCCGTGTGCCAAAAATAGGCCGGGGGCACAGCCGCACCCAAAAATAACCACCCGACGGCCGGGGCGCCAAGTTCGTCCAGCGGAAAAAGGCCACAAAAACGGGTGGGCTATAGCCTTGGGGGGTGGGGCTGGCCTCCGCCCGGACTCGGAATGGCGCGAGACTTTGCGGCGGCCTCCGTGTGCCAAAAATAGGCCGCGGACACAGCGCGTCAAAAATAAGGCCGGGCGCGAGTTCGTCCGGCGGAAAAATGCTACAAAAACGGGTGGGCTATAGCCTAGGGGGGTGGGGCTGGCCCACTTCGTCCGCCGGACTCGGAATGGCATGAGATTTTGCGAGCGGCCTCCGTGTGCCAAAAATAGGCCGCGGGCACAGCCGCGCCCAAAAACAACCGCCGAAGGCCGGGCGCCAAGTTCGTGCAGCGGAAAAAGGACACAAAAACGGGTGGGCTATAGCCTTGGGGGGTGGGGCTGGCCAACTTCGTCCGCCGGACTCGGAGTGGGCCGAGACTTTGCGAGCGGCCTCCGTGTGCCAAAAATAGGCTGCGGACACAGCCGCGCCCAAAAATAACCGCCCGAAGGCCGGGGCGCCAAGTTCGTCCAGCGGAAAAAGACCAGAAAAACGGGTGGGCTATAGCCTTGGGGGGTGGGGCTGGCCAACATCGTCCGCCGGACTCGGAATGGCGAGAGACTTTGCAAGCAGCCTCCGTGAGCCAAAAATAGGCCACGGGCACAGCCGCGCCCAAAGATAACCGCCCGAAGGCAGGGGCGCCAAGTTCGTCCAGCGGAAAAAGGCCACAAAAACGGGTGGGCTATAGCCTTGGGGGGTGGGGCTGGCCAACTTCGTCCGCCGGACTCGGAATGGCGCGAGACTTTGCGAGCGGCCTCCGTGTGCCAAAAATAGGCCGGGGGCACAGCCGCACCCAAAAATAACCCCCCGACGGCCGGGGCGCCACGTTCGTCCAGCGGAAAAAGGCCACAAAAACGGGTGGGCTATAGCCTTGGGGGGTGGGGCTGGCCAACTTCGTCCGGACTCGGAATGGCACGAGATTTTCACGAGTGGCCTCCGTGTGCGAAAAATGAGGCACAGCCGCGCCCAAAACAACCGCCGAAGGCCGGGCGCCAAGTTCGTGCAGTGGAAAAAGGCCACAAAAGCGGGTGGGCTATAGCCTTGGGGGTGGGGCGGCCCACCGTCCGCGGACTCGGAATGGCGCGAGACTTTGCGAACGGCCTCCGTGAGCCAAAAATAGGCCTCGGGCACAGCCGCACCCAAAAATAACCGCCCGAAGGCCGGGGCGCCAAGTTCGTGCAGTGGAAAAAGGCCACAAAAACGGGTGGCCTATAGCGTTGGGGGGTGGGGCCAGCCAACTTCGTCCGCCGGACTCGGAATGGCGCGAGACTTTGCGAGCGGCGTCCGTGCGCCAAAAATAGGCCTCGGGCACAGCCGCGCCCAAAAATAACCGCCCGAAGGCCGGGGCGCCAAGTTCGTCCAGCGGAAAAAGGTCACAAAAACGGGTGGGCTATAGCCTTGGGGGGTGGGGCTGGCCAACATCGTCCGCCGGACTCGGAATGGCGAGAGACTTTGCGAGCAGCCTCCGTGTGCCAAAAATAGGCCGCGGGCACTGCCGCGCCCAAAAATAACCGCCCGAAGGCCGGGGCGCCAAGTTCGTCCAGCGGAAAAAGGCCACAAAAACGGGTGGGCTATAGCCTTGGGGGGTGGGGCTGGCCCACTTCGTCCGCCGGACTCGGAATGGCGCGAGACTTTGCGAGCGGCCTCCGTGTGCCAAAAATAGGCCGGGGACACAGCCGCACCCAAAAATAACCACCCGAAGGCCGGGGCGCCAAGTTCGTTCAGCGGAAAAAGGCCACAAAAACGGGTGGGCTATAGCCTTGGGGGGTGGGGCTGGCCTACTTCGTCCGCCGGACTCGGAATGGCGCGAGACTTTGCGAGCGGCCTCCGTGTGCCAAAAATAGGCCGCGGACACAGCCGCGCCCAAAAATAACTGCCCGAAGGCCGGGGCGCCGAGTTCGTCCGGCGGAAAAAGGCCACAAAAACGGGTGGGCTATAGCCTAGGGGGGTGGGGCTGGCCAACTTCGTCCGCCGGACTCGGAATGGCACGAGATTTTGCGAGCGGCCTCCGTGTGCCAAAAATAGGCCGCGGGCACAGCCGCGCCCAAAAACAACCGCCCGAAGGCCGGGGCGCCAAGTTCGTGCAGCGGAAAAAGGACACAAAAACGGGTGGGCTATAGCCTTGGGGGGTGGGGCTGGCCAACTTCGTCCGCCGGACTCGGAGTGGGCCGAGACTTTGCGAGCGGCCTCCGTGTGCCAAAAATAGGCCGCGGACACAGCCGCGCCCAAAAATAACCGCCCGAAGGCCGGGGCGCCAAGTTCGTCCAGCGGAAAAAGACCAGAAAAACGGGTGGGCTATAGCCTTGGGGGGTGGGGCTGGCCAACTTCGTCCGCCGGACTCGGAGTGGCACGAGATTTTACGAGTGGCCTTCGTGTGCGAAAAATAGGCCGCGGGCACAGCCGCGCCCAAAAACAACCGCCCGAAGGCCGGGGCGCCAAGTTCGTGCAGTGGAAAAAGGCCACAAAAACGGGTGGGCTATAGCCTTGGGGGGTGGGGCCGGCCGACTTCGTCCGCCGGACTCGGAATGGCGCGAGACTTTACGAACGGCCTCCGTGAGCCAAAAATAGGCAACGGGCACAGCCGCGCACAAAAATAACCGCCCAAATGCAGGGGCGCCAAGTTCGTCCAGCGGAAAAGGCCACAAAACCGGGTGGGCTATAGCCTTGGGGGGTGGGGCTGGCCAACATCGTCCGCCGGACTCGGAATGGCGAGAGACTTTGCGAGCGGCCTCCGTGTGCCAAAAATAGGCTGCGGGCACAGCCGCGCACAAAAATAACCGCGCAAAGGCCGGGGCGCCAAGTTCGTCCAGCGGAAAAAGACCAGAAAAACGGGTGGGCTATAGCCTTGGGGGGTGGGGCTGGCCAACTTCGTCCGCCGGACTCGGAATGGCGCGAGACTTTGCGAGCGGCCTCCGTGTGCCAAAAATAGGCCGCGGTCACAGCCGCGCCCAAAAATAACCGCCCGAAGGACGGGGCGCCAAGTTCGTCCAGCGGAAAAAGGCCACAAAAACGGGTGGGCTATAGCCTAGGGGGGTGGGGCTGGCCAACTTCGTCCGCCGGATTCGGAATGGCACGAGAATTTGCGAGCGGCCTCCGTGTGCCAAAAATAGGCCGCGGGCACAACCGCGCCCAAAAATAACCGCCCGAAGGCCGGGGCGCCAAGTTCGTGCAGCGGAAAAAGGCCACAAAAACGGGTGGGCTATAGCCTTGGGGGGTGGGGCTGGCCAACTTCGTCCGCCGGATTCGGAATGGCGCGAGACTTTGCGATCGGCCTCCGTGTGCCAAAGTTAGGCCGCGGGCACAGCCGCGCCCAAAAATAACCGCCATAAGGCCGGGGCGCCAAGTTCGTGCAGTGGAAAAAGGCCACAAAAACGGGTGGGCTGTAGCCTTGGGGGGTGGGGCTGGCCAACTTCGTCCGCCTGTATCGGAATGGCGCGAGACTTTGCGAGCGGCCTCCACGTGCCAAAAAGAGGCCGCGGGCACAGCCGCACACAAAAATAACCACCCGAAGGCCGGGGCGCCAAGTTCGTCCAGCGGAAAAAGGCCACAAAAACGGGTGGGCTATAGCATTGGGGGGTGGGGCTGGCCAACTTCGTCCGCCGGACTTGGAATATCGCGAGACTTTGCGAGCGGCCTCCGTGTGCCAAAAATAGGCCGCGGGCACAGCCGCGCCCAAAAACAACCGCCCGAAGGCCGGGGCGCCAAGTTCGTGCAGCGGAAAAAGGCCACAAAAACGGGTGGGCTATAGCCTTGGGGGGTGGGGCTGGCCAACTTCGTCCGCCGGACTCGGAATGGCGCAAGACTTTGCGAGTGGCCTCCGTGTGCCAAAACTACGCCGGGGCAGAGCCGCGCCCAAAAATAACCGCCCGAAGGCCGGGGCGCCAAGTTCGTGCAGCGGAAAAAGGCCACAAAACCGGGTGGGCTATAGCCTTGGGGGGTGGGGCTGGCCAACTTCGTCCGCCGGACTCGGAATGGCGCGGGACTTTGTGAGTGGCCTCCACATGCCAAAAAGAGGCCGCGGGCACAGCCACACAAAAATAACCACCCGAAGGCCGGGCGCCAAGTTCGTCCAGCGGAAAAAGGCCACAAAAACGGGTGGGCTATAGCATTGGGGGGTGGGGCTGGCCCACTTCGTCCGCCGGACTAGGAATATCGCGAGACTTTGCGAGCGGCCTCCGTGTGCCAAAAATAGTCCGCGGGCACAGCCGCGCCCAAAAACAACCGCCCGAAGGCCGGGGCGCCAAGTTCGTGCAGCGGAAAAAGGCCACAAAAACGGGTGGGCTATAGCATTGGGGGGTGGGGCTGGCCAACTTCGTCCGCCGGACTCGGAATGGCGCGAGACATTGCGAACGGCCTCCGTGTGCCAAAAATAGGCCGTGGGCACAGCCACGCCCAAAAATAACCGCACGAAGGCCGGGGCGCCAAGTTCGTCCAGCGGAAAAAGACCAGAAAAACGGGTGGGCTATAGCCTTGGGGGGTGGGGCTGGCCAACTTCGTCCGCCGGACTCGGAATGGCGCGAGACTTTGCGAGCGGCCTCCGTGTGCCAAAAAAAGGCCGCGGACACAGCCGCGCCCAAAAATAACCGCCCGAAGGCCGGGGCGCCAAGTTCGTCCAGCGGAAAAAGGCCACAAAAACGGGTGGGCTATAGCCTAGGGGGGTGGGGCTGGCCAACTTCGTCCGCCGGACTCGGAATGGCACGAGATTCTGCGAGTGGCCTCCGTGTGCCAAAAATAGGCCGCGGGCACAGCCGCGCCCAAAAATAACCGCCCGAAGGCCGGAGCGCCAAGTTCGTGCAGCGGAAAAAGGCCACAAAAACGGGTGGGCTATAGCCTTGGGGGGTGGGGCTGGCCAACTTCGTCCGCCGGATTCGGAATGGCGCGAGACTTTGCGAGCGGCCTCCACGTGCCAAAAAGTGGCCGCGGGCACAGCCGCACACAAAAATAACCACCCGAAGGCCGGGGCGCCAAGTTCGTCCAGCGGAAAAAGGCCACAAAAACGGGTGGGCTATAGCATTGGGGGGTGGGGCTGGCAAACTTCGTCCGCCGGACTCGGAATATCGCGAGACTTTGCGAGTGGTCTCCGTGTGCCAAAAATAGGCTGCAGGCACAGCCGCACCCAAAAATAACCGCCCGAAGGCCGGGGCGCCAAGTTCGTGCAGCGGAAAAAGGCCACAAAAACGGGTGGGCTATAGCCTTGGGGGGTGGGGCTGTCCAACTTCGTCCGCCGGACTCGGAATGGCGCGAGACTTTGCGAGCGGCCTCCACGTGCCAAAAAGAGGCCGCGGGCACAGCCACACACAAAAATAACGACCCGAAGGCCGGGGCGCCAAGTTCGTGCAGCGGACAAAGGCCACAAAAACGGGTGGGCTATAACATTGGGGGGTGGGGCTGGCCCACTTCGTCCGCCGGACTCGGAATATCGCGAGATTTTGCGAGTGGCCTCCATGTGCAAAAAATAGGCCGCGGGCACAGCCGCGCCCAAAAACAACCGCCCGAAGGCCGGGGCGCCAAGTTCGTGCAGCGGAAAAAGGCCACAAAAACGGGTGGGCTATAGCCTTGTGGGGTGGGGCTGGCCAACTTCGTCCGCCGGACTCGGAATGGTGCGACACTTTGCGAGCAGCCTCCGTGTGCAAAAAATAGGCCGCGGGCACAGCCGCACCCAAAAATAACCGCCCGAAGGCTGGGGCGCCAAGTTCGTGCTGCGGAAAAAGGCCACAAAAACGGGTGGGCTATAGCCTTGGGGGGTGGGGCTGGCCAACATCGTCCGCCGGACTCGGAATGGTGAGAGACTTTGCGAGCGGCCTCCGTGTGCCAAAAATAGGCTATGGGCACAGCCGCGCCCAAAAATAACCGCCCGAAGGCCGGGGCGCCAAGTTCGTCCAGCGGAAAAAGGCCACAAAAACGGGTGGGCTATAGCCTTGGGGGGTGGGGCTGGCCAACTTCGTCCGCCGGACTCGGAATGGTGAGAGACTTTGCGAGCGGCCTACGTGTGCCAAAAATAAGCTATGGGCACAGCCGCGCCCAAAAATAACCGCCCGAAGGCCGGGGCGCCAAGTTCGTCCAGCGGAAAAAGGCCACAAAAACGGGTGGGCTATAGCATTCGGGGGTGGGGCTGGCCCACTTCGTCCGCCGGACTCGGAATGGCGCGAGACTTTGCGAGCAGCCTCCGTGAGCCAAAAATAGGCCACGGGCACAGCCGCGCCCAAAGATAACCGCCCGAAGGCAGGGGCGCCAAGTTCGTCCAGCGGAAAAAGGCCACAAAAACGGGTGGGCTATAGCATTCGGGGGTGGGGCTGGCCAACTTCGTCCGCCGGACTCGGAATGGCGCGAGACTTTGCGAGCGGCCTCCGTGTGCCAAAAATAGGCCGCAGGCACAGCCGCGCCCAAAAATAACCGCCCGAAGGCCGGGGCGCCAAGTTCGTCCAGCGGAAAAAGGCCACAAAAACGGGTGGGCTATAGCCTTGGGGGGTGGGGCTGGCCAACTTCGTCCGCCGGACTCGGAATGGTGCGAGACTTTGCGAGCGGCGTCCGTGCGCCAAAAATAGGCCTCGGGCACAGCCACGCCCAAAAATAACCACCCGAAAGCCGGGGCGCCAAGTTCGTCCAGCGGAAAAGGCCACAAAAACGGGTGGGCTATAGCCTTGGGGGGTGGGGCTGGCCAACTTCGTCCGCCGGACTCGGAATAGCGCGAGTGAGTGCGTTGGGCTTCTGTGTGCCAATAATATGGCGCGGGCACAGCCGCACCCAAAAATAACCGCCCGAAGGCCGGGGCGCCAAGATCTTCCAGCGGAAAAAGGCCAGAAAAACGGTTGGGCTATAGCCTTGGGGGGTGGGGCTGGCCCACTTCGTCCGCCAGACTCGGAATGGCGCGAGACTTTGCGAGCGGCCTCCGTGTTCCAAAAATAGGCTGCGGGCACAGCCGCACCCAAAAACAACCCCCCGAAGGCCGGGGCGCCAAGTTCGTCCAGCGGAAAAAGGCCACAAAAACGGGTGGGCTATAGCCGTGGGGTGGGGCGCTGGCCAACAATCCGCGGACTCGGAATGGCGCGAGACTTTGCGAGCGGCCTCCGTGTGCCAAAACTAGGCCGCGGGCACAGCCGCGCCCAAAAATAACCGCCCGAAGGCTGGGGCGCCAAGTTCGTCCAGCGGAAAAAGGCCACAAAAACGGGTGGGCTATAGCCTTGGGGGGTGGGGCTGGCCAACTTCGTCCGCCGGACTCGGAATAGAGCGAGACATTGCGAGCGGCGTCTGTGTGCCAAAAATAGGCCGCGGGCACAGCCGTGCCCAAAAATAACCGCCCGAAGGCCGGGGCGCCAAGTTCGTCCAGCGGAAAAGGCCACAAAAACGGGTGGGCTATAGCCTTGGGGGGTGGGGCTGGCCAACTTCGTCCGCCAGACTCGGAATGGCGCGAGACTTTGCAAGCGGCCTCCATTTGCCAAAAAGAGGCCGCGGGCACAGCCGCATCCAAAAATAACCGCCCGAAGGCCGGGCGCCAAGTTCGTCCAGCGGAATAAAAGGCCACAAAAATGAGTGGGCTATAGCGTTGGTGGGTGGGGCTGGCCAACTTCGTCCGCCGGACTCGGAATGGCGCGATACTTTCTGAGCGGCCTCCGTGTGCCAAAAATAGGCCGCGGGCACAGCCGCGCCAAAAAATAACCCCCCGAAGGCCGGGGCGCCAAGTTCGTTCAGCGGAAAAACGCCACAAAAACGGGTGGGCTATAGCCTTGGGGGGTGGGGCTTGCCAACTTCGTCCGCCGGACTCAGAATTGCGCGAGACTTTGCGAACAGTGTCGGTGTGCCAAAATTAGCCCACGGGCACAGCCGCGCCCAAAAATAAGCCCCCAAAAGTCCCGTCCCCAAGTTCGTCCGCCGCAAAAATGGCCAAAAAACGGGTGGGCTATAGCCTTGGGGGGAGGGGCTGGCCCACTTCGTCCGCCGGACTCGGAATGGGGCGAGACTTTGCGAGCACCCTCCGTGTGCCAAAAATAGGCCGTGGGCACAGCCGTGCCGAAAAATAAGCCCCCGAAGGTCCCGTCCCCAAGTTCGTCCGCCGCAAAAATGCCCAAAAAACGGGTGGGCTATAGCCTTGGGGGGAGGGGCTGGCCAACTTCGTCCGCCGGACTCGGAATGGGGCGAGACTTTGCGAGTGCCCTCCGTGTGCCAAAAATAGGCCACGGACACAGCCGCACCCGAAAATAAGCCCCCGAAGGTGCCGTCCCCAAGTTCGTCCGCCGCAAAAATGCCCAAAAAACGGGTGGGCTATAGCCTTGGGGGGAGGGGCTGGCCAACTTCGTCCGCCGGACTCGGAATGGGGAGAGACTTTGCGAGCGCCCTCCGTGTGCCAAAAATAGGCAGCGGGCACAGCCGCGCCCAAAAATAAGCGCCCGAAGGTCCCCTCCCCAAGTTCGTCCGCCGCAAAAATGCCCAAAAAACGGGTGGGCTATAGCCTTGGGGGGAGGGGCTGGCCAACTTCGTCCGCCGGACTCGGAATGGGGCGAGAATTTGAGAGCACCCTCCGTGTGCCAAAAATAGGCCGTGGGCACAGCCGCGCCGAAAAATAAGCCCCCGAAGGTCCCGTCCCCAAGTTCGTCCGCCGCAAAAATGCCCAAAAAACGGGTGGGCTATAGCCTTGGGGGGAGGGGCTGGCCAACTTCGTCCGCCGGACTCGGAATGGGGCGAGACTTTGCGAGTGCCCTCCGTGTGCCAAAAATAGGCCACGGACACAGCCGCACCCGAAAATAAGCCCCCGAAGGTGCCGTCCCCAAGTTCGTCCGCCGCAAAAATGCCCAAAAAACGGGTGGGCTATAGCCTTGGGGGGAGGGGCTGGCCAACTTCGTCCGCCGGACTCGGAATTGGGCGAGACTTTGCGAGTGCCCTCTGTGTGCCAAATATAGGCCGCGGGCACAGCCGCGCCTAAAAATAAGCCAACGAAGGTCCCATCCCCAAGTTCCTCCGCCGCAAAAATGCCCAAAAAACGGGTGGGCTATAGGCTTGGGGGGAGGGGCTGGCCAACTTCGTCCGCCGGACTCGGAATGGGGCGAGACTTTGCGACCGGCCTCCGTGTGTCAAAAATAGGCCGCGGGCACAGCCGCACCCAAAAATAAGCCCCCGAAGGTCCCGTCCGCAAGTTCGTCCGCGGCAAAAATGCCCAAAAAACGGGTGGGCTATAGCCTTGGGGGGAGGGGCTGGCCAACTTTGTCCGCCGGACTCGGAATGGGGTGAGACTTTGTTATCGCCCTCCGTGTGCTAAAAATAGGCCGCGGGCACAGCCGCATCCAAAAATAAGCGCCCGATGGTCCCGTCCCCATGTTCGTCCGCCGCAAAAATGCCCAAAAAACGGGTGGGCTATAGCCTTGGGGGGAGGAGCGGGCCAACTTCGTCCGCCGGACTCGAAATGGGGTGATACTTTGCGAGCGCCCTCCGTGTGGCAAAAATAGGCCGCGGACACAGCTGCGTCCAAAAATAAGCGCCCAAAGGTCCCGTCCCCAAGTTCGTCCGCCGCAAAAATGCCCAAAAAACGGGTGGGCTATAGCCTTGGGGGGAGGGGCTGGCCAACTTCTTCCGCCGGACTCGGAATGGGGCGAGACTTTGCGAGCACCCTCCAAGTGCCAAAAATAGGCCGCGGGCACAGCCGCGCCCAAAAATAAGTGCCCGAAGGTCCCGTTCCCAAGTTCGTCCGCTGCAAAAATGCCCAAAAAACGGGTGGGCTATAGCCTTGGGGGGAGGGGCTGGCCAACTTCGTCCGCCGGACTCGGAATGGGGCGAGACTTTGCGAGTGCCCTCCGTGTGCCAAAAATAGGCCACGGACACAGCCGCACCCAAAAATAAGCCCCCGAAGGTGCCGTCCCCAAGTTCGTCCGCCGCAAAAATGCCCAAAAAACGGGTGGGCTATAGCCTTGGGGGGAGGGGCTGGCCAACTTCGTCCGCCGGACTCGGAATTGGGGGAGACTTTGCGAGTGCCCTCTGTGTGCCAAATATAGGCCGCGGGCACAGCCGCGCCTAAAAATAAGCCAACGAAGGTCCCATCCCCAAGTTCCTCCGCCGCAAAAATGCCCAAAAAACGGGTGGGCTATAGGCTTGGGGGGAGGGGCTGGCCAACTTCGTCCGCCGGACTCGGAATGGGGCGAGACTTTGCGACCGGCCTCCGTGTACCAAAAATAGGCCGCGGGCACAGCCGCACCCAAAAATAAGCCCCCGAAGGTCCCGTCCGCAAGTTCGTCCGCGGCAAAAATGCCCAAAAAACGGGTGGGCTATAGCCATGGGGGGAGGGGCTGGCCAACTTTGTCCGCCGGACTCGGAATGGGGTGAGACTTTGTTATCGCCCTCCGTGTGCTAAAAATAGGCCGCGGGCACAGCCGCATCCAAAAATAAGCGCCCGATGGTCCCGTCCCCATGTTCGTCCGCCGCAAAAATGCCCAAAAAACGGGTGGGCTATAGCCTTGGGGGGAGGAGCGGGCCAACTTCGTCCGCCGGACTCGAAATGGGGTGAGACTTTGCGAGCGCCCTCCGTGTGGCAAAAATAGGCCGCGGACACAGCTGCGTCCAAAAATAAGCGCCCAAAGGTCCCGTCCCCAAGTTCGTCCGCCGCAAAAATGCCCAAAAAACGGGTGGGCTATAGCCTTGGGGGGAGGGGCTGGCCAACTTCTTCCGCCGGACTCGGAATGGGGCGAGACTTTGCGAGCACCCTCCAAGTGCCAAAAATAGGCCGCGGGCACAGCCGCGCCCAAAAATAAGTGCCCGAAGGTCCCGTTCCCAAGTTCGTCCGCTGCAAAAATGCCCAAAAAACGGGTGGGCTATAGCCTTGGGGGGAGGGGCTGGCCAACTTCGTCCGCCGGACTCGGAATGGGGCGAGACTTTGCGAGCGCCCTCCGTGTGCCAAAAATAGGCTGCAGGCACTTCGCGCCCAAAAATAAGCCCCCGAAGGTCCCGTCCCCAAGTTTCTCCGCCGCAAAAATGCCCAAAAAACGGGTGGGCTATAGCCTTGGGGGGAGGGGATGGCCAACTTCGTCCGCCGGACTCGGAATGGGGTGAGACTTTGCGAGCGCCCTCCGTGTGCCAAAAATAGGCTGCCGGCACAGCCGCGCCTAAAAATAAGCCCCCGAAGGTCCAGTCCCCAAGTTCGTCCGCCGCAAAAATGCCCAAAAAACGGTGGGCTATAGCCTTGGGGGGAGGGGCAGGCCAAGTTCGTTCGCCGGACTTGGAATGGGGGGAGACTTTCCGACCGCCCTCCGTGTGCCAAAAATAGGCCGCGGGTTCAGCCGCGCCCAAAAATAAGCCCCCGAAGGTCCCGTCCCCAAGTTCGTCCGCCGCAAAAATTCCCAAAAAACAGTGGGCTATAGCCTTGGGGGGAGGGGCTGGGCAACTTCGTCCGCCGGACTCGGAATGGGGCGAGACTTTGCGAGAGCCCTCCGTGTGACAAAAATAGGCTGCGGGCACAGCCGCACCCAAAAATAAGACCCCAAAAGTCCCGTCCCCAAGTTCCTCCGCCGCAAAAATGCCCAAAAAACTGGTGGGCTATAGCCTTGGGGGGAGGGGCTGGCCAACTTCGTCCGCCGGACCCGGAATGGGCCGAGACTTTGCAAGCGCCCTCCGTGTGCCAAAAATAGGCCGCCGGCACAGCCGCGCCCAAAAATAATCCCCCGAAGGTCCTGTCCCCAAGTTCGTCCGCCGCAAAAATGCCCAAAAAACGGGTGGGCTATAGCCTTGGGGGGAGGGGCTGGCCAACTTCGTCCGCCGGACTCGGGATGGGGCGAGACTTTGCGAGCACTCTCCGTGTGCCAAAAATAGGCCACGAGGACAGCCGCGCCCAAAAATAAGGCCCCGAAGATCCAGCCCCAAGTTCGGCCACCGCAAAAATGCCCAAAAAATGGGTGGGCTATAGCCTTGCGGGGAGGGGATGGCCAACTTCGTCCGCCGGACTCGGAATGGGATGAGACTATGCGAGCACCCTCTGTGTGCCAAAAATAGGCCGTCAGCACAGCCGTGCCCAAAAATAAACCCCCGAAGGTCCCGTCCCCAAGTTCGTCCGCCGCAAAAATGCCCAAAAAACGGGTGGGCTATAGCCTTGGGGGGAGGGGATGGCCAACTTCGTCCGCCGGACTCGGAATGGGGCGACACTTTGCGAGCGCCCTCCGTGTGCCAAAAATAGGCAGCTGCCACAGCCGCGCCCAAAAATAAGCCCCCGAAGGTCCCGTCCCCAAGTTCGTCCGCCGCAAAAATGCACTAAAATCGGGTGGGCTATAGCCTTGGGGGGAGGGGCTGGCCAACTTCGTCCGCCGGACTCGGAATGGGGTGATACTTTGCGAGCACTCTCCGTGTGCCAAAAATAGGCCACGAGGACAGCCGCGCCCAAAAATAAGGCCCCGAAGATCCGGCCCCAAGTTCGGCCGCCGCAAAAATGCCCAAAAAACGGGTGGGCTATAGCCTTGCGGGGAGGGGATGGCCAACTTCGTCCGCCGGACTCGGAATGGGACGAGACTATGCGAGCACCCTCCGTGTGCCAAAAATAGGCCGTCAGCACAGCCGTGCCCAAAAATAAACCCCCGAAGGTCCCGTCCCCAAGTTCGTCCGCCGCAAAAATGCCCAAAAAACGGGTGGGCTATAGCCTTGGGGGGAGGGGATGGCCAACTTCGTCCGCCGGACTCGGAATGGGGCGACACTTTGCGAGCGCCCTCCGTGTGCCAAAAATAGGCAGCTGGCACAGCCGCGCCCAAAAATAAGCCCCCGAAGGTCCCGTCCCCAAGTTCGTCCGCCGCAAAAATGCACTAAAATCGGGTGGGCTATAGCCTTGGGGGGAGGGGCTGGCCAACTTCGTCCGCCGGACTCGGAATGGGGTGATACTTTGCGAGCACTCTCCGTGTGCCAAAAATAGGCCACGAGGACAGCCGCGCCCAATAATAAGGCCCCTAAGATCCGGCCCCAAGTTCGGCCGCCGCAAAAATGCCCAAAAAACGGGTGGGCTATAGCCTTGGGGGGAGGGGCTGGCCAACTTCGTCCGCCGGACTCGGAATGGGGCGAGACATTGCGAGCACCCTCCGTGTGCCAAAAATAGGCAGCCGGCACAGCCGTACCCAAAAATAAGCCCCCGAAGGTCCCGGCCCCAAGTTCGGCCGCCGCAAAAATGCCCAAAAAACGGGTGGGCTATAGCCTTGCGGGGAGGGGATGGCCAACTTCGTCCGCCGGACTCGGAATGGGACGAGACTATGCGAGCACCCTCCGTGTGCCAAAAATAGGCCGTCAGCACAGCCGTGCCCAAAAATAAACCCCCGAAGGTCCCGTCCCCAAGTTCGTCCGCCGCAAAAATGCCCAAAAAACGGGTGGGCTATAGCCTTGGGGGGAGGGGATGGCCAACTTCGTCTGCCGGACTCGGAATGGGGCGACACTTTGTGAGCGCCCTCCGTGTGCCAAAAATAGACAGCCGGCACAGCCGCGCCCAAAAATAAGCCCCCGAAGGTCCCGTCCCCAAGTTCGTCCGCCGCAAAAATGTACTAAAATCGGGTGGGCTATAGCCTTGGGGGGAGGGGATGGCCAACTTCGTCCGCCGGACTCGGAATGGGGCGAGACTTTGCGAGCGCCCTCCGTGTGCAGAAAATAGGCCGCGGGCACAGCCGCGTCCAAAATTAAGACCCCAAAAGTCCCGTCCCCAAGTTCGTCCGCCGCAAAAATGCCCAAAAAACGGGTGGGCTATAGCCTTGGGGGGAGGGGATGGCCAATTTCGTCCGCCGGACTGGGAATAGGGAGAGACTTTGCGAGCGCCCTCCATGTGCCAAAAATTGAGCGCCGGCACAGCCGCGCCCAAAAATAAGCCCCCGAAGGTCCCGTCCCCAAGTTCGTCCGCCGCAAAAATGCCCAAAAAACGGGTGGGCTATAGCCTTGGGGGGAGGGGCTCGCCAACTTCGTCCGCCGCACTCGGAATGGGGCGACACTTTGCGAGCACCCTCCGTGTGCCAAAAATGGGCAGCCGGCACAGCCGCGCCCAAAAATAAGCCCCCGCAGGTCCCGTCCCCAAGTTCGTCCGCCGCAAAAATGCACTAAAATCGGGTGGGCGATAGCCTTGGGGGAGGGCTGGCCAACTCGTCCGCGGACTCGGAATGGGGCGAGACTTTGCGACCGCCCTCTTTGTGCCAAAAATAGGCCGCGGGCACAGCGCAACCAAAAATAAGCCCCCGAAGGTCCCGTCCCCAAGTTCGTCCGCTGCAAAAATGCCCAAAAAACGGGTGGGCTATAGCCTTGGGGGGAGGGGCTGGCCAACTTCGTCCGCCGGACTCGGAATGGGGCGAGACTTTGCGACCGCCCTCCGTATGCCAAAAATAGGCCGCGGGCACAGCGCACCCAAAAATAAGCCCCCGAAGGTCCCGTCCCCAAGTTCGTCCGCTGCAAAAATGCCCAAAAAACGGGTGGGCTATAGCCTTGGGGGGAGGGGCTGGCCCACTTCGTCCGCCGGACTCGGAATGGGGCGACACTTTGCGAGCGCCCTCCGTGTGCCAAAAATAGGCAGCTGGCACAGCCGCGCCGAAAAATAAGCCCCCGAAGGTCCCGTCCCCAAGTTCGTCCGCCGCAAAAATGCACTAAAATCGGGTGGGCTATTGCCTTGGGGGGAGGGGCTGGCCACCTTCGTCCGCCGGACTCGGAATGGGGCGAGACTTTGCGAGCACCCTCCGTGTGCCAAAAATAGGCCGCGGGCACAGCGTGCCCAGATATAAGCCCCCGAAGGTCCTGTCCCCAAGTTCGTCCGCCGCAAAAATGCCCAAAAAACGGGTGCGCTATAGCCTTGGGGGGAGGGGCTGGCCAACTTCGTCCGCCGGACTCGGAATGGGCCGAGACTTTGCGAGCGCCCTCCGTGTGCCAAAAATAGGCAGGCGGCACAGCCGCTCCCAAAAATAAGGCCCCGAAGGTCCCGTCCCCAAGTTCGTCCGCAAAATGCCCAAAACGGTGGGCTATAGCCTTGGGGGGAGGCGCTGGCCAACTTCATCCGCCGGACTCGGAATGGGGCGAGACTTTGCGAGCGCCCTCCGTGTGCCAAAAATAGGCCACAGGCACAGCCGCGCCCAAAATAAGAACCCGAAGGTCCCGTCCCCAAGTTCGTCCGCCGCAAAATGCCCAAAAACGGGTGGGCTATAGCCTTGGGGAGGGGATGGCCAACTCGTCCGCCGGACTTGGAATGGGGTGAGACTTTGCGGCGCCTCCGTGTGCCAAAAATAGGCCGCGGCACAGCCGCGCCCAAAAATAAGCCCCGAAGGTCCCGTCCCCAAGTTCGTCCGCTGCAAAAATGCCCAAAAGCGGGTGGGCTATAGCCTTGGGGGAGGGGCTGGCCAACCGTCCGCCGGACTCGGAATGGGGCGAGACTTTGCCAGCGCCCTACTTGTGCCAAAAATACGCAGCTGGCAAAGCCGCGCCGAAAAATAAGCCCCGAAGGTCCCGTCCCCAAGTTCGTCCGCCGCAAAATGCACTAAAATCGGGTGGGCTATTGCCTTGGGGGAGGGCTGGCCACCTCGTCCGCGGACTCGGAATGGGGCGAGACTTTGCGAGCACCCTCCATGTGCCAAAAATAGGCCACGGGCACAGCGCGCCCAGATATAAGCCCCGAAGGTCCTGTCCCCTAGTTCGTCCGCAGCAAAAATGCCCAAAAAACGGGTGCGCTATAGCCTTGGGGGGGCTGGCCAACCGTCCGCCGGACTCGGAATGGGCCGAGACTTTGTGAGCGCCCTCCGTGTTCCAAAAATAGGCAGCCGGCACAGCCGCACCCAAAAATAAGGCCCCGAAGGTCCCGTCCCCAAGTTCGTCCGCAAAAATGCCCAAAAACGGTGGGCTATAGCCTTGGGAGGCGCTGGCCAACTTCATCCGCCGGACTCGGAATGGGGCGGGAATTTGCAGCGCCTCCGTGTGCCAAAAATAGGCCACGGGCACAGCCGCGCCCAAAAATAAGACCCGAAGGTCCCGTCCCCAAGTTCGTCCGCCGCAAAAATGCCCAAAAAACGGGTGGGCTATAGCCTTGGGGGAGGATGGCAACAATCCGCCGGACTCGGAATGGGGTGAGACTTTGCGAGCGCCCTCCGTGTGCCAAAAATAGGCCGCCGGCACAGCCGTGCCCAAAAATAAGCCCCCGAAGGTCCCGTCCCCAAGTTCGTCCGCTGCAAAAATGCCCAAAAAACGGGTGGGCTATAGCCTTGGGGGGAGGGGCTGGCCAACTTCGTCCGCCGGACTCGGAATGGGGCGAGACTTTGCGAGCGCCCTCCGTGTGCCAAAAATAGGCAGCCGGCACAGCCGCGCCCAAAAATAAGCCCCCGAAGGTCCCGTCCCCAAGTTCGTCCGCCGCAAAAATGCACTAAAATCGGGTGGGCTATAGCCTTGGGGGGAGGGGCTGGCCAACTTCGTCCGCCAGACTCGGAATGGGGCAAGACTTTACGAGTGCACTCCGTGTGCCAAAAATAGGCCGCGGGCACAGCGCGCCCAAAAATAAGCCCCCGAAGGTCAGGTCCCCTAGTTCGTCCGCTGCAAAAATGCCCAAAAAACGGGTGGGCTATAGCCTTGGGGGGAGGGGCTGGCCAACTTCGTCCGCCGGACTCGGAATGGGGTGACACTTTGCGAGCGCCCTCCGTGTGCCAAAAATAGGCAGCCGGCACAGCCGCGCCCAAAAATAAGCCCCCGAAGGTCCCGTCCCCAAGTTCGTCCATCGCAAAAATGCACTAAAATCGGGTGGGCTATTGCCTTGGGGGGAGGGACTGGCCAACTTCGTCCGCCGGACTCGGAATGGGGTGAGACGTTGCGAGCCCCCTCCGTGTGCCAAAAATAGGCCGCCGGCACAGCCGCGCCCAAAAATAAGCCCCCGAAGGTCCCGTCCCCAAGTTCGTCCGCTGCAAAAATGCCCAAAAAACGGGTGGGCTATAGCCTTGGGGGGAGGGGCTGGCCAACTTCGTCCGCCGGACTCGGAATGGGGCGACACTTTGCGAGCGCCCTCCGTGTGCCAAAAATAGGCAGCCGGCACAGCCGCGCCGAAAAATAAGCCCCCGAAGGTCCCGTCCCCAAGTTCGTCCGCCGCAAAAATGCACTAAAATCGGGTGGGCTATTGCCTTGGGGGGAGGGGCTGGCCACCTTCGTCCGCCGGACTCGGAATGGGGCGAGACTTTGCGAGCACCCTCCGTGTGCCAAAAATAGGCCGCGGGCACAGCGCGCCCAGATATAAGCCCCCGAAGGTCCTGTCCCCAAGTTCGTCCGCCGCAAAAATGCCCAAAAACGGGTGCGCTATAGCCTTGGGGGAGGGGCTGGCCAACTCGTCCGCCGGACTCGGAATGGGCCGAGACTTTTCAAGCGCCTCCGTGTTCCAAAATAGGCAGCCGGCACAGCCGCACCCAAAAATAAGGCCCCGAAGGTCCCGTCCCCAAGTTCGTCCGCAAAAATGCCCAAAAACGGTGGGCTATAGCCTTGGGAGGCGCTGGCCAACTTCATCCGCGGACTCGGAATGGGGCGAGACTTTGCAGCGCCCTCCGTGTGCCAAAAATAGGCCAGGCACAGCCGCGCCCAAAAATAAGACCCGAAGGTCCCGTCCCCAAGTTCGTCCGCCGCAAAAATGCCCAAAAAACGGGTGGGCTATAGCCTTGGGGGGAGGGGCTGGCCAACTTCGTCCGCCGGACTGGGAATGGGGTGAGACTTTGCGAGCGCCCTCCGTGTGCCAAAAATAGGCCGCGGGCACAGCCGCGGCCAAAAATAAGCCCCCGAAGGTCCCGTCCCCAAGTTCGTCCGCCGCAAAAATGCACAAAAAACGGGTGCGCTGTAGCCTTGGGGGAGGGCTGGCCAACTTCATCCGCCGGACTCGGAATGGGGCAAGACTTTGCGAGTGCACTCCGTGTGCCAAAAATAGGCCGCGGTCACAGCGCGCCCAAAAATAAGCCCCTGAAGATCAGGTCCCCAAGTTCGTCCGCCGCAAAAATGCACTAAAATCGGGTGGGCTATAGCCTTGGGGGGAGGGGCTGGCCAAATTCGTCCGCCGGACTCGGAATGGGGCAAGACTTTACGAGTGCACTCCGTGTGCCAAAAATAGGCCGCGGGCACAGCGCGCCCAAAAATAAGCCCCTGAAGGTCAGGTCCCCAAGTTCGTCCGCTGCAAAAATGCCCAAAAAACGGGTGGGCTATAGCCTTGGGGGGAGGGGCTGGCCAACTTCGTCCGCCGGACTCGGAATGGGACGACACTTTGCGAGCGCCCTCCGTGTGCCAAAAATAGGCAGCCGGCACAGCCGCGCCCAAAAATAAGCCCCCGAAGGTCCCGTCCCCAAGTTCGTCCGCCGCAAAAATGCACTAAAATCGGGTGGGCTATTGCCTTGGGGGGAGGGGCTGGCCAACTTCGTCCGCCGGACTCGGAATGGGGTGAGACTTTGCGAGCCCCCTCCGTGTGCCAAAAATAGGCCGCAGGCACATCGCGTCCAAAAATAAGCCTCCGAAGGTCCCGTCCCCAAGTTCGTCCGCCGCAAAAATGCCCAAAAAACGGGTGGGCTATAGCCTTGGGGGTGGGCTGGCCCAATCCGCGGACTCGGAATGGGCTGAGACTTTGCGAGCGCCTCCGTGTGCCAAAAATAGGCAGCCGGCACAGCCACGCCCAAAATAAGCCCCGAAGGTCCCGTCCCCAAGTTCGTCCGCAAAAATGCCCAAAAGCGGGTGGGCTATAGCCTTGGGGAGGGGCTGGCCAACCGTCCGCCGGACTTGGAATGGGGTAAGACTTTGCGAGCACCCTCGGTGTGCAAAAATAGGCCGCTGGCACAGCCGCGCCCAAAAATAAGCCCCCAAAGGTCCCGTCCCCAAGTTCGTGCGCCCCAAAAATGCCCAAAAAACGGGTGGGCTATAGCCTTGGGGGGAGGGGCTGGCCAACTTCGTCCGCCGGACTCGGAATGGGGCGACACTTTGCGAGCACCCTCCGTGTGCCAAAAATAGGCCGCGGGCACAGCCGCGCCCAAAAATAAGCCCCCGAAGGTCCCGTCCCCAAGTTCGTCCGCCGCAAAAATGCACTAAAATCGGGTGGGCGATAGCCTTGGGGGGAGGGGCTGGCCAACTTCGTCCGCCGGACTCGGAATGGGGCAAGACTTTGCGAGTGCACTCCGTGTGCCAAAAATAGGCCGCGGGCACAGCGCGCCCAAAAATAAGCCCCCGAAGGTCCCGTCCCCAAGTTCGTCCGCCGCAAAAATGCCCAAAAAACGGGTGGGCTATAGCCTTGGGGGGAGGGGCTGGCCAACTTCGTCCGCCGGACTCGGAATGGGGTAACACTTTGCGAGCGCCCTCCGTGTGCCAAAAATAGGCAGCCGGCACAGCCACGCCCAAAAATAAGCCCCCGAAGGTCCCGTCCCCTAGTTCGTCCGCCGCAAAAATGCCCAAAAAACGGGTGGGCTATAGCCTTGGGGGAGGGCAGGCCAACTTCGTCCGCGGACTCGGAATGGGGCGACACTTTGCGGCGCCCTCCGTGTGCCAAAAATAGGCAGGCGGCACATCCGCGCCCAAAAATAAGCCCCCGAAGGTCCCGTCCCCAAGTTCGTCGCAAAAATGCACTAAAATCGGGTGGGCTATTGCCTTGGGGGAGGGCTGGCCAATCGTCCGCCGGACTCGGAATGGGGTGAGGCGTTGCAGCCCCCTCCGTGTGCCAAAAATAGGCCGCAGGCACATCGCGCCCAAAAATAAGCCCCCGAGGGTCCCGTCCACAAGTTCGTCCGCCGCAAAAATGCCCAAAAACGGGTGCGCTATAGCCTTGGGGGAGGGGCTGGCCAATCCGCCGGACTCGGAATGGGGTGAGGCGTTGCAGCCCCCTCCGTGTGCCAAAATAGGCCGCAGGCACATCGCGCCCAAAAATAAGCCACCGAAGGTCCCGTCCACAAGTTCGTCCGCAGCAAAAATGCCCAAAAAACGGGTGGGCTATAGCCTTGGGGGGAGGGGCTGGCCAACTTCGTCCGCCGGACTAGGAATGGGGTGAGACGCGAGCCCCCTCCGTGTGCCAAAAATAGGCCGCAGGCACATCGCGCCAAAAATAAGCCTCCGAAGGTCCCGTCCACAAGTTCGTCCGCCGCAAAAATGCCCAAAAAACGGGTGCGCTATAGCCTTGGGGGGAGGGGCTGGCCAACTTCGTCCGCCGGACTCGGAATGGGCTGAGACTTTGCGAGCACCCTCCGTGTGCAAAAAATAGGCCGCTGGCACAGCGCGCCAAAAAATAAGCCCCCAAAGGTCCCGTCCCCAAGTTCGTCCGCTGCAAAAATGCCCAAAAAACGGGTGGGCTATAGCCTTGGGGGGAGGGGCTGGCCAACTTCGTCCGCCGGACTAGGAATGGGGCGACACTTTGTGAGCACCCTCCGTGTGCCAAAAATGGGCACAGCCGCTACCAAAAATAAGCCCCCAAGGTCCCGTCCCCAAGTTCGTCCGCAAAAATGCACTAAAATCGGGTGGGCGATAGCCTTGGGGGAGGGCTGGCCAACTTCGTCCGCGGACTCGGAATGGGGCAAGACTTTGCGAGTGCACTCCGTGTGCCAAAAATAGGCCGCGGCACAGCGCCCAAAAATAAGCCCCGAAGGTCCCGTCCCCAAGTTCGTCCGCCGCAAAAATGCCCAAAACGGGTGCGCTATAGCCTTGGGGAGGGGCTGGCCAACTCGTCCGCCGGACTCGGAATGGGCTGACACTTTGCGGCGCCCTCCGTGTGCCAAAAATAGGCAGCCGGCACAGCCACGCCCAAAAATAAGCCCCCGAAGGTCGCGTCCCGTAGTTCGTCCGCAGCAAAAATGCCCAAAAGCGGGTGGGCTATAGCCTTGGGGGAGGGCAGGCCAATCCGCCGGACTCGGAATGGGGCGACACTTTGCGAGCGCCTCCGTGTGCCAAAAATAGGCAGCGGGCACAGCCGCGCCCAAAAATAAGCCCCCGAAGGTCCCGTCCCCAAGTTCGTCCGCAAAAATGCCCAAAAAACGGGTGGGCTATAGCCTTGGGGGGAGGGGCTGGCCAACTTCGTCCGCCGGACTTGGAATGGGGTGAGACTTTGCGAGCACCCTCCGTGTGCCAAAAATAGGCCGCGGGCACAGCCGCGCCCAAAAATAAGCCCCCGAAGGTCCCGTCCCCAAGTTCGTCCGCCGCAAAAATGCCCAAAAAACGGGTGGGCTATAGCCTTGGGGGGAGGGGCTGGCCAACTTCGTCCGCCGGACTCGGAATGGGACGAGACTATGCGAGCACCCTCCGTGTGCCAAAAATAGGCCGTCAGCACAGCCGTGCCCAAAAATAAGCCCCCGAAGGTCCCGTCCCCAAGTTCGTCCGCCGCAAAAATGCCCAAAAAACGGGTGGGCTATAGCCTTGGGGGGAGGGGCTGGCCAACTTCGTCCGCCGGACTTGGAATGGGGTGAGACTTTGCGAGCACCCTCCGTGTGCCAAAAATAGGCCGCGGGCACAGCCGCGCCCAAAAATAAGCCCCCGAAGGTCCCGTCCCCAAGTTCGTCCGCCGCAAAAATGCCCAAAAAACGGGTGGGCTATAGCCTTGGGGGGAGGGGATGGCCAACTTCGTCTGCCGGACTCGGAATGGGGCGACACTTTGTGAGCGCCCTCCGTGTGCCAAAAATAGACAGCCGGCACAGCCGCGCCCAAAAATAAGCCCCCGAAGGTCCCGTCCCCAAGTTCGTCCGCAAACATGTACTAAAATCGGGTGGGCTCTAGCCCTGGGGGGCGGGGAGGGCCAACTACGTCCGCCCGACTCGGAATGGGGCGAGACTTTGCGAGCGCCCTCCGTGTGCAGAAAATAGGCCGCGGGCACAGCCGCGTCAAAATTAAGACCCCAAAAGTCCCGTCCCCAAGTTCGTCGCAAAATGCCCAAAACGGGTGGGCTATAGCCTTGGGGGAGGGGATGGCCAATTTCGTCCGCCGGACTGGGAATAGGGAGAGACTTTGCGAGCGCCCTCCATGTGCCAAAAATTGAGCGCCGGCACAGCCGCGCCCAAAAATAAGCCCCCGAAGGTCCCGTCCCCAAGTTCGTCCGCCGCAAAAATGCCCAAAAAACGGGTGGGCTATAGCCTTGGGGGGAGGGGCTCGCCAACTTCGTCCGCCGCACTCGGAATGGGGCGACACTTTGCGAGCACCCTCCGTGTGCCAAAAATGGGCAGCCGGCACAGCCGCGCCCAAAAATAAGCCCCCGCAGGTCCCGTCCCCAAGTTCGTCCGCCGCAAAAATGCACTAAAATCGGGTGGGCTATAGCCTTGGGGGGAGGGGCTGGCCAACTTCGTCCGCCGGACTCGGAATGGGGCGAGACTTTGCGACCGCCCTCTGTGTGCCAAAAATAGGCCGCGGGCACAGCGCACCCAAAAATAAGCCCCCGAAGGTCCCGTCCCCAAGTTCGTCCGCTGCAAAAATGCCCAAAAAACGGGTGGGCTATAGCCTTGGGGGAGGGGCTGGCCAACTTCGTCCGCCGGACTCGGAATGGGGCGAGACTTTGCGACCGCCCTCCGTATGCCAAAAATAGGCCGCGGGCACAGCGCACCCAAAAATAAGCCCCCGAAGGTCCCGTCCCCAAGTTCGTCCGCTGCAAAAATGCCCAAAAAACGGGTGGGCTATAGCCTTGGGGGGAGGGGCTGGCCCACTTCGTCCGCCGGACTCGGAATGGGGCGACACTTTGCGAGCGCCCTCCGTGTGCCAAAAATAGGCAGCTGGCACAGGCGCGCCGAAAAATAAGCCCCCGAAGGTCCCGTCCCCAAGTTCGTCCGCCGCAAAAATGCACTAAAATCGGGTGGGCTATTGCCTTGGGGGGAGGGGCTGGCCACCTTCGTCCGCCGGACTCGGAATGGGGCGAGACTTTGCGAGCACCCTCCGTGTGCCAAAAATAGGCCGCGGGCACAGCGTGCCCAGATATAAGCCCCCGAAGGTCCTGTCCCCAAGTTCGTCCGCCGCAAAAATGCCCAAAAAACGGGTGCGCTATAGCCTTGGGGGGAGGGGCTGGCCAACTTCGTCCGCCGGACTCGGAATGGGCCGAGACTTTGCGAGCGCCCTCCGTGTGCCAAAAATAGGCAGGCGGCACAGCCGCTCCCAAAAATAAGGCCCCGAAGGTCCCGTCCCCAAGTTCGTCCGCCGCAAAAATGCCCAAAAAACGGTGGGCTATAGCCTTGGGGGGAGGCGCTGGCCAACTTCATCCGCCGGACTCGGAATGGGGCGAGACTTTGCGAGCGCCCTCCGTGTGCCAAAAATAGGCCACGGGCACAGCCGCGCCCAAAAATAAGACCCCGAAGGTCCCGTCCCCAAGTTCGTCCGCCGCAAAAATGCCCAAAAAACGGGTGGGCTATAGCCTTGGGGGGAGGGGATGGCCAACTTCGTCCGCCGGACTTGGAATGGGGTGAGACTTTGCGAGCGCCCTCCGTGTGCCAAAAATAGGCCGCCGGCACAGCCGCGCCCAAAAATAAGCCCCCGAAGGTCCCGTCCCCAAGTTCGTCCGCTGCAAAAATGCCCAAAAAACGGGTGGGCTATAGCCTTGGGGGGAGGGGCTGGCCAACTTCGTCCGCCGGACTCGGAATGGGGCGACACTTTGCGAGCGCCCTCCATGTGCCAAAAATACGCAGCCGGCACAGCCGCGCCGAAAAATAAGCCCCCGAAGGTCCCGTCCCCAAGTTCGTCCGCCGCAAAAATGCACTAAAATCGGGTGGGCTATTGCCTTGGGGGGAGGGGCTGGCCACCTTCGTCCGCCGGACTCGGAATGGGGCGAGACTTTGCGAGCACCCTCCATGTGCCAAAAATAGGCCACGGGCACAGCGCGCCCAGATATAAGCCCCCGAAGGTCCTGTCCCCAAGTTCGTCCGCCGCAAAAATGCCCAAAAAACGGGTGCGCTATAGCCTTGGGGGGAGGGGCTGGCCAACTTCGTCCGCCGGACTCGGAATGGGCCGAGACTTTGTGAGCGCCCTCCGTGTTCCAAAAATAGGCAGCCGGCACAGCCGCACCCAAAAATAAGGCCCCGAAGGTCCCGTCCCCAAGTTCGTCCGCCGCAAAAATGCCCAAAAAACGGTGGGCTATAGCCTTGGGGGGAGGCGCTGGCCAACTTCATCCGCCGGACTCGGAATGGGGCGAGAATTTGCGAGCGCCCTCCGTGTGCCAAAAATAGGCCACGGGCACAGCCGCGCCCAAAAATAAGACCCCGAAGGTCCCGTCCCCAAGTTCGTCCGCCGCAAAAATGCCCAAAAAACGGGTGGGCTATAGCCTTGGGGGGAGGGGATGGCCAACTTCGTCCGCCGGACTTGGAATGGGGTGAGACTTTGCGAGCGCCCTCCGTGTGCCAAAAATAGGCCGCCGGCACAGCCGTGCCCAAAAATAAGCCCCCGAAGGTCCCGTCCCCAAGTTCGTCCGCTGCAAAAATGCCCAAAAAACGGGTGGGCTATAGCCTTGGGGGGAGGGGCTGGCCAACTTCGTCCGCCGGACTCGGAATGGGGCGACACTTTGCGAGCGCCCTCCGTGTGCCAAAAATAGGCAGCCGGCACAGCCGCGCCCAAAAATAAGCCCCCGAAGGTCCCGTCCCCAAGTTCGTCCGCCGCAAAAATGCACTAAAATCGGGTGGGCTATAGCCTTGGGGGGAGGGGCTGGCCAACTTCGTCCGCCGGACTCGGAATGGGGCAAGACTTTGCGAGTGCACTCCGTGTGCCAAAAATAGGCCGCGGTCACAGCGCGCCCAAAAATAAGCCCCTGAAGATCAGGTCCCCAAGTTCGTCCGCCGCAAAAATGCACAAAAAACGGGTGGGCTATAGCCTTGGGGAGGGCTGGCCAACCGTCCGCCTGACTCGGAATGGGGTTAGACTTTTCGAGCGCCCTCCGTGGGCCAAAAATTGGCAGCCGGCACCGCCGCGCCCAAAAATAAGCCCCCGAAGGTCCCGTCCCCAAGTTCGTCCCTCGCAAAAATGCACTAAAATCGGGTGGGCTATTGCCTTGGGGGGAGGGACTGGCCAACTTCGTCCGCCGGACTCGGAATGGGGAGAGACTTTGCGAGCACCCTCCGTGTGCCAAAAATAGGCCGCCCGGCACAGCCGCGCCCAAAAAAAGCCCCGAAGGTCCCGTCCCCAAGTTCGTCCGCTGCAAAAATGCCCAAAAAACGGGTGGGCTATAGCCTTGGGGGGAGGGGCTGGCCAACTTCGTCCGCCGGACTCGGAATGGGGCGACACTTTGCGAGCGCCCTCCGTGTGCCAAAAATAGGCCGCGGGCACAGCGCCGATAAATAACGCCCCGAAGGTCCCGTCCCCAAGTTCGTCCGCCGCAAAAATGCACTAAAATCGGGTGGGCTATTGCCTTGGGGGGAGGGGCTGGCCACCTTCGTCCGCCGGACTCGGAATGGGGCGAGACTTTGCGAGCACCCTCCGTGTGCCAAAAATAGGCCGCGGGCACAGCGCGCCCAGATATAAGCCCCCGAAGGTCCTGTCCCCAAGTTCGTCCGCCGCAAAAATGCCCAAAAAACGGGTGCGCTATAGCCTTGGGGGGAGGGGCTGGCCAACTTCGTCCGCCGGACTCGGAATGGGCCGAGACTTTTCAAGCGCCCTCCGTGTTCCAAAAATAGGCAGCCGGCACAGCCGCACCCAAAAATAAGGCCCCGAAGGTCCCGTCCCCAAGTTCGTCCGCCGCAAAAATGCCCAAAAAACGGTGGGCTATAGCCTTGGGGGGAGGCGCTGGCCAACTTCATCCGCCGGACTCGGAATGGGGCGAGACTTTGCGAGCGCCCTCCGTGTGCCAAAAATAGGCCGCGGGCACAGCCGCGCCCAAAAATAAGACCCCGAAGGTCCCGTCCCCAAGTTCGTCCGCCGCAAAAATGCCCAAAAAACGGGTGGGCTATAGCCTTGGGGGGAGGGGATGGCCAACTTCGTCCGCCGGACTTGGAATGGGGTGAGACTTTGCGAGCGCCCTCCGTGTGCCAAAAATAGGCCGCGGGCACAGCCGTGCCCAAAAATAAGCCCCCGAAGGTCCCGTCCCCAAGTTCGTCCGCTGCAAAAATGCCCAAAAAACGGGTGGGCTGTAGCCTTGGGGGGAGGGGCTGGCCAACTTCGTCCGCCGGACTCGGAATGGGGCGACACTTTGCGAGCGCCCTCCGTGTGCCAAAAATAGGCAGCCGGCACCGCCGCGCCCAAAAATAAGCCCCCGAAGGTCACGTCCCCAAGTTCGTCCGCCGCAAAAATGCACTAAAATCGGGTGGGCTATAGCCTTGGGGGGAGGGGCTGGCCAACTTCGTCCGCCAGACTCGGAATGGGGCAAGACTTTACGAGTGCACTCCGTGTGCCAAAAATAGGCCGCGGGCACAGCGCGCCCAAAAATAAGCCCCCGAAGGTCAGGTCCCCAAGTTCGTCCGCTGCAAAAATGCCCAAAAAACGGGTGGGCTATAGCCTTGGGGGGAGGGGCTGGCCAACTTCGTCCGCCGGACTCGGAATGGGGTGACACTTTGCGAGCGCCCTCCGTGTACCAAAAATAGGCAGCCGGCACAGCCGCGCCCAAAAATAAGCCCCCGAAGGTCCCGTCCCCAAGTTCGTCCGTCGCAAAAATGCACTAAAATCGGGTCGGCTATTGCCTTGGGGGGAGGGGCTGGCCAACTTCGTCCGCCGGACTCGGAATGGGGTGAGACATTGCGAGCCCCCTCCGTGTGCCAAAAATAGGCCGCAGGCACATCGCGCCCAAAAATAAGCCTCCGAAGGTCCCGTCCACAAGTTCGTCCGCCGCAAAAATGCCCAAAAAACGGGTGCGCTATAGCCTTGGGGGGAGGGGCTGGCCAACTTCGTCCGCCGGACTCGGAATGGGCTGAGACTTTGCGAGCGCCCTCCGTGTGCCAAAAATAGGCAGCCGGCACAGCCACGCCCAAAAATAAGCCCCCGAAGGTCCCGTCCCCAAGTTCGTCCGCCGCAAAAATGCCCAAAAAACGGGTGGGCTATAGCCTTGGGGGGAGGGGCTGGCCAACTTCGTCCGCCGGACTTGGAATGGGGTAAGACTTTGCGAGCACCCTCCGTGTGCAAAAAATAGGCCGCTGGCACAGCCGCGCCCAAAAATAAGCCCCCAAAGGTCCCGTCCCCAAGTTCGTCCGCTGCAAAAATGCCCAAAAAACGGGTGGGCTATAGCCTTGGGGGGAGGGGCTGGCCAACTTCGTCCGCCGGACTCGGAATGGGGCGACACTTTGCGAGCACCCTCCGTGTGCCAAAAATGGGCAGCCGGCACAGCCGCGCCCAAAAATAAGCCCCCGAAGGTCCCGTCCCCAAGTTCGTCCGCCGCAAAAATGCACTAAAATCGGGTGGGCGATAGCCTTGGGGGGAGGGGCTGGCCAACTTCGTCCGCCGGACTCGGAATGGGGCAAGACTTTGCGAGTGCACTCCGTGTGCCAAAAATAGGCCGCGGGCACAGCGCGCCCAAAAATAAGCCCCCGAAGGTCCCGTCCCCAAGTTCGTCCGCCGCAAAAATGCCCAAAAAACGGGTGCGCTATAGCCTTGGGGGGAGGGGCTGGCCAACTTCGTCCGCCGGACTCGGAATGGGCTAACACTTTGCGAGCGCCCTCCGTGTGCCAAAAATAGGCAGCCGGCACAGCCACGCCCAAAAATAAGCCCCCGAAGGTCCCGTCCCCTAGTTCGTCCGCCGCAAAAATGCCCAAAAAACGGGTGGGCTATAGCCTTGGGGGGAGGGGCAGGCCAACTTCGTCCGCCGGACTCGGAATGGGGCGACACTTTGCGAGCGCCCTCCGTGTGCCAAAAATAGGCAGCCGGCACAGCCGCGCCCAAAAATAAGCCCCCGAAGGTCCCGTCCCCAAGTTCGTCCGTCGCAAAAATGCACTAAAATCGGGTGGGCTATTGCCTTGGGGGGAGGGGCTGGCCAACTTCGTCCGCCGGACTCGGAATGGGGTGAGACGTTGCGAGCCCCCTCCGTGTGCCAAAAATAGGCCGCAGGCACATCGCGCCCAAAAATAAGCCTCCGAAGGTCCCGTCCACAAGTTCGTCCGCCGCAAAAATGCCCAAAAAACGGGTGCGCTATAGCCTTGGGGGGAGGGGCTGGCCAACTTCGTCCGCCGGACTCGGAATGGGGTGAGACGTTGCGAGCCCCCTCCGTGTGCCAAAAATAGGCCGCAGGCACATCGCGCCCAAAAATAAGCCTCCGAAGGTCCCGTCCACAAGTTCGTCCGCCGCAAAATGCCCAAAAAACGGGTGCGCTATAGCCTTGGGGGGAGGGGCTGGCCAACTTCGTCCGCCGGACTCGGAATGGGGTGAGACGTTGCGAGCCCCCTCCGTGTGCCAAAAATAGGCCGCAGGCACATCGCGCCCAAAAATAAGCCTCCGAAGGTCCCGTCCACAAGTTCGTCCGCCGCAAAAATGCCCAAAAAACGGGTGCGCTATAGCCTTGGGGGGAGGGGCTGGCCAACTTCGTCCGCCGGACTCGGAATGGGCTGAGACTTTGCGAGCACCCTCCGTGTGCAAAAAATAGGCCGCTGGCACAGCCGCGCCAAAAAATAAGCCCCCAAAGGTCCCGTCCCCAAGTTCGTCCGCTGCAAAAATGCCCAAAAAACGGGTGGGCTATAGCCTTGGGGGGAGGGGCTGGCCAACTTCGTCCGCCGGACTAGGAATGGGGCGACACTTTGTGAGCACCCTCCGTGTGCCAAAAATGGGCAGCCGGCACAGCCGCGCCCAAAAATAAGCCCCCGAAGGTCCCGTCCCCAAGTTCGTCCGCCGCAAAAATGCACTAAAATCGGGTGGGCGATAGCCTTGGGGGGAGGGGCTGGCCAACTTCGTCCGCCGGACTCGGAATGGGGCAAGACTTTGCGAGTGCACTCCGTGTGCCAAAAATAGGCCGCGGGCACAGCGCGCCCAAAAATAAGCCCCCGAAGGTCCCGTCCCCAAGTTCGTCCGCCGCAAAAATGCCCAAAAAACGGGTGCGCTATAGCCTTGGGGGGAGGGGCTGGCCAACTTCGTCCGCCGGACTCGGAATGGGCTGACACTTTGCGAGCGCCCTCCGTGTGCCAAAAATAGGCAGCCGGCACAGCCACGCCCAAAAATAAGCCCCCGAAGGTCCCGTCCCCTAGTTCGTCCGCCGCAAAAATGCCCAAAAAACGGGTGGGCTATAGCCTTGGGGGGAGGGGCAGGCCAACTTCGTCCGCCGGACTCGGAATGGGGCGACACTTTGCGAGCGCCCTCCGTGTGCCAAAAATAGGCAGCCGGCACAGCCGCGCCCAAAAATAAGCCCCCGAAGGTCCCGTCCCCAAGTTCGTCCGCCGCAAAAATGCCCAAAAAACGGGTGGGCTATAGCCTTGGGGGGAGGGGCTGGCCAACTTCGTCCGCCGGACTTGGAATGGGGTGAGACTTTGCGAGCACCCTCCGTGTGCCAAAAATAGGCCGCTGGCACAGCCGTGCACCAAAAATAAGCCCCCGAAGGTCCCGTCCCCAAGTTCGTCCGCCGCAAAAATGCCCAAAAAACGGGTGGGCTATAGCCTTGGGGGGAGGGGCTAGCCAAGTTCGTCTGCAGGACTCGGAATGGGACGAGACTTTGCGAGCACCCTCCTTGTGCCAAAAATGGGCACAGCCGCGCCCAAAAATAAGCCCCCGAAGGTCCCGTCCCCAAGTTCGTCCGCCGCAAAAATGCACTAAAATCGGGTGGGCTATAGCCTTGGGGGGAGGGGCTGGCCAACTTCGTCCGCCGGACTCGGAATGGGGCAAGACTTTGCGAGTGCACTCCGTGTGCCAAAAATAGGCCGCGGGCACAGCGCGCCCAAAAATAAGCCCCCGAAGGTCCCGTCCCCAAGTTCGTCCGCCGCAAAAATGCCCAAAAAACGGGTGCGCTATAGCCTTGGGGGGAGGGGCTGGCCAACTTCGTCCGCCGGACTCGGAATGGGCTGACACTTTGCGAGCGCCCTCCGTGTGCCAAAAATAGGCAGCCGGCACAGCCACGCCCAAAAATAAGCCCCCGAAGGTCCCGTCCCCTAGTTCGTCCGCCGCAAAAATGCCCAAAAAACGGGTGGGCTATAGCCTTGGGGGGAGGGGCAGGCCAACTTCGTCCGCCGGACTCGGAATGGGGCGACACTTTGCGAGCGCCCTCCGTGTGCCAAAAATAGGCCGCCGGCACAGCCGCGCCCAAAAATAATCCCCCGAAGGTCCCGTCCCCAAGTTCGTCCGCCGCAAAAATGCCCAAAAAACGGTGGGCTATAGCCTTGGGGGGAGGGGCAGGCCAACTTCGTCCGCCGGACTCGGAATGGGGCGAGACTTTGCGAGCGCCCTCCGTGTGCCAAAAATAGGCCGCCGGCACAGCCATGCCCAAAAATAATCCCCCGAAGGTCCCGTCCCCAAGTTCGTCCGCCGCAAAAATGCCCAAAAAACGGGTGGGCTATAGCCTTGGGGGGAGGGGATGGCCAACTTCGTCCGCCGGACTTGGAATGGGGTGAGACTTTGCGAGCGCCCTCCGTGTGCCAAAAATAGGCCGCTGACACAGCCGCGCCCAAAAATAAGCCCCCAAAGGTCCCGTCCCCAAGTTCGTCCGCTGCAAAAATGCCCAAAAAACGGGTGGGCTATAGCCTTGGGGGGAGGGGCTGGCCAACTTCGTCCGCCGGACTCGGAATGGGGCGACACTTTGCGAGCACCCTCCGTGTGCCAAAAATGGGCAGCCGGCACAGCCGCGCCCAAAAATAAGCCCCCGAAGGTCCCGTCCCCAAGTTCGTCCGCCGCAAAAATGCACTAAAATCGGTGGGCTATAGCCTTGGGGGGAGGGGCTGGCCAACTTCGTCCGCCGGACTCGGAATGGGCTGACACTTTGCGAGCGCCCTCCGTGTGCCAAAAATAGGCAGCCGGCACAGCCACGCCCAAAAATAAGCCCCCGAAGGTCCCGTCCCCTAGTTCGTCCGCCGCAAAAATGCCCAAAAAACGGGTGGGCTATAGCCTTGGGGGGAGGGGATGGCCAACTTCGTCCGCCGGACTCGGAATGGGGTGAGACTTTGCGAGCGCCCTCCGTGTGCCAAAAATAAGCCGCCGGCACAGCCGCGCCGAAAAATAAGCCCCCGAAGGTCCCGTCCCCAAGTTTGTCCGCCGCAAAAATGCCCAAAAAACGGGTAGGCTATAGCCTTGGGGGGAAGGGCTGGCCAAATTCGTCCGCCGGACTCGGAATGGGGCGAGACTTTATGAGCGCCCTCCTTGTGCAAAAAATAGGCCACGGGCACAGCCGTGCCCAAAAATAAGCCCCCGAAGGTCCCGTCCCCAAGTTCGTCCGCCGCAAAAATTCCCAAAAAACGGGTAGGCTATAGCCTTGGGGGGAGGGGCTGGCCAAATTAGTCCGCCGGACTCGGAATGGGGCGAGAATTTGTGAGCGCCCTCCGTGTGCCAAAAATAGGCCGCGGGCACAGCCGCGCCCAAAAATAAGCCCCTGAAGGTACCGTCCCCAAGTTCCTCCGCCGCAAAAATGCCCAAAAAACGGGTAGGCTATAGCGTTGGGGGGAGGGGCTGGCCCACTTCGTCCGCCGGACTCGGAATGGGGCGATACTTTGCGAGCGCCCTCCGTGTGCCAAAAATAGGCCACGGGCGCAGCCGCACCCAAAAATAAGCCCTTGAAGGTCCCGTCCCCAAGTTCGTCCGCCGCAAAAATGCCCCATAAACGGGTGGGCTAAAGCCTAGGGGGGAGGGGATGGCCAACTTCATCCGCCGGACTCGGAATGGGGAAAGACTTTGTGAGAGCCCTCCGTGTCCCAAAAATAGGCCACCGGCACAGCCATGCCCAAAAATAAGCCCCCAAAGGTCCCGTCCCCAAGTTCGTCCGCCGCAAAAATGCCCAAAAAACGGGTGGGCTATAGCCTTGGGGGGAGGGGCTGTCCAACTTCGTCCGCCGGACTCGGAATAGGCCGAGACTTTTGGAGCGCCCTCCGTGTGCCAAAAATAGGCCACGGGCACAGCCGCGCCCAAAAATAAGCTCCCGAAGGTCCCGTCCCCAAGTTCGTCCGCCGCAAAAATGCACAAAAAAACGGGTGGGCTATACCCTTGGGGGGAGGGGATGGCCAACATCATCCGCCGGACTTGGAATATGGCGAGACTTTGCGAGTGCCCTCCGTGAGCCAAAAATAGGCCACGGGCACAGCCGCGCCCAAAAATAAGCTCCCGAAGGTCCCGTCCCCAAGTTCGTCCGCCGCAAAAATGCCCAAAAAATGGGTGGGCTATAGCCTTGGGGGGAGGGGATGGCCAACATCGTCCGCCGGACTCGGAATGCGGCGAGACTTTGCAAGCGCCTTCTGTGTTCGAAAAATAGGCCACGGGCACACCCTCGCCCAAAAATAAGCCCCCAAAGGTCCCGTCCCCCAGTTCGTCCGCCGCAAAAATGCCCAAAAAACGGGTGGGCTATAGCCTTGGGGGGAGGGGCTGGCCAACTTCGTCCGCCGGACTCGGAATTGGGCGAGACTTTGCGAGCTCCCTCCGTGTGCCAAAAATAGGCCGCGGGTACAGCCGCCCCCAAAAATAAGCCCCCGAAGGTCCCGTCCCCTAGTTCGTCCGCCGCAAAAATGCCCAAACAACGGGTGGGCTATAGCCTTGGGGGGAGGGGCTGGCCAACTTTGTCCGCCGGACTCGGAATGGGGCAAGACTTTGCGAGAGCCCTCCGTGTCCCAAAAATAGGCCACGGGCACAGCCGCACCCAAAAATAAGCCCCCGAAGGTCCCGTCCCCTAGGTCGTCCGACACAAAAATGCCCAAAAAACGGGTGGGCTATAGCCTTGGGGGGAGGGGCTGGCCAACTTCGTCCGCCGTACTCGGAATGGGGCGAGACTTTTCGAGCGCCCTCCGTGTGCCAGAAATAGGCCGCGGGCACAGCCGCGCCCAAAAATAAGGCCCCGAAGGTCCCGTCCCCAAGTTCGTCCGCCGCAAAAATGCCCAAAAAACGGGTGGGCTATAGCCTTGGGGGGAGGGGCTGGCCCACTTCGTCCGCCGGACTCGGAATGGGGCGAGACTTTTCGAGCGCCCTCCGTGTGCCAAAAAGAGACTACGGGCACAGCCGCGCCCAAAAATAAGCCCCCGAAGGTCCCGTCCCCAAGTTCGTCCGCCGCAAAAATGCCCAAAAAACGGGTGGGCTATACCCTTGGGGGGAGGGGATGGCCAACATCGTCCGCCGGACTCGGAATGCGGCGAGACTTTGCAAGCGCCTTCCGTGTGCCAAAAATAGGCCGCGGGCACAGACGCGCCCAAAAATAAGCCCCCGAAGATCCCGTCCCAAGTTCGTCCGCCGCAAAAATGCCCAAAAAACGTGTGGGCTATAGCCTTGGGGAGGGCTGGCCAATCCGCCGGACTCGGAATGGGGCGAGACTTTTCGAGCGCTCCATGTGCCAAAAATAGGCTGCGGGCACAGCCGCCCCAAAAATAAGCCCCGAAGGTCCCATCCCCAAGTTCGTCCGCAAAAGCCCAAAACGGGTGGGTTATAGCCTTGGGGGAGGGCTGGCCAACTCGTCCGCCGGACTCGGAATGGGGCGAGACTTTGCGAGCGCCCTCCGTGTGCCAAAAATAGGCCGCGGGCACAGCCACCCCCAAAAATAAGCCCCCGAAGGTCCCGTCCCCAAGTTCGTCCGCCGCAAAAATGCCCAAAAAAGGGGTGGGCTATAGCCTTGGGGGGAGGGGCTGGCCAACTTCGTCCGCCGGACTCGGAATGGGGCGATACTTTTCGAGCGCCCTCCGTGTGCCAAAAATAGGCCGCGGGCACAACCGCGCCAAAAAATAAGGCCCCGAAGGTCCCGTCTCCAAGTTCGTCCGCCGCAAAAATGCCCAAAAAACGGGTGGGCTATAGCCTTGGTGGGAGGGGATGGCCAACATCGTCCGCCGGACTCGGAATGTGGTGAGACTTTGCGAGCGCCCTCCGTGTGCCAAAAATAGGCTGCGCGCACAGCAGCGCCCAAAAATAAGCCCCCGAAGGTCCCGTCCCCAAGTTCGTCCGCCACAAAAATGCCCAAAAAACGGTTGGGCTATAGCCTTGGGGGGAGGGGCTGGCCCACTACGTCCGCCGGACTCGGAATGGGGCGAGACTTTTCGAGCGCCCTCCGTGTGCCAAAAAGAGACTACGGGCACAGGCGCGCCCAAAAATAAGGCCCCGAAGAGCCCGTCTCCAAGTTCGTCCGCCGCAAAAATGCCCAAAAAACGGGTGGGCTATAGCCTTGGTGGGAGGGGATGGCCAACATCGTCCGCCGGACTCGGAATGTGGTGGGAATTTGCGAGCACAATCCGTGTGCCAAAAATAGGCCGCGGGCACAGGCACGCTCAAAAATAAACCCCCGAAGGTCCCGTCCACAAGTTCGTCCGCCGCAAAAAAGCCCAAAAAACGGGTGGGCTATAGCCTTGGGGGGAGGGGCTGGCCAACTTCGTCCGCTGGAGTCGGAATGGGGCGAGACTTTGCGAGTGCCCTCCGTGTGCCAAAAATAGGCCTCGGGCACAGCCGCGGCCAAAAATAAGCCCCCGAAGGTCCCGTCCCCAAGTTCGTCCGCCGCAAAAATGCCCAAAAAATGGGTGGGCTATAGCCTTGGGGGGAGGGGATGGCCAACTTCGTCCGCCGGACTCGGAATGGGGCGAGACTTTGCGAATGGCCTCCGTGTGCTAAAAATAGGCTGCGGGCACAGCCGCGGCCAAAAATAAGCCCCCGAAGGTCCCGTCCCCAAGTTCGTCTGCCGCAAAAAAGCCCAAAAAACGGGTGGGCTATAGCCTTGGGGGGAGGGGCTGGCCAACTTCGTCCGCCGGAGTCGGAATGGGGCGAGACTTTGCGAGCGCCCTCCGTGTGCCAAAAATAGGCCGCGGGCACAGGCGCGCCCAAAAATAGGGCCCCGAAGGTCCCGTCTCCAAGTTCGTCCGCCGCAAAAATGCCCAAAAAACGGGTGGGCTATAGCCTTGGTGGGAGGGGATGGCCAACATCGTCCGCCGGACTCGGAATGTGGTGGGAATTTGCGAGCGCCCTCCGTGTGCCAAAAATAGGCCGCGGGCACAGGCGCGCTCAATAATAAGCCCCCGAAGGTCCCGTCCCCAAGTTCGTCCGCCGCAAAAAAGCCCAAAAAACGGGTGGGCTATAGCCTTGGGGGGAGGGGCTGGCCAACTTCGTCCGCTGGAGTCGGAATGGGGCGAGACTTTACGAGCACCCTCCGTGTGACAAAAATAGGCCGTGGGCACAGCCGCGGCCAAAAATAAGCCCCCGAAGGTCCCGTCCCCAAGTTCGTCCGCCGCAAAAATGCCCAAAAAATGGGTGGGCTATAGCCTTGGGGGGAGGGGATGGCCCACTTCGTCCGCCGGACTCGGAATGGGGCGAGACTCTGCGAACGGCCTCCGTGTATCAAAAATAGGCTGCGGGAACAGCCCCCGAAGGTCCCGTCCCCAAGTTCGTCCGCCGCAAAAAACGGGTGGGCTATAGCCTTGGGGGGAGGGGCTGGCCAACTTCGTCCGCCGGAGTCGGAATGGGGCGAGACTTTGCGAGCGCCCTCCGTGTGCCAAAAATAGGCCGCGGGTACAGCCGTGCCCAGAAATAAGCCCCCGAAGGTCCCGTCCCCAAGTTCGTCCGCCGCAAAAAAGCCAAAAAAACGGGTGGGCTATAGCCTTGGGGGGAGGGGCTGGCCAACTTCGTCCGCCGGACTCGGAATGGGGCGACACTTTGCGAGCGCCCTCCGTGTGCCAAAAATAGGCCGTGGACAAAGCCGCGGCCAAAAATAAACCCCTGAAGGTCCCATCTCCAAGTTCGTCCGCCGCAAAAATGCCCAAAAAACGGGTGGGCTATAGCTTTGGTGGGAGGGGATGGCCAACATCGTCCGCCGGACTCGGAATGTGACGAGACTTTACGAGCGCCCTCCGTGTGCCAAAAATAGGCCGCGGGCACAGGCGCGCTCAAAAATAAGCCCCCGAAGGTCCCGTCCCCAAGTTCGTCCGCCGCAAAAAAGCCCAAAAAACGGGTGGACTATAGCCTTGGGGGGAGGGGCTGGCCAACGTCGTCCGCCGGAGTCGGAATGGGGTGAGACTTTGTGAGCACGCTCCGTGTGCCAAAAATAGGCCGCGGGCACAGCCGCACCCAAACATAAGCCCCCGAAGGTCCCGTCCCCAAGTTCGTCCGCCGCAAAAATGCCCAAAAAATGGGTGGGCTATAGCCTTGGGGGGAGGGGATGGCCAACTTCGTCCGCCGGACTCAGAATGGGGCGAGACTTTGCGAACGGCCTCCGTGTGCCAAAAATAGGCTGCGGCCACAGCCGCGGCCAAAAATAAGCCCCCGAAGGTCCCGTCCCCAAGTTCGTCCGCCGCAAAAAAGCCCAAAAAACGGGTGGGCTATAGCCTTGGGGGGAGGGGCTGGCCAACTTCCTCCGCCGGACTCGGAATGGGGGTAGACTTTGCGAGCACCCTCCGTGTGCCAAAAGTAGGCCGCGGGCACAGGCGCACCCAAAAATAAGCCCCCGAAGGTCCCGTCCCCAAGTTCGTCCGCCGCAAAAATGCCCAAAAAACGGGTGGGCTATAGCCTTGGGGGGAGGGGCTGGCCCACTTCGTCCGCCGGACTCGGAATGGGGCGAGACTTTGCGAACGGCCTCCGTGTGCCAAAAATAGGCTGCGGGCACAGCCGCGGCCAAAAATAAGCACCCGAAGGTCACGTCCCCAAGTTCGTCCGCCGCAAAAATGCCCACACAACGGGTGGGCTATAGCCTTGGGGGGAGGGGCTGGCCTACTTCGTCCGCCGGAGTCGGAATGGGGTGAGACTTTGTGAGCACCCTCCATGTTACAAAAATAGGCCGCGGGTACAGCCGTGCCCAGAAATAAGCCCCCGAAGGTCCCGTCCCCAAGTTCGTCCGCCGCAAAAATGCCCAAAAAACGGGTGGGCTATAGCCTTGGGGGGAGGGGCTGGCCAACTTCGTCCGCCGGACTCGGAATGGGGCGAGACTTTGCGAGCGCCCTCCGTGTGCCAAAAATAGGCCGCGGGCACCGCCGCGCCCAAATATAAGCCCCCGACGATCCCGACCCCAAGTTCGTCCGCCGCAAAAATGCCCAAAAAACGGTTGGGCTATAGCCTTGGGGGGAGGGGCTGGCCAACTTCGTCCGCCGGATTCGGAATGAGGCGAGACTTTGCGAGCACACTCCGAGTGCCAAAAATAGGCCGCGGGCACAGCTGCGACCAAAAATAAGCGCCCGAAGGTCCCGTCCTCAAGTTCGTCCGCCGCAAAAATGCCCAAAAAACGGGTGGGCTATAGCCTTGGGGGGAGGGGCTGGCCAACTTCGTCCGCCGGACTCGGAATGGGGCGAGACTTTGCGAGCGCCCTCCGAGTGCCAAAAATAGGCCGCGGGCACAGCCGCGCCTAGAAATAAGCCCCCGAAGGTCCCGTCCCCAAGTTCGTCCGCCGCAAAAATGCCCAAAAAACGGTTGGGATATAGCCTTGGGGGGAGAGGCTGGCCAACTTCGTCCGCCGGATTCGGAATGGGGCGAGACTTTGTGAGCACCCTCCGAGTGCCAAAAATAGGCCGCGGGCACAGCTGCGACCAAAAATAAGCGCCCGAAGGTCCCGTCCTCAAGTTCGTCCGCCGCAAAAATGCCCAAAAAACGGGTGGGCTATAGCCTTGGGGGGAGGGGCTGGCCAAGTTCGTCCGCCGGACTCGGAATGGGGCGAGACTTTGCGAGCGCCCTCCGAGTGCCAAAAATAGGCCGTGGGCTCAGCCGTACACAAAAATAAGCACCCGACGGTCCCCTCCCCAAGTTCGTCCGCCACAAAAATGCCCAAAAAACGGGTGGGCTATAGCCTTGGGGGGAGGGGCTGGCCGACTTCGTCCGCCGGACTCGGAATGGGGCGAGACTTTGCGAGCGCCCTCCGAGTGCCAAAAATAGGCCGCGGACACAGCGGCGCCCAAAAATAAGTGCCCGAAGGTCCCGTTCCCAAGTTCGTCCGCCGCAAAAATGCCCAAAAAACGGGTGGGCTATAGCCTTGGGGGGAGGGGCTGGCCCACTTCGTCCGCCGGACTCGGAATGGGGCTAGACTTTGTGAGCACCCTCCGTGTGCCAAAAATAGGCCGCGAGCACAGCCTCGCCCAAAAATAAGCACCCGAAGGTCCCGTCCCAAAGTTCGTCCGCCGCAAAAATGCCGAAAAAACGGGTGGGCTATAGCCTTGGGGGGAGGGGCTGGCCAACTTCATCCGCCGGACTCGGAATGGGGCGAGACTTTGCGAGCGCCCTCCATGTGCCAAAAATAGGACGCGAGCACAGCCGCGCCCAAAAATAAGCGCCCGACGGTCCCGTGCCCAAGTTCGTCCGCCGCAAAACTGCCCAAAAAACGGGTGGGGTATAGCCTTTGGGGGAGGGGCTGGCCGACTTCGTCCGCCGGACTCGGAATGGGGCGAGACTTTTCGAGCGCCCTCCGTGTGCGAAAAATAGGCCGCGGGCACAGCCGCGCCACAAAATAAGCGCCCGAAGGTCCCGTCCCCAAGTTCGTCCGCCGCAAAAATGCCCAAATAACGGGTGGGCTATTGCCTTGGGGGGAGGGGCTGGCCAACTTCGTCCGCCGGACTCGGAATGGGACGAGACTTTGCGAGCACCCTCCGTGTGCCTAAAATAGGCTGCGGGCGCAGCCGCGCCAAAAATAAGCGCCCGAAGGTCCCGTCCCCAAGTTCGTCCGCCGCAAAAATGCCCAAAAAACGGGTGGGCTATAGCCTTGGGGGGAGGGGCTGGCCAACTTCGTCCACTGGAATCGGAATGGGGCGAGACTTTTTGAGCGCCCTCCGTGTGTGAAAAATAGGCCACCGGCACAGCCGCACCACAAAATAAGCCCCCGAAGGTCCCGTCCCCAAGTTCGTCCGCCGCAAAAATGCCCAAATAACGGGTGGGCTATAGCCTTGGGGGGAGGGGCTGGCCAACTTCGTCCGCCGGACTCGGAATGGGGCTAGACTTTGTGAGCACCCTCCGTGTGCCAAAAATAGGCCGCGAGCACAGCCGCGCCCAAAAATAAGCACCCGAAGGTCCCGTCCCCAAGTTCGTCCGCCGCAAAAATGCCGAAAAAACGGGTGGGCTATAGCCTTGGGGGGAGGGGCTGGCCAACTTCATCCGCCGGACTCGGAATGGGGCGAGACTTTGTGAGCGCCCTCCATGTGCCCAAAATAGGACGCGAGCACAGCCGCGCCCAAAAATAAGCGCCCGACGGTCCCGTGCCCAAGTTCGTCCGCCGCAAAACTGCCCAAAAAACGGGTGGGGTATAGCCTTGGGGGGATGGGCTGGCCGACTTCGTCCGCCGGACTCGGAATGGGGCGAGACTTTTCGAGCGCCCTCCGTGTGCGAAAAATAGGCCGCGGGCACAGCCGCGCCACAAAATAAGCGCCCGAAGGTCCCGTCCCCAAGTTCGTCCGCCGCAAAAATGCCCAAATAACGGGTGGGCTATTGCCTTGGGGGGAGGGGCTGGCCAACTTCGTCCGCCGGACTCGGAATGGGGCGAGACTTTGCGATCACCCTCCGTGTGCCTAAAATAGGCTGTGGGCGCAGCCGCGCCAAAAATAACCGCCCGAAGGTCCCGTCCCCAAGTTCGTCCGCCGCAAAAATGCTCAAAAAACGGGTGGGCAATAGCCTTGGGGGGAGGGGCTGGCCCACTTCGTCCGCCGGACTCGGAATGGGGCGAGACTTTGCGAGCGCCCTCCGTGTGCCAAAAATAGGCCGCGGATGCAGCCGCGCCCAAAAACAAGAGCCCGAAGGTCCCGTCCCCAAGTTCGTCCGCCGCAAAAATGCCCAAAAAACGGGTGGGCTATAGCCTTGGGGGGAGGGGCTGGCCCACTTCGTCCGCCGGACTCGGAATGGGACGAGACTTTGCGAGCGCCCTCCGAGTGCCAAAAATAGGCCGTGGGCACAGCCGCACCCAAAAATAAGCACCCGAAGGTCCCGTCCCCAAGTTCGTCCGCCGCAAAAATGCCCAAATAACGGGTGGGCTATTGCCTTGGGGGGAGGGGCTGGCCAACTTCGTCCGCCGGACTCGGAATGGGGCGAGACATTGCGAGCGCCCTACGTGTGCCAAAAATAGGCCACGGGCACAGCCTCGCCCAAAAATAAGCCCCCGAAGGTCCCGTCCCCAAGTTCGTCTGCCGCAAAAATGCGCAAAAAACGGGTGGGTTATAGCCTTGGGGGGAGGGGCTGGCCCACTTCGTCCGCTGGACTCGGAATGGGGCGAAACTTTGCGAGTGCCCTCCGTGTGCCAAAAATAGGCCGCGGGCACTAGGGGTGGGCAAAATTGGGTTCGGGTCGGGTTCGGATCAACCCGATCGGATTTCGGGTTAGTCGGGTTGGATAAAAATCAATCCGAATCCCACCCGAACTTAAAACCCGATCCGATCCGATCCGAATTTAATTCGGATCGGATCGGATCGGGTTAAAAAGTCGGGTGGAGTTCGGATCGGATCGGATGCGGGTTAATTCGGATTCGGATTAAATTCGGGTTATTCGGGTTATTCGGATGAATTCGGGTTAATTCGGGTCGGGTGTAATCGGATCGGATTCGGGTTAATTCGGGTTCGGATTAAATTCGGGTTATTCGGATTAATTCGGGTTATAATTAATTAATTTGCCAATTTAGCAATTGGGAATCAAACGTAATTTTAATTGAGTTACTCCATTAATTATCTTTAATTAGAGGGAAGAGAGTGAAAGGGAGGAAAAAGAAATTGTATGACTTTTCATAAAATAACTTATAAATTTAGAAATTATATACATATGTTAAAATATTATTTGTTAGTGGTTTCATATTAGATTATGAAGACCCAAATCATCACGCTAGAATTTCTCATGTCCAAAAGTTTTTCACAATCAAAAAATGAATTATTTTTTACAAATTTTAATCTTATCCTATGGTCATGTTTGTTCAAAATTCAAAGAAAACCTTAACAATTTGCTATGTGACACAATAATAAGTGTTAATGTCTTATAGTAAAAGATAAAACCCATTAAATTTAATATTAAAATATAATAAATCACAAAAAAAAACCCTCTACCAAATGGCAAAACTCAATCAGTGGACTGGAATGTGGAATCCACATTAATTTTGTCATGGGGCCACACGTTGATACTTGATACTTGATAAGGAAACATTTTTTTTCTATTTTTTTTATTCTTTTTGGCTTTTTGCCATGGGGACCTCTGGAGAAGTGGAGATACAGCCGTTTAAAAGAAAATTTACATACACTTTGCATACACTTTATCTAATCCAAAAGACAAACATAGCAAAAAAGGATTGATTCATTTTCATTCTGGAAATAACAACATGAACGTGCATGTCCTTTATAAAACAAGGACATTTCTCTTCCACTCTTGTCACCTTGCTAACTAAAAAATTTCTTTCCCACCTTCCTTATCCTCCCTCATTCATTCATCCATTCATTTCAACCAACAAAAAAAAAAAACTACTACAGAATTAAATTCAAATGATTCAAAATTAAAAATTAACACAAAGCATAAAATTAAAATTAACACAAAGTTTAAATTTAATAGTCTCCATTCAAAGCGCAATGTCCAATTCTAAAATCTAAACATTAATCTTTAGAACACAAAATTAAACATAATTAAATAGTTTCCATTTTCCAAAACACAAATGACAGAGTTCCAAAATCCAAAACACAACAAAGTTTAAATGTAAATCTAGATCAACTTCCTCCACGGCTCCACCGTTCCTCGCAAGCACTTTGACAAATTTTAACTTCAATTTCTTCTACTCCAAGTTGAAGAATTGAAGCATATATCCCCTAGGAAAAAATTGAAAAATAATAGATAACCGTTTAACTACTTTCTTTAAGCCACATTACAAATAAAGGGACATTAAACACAAACACATATGCCCAATTCATGTGTGTACTTGATTAAATATAAGAAAAAAATAACTCAATTGTGGCTTATTTCATGGCATTCATCATCAAGTAAATTTAATAATAATCCTAATTCCTAAGTAATACCATTCCAACAATTTCAATGTGTCTAAAATAAATGAAACAATTATAAATTAAAACTATAACAACTATTGTCTATTATTATAGTGTAAATTACAACCTAAACATATAATATGAAATTATAAATAATAATATATATTAAGAATTACCTTTCAAATATCCATAACACCCATATCAAGTTTCCACCGTTGAAGCTTGTGATCTTACAAACTCTTTAAAATGTAAAAAAAAAATGAAATTAGTAAGTAACTTAAGTACATATAGATGCTATTTATAAAGTTATAATACATCTTAACTTTATAAAGTATGAGAAAAATATTACCTTCATGTAGCTCCATATGGAATATCGCTCTTTAATATCTTCCTAAAGGTTGTAGAGGATTAGCAAAAAGTTTAGCTTGTAACCAATTTTGGTACATATCAATGCCTCAACCATACAAGGGGTCAAAGAACTCCGATATTCGTCAATGACGCGATGCTAAAGGCGATTCAGATGCCACCGTGGAAACAATGAGGACATCACTTGCAATTATCTCTAATATCGTAAACATAGATCCATTAACCATCCACCAAAGCAAAACAAAGAGCTTAAGATACCTTGGATCTTCAAGGTCACTCAAATATTCCACCTCGATACTACTCTCTTGCCCTCATTCTGAACAAACACTTTCTGAGCATACCCAAAGAAAGGGCGAGAAACTCGGAAAATGTCATCACCATCACCACTAGGACCCTCCGGCAAACCAACCTCAGTTGTAAAATAAGGAGAATAACTTGTACCACCATAACTGCCGCTAGGAACACTCTCACTACACATCGATGGTGTGGAACTAGAGCACATTGCACTATATGCATCATAAAGCTCATTCAACAAATCTTTCACTGCTTTGGTCATTTCTTCAACTTTCCAACCATCATTGGCAAAAATGATCTCAAAAATATGTTTGGCAAAATCCATTTTAGCTCGTGGATCAAGAATAGAGGCAACAATTAACATTTTATTTATCTTCCCTGAAGACTCCCAATATTTATCAAATTTTTCCCTCATTTGATAAGCCATAGCCACCACCCAAGGATCTCTACTTCCCTCTAATGCAGTCAATGAGCTCTCAATTAAGCCAATGGTATCATAACAAAGATTAGAAGTCACACTCAAAGAAGCAGAAAATAACAATGTGGCATCATAAAATACCTTCAAAAACTTCACAATTCGCCCTGCACTCTCCCAATCCTCAGTCCAGGCCCACCCTCTTAACGTTATTTTCTTTCTCGAGGAAATATGCCTCATACGGTTTATCCACCTCGCCATTCTATCAAATGCTTGAAACTTCAAACACATCAACATTAAATAGGTGGAATTCCACCTAGTAGGACAATCCAAAACAACCGTTCCATTTGGACATTTCACTTGTTGAGCACACTGTTTAAATGCCTGTAGCCTCGTTGTGGAGGATCTCACATACTTCACAGCATTCCGGATGGCGGCAACACTAGCATGCAATTCATTCAACCCCGAAACAACAATCAAGTTCAAAATATGTGCACAACAACGCACATGCATATACTGACCCGCCAATACAATTGCATCATCATTCATCCAAGCAAGTAATTGCATAGTCACATAATTAACCGCAACATCATTTGTCGGCATTATCAATTATTGCAAACAACCTCTCTATCCCCCAATCTTGTAAACAAGCTACAATCTTTTTACCGATCGTTTTCCCTCTATGATCTTCAATCACACTGAAACTAATAATCCTTCTGTTCAAACACCAATCACTATCAATAAAATGAGCTGTGATCACCATGTAACTCATGTTTTGAACAGAAGTCCATAAATCAGTGGTAAGAGACACTCGCTGTTTGTTGTTGCAAATCAAACTCTTCAACATTATCTTTTCTTCCAAAAATAAATCCATAACATCCCTACCAACAGTTCTCCGAGATGGCATAACAAACTGTGGAATGGCTACACTACAGAAATGCCTGAACCCTTTGTTATCCACAAAACTAAGTGGCAACTCACCCATAATGATCATTTTGGTGACTGCCCTTCTACAAGCGTCTTGACTCCACCCTTTAGCCAAAACCATATTACTTGCATTTCCTTCCCCACCCTCAGTTGTCAAGTTTTGTTGACTTCCCTCTTGTTGTTCCCGGAATGTCTTGTATGCAAGGCAAGCCAGTATATGATTTCTCATATTTGTAATCCCATCACGCCTTGAATGACATTGATATTGTCTACCACAATAGTTGCACTTGCATTTGTTTGGATTGTTCTCGAGCAAAGTAAAATGATTCCACGTCGCAGATCTTTTCTTCATCGCTGGTCTTTTCCGCTTTGCCTTTTGAGTTCCTTCCATTTGAACACTTTGATTGTCATCATCACTCATTGAATTCGATCTTGAGTGTCCAGACATCTAAACATGCAAATAAATAATTATTAATCATTAATTCATAAATTAAAACACAAAAAGACTATTAAAAAAAATCTACTTAATAGTTAGTATTACAAATTGATTCAAATAATTGTTAATTTAATTTTATGAAACTTTTGAAATCGATATTTCCAATTTTCCACCATAATGTTTATATATGATCAAGAATTCAAGATGCATATTCCATAAAAGAAAACCAAGAAATTAAACTAATTATTTAATTTATAATATCTAATTATCCATTGGCCAAAATAATATAATATTAATTACATATCCGTATCTTAAATTCTTAATTCTTATTATGCCCACATTATATGTAGTTAACCACTTAATATTTACTTATTGGTTAATGGTTATCATGCAATTAATTAAATTGATTAATTATTTATTGAAGTTGAAACTTGAAACTACTGCAATTAAATTGGTTAATGGTTAATTTTTTGTTGATGTTGAAACTATTCTATAAATACACATATCATATGACATATACAATTATAATTTATATTGTAACATAATATTTAATTTTAATTTTTAATCTAACATTACTATTCATACAAAAAATCAATTATTAATTAATAACAGAAAATTAATGCCAGATTATTTTTATTTTATTGATAAAATTTAACAATATATAATTATATATAATTAACAATTTAACATACAAAATTACAATTAACATTTCTCATATAACATATAACAAATAAAAATTATAATTAATCATTAATGCATATATAATTATATAATATATACCATCTCTTAAATAACTTTAAAAGCCGGATTTGCTGTCTTGCACTCTTGCTTTGCTTATTCGGGCTTCAGCTTTCAAGCCTTCAAGTTCCAATTCCAAAACAGAGAGTGAAGAGAGTCAGAGAGACAGAGACCTTTTGAGATTGGAGGCTGGATCCGTGACCCGTGAGGCGTGACCGTGAATGGGTGTGGTGGCCGGATGTCAACACTCAACAGCCGTGACCCGTGGATGCCAATGGTGGAGACTCGAGTGGATCGGAGGCAGCTTGCTGGGTGGATCTTCAATCGGACTGAGTTATGGTGGAGTGGAGGATTCAAGGCGTGGATCCGGCGCTTGGTTGCAGCAGATCTGTAGATCGGGTCACGATCTTCGCAAATCAGGTTCGGCTTCAGTTGGGGTCGTTCTCGGAAGTGGTTGCTGGCTGCGTGTGGTGGCCGTTGAAGCTAGCTCCGTGAACTGTGCGTGTGTGTTTGCTGCGCGTGATGAGCGACGAAGGCCGTGACTCCGTGAGGCGTGAATGAGCGTGGGACAGTGGGTTGGCTGCTGCCTGCTTGTGCTTGACGGCTGCTGCCTGCTTGTGCTTGACGGCTGCTTGTGCTTGGTTTTGATTTTTGTGTGACAGTGAGGGTTTGTGAATTGTGATAGTGATACCGTGAGTGAGGGTTTGTGACTGTGAGTTGTTACTTGTTACTTTGCTTAATTGCTTTGCTTGTGTTGTTTGCTTGGTGAATTATTGAATTGTTTTGTAACTTTTGTTGCGGTGAATAGTGAATACTGAATAGTTTGGAGTGAATTGACTGAATTCCTGAATTGTTTTGTTGCGGTGAATACTTTGTGAAATGTGAAATTGTGAATTACTGTAAATCCGTGAGTCTGTACTCTCTCCTGTGATCTGTATTCTGTTTCTGTGAGAGTGTGAGTTACTGATTCAATGCATGTACTCGTGTGAGATGTGAGTGTGCCGTGTGTGTGTCTGTGTGATATTGTAAGTGTAAATCTGTAATTTTTGCCCAAGTTTTTTTTTTTGTCTCAACCCGATCGGGTTTTCGGATCGGATCGGGTTTCACCCGATAAAACGGGTGGGCTATAGCCTTGGGGGGAGGGGCTGGCCAACTTCGTCCGCCGGACTCGGAATGGGGTGAGAATATGCGTGGGCCCTCCGAGTGCCAAAAATAGGCCGCGTGCACAGCCGCGCCAAAAAATATGCGCCCGAAGGTCCCGTCCCCATGTTCGTCCGCCGCAAAAATGCCCAAAAAACGGGTGGGCTATAGCCTTGGGGGGAGGGGCTGGCCAACTTCGTCCGCCGGACTCAGAATGGGGCGAGACTTTGCGAGCGCCCTCCGTGTGCCAATAATAGGCCACGAGCATAGCCGCGCCCAAAAATAAGCGGCCGAAGGTCCCGGCCCCAAGTTCGTCCGCCATAAAAATGCCGAAAAAACAGGTGGGCTATAGCCTTGAGGGGAGGGGCTGGCCCACTTCGTCCGCCGGACTCGGAATGGGGTGAGAATATGCGTGGGCCCTCCGAGTGCCAAAAATAGGCCGCGTGCACAGCCGCGCCAAAAAATATGCGCCCGAAGGTCCCGGCCCCATGTTCGTCCGCCGCAAAAATGCCCAAAAAACGGGTGGGCTATAGCCTTGGGGGGAGGGGCTGGCCAACTTCGTCCGCCGGACTCGGAATGGGGCGAGACTTTGCGAGCGCCCTCCGTGTGCCAATAATAGGCCACGAGCACAGCCGCGCCCAAAAATAAGCGCCCGAAGGTCCCGTCCCCAAGTTCGTCCACCGCAAAAATGCCCAAAAAACGGGTGGGCTATAGCCTTGGGGGGAGGGGCTGGCCCACTTCGTCCGCCGGACTCGGAATGGGGCGAGACTTTGCTCCGTGTGCCAAAAATAGGCCGCGGCCACAGCCGCGCCCAAAAATAAGCACCCGAAGGTCCCGGCCCCAAGTTCGTCCGCCGCAAAAATTCCCAAAAAACGGTTGGGCTATAGCCTTGGGGGGAGGGGCTGGCCAACATCGTCCGCCGGACTCGGCATGGGACGAGATTTTGCGAGCACCCTCCGTGTGCCAAAAATAGGCCGCGGGCACAGCCGCACCCACAAATAAGCGCCCGAAGGTCCCATCCCCAAGTTCGTCCGCCGCAAAAATGCCCAAAAAATGGGTGGGCTATTGCCTTGGGGGGAGGGGCTGGCCCACTTCGTCCGCCAGGCTCGGAATGGGGAGAGACTTTGCGAGCGCAATCCAAGTGCCAAAAATAGGCCGCGGGCACAGACGCTCCCAAAAATAAGCACCCGAAGGTCCCGTTCCCAAGTTCGTCCGCTGCAAAAATGCCCAAAAAATGGGTGGGCTATAGCCTTGGTGGGAGGGGCTGGCCAACTTCGTCCGCCAGACTCGGAATGGGGCGAGACTTTGCGAGCGCCCTCCGAGTGTCAAAAATAGGCCGCGGGTACAGCCGCACCCAAAAATATGCGTCCGAAGGTCCCATCCCCAAGTTCGTCCGCCGCAAAAATGTCCAAAAAACGGGTGGGCTATAGCCTTGGGTGGAGGGGCTGGCCAACTTCGTTCGCCGGACTCGGAATGGGGCGAGATTTTGCGGGCACCCTCCGTGTGCCAAAAATAGACCGCGAGCACATCCGCGCCCAAAAACAAGTACCCGAAGGTCCCCTCCCCAAATTCATCCGCCGCAAAAATGCCCAAAAAACGGGTGGGCTATAGCCTTGGGGGGAGGGGCTGGCCAACTTCGTCCGCCGGACTCGGAATGGGGCGAGACTTTGCAGCGCCCTCCGTGTGCCAAAAATAGGGCGTGGGCACAGCCGCACCCAAAAATAAGCACCCGAAGGTCCCGTCCCCAAGTTCGTCCGCCGCAAAAATGCCCAAAAAACGGGTGGGCTATTGCCTTGGGGGGAGGGGCTGGCCCAGGCTCGGAATGGGGAGAGACTTTGCGAGCGCAATCCAAGTGCCAAAAATAGGCCGCGGGCACAGACGCTCCCAAAAATAAGCACCCGAAGGTCCCGTTCCCAAGTTCGTCCGCTGCAAAAATGCCCAAAAAATGGGTGGGCTATAGCCTTGGTGGGAGGGGCTGGCCGACTTCGTCCGCCGGACTCGGAATGGGGCGAGACTTTGCGAGCGCCCTCCGAGTGTCAAAAATAGGCCGCGGGTACAGCCGCACCCAAAAATAAGCGTCCGAAGGTCCCATCCCCAAGTTCGTCCGCCGCAAAAATGTCCAAAAAACGGGTGGGCTATAGCCTTGGGTGGAGGGGCTGGCCAAATTTGTCCGCCGGACTCGGAATGGGGCGAGACTTTGCGAGCGCCCTCCGTGTGCCAAAAATAGGCTGCGGGCACAGCCGCGCTCACAAATAAGCGCCCGAAGGTCCCGTCCCCAAGTTCGTCCGCCGCAAAAATGCCCAAAAAACGGGTGGGTTATAGCCGTGGGGGGAGCGGCTGGCCAACATCGTCCGCCGGACTCGGAATGGGGAGAGACTTTGCGAGCGCCCTCCGTGTGCCAAAAATAGGCCGCGGGCACAGCCGCGCCCAAAAATAAGCGGCCAAAGGTCCCGGCCCCAAGTTCGTCCGCCATAAAAATGCCGAAAAAACGGGTGGGCTATAGCCTTGGGGGGAGGGGCTGGCCAACTTCGTCCGCCGGACTCGGAATGGGGTGAGAATATGCGTGCGCCCTCTGAGTGCCAAAAAATGGCCGCGTGCACAGCCGCGCCAAAAAATATGCGCCCGAAGGTCCCGGCCCCATGTTCGTCCGCCGCAAAAATGCCCAAAAAACGGGTGGGCTATAGCCTTGCTGGGCGAGGCTGGCCAACTTCGTCCGCCGGACTCGGAATGGGACGAGACTTTGCGAGCGCCCTCCGTGTGCCAAAAATAGGCCACGGGCACAGCCGCACCCAAAAACAAGCGCCCGAAGGTCCCGTCCCCAAGTTCGTCCGCCGCAAAAATGCCCAAAAAACGGGTGGGCTATTGCCTTGGGGGGAGGGGCTGGCCAACTTCGTCCGCCGGACTCGGAATGGGGCGAGACTTTGCGAGCGCCCTCCATGTGCCAAAAATAGGCCGCGGGCACAGCCGTGCCCAAAAATACTCGCCCGACGGTCCCGTCCCCAAGTTCGTCCGCCGCAAAAATGCCCAAAAAACGGGTGGGCTACAGCCTTGGGGGGAGGGGCTGGCCAACTTCGTCCGCCGGACTCGGAATGGGGCGAGACTTTCGAACGCCCTCTGTGTGCCAAAAATAGGCCACCGGCACAGCCGCACCCACAAATAAGCGCCTGAAGGTCCCGTCCCCAAGTTCGTCTGCCGCAAAAATGTCCAAAAAACGGGTGGGCTATAGCCTTGGGGGGAGGGGCTGGCCAACTTCGTCCGCCGGACTCGGAATGGGTAGAGATTTTGCTAGCACCCTCCGTGTGCCAAATATAGCCCACGGGCACAGCCGCGCCCAAAAACAAGTGCCCGACTGTCCCGTCCCCAAGTTCGTCCGCCGCAAAAATGCCCAAAAAACGGGTGGGCTATAGCCTTGGGGGGAGGGGCTGGCCAACTTCGTCCGCCGGACTCTGAATGGGGCGAGACTTTGCGAGCGCCCTCCGTGTGCCAAAAATAGGCCGCGGGCACAGCCGAGCCCAAAAATAAGCCCCCGAAGGTCCCGTCCCCAAGTTCGTCCGCCGCAAAAATGCCCAAAAAACGGGTGGGCTATAGCCTTGGGGGGAGGGGCTGGCCAACTTCGTCCGCCGGACTCGGAATGGGGCGAGACTTTGCGAGCGCCCTCCGTGTGCCAAAAATAGGGCGTGGGCACAGCCGCACCCAAAAATAAACACCCGAAGGTCCCGTCCCCAAGTTCGTCCGCCGCAAAAATGCGAAAAAAACGGGTGGGCTATAGCCTTGGGGGGAGGGGCTGGCCCACTTCGTCCGCCAGGCTCGGAATGGGGCGAGACTTTGCGAGCGCCCTCCGTGTGCAAAAAATAGGCCGTGGGCACAGCCACACACAAAAATAAGTGCCCGAAGGTCCCGTCCCCAAGTTCGTCCGCCGTAAAAATGCCCAAAAAACGGGTGGGCTATAGCCTTGGGGGGAGGGGCTGGCCCACTTCGTCCGCCGGACTCGGAATGGGGCGAGACTTTGCGGGCACCCTCCGTGTGCCAAAAATAGACCGCGAGCACAGCCGCGCCCAAAAACAAGCACCCGAAGGTCCCCTCCCCAAGTTCGTCCGCCGCAAAAATGCCCAAAAAACGGGTGGGCTATATCCTTGGGGGGAGGGGCTGGCCAACTTCGTCCGCCGGACTCGGAATGGGGCGAGACTTTGCGAGCGCCCTCCGTGTGCCAAAAATAGGGCGTGGCCACAGCCGCACCCAAAAATAAGCACCCGAAGGTCCCGTCCCCAAGTTCGTCCGCCGCAAAAATGCCCAAAAAACAGGTGGGCTATAGCCTTGGGGGGAGGGGCTGGCCCACTTCGTCCGCCAGGCTCGGAATGGGGCGAGACTTTGCGAGTGCCCTCCGTGTGCAAAAAATAGGCCGCGGGAACAGCCGTGCACAAAAACAAGTGCCCGAAGGTCCCGTCCCCAAGTTCGTCCGCCGTAAAAATGCCCAAAAAACGGGTGGGCTATAGCCTTGGGGGGAGGGGCTGGCCCACTTCGTCCGCCGGACTCGGAATGGGGCGATACTTTGCAAGCACCCTCCGTGTGCCAAAAATAGGCCACGGGCACAGCCGAGCCCAAAAATAAGCACCCGAAGGTCCCGTCCCCAAGTTCGTCCACCGTAAAAATGCCCAAAAAACGGGTGGGCTATAGCCTTGGGGGGAGGGGCTGGCCAACTTCGTCCGCCGGACTCAGAATGGGTAGAGACTTTGCTAGCGCCCTCCGTGTGCCAAATATAGGCCGCGGGCACAGCCGCGCCCAAAAACAAGTGCCCGAATGTCCCGTCCCCAAGTTCGTCCGCCGCAAAAATGCCCAAAAAACGGTTGGGCTACAGCCTTGGGGGGAGGGGCTGGCCAACTTCGTCCGCCGGACTCTGAATGGGGCGAGACTTTGCAAGCGCACTCCGTGTGCCAAAAATAGGCCGCGGGCACAGCTTAGCCCAAAAATAAGTGCCCGAAGGTCCCGTCCCCAAGTTCGTCCCCGTAAAAATGACCAAAATACGGGTGGGCTATAGGCTTGGGGGGAGGGGCTGGCCAACTTCGTCCGCCGGACTCGGAATGGGGTGAGACTTTGCGAGCGCTCTCTGTGTGCCAAAAATAGGCTGCGGGCACAGCCGCGCCCAAAAATAAGCCCTCGAAGGTCCCGTCCCCAAGTTCGTCCGCCGCAAAAATGCCAAAAAAATGGGTGGGCTAAAGCCTTGGGGGGAGGGGCTGGCCAACTTCGTCCGCCGGACTAGGAATGGGGCGAGACTTTGCGAGCGACCTCCGTGTGCCAAAAATAGGCCTCGTACACAGCCGCACCCAAAAACAAGCGCCCGAAGGTCCCGTCCCCAAGTTCGTCCGCCGCAAAAATGCCCAAAAAACGGGTGGGCTATTGCCTTGGGGGGAGGGGCTGGCCACCTTCGTCCGCCGGACTCGGAATGGGGCGAGACTTTGCGAGCGCCCTCTGAGTGCCAATAATAGGCCGCGGGCACAGCCGTGCCCAAAAATACTCACCCGAAGGTCCCGTCCCCAAGTTCGTCCGCCGCAAAAATGCCCAAAAAACGGGTGGGCTATTGCCTTGGGGGGAGGGGCTGGCCAACTTCGTCCGCCGGACTCGGAATGGGGCGAGACTTTGTGAGCGCCCGCCGTGTGCCAAAAATAGGCCACGCGCACAGCCATACCCAAAAACAAGCGCCGGAAGTTCCCGTCCCCAAGTTCGTCCGCCGCAAAAATGCCCAAAAAACGGGTGGGCTATAGCCTTGGGGGGAGGGGCTGGCCAACTTCGTCCGCCGGACTCGGAATGGGGTGAGACTTTGCGAGCGCCCACCGAGTGCCAAAAATAGGCCGTGGACACAGCAGTAACAAAAAACAAGCACCGGAAGGTCCCGTCCCCAAGTTCATCCGCCGCAAAAATGGCCAAAAAACAGGTGGGCTATAGCCTTGGGGGGAGGGGCTGGCCAACTTCGTCCGCCGGACTCGGAATGGGGTGAGACTTTGCGAGCGCTCTCTGTGTGCCAAAAATAGGCTGCGGGCACAGCCGCGCCCAAAAATAAGCCCTCGAAGGTCCCGTCCCCAAGTTCGTCCGCCGCAAAAATGCCAAAAAAATGGGTGGGCTAAAGCCTTGGGGGGAGGGGCTGGCCAACTTCGTCCGCCGGACTAGGAATGGGGCGAGACTTTGCGAGCGACCTCCGTGTGCCAAAAATAGGCCTCGTACACAGCCGCACCCAAAAACAAGCGCCCGAAGGTCACGTCCCCAAGTTCGTCCGCCGAAAAAATGCCCAAAAAACGGGTGGGCTATTGCCTTGGGGGGAGGGGCTGGCCACCTTCGTCCGCCGGACTCGGAATGGGGCGAGACTTTGCGAGCGCCCTCCGAGTGCCAATAATAGGCCGCGGGCACAGCCGTGCCCAAAAATACTCCCCCGAAGGTCCCGTCCCCAAGTTCGTCCGCCGCAAAAATGCCCAAAAAACGGGTGGGCTATTGCCTTGGGGGGAGGGGCTGGCCAACTTCGTCCGCCGGACTCGGAATGGGGCGAGACTTTGCGAGCGCCCGCCGTGTGCCAAAAATAGGCCACGCGCACAGCCATACCCAAAAACAAGCGCGGAAGGTCCCGTCCCCAAGTTCGTCGCAAAATGCCCAAAACGGGTGGGCTATAGCCTTGGGGGAGGGGCGGGGTCCGCCGGACTCGGAGTGGGGCGAGACTTTGCGAGCGCCTCCGAGTGCCGGCTACGGGCACAGCCGTGCCCAAAAATAAGCGCCCGAAGGTCCCGTCCCCAAGTTCGTCCGTCGCAAAAATGCCCAAAAAACGGGTGGGCTATAGCTTTGGGGGGAGGGGCTGGCCAACTTCGTCCGCCGGATTCGGAATGGGGCGAGACTTTGCGAGTGCACTCCGAGTGCCAAAAGTATGCCGCGGACACAGCCGCGTCCAAAAGTAAGCACCCGAAGGTCCCGTCCCCAAGTTCGTCCGCCGCAAAAATGCCCAAAAAATGGGTGGACTATAGCCTTGGGGGGAGGGGCTGGCCAAATTCATCCGCCGGACTCGGAATGGGGCGAGACTTTGCGAGCGTCCTCCGTGTACCAAAAATAAGCAGTGGGCACAGCCGCGCCCAAAAACAAGCCCCCGAAGGTCCCGTCCCCAAGTTCGTCCGCTGCAAAAATGCCCAAAAAACGGGTGGGCTATAGCCTTGGGGGGAGGGGCTGGCCAACTTCGTCCGCCGGACTCGGAATGGGGCGAGACTTTGCGAGCGCCCTCCGTGTGCCAAAAATAGGCCGCGGGCACAGCCGCGACCCAAAACAAGTGCCCGAAGTTCCCGTCCCCAAGTTCGTCCGCCGCAAAAATGCCCAAAAAATGGGTGGGCTATAGCCTTGGGGGGAGGGGCTGGCCAACTTCGTCCGCCGGACTCGGAATGGGGCGAGACTTTGCGAGCGCACTCCGTGTGCCAAAAATAGGCAGCGGGCACAGCCGCGCCCAAAAATAAGAGCCCGAAGGTCCCGTCCCCAAGTTCTTCCGCCGCAAAAATGCCCAAAAAATGGGTGGGCTATAGCCTTGGGGGGAGGGGCTGGCCAACTTCGTCCGCCGGATTCAGAATGGGGCGAGACTTTGCGAGCGCACTCCGAGTACCAAAAATAGGCCGCGGCGCAGCTACGCCCAAAAGTAAGCGCCTGAAGGTCCCGTCCCCAAGTTCGTCCGCCGCAAAAATGCCCAAAAAATGGGTGGGCTATAGCCTTGGGTGGAGGGGCTGGCCAACTTCGCCCACCGGACTCGGAATGGGGCGAGACTTTGCGAGCACCCTCCGAGTGCCAAAAATAGGCCTTGGACACAGCCGCGCCCAAAAATATGGGCCCGAAGGTCCCGACTCCAAGTTCGTCCGTCGCAAAAATGACCAAAAAACGGGCGGGCTATAGCCTTGGGGGGAGGGGCTGGCCAACTTCGTCCGCCGGACTCGGAATGGTGTGAGACTTTGCGAGCGCTCTCCGTGTGCCAAAAATAGGCCGCAGGCACAGCCGCGCCCAAAAATAAGCCCCCGAAGGTCCCGTCCCCAAGTTCTTTCGCCGCAAAAATGCCCAAAAAACGGGTGGGCTATAGCCTTGGGGGGAGGGGCTGCCCAACTTCGTCCGCCGGACTCGGAATGGGGCGAGACTTTGCGAGCACACTCCGAGTGCCAAAAATAGGCCTCGGACACAGCCACGCCCAAAAATATGCGCCCGAAGGTCCCGTCCCCAAGTTCGTCCGTCGCAAAAATGCCCAAAAAACGGGCGGGCTATAGCCTTGGGGGGAGGGGCTGGCCAACTTCGTCCGCCGGACTCGGAATGGGGTGAGACTTTGCGAGCGCTCTCCGTGTGCCAAAAATAGGCCACAGGCACAGCCGCGCCCAAAAATAAGCCCCCGAAGGTCCCGTCCCCAAGTTCGTCCGCCGCAAAAATGCCCAAAAAACGGGTGGGCTATAGCCTTGGGGGGAGGGGCTGGCCAACTTCGTCCGCCGGACTCGGAATGGGACGAGACTTTGCGAGCGCCCTCCGTGTGCCAAAAATAGGCCGCGGACACAGTCGCGCCCAAAAATAAGCGACCGAAGGTCCCGTCCCCAAGTTCGTCCGCCGTAAAAATGCCCAAAAAACGGGTGGGCTATAGCCTTGGGGGGAGGGGCTGGCCAACTTCGTCCGCCGGACTCGGAATGGGGTGAGACTTTGCGAGCGCCCTCCTTGTGCCAAAAATAGGCTGCGGGCAAAGCCGCACCCAAAAATAAGCGCCCGAAGGTCCCGTCCCCAAGTTCGTCGGCCGCAAAAATGCCCAAAAAACGGGTGGGCTATAGCCTTGGGGGGAGGGGCTGGCCAACTTCGTCCGCCGGACTCGGAATGGGGCGAGACTTTACGAGCGCCCTCCGTGTACCAAAAATAGGCCGCGGTCACAGCCGCGCCAAGAATAACCGCCCGAAGGTCCCGTCCCCAAGTTCGTCCGCCGCAAAAATGCCCAAAAAACGGGTGGGCTATAGCCTTGGGGGGAGGGGCTGGCCAACTTCGTCCGCCGGACTCGGAATGGGGCGAGACTTTGCGAGCACCCTCCGAGTGCCAAAAATAGGCCTCGGACACAGCCGCGCCCAAAAATATGCGCCCGAAGGTCCCATCCCCAAGTTCGTCCGTCGCAAAAATGCCCATAAAACGGGCGGGCTATAGCCTTGGGGGGAGGGGCTGGCCAACTTCGTCCGCCGGACTCGGAATGGGGTGAGACTTTGCGAGCGCTCTCCGTGTGCCAAAAATAGGCCGCGGGCACAGCCGCGCCCAAAAATAAGCCCCCGAAGGTCCCGTCCCCAAGTTCGTCCGCCGCAAAAATGCCCAAAAAACGGGTGGGCTATAGCCTTGGGGGGAGGGGCTGGCCAACTTCGTCCGCCGGACTCGGAATGGGACGAGACTTTGCGAGCGCCCTCCGTGTACCAAAAATAGGCCGCGGGCACAGCCACGCCCAAAAATAAGCGACCGAAGTTCCCGTCCCCCAGTTCGTCCGCCGTAAAAATGCCCAAAAAACGGGTGGGCTATAGCCTTGGGGAGAGGGGCTGGCCCACTTCGTCCGCCGGATTCGGAATGGGGTGAGACTTTGCGAGCGCCCTCCATGTGCCAAAAATAGGCTGCGGACAAAGCCACGCCCAAAAATAAGTGCCCGAAGGTCCCGTCCCCAAGTTCGTCCGCCGCAAAAATGCCCAAAAAACGGGTGGGCTATAGCCTTGAGGGGAGGGCCTGGCCCACTTCGTCCGCCGGACTCGGAATGTGGCGAGACTTTGCGAGCGCTCTCCGTGTACCAAAAATAGGCCGCGGGCACAGCCGCGCCAAGAATAACCGCCCGAAGGTCCCGTCCCCAAGTTCGTCCGCCGCAAAAATGCCCAAAAAACTGGTGGGCTATAGCCTTGGTGGGGGGCGTGGGCGAAGTTCGTCCGCCGGACTCGGAATGGCCCCAGACTTTGCAGGCGGCCTCCGTGTGCCAAAAATAGGCCACGGGCACAGCCGCGCCCAAAAATCAGCCCCCGAAGGTCGGGGTGCCAAGACCCCCCAGCGGAAAAATGGTCAAAAAATGGGTGGGCTATAGCATTGGTGGGGGCGTGGGCGAAGTTCGTCCGACGGAAGCGGAATAGCCCCAGCCTTTGCGGGCGGCCTCCGTGAGCCAAAAATAGGCCACGGGCACAGCAGCGCCCAAAAATCAGTCCCCGAAGGTCGGGGTGCCAAGACCCCCCAGCGGAAAAATGGCCAAAAAACGGGTGGGCTATAGCATTGGTGGGGGGCGTGGGCGAAGTTCGTCCGCCGGACTCGGAATGGCCCCAGACTTGGCGGGCGGCCTCCGTGTGCCAAAAATAGGCCACGGGCACAGCCGCACCCCAAATTCAGCCCCCGAAGGTCGGGGTGCCAAGACCCCCCAGCGGAAGAATGGCCAAAAAACGGGTGGGCTATAGCCTTGGTGGGGGCGTGGCGGTTCGTCCGGACTCGGAATGGACCCAGACTTTGCGGGCGGCCTCCGTGTGCCAAAAATAGGCCACGGGCACAGCCGCGCCAAAATCAGCCCCGAAGGTCGGGTGCCAAGACCCCAGCGGAAAAATGGCCGCCCCGGACCTGGCGGGCGGCCTCCGTGTGCCAAAAATAGGCCACGGGCACAGCGCGCCCAAAATCAGCCCCGAAGGTCGGGTGCCAAGACCCCAGCGGAAAATGGCCAAAAACGGGTGGGCTATAGCCTTGGTGGGGGGCGTGCGCGAAGTTCGTCCGCCGGACTCGGAATGGCCCCAGACTTGGCGGGCGGCCTCCGTGTGCCAAAAATAGGCCACGGGCACAGCCGCGCCACAAAATCAGCCCCCGAAGGTCGGGGTGCCAAGACCCCCCAGCGGAAAAATGGCCAAAAAACGGGTGGGCTATAGCCTTGGTGGGGGGCGTGGGCGAAGTTCGTCCGCCGGACTCGGAATGGCCCCAGACTTTGCGGGCGGCCTCCGTGTGCCAAAAATAGGCCACGGGCACAGCCGCGCCCAAAAATCAGCCCCCGAAGGTCGGGGTGCCAAGACCCCCCAGCGGAAAATGGCCAAAAAACGGGTGGGCTATAGCCTTCGTGGGGGGCGTAGGCGAAGTTCGTCCGCTGGACTCGGAATGGCCCCAGACCTGGCGGGCGGCCTCCGTGTGCCAAAAATAGGCCACGGGCACAGCGGCGCTCCAAAATCAGCCCCCGAAGGTCGGGGTGCCAAGACCCCCCAGCGGAAAAATGGCCAAAAAACGGGTGGGCTATAGCCTTCGTGGGGGGCGTGGGCAAAGTTCGTCCGCTGGACTCGGAATGGCCCCAGAGCTGGCGGGCGGCCTCCGTGTGCCAAAAATAGGCCACGGGCACAGCCGCGCCCCAAAATCAGCCCCCGAAGGTCGGGGTGCCAAGACCCCCCAGCGGAAAAATGGCCAAAAAACGGGTGGGCTATAGCCTTGGTGGGGGGCGTGGGCGAAGTTCGTCCGCCGGACTCGGAATGGCCCCAGACTTTGCGGGCGGCCTCCGTGTGCCAAAAATAGGCCACGGGCACAGCCGCACCCCAAAATCAGCCCCCGAAGGTCGGGGTGCCAAGACCCCCCAGCGGAAAAATGGCCAAAAAACGGGTGGGCTATAGCCTTGGTGGGGGGCGTGGGCGAAGTTCGTCCGCCGGACTCGGAATGCCCTAGACTTTGCGGGCAGCCTCCGTGTTCCAACAATAGGCCACGGACACAGCCGCGCCCCAAAATCAGCCCCGAAGGTCGGGTGCCAAGACCCCAGCGGAAAATGGCAAAAAGAGGGTGTGCTATAGCCTTGGTGGGGGCGTGGCGTCCGCCGGACTCGGAATGGCCCCAGACTTTGCGGGCGGCCTCCGTGTGCCAAAATAGGCCACGGCACAGCCGCGCCCCAAAAGTCAGCCCCGAAGGTCGGGTGCCAAGACCCCCAGCGGAAAAATGGCCAAAAAGAGGGTGTGCTATAGCCTTGGTGGGGGGCGTGGGCGAAGTTCGTCCGCCGGACTCGGAATGGCCCCAGACTTTGCGGGCGGCCTCCGTGTGCCCAAAATAGGCCACGGGCACAGCCGCGCCCAAAAATCAGCCCCCGAAAGTCGGGGTGCCAAGACCCCCCAGCGGAAAAATGGCCAACAAACGGGTGGGCTATAGCCTTGGTGGGGGGCGTGGGCGAAGTTCGTCCGCCGGACTCGGAATGGCCCCAGACTTTGCGGGCGGCCTCCGTGTTCCAACAATAGGCCACGGGCACAGCCGCGCCCCAAAATCAGCCCCCGAAGGTCGGGGTGCCAAGACCCCCCAGCGGAAAAATGGCCAAAAAGAGGGTGTGCTATAGCCTTCGTGGGGGGCGTGGGCGAAGTTCGTCCGCCGGACTCGGAATGGCCCCAGACTTTGCGGGCGGCCTCCGTGTGCCCAAAATAGGCCACGGGCACAGCCGCGCCCCAAAATCAGCCCCGAAGTTTGGGGTGCCAAGACACCCCAGCGGAAAAATGGCCAAAAAACGGGTGGGCTATAGCCTTGGTGGGGGGCGTGGGCGAAGTTCGTCCGCCGGACTCGGAATGGCCCCAGACTTTGCGGGCGGCCTCCGTGTGCCAAAAATAGGCCACGGGCACAGCCGCGCCCAAAAATCAGCCCCCGAAGGTCGGGGTGCCAAGACCCCCCAGCGGAAAAATGGTCAAAAAATGGGTGGGCTATAGCATTGGTGGGGGGCGTGGGCGAAGTTCGTCCGACGGAAGCGGAATAGCCCCAGCCTTTGCGGGCGGCCTCCGTGAGCCAAAAATAGGCCACGGGCACAGCAGCGCCCAAAAATCAGTCCCCGAAGGTCGGGGTGCCAAGACCCCCCAGCGGAAAAATGGCCAAAAAACGGGTGGGCTATAGCATTGGTGGGGGGCGACGGACTCGGAATTGCCCCAGACTTTGCGGGCGGCCTCCGTGTTCCAACAATAGGCCACGGGCACAGCCGCGCCCCAAAATCAGCCCCCGAAGGTCGGGGTGCCAAGACCCCCCAGCGGAAAAATGGCCAAAAAGAGGGTGTGCTATAGCCTTGGTGGGGGGCGTGGGCGAAGTTCGTCCGCCGGACTCGGAATGGCCCCAGACTTGGCGGGCGGCCTCCGTGTGCCAAAAATAGGCCACGGGCACAGCCGCGCCCAAAAATCAGCCCCCGAAGGTCGGGGTGCCAAGACCCCCCAGCGGAAAAATGGCCAAAAAACGGGTGGGCTATAGCCTTGGTGTGGGGCGTGGGCAAAGTTCGTCCGCCGGACTCGGAATGGCCCCAGACTTTGCGGGCAGCCTCCGTGTGCCAAAAATAGGCCACGGGCACAGCCGCACCCCAAAATCAGCCCCCGAAGGTCGGGGTACCAAGACCTCCCAGCGGAAAAATGGCAAAAAACGGGTGGCTATAGCCTTGGTGGGCGGCGTGGGCGAAGTTCGTCCGCCGGATTCGGAATGGCCCCAGACTTGGCGGGCGGTGGGGATGGGACCTTCGGGGGCTTATTTTTGGGCGCGGCTGTGCTCGCGGCCTATTTTTGGCACACAGAGGGAGCTCGCCAAGTCTCGCCCCATTCCGAGTCCGGCGGACGAAGTTGGCCAGCCCCTCCCCCAAAGGCTATAGCCCACCCGTTTTTTGGGCATTTTTTCGGCGGACGAAGTTGGGGACGGGACCTTCGGTGGCTTATTTTTGGGCGCAGCTGTGCCCGCGGCCTATTTTTGGCACACGGAGAGCGCTCGCAAAGTCTCGTGCCATTCCGAGACCGGCGGACGAAGTTGGCCAGCCCCTCCCCCCAAGGCTATAGCCCACCCATTGTTTGGGCATTTTTGCGGCGGACGAACTTGGGGACGGGACCTTCGGGGCCTTATTTTTGGGCGCGGCTGTGCCCACAGCCTATTTTTGGCACACGGAGGACGCTCGCAAAGTCTAGCCCCATTCCCAGTCCGGCAGACAAAGTTGGCCAGCCCCTCCCCCCAAGGCTATAGCCCACCCGTTTTTTGGGGATTTTGCGGCGGACGAACTTGTGGACGGGACCTTCGGGGGCTTAATTTTGGGTGCAACTGTGTCCGCGGCCTATTTTTGGCACACGGAGGGTGCTCGCAAAGTCTCGCCCCATTCCGAGTCCGGCGGACGAAGTTGGCCAGCCCCTCTCCCCAAGGCTATAGCCCACCCGTTTTTTGGGCATTTTTGCGGCGGACGAACTTGGGGACGGGACCTTCGGGGGCTTATTTTTGGGCACGGCTGTGCCCATGGCCTATTTTTGGCACAAGGAGGGTGCTCACAAAGTCTCGCCCCATTCCGAGTCCGGCGGACGAAGTTGGCCAGCCCCTCCCCCCAAGGCTATAGCCCACCCATTTTTTGGGCATTTTTGCGGCGGACGAACTTGGGGACGGGACCGTCGGGGGCTTATTTTTTGGCACGGCAGTGCCCGAGGCCTATTTTTGGCACAAGGAGGGCGCTCGCAAAGTCTCGCCCCATTCCGAGTCCGGCGGACGAAGTTGGCCAGTTTCTCCCCCCAAGGCTATAGCCCACCCGTTTTTTGGGCATTTTTGCGGCGGACGAACTTGGGGACGGGACCTTCGGGGGCTTATTTTTGTTCGCGGCTGTACCCGCGGCATATTTTTGGCACACGGAGGGCGCTCGCAAAGTCTCGCCCCATTCCGAGTCCGGCGGACGAAGTGGGCCAGCCCCTCCCCCCAAGGCTATAGCCCACCCGTTTTTTGGGAATTTTTGCGGCGGACGAACTTGGGGACGGGACCTTCGGGGGCTTATTTTTGGGCGCGGCTGTGCCCGCGGCCTATTTTTGGCACACGGAGGGCGCTAACAAAGTCTCGCCCCATTCCGAGTCCGGCGGACGAAGTGGGCCAGCCCCTCCCCCCAAGGCTATAGCCCACCCGTTTTTTGGGCATTTTTGCGGCGGACAAACTTGAGGATGGGACCTTCGGGGGCTTATTTTTGGGTACGGCTGTGCCCGCGGCATATTTTTGGCACACGTAGGGCGCTCGCAAAGTCTCACCCCATTCCGAGTCCGGCGGACGAAGTTGACCAGCCCCTCCCCCCAAGGCTATAGCCCACTCGTTTTTTGGGCATTTTTGCGGCGGACGAACCTGGGGACGGGACCTTCGGGGGCTTATTTTTGGGCGCGGCTGTGCCCGCTGCCTATTTTTGGCACATGGAAGGTGCTCGCAAAGTCTCGCCCCATTCCGAGTCCGGCGGACGAAGTTGGCCAGCCCCTCCCCCCAAGGCTTTAGCCCACCCGTTTTTTGGGGATTTTGCGGCGGACGAACTTGTGGACGGGACCTTCGGGGGCTTATTTTTGGGTGCAACTGTGTCCGCGGCCTATTTTTGGCACACGGAGGGTGCTCGCAAAGTCTCGCCCCATTCCGAGTCCGGCGGACGAAGTTGGCCAGCCCCTCTCCCCAAGGCTATAGCCCACCCGTTTTTTGGGCATTTTTGCGGCGGACGAACTTGGGGACGGGACCTTCGGGGGCTTATTTTTGGGCACGGCTGTGCCCATGGCCTATTTTTGGCACAAGGAGGGTGCTCACAAAGTCTCGCCCCATTCCGAGTCCGGCGGACGAAGTTGACCAGCCCCTCCCCCCAAGGCTATAGCCCACTCGTTTTTTGGGCATTTTTGCGGCGGACGAACCTGGGGACGGGACCTTCGGGGGCTTATTTTTGGGCGCGGCTGTGCCCGCTGCCTATTTTTGGCACATGGAAGGTGCTCGCAAAGTCTCGCCCCATTCCGAGTCCGGCGGACGAAGTTGGCCAGCCCCTCCCCCCAAGGCTTTAGCCCACCCGTTTTTTGGGGATTTTGCGGCGGACGAACTTGTGGACGGGACCTTCGGGGGCTTATTTTTGGGTGCAACTGTGTCCGCGGCCTATTTTTGGCACATGGAGGGCGCTCGCAAAGTCTCACCCCATTCCGAGTCCGGCGGATGAAGTGGGCCAGCCTCTCCCCCCAAAGGCTATAGCCCACCCGTTTTTTGGGCATTTTTTCGGCGGACGAAGTTGGGGACGGGACCTTCGGTGGCTTATTTTTGGGCGCAGCTGTGCCCGCGGCCTATTTTTGGCACACGGAGAGCGCTCGCAAAGTCTCGTGCCATTCCGAGTCCGGCGGACGAAGTTGACCAGCCCCTCCCCCCAAGGCTATAGCCCACTCGTTTTTTGGGCATTTTTGCGGCGGACGAACCTGGGGACGGGACCTTCGGGGGCTTATTTTTGGGCGCGGCTGTGCCCGCTGCCTATTTTTGGCACACGGAGGACGCTCGCAAAGTCTAGCCCCATTCCCAGTCCGGCAGACAAAGTTGGCCAGCCCCTCCCCCCAAGGCTATAGCCCACCTGTTTTTTGGGGATTTTCCGGCGGACGAACTTGTGGACGGGACCTTCGGGGGCTTATTTTTGGGTGCAACTGTGTCCGCGGCCTATTTTTGGCACACGGAGGGTGCTCGCAAAGTCTCGCCCCATTCCGAGTCCGGCGGACGAAGTTGGCCAGCCCCTCTCCCCAAGGCTATAGCCCACCCGTTTTTTGGGCATTTTTGCGGCGGACGAACTTGGGGACGGGACCTTCGGGGGCTTATTTTTGGGCACGGCTGTGCCCATGGCCTATTTTTGGCACAAGGAGGGTGCTCACAAAGTCTCGCCCCATTCCGAGTCCGGCGGACGAAGTTGGCCAGCCCCTCCCCCCAAGGCTATAGCCCACCCATTTTTTGGGCATTTTTGCGGCGGACGAACTTGGGGACGGGACCGTCGGGGGCTTATTTTTTGGCACGGCAGTGCCCGAGGCCTATTTTTGGCACAAGGAGGGCGCTCGCAAAGTCTCGCCCCATTCCGAGTCCGGCGGACGAAGTTGGCCAGTTTCTCCCCCCAAGGCTATAGCCCACCCGTTTTTTGGGCATTTTTGCGGCGGACGAACTTGGGGACGGGACCTTCGGGGGCTTATTTTTGTTCGCGGCTGTACCCGCGGCATATTTTTGGCACACGGAGGGCGCTCGCAAAGTCTCGCCCCATTCCGAGTCCGGCGGACGAAGTGGGCCAGCCCCTCCCCCCAAGGCTATAGCCCACCCGTTTTTTGGGAATTTTTGCGGCGGACGAACTTGGGGACGGGACCTTCGGGGGCTTATTTTTTGGCGCGGCTGTGCCCATGGCCTATTTTTGGCACACGGAGGGCGCTCGCAAAGTCTCGCCCCATTCCGAGTCCGGCGGACGAAGTGGGCCAGCCCCTCCCCCCAAGGCTATAGCCCACCCGTTTTTTGGGCATTTTTGCGGCGGACAAACTTGAGGATGGGACCTTCGGGGGCTTATTTTTGGGTACGGCTGTGCCCGCGGCATATTTTTGGCACACGTAGGGCGCTCGCAAAGTCTCACCCCATTCCGAGTCCGGCGGACGAAGTTGACCAGCCCCTCCCCCCAAGGCTATAGCCCACTCGTTTTTTGGGCATTTTTGCGGCGGACGAACCTGGGGACGGGACCTTCGGGGGCTTATTTTTGGGCGCGGCTGTGCCCGCTGCCTATTTTTGGCACATGGAAGGTGCTCGCAAAGTCTCGCCCCATTCCGAGTCCGGCGGACGAAGTTGGCCAGCCCCTCCCCCCAAGGCTTTAGCCCACCCGTTTTTTGGGCATTTTTGCGGCGGACGAACTTGGGGACGGGACCTTCGGGGGCTTATTTTTGGGCACGGCTTTGCCCGCGGCCTATTTTTGGCACAAGGAGGGCGCTCGCAAAGTCTCACCCCATTCCGAGTCCGGCGGATGAAGTGGGCCAGCCTCTCCCCCCAAGGCTATTGCCCACCCGTTTTTTGGGCATTTTTGCGGCGGACGAACTTGGGGACGGGACCTTCGGGGGCTTATTTTTGGGCACGGCTGTGCCCGCGGCCTATTTTTGGCACAAGGAGGGCGCTCGCAAAGTCTCACCCCATTCCGAGTCCGGCGGATGAAGTGGGCCAGCCTCTCCCCCCAAGGCTATTGCCCACCCGTTTTTTGGGCTTTTTTGCGGCGGACGAACTTGGGGACGGGACCTTCGGGGGCTTCTTTTTGGGTGCGGCTGTGCCCACGGCCTATTTTTGGCGCACGGAGGGCGCTCGCAAAGTCTCGCCCCATTCTGAGTCCGGCGGACGAAGTTTACGAGCCCCTCCCCCCAAGGCTATAGCCCACCCGTTTTTTGGGCATTTTTGCGGCGGACGAACTTGGGGATGGGACCTTCGGGGGCTTATTTTTGGGCGCGGCTGTGCCCGCAGCCTATTTTTGGCACACGGAGGGCGCTCGCAAAGTCTCGCCCCATTCTGAGTCCGGCAGACGAAGTTAGCCAGCCCCACCCCCCAAGGCTATAGCCCACCCGTTTTTTGGGCATTTTTGCGGCGGACGAACTTGGGGACGGGACCTTCGGGGGCTTATTTTTGGCCGCGGCTGTGCCCGCGGCCTATTTTTGGCAAACGGAGGGCACTCGCAAAGTCTCGCCCCATTCTGAGTCCGGCGGACGAAGTTAACCAGCCCCTCCCTCCAAGGCTATAGCCCACCCGTTTTTTGGGCATTTTTGCGGAGGACGAACTTGGGGACGGGACCTTCGGGGGCTTATTTTTGGGCGCGGCTGTGCCCGCAGCCTATTTTTAGCACACGGAGGGCGCTAGCAAAGTCTCGCCCCATTCCGAGTCCGGCGGACGAAGTGGGCCAGCCCCTCCCCCCAAGGCTATAGCCCACCCATTTTTTGGGCATTTTTGCGGCGGACAAACTTGGGGACGGGACCGTCGGGTGCTTATTTTTGGGTACGGCTGTGCCCGCGGCCTATTTTTGGCACACGGAGGGTGATCGCAAAGTCTCGCCCCATTCCGAGTCCGGCGGACGAAGTTGGCCAGCCCCTCCCCCCAAGGCTATAGCCCACCCGTTTTTTGGGAATTTTTGCGGCGGACGAACTTGGGGACGGGACCTTCTGGGACTTAGTTTTGGGCGCGGCTGTGCTTGCGGCCTATTTTTGGCACACAGAGGGCACTCGCAAAGTCTCGCCCCATTCCGTGTCCGGCGGACGAAGTGGGCCGGCCCCTCCCCCCAAGGCTATAGCCCACCCGTTTTTTGGGTATTTTTGCGGCGGACGAAATTGGAGACGGGACTTTCGTGGGCTTATTTTTAGGCGTGGCTGTGCCCACGGCCTATTTTTGGCACACAGAGGGCACTCGCAAAGTCTAGCCCCATTCCGAGTCCGGCGGACGAAGTTGGCCAGCCCCTCCCCCCAAGGCTATAGCCCACCCTTTTTTTGGGCATTTTTGCGGCGGAAGAACTTGGGGACGGGACCTTCGGGGGCTTATTTTTGGGTACGGATGTGCCCGCGGCCTATGTTTGGCACACGGAGGGTGCTCGCAAAGTCTCGCCCCATTCCGAGTCCGGCGGACGAAGGTGGCCAGCCCCTCTCCCCAAGGCTATAGCCCACCCATTTTTTGGGCATTTTTGCGGCGGACGAACTTGGGGACGGGACCTTCGGGGCTTATTTTTGGGCGCGGCTGTGCTTGTGGCCTTTTTTTGGAACACGGAGGGCACTTGAAAAGTCTCGCCCCATTCCGAGTCCGGCGGACGAAGTTGGCCAGCCGCTCCCCCCAAGGGTATAGCCCACCCGTTTTTTGGGCATTTTTGCGGCGGACGAACTTGGGGACGGGACCTTTGGGGGCTTATTTTTAGGTGCGGCTGTGCCCGCAGCCTATTTTTGGCAAACAAAGGGCACTCGGAAAGTCTCACCCCATTCCGAGTCCGGCGGACGACGTTGGCCAGCCCCTCCCCCCAAGGCTATAGCCCACCCGTTTTTTGGGCATTTTTGCGGCGGACGAACTTGGGGACGGGACCTTCGGGGGCTTATTTTTGGGCGCGGCTGTGCCCGCGGCATATATTTGGCACACGGAGGGCGATCACAAAGTCTCGTCCCATTCCGAGTCCGGCGGACAAAGTTGCCCAGCCCCTCCCCCCAAGGCTATAGCCCACCCGTTTTTTGGGCATTTTTGCGGCGGACGAACTTGGGGACGGGACCTTCGGGGGCTTATTTTTGGGCGCGGCTTTGTCCGCGGCCTATTTTTGGCACACGGAGGGCGTTCGCAAAGTCTCGCCCCATTCCGAGTCCGGCGGACGAAGTTGGCCAGCCCCTCCCCCCAAGGCTATAGCCCACCCATTTTTTGGGCATTTTTGCGGCGGACGAACTTGGGGACGGGAACTTCGGGCGCTTGTTTTGGGGCGCGGCTGTGCCCGCGGCCTATTTTTGGCACACGGAGGGAGCTCACAAAGTCTCTCCCCATTCCGAGTCCGGCGGACGAAGTTGGCCAGCCCCTCCCCCCAAGGCTATAGCCCACCCGTTTTTTGGGCATTTTTGCGGCGGACGAACTTGGGGACGGGACGTTCTGGGGCTTATTTTTGGGCGCGGCTGTGATTGCGGCCTATTTTTGGCACACAGAGGGCGCTCGCAAAGTCTCGCCTGATTCCGAGTCCGGCGGACGAAGTTGGCCAGCCCCTCCCCCCAAGGCTATAGCCCACCCGTTTTTTGGGCATTTCTGCGGCGGACGAACTTGGGGACGGGACCTTCGGGGGCTTATTTTTGGGCGCGGCTGTGCCCGCGGCCTATTTTTGGCACACGGAGGGCGCTCACAAAGTCTCATCCCATTCCGAGTCCGGCGGACGAAGTTGGCCAGCCCCTCCCCCTAAGGCTATAGCCCACCCGTTTTTTGGGTATTTTTGCGGCGGACGAACTTGGGGACGGGACCTTCGGGGGCTTATTTTTGGGTGCGACTGCGTCCGCCACCTATTTTTGGCACACAGAGGGCACTCGTAAAGTCTCGCCCCATTCCGAGTCCGGCGGACGAAATTGGCCAGCCCCTCCCCCCAAGGCTATAGCCCACCCGTTTTTTGGGCATTTTTGCGGCGGATGAACTTTGGGACGGGACCTTCGGGGGCTTATTTTTGGGTACGGCTCTGCCAGCGGCCTCTTTTTGGTACACGGAGGGCGTTCGCAAAGTCTCGTCCCATTCCGAGTCCGGCGGACGAAGTGGGCCAGCCCCTCCCCCCAAGGCTATAGCCCACCCATTTTTTGGGCATTTTTGCGGCGGACGAACTTGGGGACGGGACCTTCGGCGGCTTATTTTTGGGCACAGCTGTGCCAGCGGCCTATTTTTGGCACACGGAGGGTGCTCGCAAAGTCTCGCCCCATTCCGAGTCCGGCGGACGAAGTCGGACAGCCCCTCCCCCCAAGGCTATAGCCCACCCGTTTTTTGGGCATTTTTACGGCGGAGGAACTTGGGGATGTGACCTTCGTGGGCTTATTTCTAGGCGCGGCTGTACCCGCGGCCTATTTTTGGCACACAGAGGGTACTCGCAAAGTCTCACGCCATTCCGAGTCCGGCGGACGAAGTGGGCCAGCCCCACCCCCCAAGGCTATAGCCCACCCGTTTTTGTGGCCTTTTTCCGCTGGACGAACTTGGTGCCCCGGCCTTCGGGCAGTTATTTTTGGGCGCGGCTGTGCCCGCGGCCTATTTTTGGCACACGGAGGCCGCTCGCAAAGTCTCGCCCCATTCCGAGTCCGGCAGACAAAGTTGGCCAGCCCCACCCCCCAAGGCTATAGCCCACCCGTTTTTGTGGCCTTTTTCCGCTGGACGAACTTGGCGCCCCGGCCTTCGGGTGGTTATTTTTGGGCACGGCTGTTCCCGCGGCCTATTTTTGGCACACGGAGGCCGCTCGCAAAGTCTCGCACCATTCCGAGTCCAGCGGACGAAGTTGGCCAGCCCCACCCCCAAGGCTTTAGCCCACCCGTTTTTGTGGCCTTTTTCCGCTGGACGAACTTGGCGCCCCGGCCTTCGGACGGTTATTTTTGGGCGCGTCTGTGCCCGAGGCCTATTTTTGGCACACGGAGGCCCCTCGCAAAGTCTCGCGCCATTTTGAGTCCGGCGGACGAAGTTTGCCAGCCCCACCCACCAAGGCTATAGCCCACCTGTTTTTGTGGCCTTTTTCCGCTGGACGAACTTGGCGCCCCGGCCTTCGGGCGGTTATTTTTGGGCGCGGCTGTGCCCGTGGCCTATTTTTGGCACACGGAGGCCGCTCGCAAAGTCTCGCGCCATTCCGAGTCCGGCGGACGAAGTGGGCCAGCCCCACCCCCCAAGGCTATAGCCCACCTGTTTTTGTGGCCTTTTTCCGCTGGACGAATTTGGCGCCCTGGCCTTCGGGCGATTATCTTTGGGCGCGGCTGTACCCGCGGCCTATTTTTGGCACACGGAGGCCGCTCGTAAAGTCTCGCGCCATTCCGAGTCCAGCGGACGAAGTTGGCCAGCCCCACCCCCCAAGGCTATAGCCCACCCGTTTTTGTAGCCTTTTTCCGCTCGACGAACTTGGCGCCCCGGCCTTCGGGGGGTTATTTTTGGTGGCGGCTGTGCCGCGGCCTATTTTTAGCACGTGGAGGCCGCTCAGAAGTCTCGCGCCATTCCGAGTCCCGCGGACGAAGATGGCCAGCCCCACCCCCCAAGGCTATAGCCCACCCGTTTTTGTGGCCTTTTTCCGCTGGATGAACTTGGCGCCCCGGCCTTCGGGCGGTTATTTTTGGATGCGGCTGTGCACGCAGCCTATTTTTGGCACACGGAGGCCGCTCGCAAAGTCTCGCACCATTCCGAGTTCGGCGGACGAAGTTGGCCAGCCCCACCCCCAAGGCTATAGCCCACCCGGTTTTGTGGCCTTTTTCCGCTGGACGAACTTGGCGCCCCGGCCTTCGGGCGGTTATTTTTGGGCGCGGCTGTGCCCGCGGCCTATTTTTGGCACACGGAGGCCCCTCGCAAAGTCCCGCGCCATTTTGAGTCCGGCGGACGAAGTTTTCCAGGCCCACCCCCCAAGGCTATAGCCCACCCGTTTTTGTGGCCTTTTTCCGCTGGTAGAACTTGGCGCCCCGGCCTTTGGGCGGTTATTTTTGGGCGCGGCTCTGGCCGCAGCCTATTTTTTACTCACGGAGGCCGCTAGCAAAGTCTCGCACCATTCCGAGTCCGGCGGAGGAAGTGGGCCAGCCCCACCCCCCAAGGCTATAGCCCACCCATTTTTGTGGCCTTTTTCCGCAGGACGAACTTGGCGCCCCGGCCATCGGGCGGTTATTTTTGGGCGCGGCTGTGCCCGCGGCCTATTTTTTGCACACGGAGGCCGTTCGCAACGTCTCGCGCCATTCCGAGTCCGGCGGACGAAGTGGGCCAGCCCCACCCCCAAGGCTATAGCCCACCCGTTTTTGTGGCCTTTTTCCGCTGGACGAACTTGGCGCCCCGGCCTTCAGGCGGTTATTTTTGGGCACGTTTGTGCCCGCAGTCTATTTTGGGCACACAGAGGCCGCTTGTAAAGTCTCACACCATTCCGAGTCCGGCGGACGAAGTCGGCCAGCCCCACCCCCCAAGGCTATAGCCCACCCGTTTTTGTGGCCTTTTTCCGCTGGACGAACTTGGCGCCCCGGCCTTCGGGTGGTTTTACCTGCCCTCGGCTGTTCCCGCGTCCTATTTTTGGCACACGGAGGCCGCTCGCAAAGTCTCGCGCCATTCCGAGTCCGGCGGACGGTTGGCCAGCCCCACCCCCAAGGCTATAGCCCACCCGTTTTGTGGCCTTTTCCGCTGGACGAACTTGGCGCCCGGCCTTCGGGCGGTTATTTTTGGATGCGGCTGTGCACGCGACCTATTTTTGGCAGTCGGTGGCCGCTCGCAAAGTCTCGCTCCATTCCGAGTCCGCGGACGGTTGGTGTTAGTAATATGCCCTAAAGGCCAATCGAATGGTGTTTGATTGTTTAGGAAATTATTGTATTTGAATAGCATTTTGATATTTATAAATGGCAAAGTTATCTATATTCATATATTAATTTAATGAATATAGTCCAAGAAGTAAAATAGTTAAGGAACACATTCTCGAGTTTGTCAAGAATATGAAACGTGCATCCTTTGTACTATACTTCTAAAATAGTTCCTAGTGGTGGATTTATGATTGGACATTATAAATTCCTATAAACACTAGTATGTGTTATGACTCCTTATGGTATGTGATACTAAAATGGATGGTGAGTTTCATATCATTGACATGAGATGTCAAGTCAAACACATAGGTACTTGTTGAGAGAACAAGTTTACTGAACTTGACCAAATATAGTAAGCCATATGGTTTTGAGTGTTAATGGCTTATTATACATTGTATTAGACACTATGTTTAGTAATGGTCTTTAGACCTGAGGCATAACAGATGTCTTATACATAGACATCTCTGATATGTGAAAGCATAACGATTGATTCCTAATCACGGAAGAGATCTAGCAATAGCTGTCATGGTTGGCTATGTATGAAGACAAGTGTATGGCCAATATGGAATTCATCACTTTGTAATATACAAAAAGGATGTCCCTATGAGATAATATGAATTGGCATGAGAAATCCTTGGCCAAGGTGAAATATATTTGAAGGAGTTCAAATTATATTTTCATGTCAAGTTCATTTAGATTTGTTTTGAGATAAAGCATAAGTGCTTAACATAATAAACCATAATGTGCTTTTCTCCTGGACATGGATGATGAAGAGACCAAGACATAGAGATACAATGGAATAGGTTCTATAGATCCAGCAATTCTTGTTATTTGGATGGTTGTGATATACTGCTAGGTGTCACTCATGACTTGTAGAAACCTTAAGATCAATATTGGTAAAGCGTATTATCAATGCATCTTAAGGTCATTAGAAAAGTTCTAATTGATGACTAAAGAGTTTAGCATCATTTAATGAATAAAGAGTTATCATTAAAATAGTTCTACTACCTTATAACTAAGAACCTAAAAGGTCACACACTAAATAGAAATGAAAAAGGAGTTACTAGAAAATGAGAAGTTAAATTTCCTAATTTTAGGAAAATCAATATTTATATTATAATTCATTAAGAATGAATATATATATAAATATATCTTAAATATGATTTAAGATAGAAATTTAGATGTTCCATAAATAGTTTAAGGAACAAAATAAATTTCGTAAATCCTCCATTAAACATTATATAATATCTAGCACGTAATATGAAAATTTTGGACATGGTCGGGAAATATAATGAGTATGGACTTCTAGTCCAAGTTTGGGTTTAGAATTTTGTTCTTTTTTTGGATATAATATGGATTAAGAGATAGCATTAGAACATGTCACAAAATGAGCCCACATTTAACCATTTGATTTGATCAAATGGGATTAATTAATTAATTACGAAATTAATTAATTTAGCTATTTATTTATTTGATTAAATAATTTATTTAAGTGATAAGATCACTTTCAATAAATAATAGCTAAGTGGGTGGGTCTAGCACATGATAATGTTTGGTGCCATTATTAGAGATAATGGTAGCTTTATTTGGTGGAAGGCATCATCATGAACTAGCATTCATGTTTCTTCATTATCTCTCTCATTTCTAAACGAAATTTCGAGATTCCAAATCCTCTGAACTCCTAGAACATTTCTAAGTGTGGACTAATTAGAGGCATCACAATTGGGGTGCTTTAAGGATCTCAGATCGTGGCAAAACAGAAGCTGTTCGTGCAGAGCTGTGTTTTCTGGACAGTGTTCGTAGCTTGCGGTTTTTCAGTCGCGAAGTCTTTTTCGAAACTGCAAGTGAGGGTGGGGAAAAACTGGCCCACTACAGTTTTCTTTTTGCCAGCCCCACCCCCCAAGGCTATAGCCCACCTGTTTTTGTGGCCTTTTTCCGCTGGACGAATTTGGCGCCCTGGCCTTCGGGCGATTATCTTTGGGCGCGGCTGTACCCGCGGCCTATTTTTGGCACACGGAGGCCGCTCGTAAAGTCTCGCGCCATTCCGAGTCCAGCGGACGAAGTTGGCCAGCCCCACCCCCCAAGGCTATAGCCCACCCGTTTTTGTAGCCTTTTTCCGCTCGACGAACTTGGCGCCCCGGCCTTCGGGTGGTTTTTTTTGGGCGCGGCTGTGCCCGCGGCCTATTTTTAGCACGTGGAGGCCGCTCGTAAAGTCTCGCGCCATTCCGAGTCCGGCGGACGAAGATGGCCAGCCCCACCACCCAAGGCTATAGCCCACCCGTTTTTGTGGCCTTTTTCCGCTGGATGAACTTGGCGCCCCGGCCTTCGGGCGGTTATTTTTGGATGCGGCTGTGCACGCAGCCTATTTTTGGCACACGGAGGCCGCTCGCAAAGTCTCGCACCATTCCGAGTTCGGCGGACGAAGTTGGCCAGCCCCACCCCCAAGGCTATAGCCCACCCGTTTTTGTGGCCTTTTTCCGCTGGACGAACTTGGCGCCCCGGCCTTCGGGCGGTTATTTTTGGGCGCGGCTGTGCCCGCGGCCTATTTTTGGCACACGGAGGCCCCTCGCAAAGTCCCGCGCCATTTTGAGTCCGGCGGACGAAGTTTTCCAGGCCCACCCCCCAAGGCTATAGCCCACCCGTTTTTGTGGCCTTTTTCCGCTGGTAGAACTTGGCGCCCCGGCCTTTGGGCGGTTATTTTTGGGCGCGGCTCTGGCCGCAGCCTATTTTTTACTCACGGAGGCCGCTAGCAAAGTCTCGCACCATTCCGAGTCCGGCGGAGGAAGTGGGCCAGCCCCACCCCCCAAGGCTATAGCCCACCCATTTTTGTGGCCTTTTTCCGCAGGACGAACTTGGCGCCCCGGCCATCGGGCGGTTATTTTTGGGCGCGGCTGTGCCGCGGCCTATTTTTGCACACGGAGGCCGTTCGCAACGTCTCGCGCCATTCCGAGTCCGGCGGACGAAGTGGGCCAGCCCCACCCCCAAGGCTATAGCCCACCCGTTTTTGTGGCCTTTTTCCGCTGGACGAACTTGGCGCCCCGGCCTTCAGGCGGTTATTTTTGGGCACGTTTGTGCCCGCAGTCTATTTTGGGCACACAGAGGCCGCTTGTAAAGTCTCACACCATTCCGAGTCCGGCGGACGAAGTTGGCCAGCCCCACCCCCCAAGGCTATAGCCCACCCGTTTTTGTGGCCTTTTTCCGCTGGACGAACTTGGCGCCCCGGCCTTCGGGTGGTTATTTTTGGGCACGGCTGTTCCCGCGGCCTATTTTTGGCACACGGAGGCCGCTCGCAAAGTCTCGCGCCATTCCGAGTCCGGCGGACGAAGTTGGCCAGCCCCACCCCCCAAGGCTATAGCCCACCCGTTTTTGTGGCCTTTTTCCGCTGGACGAACTTGGCGCCCCGGCCTTCGGGCGGTTATTTTTGGATGCGGCTGTGCACGCGACCTATTTTTGGCACACGGAGGCCGCTCGCAAAGTCTCGCTCCATTCCGAGTCCGGCGGACGAAGTTGGTGTTAGTAATATGCCCTAAAGGCCAATCGAATGGTGTTTGATTGTTTAGGAAATTATTGTATTTGAATAGCATTTTGATATTTATAAAATGGCAAAGTTATCTATATTCATATATTAATTTAATGAATATAGTCCAAGAAGTAAAATAGTTAAGGAACACATTCTCGAGTTTGTCAAGAATATGAAACGTGCATCCTTTGTACTATACTTCTAAAATAGTTCCTAGTGGTGGATTTATGATTGGACATTATAAATTCCTATAAACACTAGTATGTGTTATGACTCCTTATGGTATGTGATACTAAAATGGATGGTGAGTTTCATATCATTGACATGAGATGTCAAGTCAAACACATAGGTACTTGTTGAGAGAACAAGTTTACTGAACTTGACCAAATATAGTAAGCCATATGGTTTTGAGTGTTAATGGCTTATTATACATTGTATTAGACACTATGTTTAGTAATGGTCTTTAGACCTGAGGCATAACAGATGTCTTATACATAGACATCTCTGATATGTGAAAGCATAACGATTGATTCCTAATCACGGAAGAGATCTAGCAATAGCTGTCATGGTTGGCTATGTATGAAGACAAGTGTATGGCCAATATGGAATTCATCACTTTGTAATATACAAAAAGGATGTCCCTATGAGATAATATGAATTGGCATGAGAAATCCTTGGCCAAGGTGAAATATATTTGAAGGAGTTCAAATTATATTTTCATGTCAAGTTCATTTAGATTTGTTTTGAGATAAAGCATAAGTGCTTAACATAATAAACCATTGTGCTTTTCTGGACATGGATGATGAAGAGACCAAGACATAGAGATACAATGGAATAGGTTCTATAGATCCAGCAATTCTTGTTATTTGGATGGTTGTGATATACTGCTAGGTGTCACTCATGACTTGTAGAAACCTTAAGATCAATATTGGTAAAGCGTATTATCAATGCATCTTAAGGTCATTAGAAAAGTTCTAATTGATGACTAAAGAGTTTAGCATCATTTAATGAATAAAGAGTTATCATTAAAATAGTTCTACTACCTTATAACTAAGAACCTAAAAGGTCACACACTAAATAGAAATGAAAAAGGAGTTACTAGAAAATGAGAAGTTAAATTTCCTAATTTTAGGAAAATCAATATTTATATTATAATTCATTAAGAATGAATATATATATAAATATATCTTAAATATGATTTAAGATAGAAATTTAGATGTTCCATAAATAGTTTAAGGAACAAAATAAATTTCGTAAATCCTCCATTAAACATTATATAATATCGAGCACGTAAAATGACCATTTTGGACATGTTCGGGTTCATATATGATTATGGACTTCTAGACCAATTTTGGGTTTAGAATTTTGGGCTTTTATTGGATCTAATATGGATTAAGAGAAAGCATTAGAACATGTCACAAAATGAGCCCACATTTAACCATTTGATTTGATCAAAATGGGGTTAATTAATTAATTACGAAATTAATTAATTTAGCTATTTATTTATTTGATTAAATAATTTATTTAAGTGATAAGATCACTTTCAATAAATAATAGCTAAGTGGGTGGGTCTAGCACATGATAATGTTTGGTGCCATTATTAGAGATAATGGTAGCTTTATTTGGTGGAAGGCATCATCATGAACTAGCATTCATGTTTCTTCATTATCTCTCTCATTTCTAAACGAAATTTCGAGATTCCAAATCCTCTGAACTCCTAGAACATTTCTAAGTGTGGACTAATTAGAGGCATCACAATTGGGGTGCTTTAAGGATCTCAGATCGTGGCAAAACAGAAGCTGTTCGTGCAGAGCTGTGTTTTCTGGACAGTGTTCGTAGCTTGCGGTTTTTCAGTCGTTTTCTCCTACCTCACGAAGTCTTTTTCGAAACTGCAAGTGAGGTAATTAAACTTCAATCTTTCCTCTTGATTTTCATTTTTGAATGAAGCCGATCCGAGGTTTCTAGAGCTTCCGCCGTCCGTTTTAATTTTACTGCACAAAAGTTGCGATTTTACGAACCTCATGGACAAATGTTGTCCTTCAGTTGGCCAGCCCCATCCCCAAGGCTATAGCCCACCCGTTTTTGTGGCCTTTTTCCGCTGGACGAACTTGGCGCCCCGGCCTTCGGGCGGTTATTTTTGGGCGCGGCTGTGCCTATTTTTGGCACACGGAGGCCCCTCGCAAAGTCTCGCGCCATTTTGAGTCCGCGGACGAAGTTTGCCAGCCCCACCCCCAAGGCTATCGCCCACCCATTTTTGTGGCCATTTTCCGCTGGACGAACTTGGCGCCCCGGCCTACGTGCGGTTATTTTTGGTCACGGAGGCCGCTCGCAAAGTCTCGCGCCATTCCGAGTCCGGCGGACGAAGTTGGCCAGCCCCACCCCCCAAGGCTATAGCCCACCCGTTTTTGTGGCCTTTTCCGCTGGACGAACTTGGCGCCCCGGCCTTCGGGCGGTTATTTTTGGGCGCGGCTGTGCCCGCGGCCTATTTTTGGCACACGGAGGCCGCTCGCAAAGTCACGCGACATTCCGAGTCCGGCGGACGAAGTTGGCCAGCCCCACCCCCCAAGGCTATAGCCCACCCGTTTTTGTGGCCTTTTTCCGCTGGACGAACTTGGCGCCCCGGCCTTCGGGCGGTTATTTTTGGGCGCGGCTGTGCCCGCGGCCTATTTTTGGCACATGGAGGCCGCTCGCAAAGTCTCGCGCCACTCCGAGACCGGCGGACGAAGTTGGCCAGCCCCACCCCCCAAGGCTATAGCCCACCCGTTTTTGTGGCCTTTTTCCGCTGGACGAACTTGGCGCCCCGGCCTTCGGGCGGTTATTTTTTGGCGCGGCTGTGCCCGTGGCCTATTTTTGGCACACGGAGGCTGCTCGTAAATTCTCGCGCCATTCCGAATCCGGCGGACGAAGGTGGCCAGCCCCACCCCCCAAGGCTATAAAGCCCACCCGTTTTTGTGGCCTTTATCCGCTGGACGAACTTGGCGCCCCGACCTTCGGGTGGTTATTTTTGGGCTCGGCTGTGCTCGTGGCCTATTTTTGGCACACGGAGGCCGCTCGCAAAGTCTCGCGCCATTCCGAGTCCGGCGGATGAAGTTGTCCAGCCCCACCCCCCAAGGCTATAGCCCACCCATTTTTTTGGCCTTTTTCCGCTGGATGAACTTGGCGCCCCGCCCTTTGGGTGGTTATTTTTGGGCGCGGCTGTGCCCGCGGCCTATTTTTGGCACACAGAGGCCGCTCGCAAAGTCTCGCGCCATTCCGAGTCCGGCGGACGAAGTTGGCCAGCCCCACCCCCCAAGGCTATAGCCCACCCGTTTTTGTGGCCTTTTTCCGCTGGACGAACTTGGCGCCCCGGCCTTCGGGCGGTTATTTTTGGGCGCGGCTGTGCCCGAGGCCTATTTTTGGCACACGGAGGCTGCTCGTAAATTCTCGCGCCATTCCGAATCCGGCGGACGAAGGTGGCCAGCCACACCCCCCAAGGCTATAGCCCACCCATTTTTGTGGCCTTTATCCGCTGGACGAACTTGGCGCCCCGGCCTTCGGGTGGTTATTTTTGGGTTCGGCTGTGCGCGCGGCCTATTTTTGGCACACGGAGGCCACTCGCAAAGTCTCGTACCATTCCGAATCCGGCGGACGAAGGTGGCCAGCCCCACCCCCCAAGGCTATAGCCCACCCGTTTTTGTGGCCTTTATCCGCTGGACGAACTTGGCGCCCCGACCTTCGGGTGGTTATTTTTGGGCTCGGCTGTGCTCGTGGCCTATTTTTGGCACACGGAGGCCGCTCGCAAAGTCTCGCGCCATTCCGAGTCCGGCGGATGAAGTTGTCCAGCCCCACCCCCCAAGGCTATAGCCCACCCATTTTTTTGGCCTTTTTCCGCTGGATGAACTTGGCGCCCCGCCCTTTGGGTGGTTATTTTTGGGCGCGGCTGTGCCCGCGGCCTATTTTTGGCACACAGAGGCCGCTCGCAAAGTCTCGCGCCATTCCGAGTCCGGCGGACGAAGTTGGCCAGCCCCACCCCCCAAGGCTATAGCCCACCCGTTTTTGTGGCCTTTTTCCGCTGGATGAACTTGGCGCCCCGCCCTTTGGGTGGTTATTTTTGGGCGCGGCTGTGCCCGCGCCCTATTTTTGGCACACGGAGGCCGCTCGCAAAGTCTCACGCCATTCCGAGTCCGGCGGACGAAGTTGGCCAGCCCCACCCCCCAAGGCTATAGCCCACCCGTTTTTGTGGCCATTTTCCGCTGGACGAACTTGGCGCCCCGGCCTTTGGGCGGTTATTTTTGGGCGCGGCTGTGCCCGAGGCCTAGTTTTGTCACATTGAGGCCGCTTGTAAAGTCTCGCACCATTCCGAGTCCGGCGGACGAAGTGTTCCTGCCCCACCCCCCACGGCTATAGCCCACCCGTTTTTGTGGCCTTTTTCCGCTGGACGAACTTGGCGCCCCAGCCTTCGGGCGGTTATTTTTGGGCGCGGCTGTGCCCGCGGCCTATTTTTGGCTCACGGAGGCCGCTCGCAAAGTCTCGCGCCATTCCGAGTCCGGCGGACGAAGTTGGCCAGCCCCACCCCCCAAGGCTATAGCCCACCCGTTTTTGTGGCCTTTTTCCGCTGGACGAACTTGGCGCCCCGGCCTTCGGGCGGTTATTTTTGGGCGCGGCTGTGCCCGAGGCCTAGTTTTGGCCCACTGAGGCCGCTTGTAAAGTCTCGCACCATTCCGAGTCCGGCGGACGAAGTGTTAAAGCCCCACCCCCCAAGGCTATAGCCCACCCGTTTTTGTGGCCTTTTTCCGCAGGACGAACTTGGCGCCCCGGCCTTCGGGCGGTTATTTTTGGGCGCGGCTGTGCCCGAGGCCTAGTTTTGGCACACTGAGGCCGCTTGTAAAGTCTCGCACCATTCCGAGTCCGGCGGACGAAGTGTTAAAGCCCCACCCCCCAAGGCTATAGCCCACCCGTTTTTGTGGCCTTTTTCCGCTGGACGAACTTGGCGCCCCGGCCTTCGGGCGGTTATTTTTGGGCACGGCCATGCCCGCGGCCTATTTTTTGCACACAGAGGCTGATCGCAAAGTCTCGCGCCATTCTGAGTACGGCGGACGAAGTGGGCCAGCCCCACCCCCCAAGGCTATAGCCCACCCGTTTTTGTGGCCTTTTTCCGCTGGACAAACATGGCGCCCCGGCCTTCGGGAGGTTATTTTTGGACGCGGCTGTGCCCGCGGCCTATTTTTGGAACACGGAGGCCGTTCCCAAAGTCTCGCGCCATTCCGAGTCCGGCGGACGAAGTTGGCCAGCCCCACGCCCCAAGGCTATAGCACACCCGTTTTTGTGGCCTTTTTCCGCTGGACGAACTTGGCGCCCCGGCCTTCGGGCGGTTATTTTTGGGCGCGGCTGTGCCCGCGGCCTATTTTTTGCACACGGAGGCCGCTCGCAAAGTCTCGCGCCATTCCGAGTCCGGCGGACGAAGTGTTCCAGCCCCACCCCCCAAGGCTATAGCACACCCGTTTTTGTGGCCTTTTTCAGCTGGACGAACTTGGCGCCCCAGCCTTCGGGCGGTTATTTTTGGGCGCAGCTGTGCCCGCGGCCTATTTTTGGCTCACGGAGGCCGCTCGTAAAGTCTCGCGCTATTCCGAATCCGGCGGACGAAGTTGGCCAGCCCCACCCCCCAAGGCTATAGCCCACCCGTTTTTGTGGCCTTTATCCGCTGGACGAACTTGGCGCCCCGGCCTTCGGGTGGTTATTTTTGGGTTCGGCTGTGCTCGCGGCCTATTTTTGGCACACGGAGGCCGCTCGCAAAGTCTCGTACCATTCCGAGTCCGGCGGATGAAGTTGTCCAGCCCCACCCCCCAAGGCTATACCCCACCCGTTTGTTTGCCCTTTTTCCGCTGGATGAACTTGGCGCCCCGCCCTTTGGGTGGTTATTTTTGGGCGCGGCTGTGCCCGCACCCTATTTTTGGCACACGGAGGCCGCTCGCAAAGTCTCACGCCATTCCGAGTCCGGCGGACGAAGTTGGCCAGCCCCACCCCCCAAGGCTATAGCCCACCCGTTTTTGTGGCCTTTTTCCGCTGGTCGAACTTGGCGCCCCGGCCTTCGGGCGGTTATTTTTGGGCGCGGCTGTGCCCGAGGCCTAGTTTTGGCACACTGAGGCCGCTTGTAAAGTCTCGCACCATTCCGAGTCCGGCGGACGAAGTGTTCCAGCCCCACCCCCCAAGGGTATAGCCCATCCGTTTTTGTGGCCTTTTTCCGCTGGACGAACTTGGCGCCCCAGCCTTCGGGCGGTTATTCTTGGGCGCGGCTGTGTCAGATACCGAATTTTGGCACACGGAGTCCGCTCGCAAAGTCTCGCGCCATTCCGAGTCCGGCGGACGAAGTTGGCCAGACCCACCCCCCAAGGCTATAGCCCACCCGTTTTTGTGGCCTTTTTCCGCTGGACGAACTTGGCGCCCCGGCCTTCGGGCGGTTATTTTTGGGCGCGGCTGTGCCCGAGGCCTAGTTTTGGCACACTGAGGCCGCTTGTAAAGTCTCGCACAATTCCGAGTCCGGCGGACGAAGTGTTAAAGCCCCACCCCCCAAGGCTATAGCCCACCCGTTTTTGTGGCCTTTTTCCGCTGGACGAACTTGGCGCCCCAGCCTTCGGGCGGTTATTTTTGGGCGCGGCTGTGCCCGCGGCCTATTGTTGGAACACGGAGGCCGCTCGCAAAGTCTTGCGCCATTCCGAGTCCGGCGGACGAAGTTGGCCAGCCCCACGCCCCAAGGCTATAGCACACCCGTTTTTGTGGCCTTTTTCCGCTGGACGAACTTGGCGCCCCGGCCTTCGGGCGGTTATTTTTGGGCACGGCCATGCCCGCGGCCTATTTTTTGCACACGGAGGCCGCTCGCAAAGTCTCACGCCATTCCGAGTACGGCGGACGAAGTGGGCCAGCCCCACCCCCCAAGGCTATAGCCCACCCGTTTTTGTTGCCTTTTTCCGCTGGACAAACATGGCGCCCCGGCCTTCGGGCGGTTATTTTTGGACGCGGCTGTGCCCGCGGCCTATTTTTGGAACACGGAGGCCGCTCGCAAAGTCTCGCGCCATTCCGAGTCCGGCGGACGATGTGGGCCAGCCCCACCCCCCAAGGCTATAGCCCACCCGTTTTTGTGGCCTTTTTCCGCTGGACGAACCTGGCGCACCGGCCTTCGGGCGGTTATTTTTGGACGTGGCTGTGCCCGCGGCCTATTTTTGGAACACAGAGGCCGCTCACAAAGTCTCGCGCCATTCCGAGTCCGGCGGACGAAATTGGCCAGCCCCACGCCCCAAGGCTATAGCACACCCGTTTTTGTGGCCTTTCTCCGCTGGACGAACTTGGCGCCCCGGCCTTCGGGCGGTTATTTTTGGGCGCAGCTGCGCCCGCATCTATTTTTTGTACACGGAGGCCGTTCGCAAAGTCTCGCGCCATTCCGAGTCCGGCGGACGAAGTTGGCCAGCCCCACCCCCCAAGGCTATAGCGCACCTGTTTTTGTCTCCTTTTTCCGCTGGACGAATTTGGCGCCCTGGCCTTCGGGCGGTTATTTTTTGGCGCGGCTTTGTCCGCGGCCTATTTTTTGCACACGGAGGCCACCGGCAAAGTCTCGTGCCATTCCGAGTCCGGCGGACGAAGTAGGCCAGCCCCACCCCCCAAGTCTATAGCCCACCCGTTTTTGTGCCCTTTTTCCGCTGGACGAACTTCGCGCCCCGGCCTTCGGGCGGTTGTTTTTGGGCGCGGCTACGCCCACGGCCTATTTTTGGCACACGGAGGCCGCTCGCAAAGTCTCGCGCCATTCCGAGTCCGGCGGACGAAGTTGGCCAGCCCCACGCCCCAAGGCTATAGCACACCCGTTTTTGTGGCCTTTTTCCGCTGGACGAACTTGGCGCCCCGGCCTTCGGGCGGTTATTTTTGGGCTCGGCTGTGCCCGTGGCCTATTTTTTGCACACGGAGGCCGCTCGCAAAGTCTCGCGCCATTCCGAGTCCGGCGGACGATGTGGGCCAGCCCCACCCCCCAAGGCTATAGCCCACCCGTTTTTTTGGCCTTTTTCCGCTGGGTGAACTTGGCGCCCCGCCCTTCGGGTGATTATTTTTGGGCGCGGCTGTGTCCGCGGCCTATTTTTGGCACACGGAGGCCGCTCGCAAAGTCTCGTGCCATTCCGAGTCCGGCGGACGAAGTTGGCCAGCCCCACGCCCCAAGGCTATAGCACACCCGTTTTTGTGGCCTTTTTCCGCTGGACGAACTTCGCGCCCCAGCCTTCGGGCGGTTATTTTTCGGCGCGGCTGTGCCCGCGGCCTATTTTTGGTACACGGAGGCTGCTCGCAAAGATCCGTGCTATTCCGAGTCCGGCGGACAAAGTTGGCCAGCCCCACCCCCCAAGACTATAGCCCACCCGTTTTTGTGGCCTTTTTCCGCTGGACGAACCTGGCGCCCCGGCCTTCGGGCGGTTATTTTTGGACGTGGCTGTGCCCGCGGCCTATTTTTGGAACACGGAGGCCGCTCACAAAGTCTCGCGCCATTCCGAGTCCGGCGGACGAAATTGGCCAGCCCCACGCCCCAAGGCTATAGCACACCCGTTTTTGTGGCCTTTTTCCGCTGGACGAACTTGGCGCCCCGGCCTTCGGGCGGTTATTTTTGGGCGCGGCTGCGCCCGCATCTATTTTTTGTACACGGAGGCCGTTCGCAAAGTCTCGCGCCATTCCGAGTCCGTCGGACGAAGTTGGCCAGCCCCACCCCCCAAGGCTATAGCGCACCTGTTTTTGTCTCCTTTTTCCGCTGGACGAATTTGGCGCCCTGGCCTTCGGGCGGTTATTTTTTGGCGCGGCTTTGCCCGCGGCCTATTTTTTGCACACGGAGGCCACCGGCAAAGTCTCGTGCCATTCCGAGTCCGGCGGACGAAGTAGGCCAGCCCCACCCCCCAAGTCTATAGCCCACCCGTTTTTGTGCCCTTTTTCCGCTGGACGAACTTCGCGCCCCGGCCTTCGGGCGGTTGTTTTTGTGCGCGGCTGTGCCCACGGCCTATTTTTGGCACACGGAGGCCGCTCGCAAAGTCTCGCGCCATTCCGAGTCCGGCGGACAAAGTTGGCCAGCCCCACCCCCCAAGGCTATAGCCCACCCGTTTTTGTGGCCTTTTTCCGCTGGACGAACTTGGCGCCCCGGCCTTCGGGCGGTTATTTTTGGGCGCGGCTGTTCCCACGGCCTATTTTTGGCACACGGAGGCCGGTCGCAATGTCTCGCGCCATTCCAAGTCCGGCGGACGAACTTGGCCAGCCCCACCCCCCAAGGCTATAGCCCACCGGTTTTTGTGGCCTTTTTCCGCTGGACGAACTTGGCGCCCCGGCCTTCGGGGGGTTTTTTTTGGGCGCGGCTGTGCCCACGGCCTATTTTTGGCACACGGAGGCCACTCGCAAAGTCTCGCACAATTCCGAGTCCGGCGGACGAAGTTGGCCAGCCCCACCCCCCAAGGCTATAGCCCACCCGTTTTTTTGGCCTTTTTCCGCTGGACGAACTTGGCGCCCCGGCCTTCGGGCTGTTATTTTTTGGTGCGTTTGTGCCCGCGGCCTATTTTTGGCACACGGAGGACGATCGCAAAGACACGCACCATTCCGATTCTGGCGGACGAAGTCGGCCAGCCCCACCCCGCAAGGCTATAGCCCACCCGTTTTTGTGGCCTTTTTCCGCTGGACGAACTTGGCGCCCCGGCCTTCGGGCGGTTACTTTTGGGCGCGGCTGTGCCCGCGGCCCATTTTTGGCACACGGACGCCGCTCATAAAGTCTCGCACCATTCCGAGTCCGGCGGACGAAGTTGGCCAGCCCCACCCCCCAAGGCTATAGCCCACCCGTTTTTGTGGCCTTTTTCCGCTGGACGAACTTGGCGCCCCGGCCTTCGGGCGGTTATTTTTGGGCGCGGCTTTGCCCGCGGCCCATTTTTGGTACACGGAGGCCACTCGCAAAGTCTCGCGCCATTCCGAGTCCGGCGGACGAAGTTGTCCAGCCTCAACCCCCAAGGCTATAGCCCACCCGTTTTTGTGGCCTTTTTCCGCTGGACGAACTTCGCGCCCCGGCCTTCGGGCGGTTATTTTTGGGCACGGCTGCACCCGTGACTATTTTTGGTACACGGAGGCCGTTCGCAAAGTCTCGCGGCATTCCGAGTCCGGCGGACGAAGTGGGCCAGCCCCACCCCCAAGGCTATAGCCCACCCGTTTTTGTGGCCTTTTTCCGCTGGACGAACACGGCGGCCCTGCGTTCGGGCGGTTATTTTTGGGCGCGGCTGTGCCCGCGGCCTATTTTTGGCACACGTAGGCCGCGGCAAAGTCTCGCGCCATTCCAAGTCCGGCGGACGGTTGGCCAGCCCCACCCCCAAGTCTATAGCCCACCCGTTCTTGTGGCCTTTTACCGCTGGACGAACTTGGCGCCCCGGCCTTCGGGCTGTTATTTTTTGGTGCGTTTGTGCCCGCGGCCTATTTTTGGCACACGGAGGACGATCGCAAAGACACGCACCATTCCGATTCTGGCGGACGAAGTCGGCCAGCCCCACCCCGCAAGGCTATAGCCCACCCGTTTTTCTGGCCTTTTTCCACTGGACGAACTTGGCGCCCCGGCCTTCGGGCGTTATTTTTGGGCGCGGCTGTGCCCGCGGCCCATTTTTGGCACACGGAGGCCGCTCATAAAGTCTCGCACCATTCCGAGTCCGGCGGACGAAGTTGGCCAGCCCCACCCCCCAAGGCTATAGCCCACCCGTTTTTGTGGCCTTTTTCCGCTGGACGAACTTGGCGCCCCGGCCATCGGGCGTTATTTTTGGACGCGGCTGTGCCCGCGGCCCATTTTTGGCACACGGAGGCCGCTCATAAAGTCTCGCACCATTCCGAGTCCGGCGGACGAAGTTGGCCAGCCCCACCCCCCAAGGCTATAGCCCACCCGTTTTTGTGGCCTTTTTCCGCTGGACGAACTTGGCGCCCCGGCCTTCGGGCGGTTATTTTTGGGCGCGGCTTTGCCCGCGGCCCATTTTTGGTACACGGAGGCCACTCGCAAAGTCTCGCGCCATTCCGAGTCCGGCGGACGAAGTTGGCCAGCCCCACCCCCCAAGGCTATAGCCCACCCGTTTTTGTGGCCTTTTTCCGCTGGACGAACTTGGCGACCCGGCCTTTGGGCGGTTATTTTTGGGCGCGGCTGTACCCACGGCCTATTTTTGGCACACGGAGGCCGCTCGCAATGGTTCGCGCCATTCCAAGTCCGGCGGACGAACTTCGCGGCCCGGCCTTCGGGCGGTTATTTTTGGGCGCGGCTGCACCCGCGACTTTTTTTGGTACACGGAGGCCGTTCGCAAAGTCTCGCACCATTCCGAGTCCGGCGGACGAAGTGGGCCAGCCGCACCCCCCAAGGCTATAGCCCACCCGTTTTTGTGGCCTTTTTCCGCTGGACGAACTTGGCGCCCCGGCCTTCGGGCGGTTATTTTTGGGCTCGGCTGTGCCCGCGTCCTATTTTTGGCACACGGAGGCCGCTCGCAAAGTCTCGCACCATTCTGAGTCCGGCGGACGAAGTTGGCCAGTCCCACCCCCCAAGGCTATAGCCCACCCGTTTTTTTGGCCTTTTTCCGCTGGACGAACATGGCGCCCCGCACTGGTGGTTATTTTTGGCGCGGCTGTGCCTGCGCCCTATTTTTGGCACACGGAGGCCCCTTGCAAAGTCTCGCCCCATTCCGAGTCCGGCGGACAAAGTTGGCCAGCCCCACCCCCCAAGGCTATAGCCCACCCATTTTTGTGGCCTTTTTCCGCTGGACGAACATGGCGCCCCGGCCTTCGGGTGGTTATTTTTGGGCGCGTCTGTGCCCACGGCCTATTGTTGGCACACGGAGGACGCTCGCAAAGTCTCGCGCCATTCCGAGTCCGGCGGACGAAGTGTTCCAGCCCCACCCCCCAAGGCTATAGCCCACCCGTTTTTGTGGCCTTTTTCCGCTGGACGAACTTGGCGCCCCGGCCTTCGGGAGGTTATTTTTGGGCGTGGCTGTGCCCGCGGCCTATTTTTGGCACACGGAGGCCTCCGGCAAAGTCTCACGCCATTCCGAGTCCGGCGGACGAAGTCGGCCAACCCCACCCCCCAAGGCTATAGCCCACCCGTGTTTGTGGACTTTTTCCGCTGGACGAACATGGCACCCCGGCCTTCGGGCAGTTATTTTTGGGCGCGGCTGTGCCCGCGGCCTATTTTGGCACAAGGAGGCTGCTCATAAAGTCTCGCTCCATTCCGAATCCGGCGGACGAAGTTGGCCAGCCTCACCCCCAAAGGCTATAGCCCACCCGTTTTTGTGGCCTTTTTCCGCTGGACGAACTTGGCGCCCCTGCCTTCGGGCAGTTATTTTTGGGCGCGGCTGTGCCCGTGGCCTATTTTTGGCACACGGAGGCCGCTCGCAAAGTCTCGCGCCATTCCGAGTCCGGCGGACGAAGTTGTCCAGCCCCACCCCCCAAGGCTATAGCCCACCCGTTTTTTTAGCCTTTTTCCGCTGGACGAACTTGGCGCCCCGGCCTTCGGGCGGTTATTTTTGGGTGCGGCTGTGCCCGCGGCCTATTTTTGGCACACGGACCCCGCTCGTAAAGTCTCGCGCCATTCCGAGTCCGGCGGACGAAGTGGGCCAGCCCCACCCCCCAAGGCTATAGCCCACCTGTTTTTGTCTCCTTTTTCAGCTGGACGAATTTGGCGCCCTGGCCTTCGGGCGGTTATTTTTGGGCGCGGCTGTTCCCGCGGCCTATTTTTTGCACACGGAGGCTGCCGGCAAAGTCTCGCGCCATTCCGAGTCCGGCGGACGAAGTTGGCCAGCCCCACCCCCCAAGTCTATAGCCCACCCGTTTTTGTGGCCTTTTTCCGCTGGACGAACTTGGCGCCCCGGCCTTCGGTCGGTTGTTTTTTTGGCACGGCTGTGCCCGCGTCCTATTTTTGGCACAAGGAGGCTGCTCGTAAAGTCTCGCGCCATTCCGAGTCCGGCGGACGAAGTTGGCCAGCCCCACCCCCCAAATCTATAGCCCACCCGTTTTTGTGGCCTTTTTCCGCTGGACGAACTTCGCGCCCCGGCCTTCGGGTGGTTATTTTTGGCCGCGGCTGTGCCCGCGGCCTATTTTTGGCACACGGAGGCCGCTCGCAAAGTCTCGCGCCATTCCGACTCCGGCGGACGAAGTTGGCCAGCCCAACCCCCAAGGCTATAGCCCACCCGTTTTTGAGGCCTTTTTCCGCTGGACGAATTTGGCGCCCGGCCTTCGGTCGGTTGTTTTTTGGCGCGGCTGTGCCCGTGTCCTATTTTTGGTACAAGGAGGCTGCTCGTAAAGTCTCGCGCCATTCCGAGTCCGGCGGACGAAGTTGGCCAGCCCCACCCCCCAAATCTATAGCCCACCCGTTTTTGTGGCCTTTTTCCGCTGGACGAACTTCGCGCCCCGGCCTTCGGGTGGTTATTTTTGGCCGCGGCTGTGCCCGCGGCCTATTTTTGGCACACGGAGGCCGTTCGCAAAGTCTCGCGCCATTCCGACTCCGGCGGATGAAGTTGGCCAGCCCCACCCCCCAAGGCCCACCAGTTTTTGTGGCCTTTTTCCGCTGGACGAACTTGGCGCCCCGGCCTTCGGGCGGTTATATTTGGGCGCCGCTGTGCCCGCGGCCTATATTTGGCACACGGAGGCCGCTCACAAAGTCTCGCGCCATTCCGACTCCGGCGGACGAAGTTGGCCAGCCCAACCCCCAAGGCTATAGCCCACCCGTTTTTGTGGTCTTTTTCTGCTGGACGAACTTGGCACCCCGGCCTTCGGGAGGTTATTTTTGGGCGCGGCTGTGCCCGCGGCCTATTTTTGGCACACGGAGACCACTCGCAAAGTCTCGCGCCATTCCGAGTCCGGCGGACGAAGTGGGCCAGGCCCACCCCCCAAGGCTATAGCCCACCCGTTTTTGTGGCCTTTTTTCGCTGGACGAACTTGGCGCCCCGGCCTTCGGGCGGTAATTTTTGGGCGCGGCTGTGCCCGCGGCCTATTTTTAGCACACGGAGGACGATCGCAAAGACACGCACCATTCCGATTCTGGCGGACGAAGTCGGCCAGCCCCACCCCGCAAGGCTATAGCCCACCCGTTTTTGTGGCCTTTTTCCGCTGGACGAACTTGGCGCCCCGGCCTTCGGGCGTTATTTTTGGGCGCGGCTGTGCCCGCGGCCCATTTTTGGCACACGGAGGCCGCTCATAAAGTCTCGCACCATTCCGAGTCCGGCGGACGAAGTTGGCCAGCCCCACCCCCCAAGGCTATAGCCCACCCGTTTTTGTGGCCTTTTTCCGCTGGACGAACTTGGCGCCCCGGCCTTCGGGCGGTTATTTTTGGGCGCAGCTTTGCCCGCGGCCCATTTTTGGTACACGGAGGCCACTCGCAAAGTCTCGCGCCATTCCGAGTCCGGCGGACGAACTTCGCGGCCCGGCCTTCGGGCGGTTATTTTTGGGCGCGGCTGCACCCGCGACTTTTTTTGGTACACGGAGGCCGTTCGCAAAGTCTCGCACCATTCCGAGTCCGCGGACGGTGGGCCAGCCGCACCCAAGGCTATAGCCCACCCGTTTTTGTGGCCTTTTTCCGCTGGACGAACTTGGCGCCCCGGCCTTCGGGCGGTTATTTTTGGACGCGGCTGTGCCCGTGGCCTATTTTTGGCACACGGAGGCCGCTCGTAAAGTCTCGCACCATTCCGAGTCCGGCGGACGAAGTGGGCCAGCCCCACCCCCCAAGGCAATAGCCCACCCGTTTTTTTGGCCTTTTTCCGCTGGATGAACTTGGCGCCCCGCACTTCGGGTGGTTATTTTTGGGCGCGGCTGTGCCCGCGGCCCATTTTTGGCACACGGAGGCCGCTCATAAAGTCTCGCACCATTCCGAGTCCGGCGGACGAAGTTGGCCAGCCCCACCCCCCAAGGCTATAGCCCACCCGTTTTTGTGGCCTTTTTACGCTGGACGAACTTGGCGCCCCGGCCTTCGGGCGGTTATTTTTGGGCGCGGCTGTGCCCGCGGCCTATTTTTGGCACACGGTGGCCGCTCGCAAAGTCTCGTGCCATTCCGAGTCCGGCGGACGAAGTTGGCCAGCCCCACCCCGCAAGGCTATAGCCCACCCGTTTTTGTGGCCTTTTTACGCTGGACGAACTTGGCGCCCCGGCCTTCGGGCGGTTATTTTTGGGCGCGGCTGTGCCCACGGCCCATTTTTGGTACACGGAGGCCGCTCGCAAAGTCTCGCGCCATTCCGAGTCCGGCGGACGAAGTTGGCCAGCCCCACCCCCCAAGGCTATAGCCCACCCGTTTTTGTGGCCTTTTTCCGCTGGACGAACTTGGCGCCCCGGCCTTTGGGCGGTTATTTTTGGGTGCAGCTATGCCCGCAGCCTATTTTTGGTACACGGAGGCCGCCCGCAAAGTCTCACGCCATTCTTAGTCCGGCGGACGAAGTGGGCCAGCCCCACCCCCCAAGTCTATAGCCCACCCGTTTTTGTGGCCTTTTTCCGCTGGACGAACTTGGCGCCCCGGCCTTTGGGCGGTTATTTTTGGGCGCGGCTGTGCCCGCGGCCTAGTTTTGGTACACGGAGGCCGCTCGAAAAGTCTCGCGCCATTCCGAGTCCGGCGGACGAAGTTGGCCAGCACCACCCCCCAAGGCTATAGCCCACCCGTTTTTGTGGCCTTTTTCCGCTGGACGAACTTGGCGCCCCGGCCTTCGGGCGGTTATTTTTGGACGCGGCCATGCCCGCGGCCTATTTTTGGCACACGGAGGCCGCTCGTAAAGTCTCGCGCCATTCCGAGTCCGACGGACGAAGTGGGCCGGCCCCACCCCCCAAGGCTATAGCCCACCCGTTTTTGTAGCCTTTTTCCGCTGGACGAACTTGGTGCCCCGGCCTTCGGGCGGTTATTTTTGGGCGCGGCTGTGCCCGCGGCCTATTTTTGGCACACGGTGGCCGCTCGCAAAGTCTCACGCCATTCCGAGTCCGGCGGACGAAGTTGGCCAGCCCCACCCCGCAAGGCTATAGCCCACCCGTTTTTGTGGCCTTTTTACGCTGGACGAACTTGGCGCCCCGGCCTTCGGGCGGTTATTTTTGGGCGCGGCTGTGCCCGCGGCCCATTTTTGGTACACGGAGGCCGCTCGCAAAGTCTCGCGCCGTTCCGAGTCCGGCGGACGAAGTTGGCCAGCCCCACCCCCCAAGGCTATAGCCCACCCGTTTTTGTGGCCTTTGTCCGCTGGACGAACTTGGCTCCCCGGCCTTCGGGCGGTTATTTTTGGCCGCGGCTGTTCACGCGGCCTATTTTTGGTACACGGAGGCCACTCGCAAAGTCTCGCGCCATTCTGAGTCCGGCGGACGAAGTGGGCCAGCCCCACCCCCCAAGGCTATAGCCCACCCGTTTTTGTGGCCTTTTTCCGCTGGACGATCTTGGCGCCCTAGCCTTCGGGCGGTTATTTTTGGGCGCGGCTGTGCATGCGGCCTATTTTTTCCACACGTAGGCCCCTCACAAAGTCTCATGCCATTCCTAGTCCGGCGGACGAAGTTGGCAAGCCCCACCCCTCAAGGCTATAGCCCACCCGTTTTTGTGGCCTTTTTCCGCTGGACGATCTTGGCGCTCCGGCCTTCGGGCGGTTATTTTTGGACGCGGCTGTGCCCGCAGCCTATTTTTGGTACACGGAGGCCGCTCGCAAAGTCTCGCGCCATTCTGAGTCCGGCGGACGAAGTGGGCCAGCCCCACCCCCCAAGGCTATAGCCCACTCGTTTTTGTGGCCTTTTTCCGCTGGACGAACTTGGCGCCCCGGCCTTTGGGCTGTTATTTTTGGGCGCGGCTGTTCCCGCGACATACTTTTGGTACACGGAGGCCGCTCGCAAAGTCTCGCGCCATTCTGAGTCCGGCGGACGAAGTTGGCCAGCCCCACTCCCCAAGGCTATAGCCCACCCGTTTTTGTGGCCTTTTTCCGCTGGACGAACTTGGCGCCCCGGCCTTCGGGCGGTTACTTTTGGGCGCGGCCGTGCCCGCGGCCTATTTTTTGCACACGGAGGCCGCTCGCAACGTCTCGCGCCATTCTGAGTCCGGCAGACGAAGTTGGCCGGCCCCACCCCCAAAGGCTATAGCCCACCCGTTTTTGTGGCCTTTTTCCGCTGGACGAACTTGGCGCCCCGGCCTTCGGGCAGTTATTTTTGTACGCGGCCGTGCCCGCGGCCTATTTTTGGCACACGGAGGCCGCTCGCAAAGTCTCGCGCCATTCCGAGTCCGACGGACGAAGTGGGCAGGCCCCACCCCCCAAAGCTATAGCCCACCCGTTTTTGTGGCCTTTTTCCGCTGGACGAACTTGGCGCCCCGGCCTTTGGGCGGTTATTTTTGGGCGCGGCTGTGCCCGCGGCCTATTTTTGGTACACGGAGGCCGCTCGCAAAGTCTCGCGCCATTCCGAGTCCGGCGGACGAAGTTGGCCAGCCCCACCCCACAAGGCTATAGCCCACCCGTTTTTGTGGCCTTTTTCCGCTGGACGAACTTGGCGCCCCGGCCTTTAGGCGGTTATTTTTGGGTGCGGCTGTACCTGCAGCCTATTTTTGGCACACGGAGGTCGCTCATAAAGTCGCGCTCCATTACGAGTCCGTCGGACGAAGTTGGCCAGCCCACCGCCCAAGGCTATAGCCATCCCCCTTTTTTTGGCCTTTTTCCGCCGGACGAACTTGGCGCCCCGGCCTTCGGGCTGTTATTTTTGGGTGCGGCTGTGCCCGCGGCCTATATTTAGCACATGGAGGCCGCTCCCAAAGTCTCGCGCCATTTCGAGTCCGGCGGACGAAGTTGGCCCGCCCCACCCCCCAAGGCTATAGCCCACCCGTTTTTGTGGCCTTTTTCCGCTGGACGAACTTGGCGCCCCAGCTTTCGGGCAGTTATTTTTGGGCGCGGCTATGCCCACGGTCTATTTTTGGCACACAGAGGCCACTTGCAAAGTCTTGCGCCATCCCGAGTCCGGCGGACGAAGTTGGCCAGCCCCACCCCCCAAGGCTATAGCCCACCCGTTTTTGTGGCTTTTTTCCGCTGGACGAACTTGGCGCCCCGGCCTTCGGTTTGTTATTTTTGGGTGCGGCTGTGTCCGCGGCCTATTTTTGGCCCACGGTGGCTATTCGCAAAGTCTCGGGCCATTCCGAGTCCGGCGGACGAAGTTAGGCCAGCCCCACCCCCCAAGGCTATAGCCCACCCGTTTCTGTGGCCTTTTTCCGCTGGACGAACTTGGCGCTCCGGCCTTTGGGCGGTTATTTTTGGGCACAGCTATGCCCACAGCCTATTTTTGGCACATGGAGGCCGCCCACAAAGTCTCGCGCCATTCCCAATCCGGCGGACGAAGTTGGCCAACCCCACCCCCCAAGGCTATAGACCACCCGTTTTTGTGGCCTTTTTCCGCTGGACGAACTTGGCGCCACGGCCTTCGGGTGGTTATTTATAGGCGCGGCTGTGCCCGCGGCCTATTTTTGGCACACGGAGGCCGCTCGCAAAGTCTCGCACCATTCCGTATCCGACTAACACAGTTGTCCAGCCCACACCCCCAAGGCTATAGCCCACCCGTTTTTGTGGCCTTTTTCCGCTGGACGAACTTGGCGCCCCGGCCTTCGGGCGGTTATTTTTGGACGCGGCCATGCCCGCGGCCTATTTTTGGCACATGGAGGCTGCTCGCAAAGTCTCGCGCCATTCCGAGTCCGACGGACGAAGTGGGCCGGCCCCACCCCCCAAGGCTATAGCCCACCCGTTTTTGTAGCCTTTTTACGCTGGACGAACTTGGTGCCCCGGCCTTCGGGCGGTTATTTTTGGGTGCGGCTGTGCCCGCGGCCTATTTTTGGCACACGGTGGCCGCTCGCAATGTCTCGCGCCATTCCGAGTCCGGCGGACGAAGTTGGCCAGCCCCACCCCGCAAGGCTATAGCCCACCCGTTTTTGTGGCCTTTTTACGCTGGACGAACTTGGCGCTCCGGCCTTCGGGCGGTTATTTTTGGGCGCGGCTTTGCCCGCGGCCCATTTTTGGTACACGGAGGCCGCTCGCAAAGTCTCGCGCCATTCCGAGTCCGGCGGACGAAGTTGGCCAGCCCCACCCCCCAAGGCTATAGCCCACCCGTTTTTGTGGCCTTTTTCCGCTGGACGAACTTGGCTCCCCGGCCTTCGGGCGGTTATTTTTGGCCGCGGCCGTGCCCGCGGCCTATTTTTGGTACACGGAGGCCGCTCGCAAAGTCTCGCGCCATTCTGAGTCCGGCGGACGAAGTGGGCCAGCCCCACCCCCCAAGGCTATAGCCCACCCGTTTTTGGGGCCTTTTTCCGCTGGACGAACTTGGCGCCCCGACCTTTGGGAAGTTATTTTTGGGCACGGCTGTGCCCGCGGCCTATTTTTGGTACACAGAGGCCACTCGCAAAGTCTCGCGCCATTCCGAGTCCGGCGGACGAAGTTGGCCAGCCCCACCCCCCAAGGCTATAGCCCACCCGTTTTTGTGGCCTTTTTCCGCTGGACGAACTTGGCGCCCCGGCCTTTGGGCAGTTATTTTTGGGTGCAGCTGTGCCCGCGGCATAGTTTTGGTACACGGAGGCCGCTCGCAAAGTCTCGCGCCATTCTGTTTCCGGCGGACGAAGTTGGCCAGCCCCACCCCCCAAGGCTATAGCCCACCCGTTTTTGTGGCCTTTTTCCGCTGGACGAACTTGGCGCCCCGGCCTTCGGGTGGTTACTTTTGGGCGCGGCCGTGCCCGCGGCCTTTTTTTGGCACACGGAGGCCGCTCGCAACGTCTCGCGCCATTCTGAGTCCGGCAGACGAAGTTGGCCGTCCCCACCCCCAAAGGCTATAGCCCACCCGTTTTTGTGGCCTTTTTCCGCTGGACGAACTTGGCGCCCCGGCCTTCAGGCAGTTATTTTTGGACGCGGCCGTGCCCGCGGCCTATTTTTGGCACACGGAGGCCGCTCGCAAAGTCTCGCGCCATTCCGAGTCCGACGGACGAAGTGGGCAGTCCCCACCCCCCAAGGCTATAGCCCACCCGTTTTTGTGGCCTCTTTCCGCTGGACGAACTTGGCGCCCCGGCCTTTGGGCGGTTATTTTTGGGCGCGGCTGTGCCCGCGGCCTATTTTTGGTACACGGAGGCCGCTAGCAAAGTCTCGCGCCATTCCGAGTCCGGCGGACGAAGTTGGCCAGCCCCACCCCACAAGGCTATAGCCCACCCGTTTTTGTGGCCTTTTTCCGCTGGACGAACTTGGCGCCCCGGCCTTTGGGCTGTTATTTTTGGGTGCGGCTGTGCCCGCAGCCTATTTTTGGCACACGGAGTCCGGTCACAAAGTCTCGCGCCATTCCGAGTCCGGCGGACGAAGTTGGCCAGCCCACCCCCCAAGGTTATAGCCCACCCGTTTTTGTGGCCTTTTTCCTCGGGACGAACTTGGCGCCCCGGCCTTCGGGCGGTTATTTTTGGGCGCGGCTGTGCCCGCTGCCTATTTTTGGCACACGGAGGGCGCCCGCAAATTCTCGCGCCATTCCGAGTCCGGCGGACGAAGTTGGCCAGCCCCACCCCCCAAGGCTATAGCCCACCCGTTATTGTGGCCTTTTTCCGCTGGACGAACATGGCGCCCCGGCCTTCGGGCGGTTATTTTTGGGCGCGGCTGTGCCCGCATCCTATTTTTGGCACACGGAGGCTGCTCGTAAAGTATAGCGCCATTCCGAGTCCGGCGGACGAAGTTGGCCAGCCCCACCCTCCAAGGCTACAGCCCACCCGTTTTTGTGGCCTTTTTCCGCTGGACGAATTTGGCGCCCCGGCCTTCGGGTGGTTACTTTTGGGCGCGGCTGTGCCCGCGGCCTATTTTTGGCACACGGAGGCCGCTCGCAAAGTCTCGCGCCATTCCGAGTCCGGCGGACGAAGTTGGCCATCCCCACCCCCCAAGGCTATAGCCCACCCGTTTTTGTGGCCTTTTTCTGCTGGACGAACTTGGCGGCCCAGCCTTCGGGCGGTTATTTTTGGACGCGGCTGTGCCCGCGGCATATTTTTGGCTCACGGAGGCCGCTCGTAAAGTCTCGCGCCATTCCGAGCCCGGCGGACGAAGTCGGCCAGCCCCACCCCCCAAGGCTATAGCCCACCCGTTTTTGTGGCCTTTTTCCGCTGGACGGACTTTGCGTCCTGGCCTTCGGGCGGTTATTTTTGGGCGCGGCTGTGCCCGCGGCCTATTTTTGGCACACGGAGGCCGCTCGCAAAGTCTCGTGCCATTCCGAGTCCGGCGGACGAAGTTGGCCATCCCCACCCCCCAAGGCTATAGCCCACCCGTTTTTGTGGCCCTTTTCCGCTGGACGAACTTGGCGCCCCGGCCTTTGGGCTGTTATTTTTGGGTGCGGCTGTGCCCGCAGCCTATTTTTGGCACACGGAGTCCGGTCGCAAAGTCTCGCGCCATTCCGAGTCCGGCGGACGAAGTTGGCCAGCCCACCCCCCAAGGTTATAGCCCACCCGTTTTTGTGGCCTTTTTCCTCGGGACGAACTTGGCGCCCCGGCCTTCGGGCGGTTATTTTTGGGCGCGGCTGTGCCCGCTGCCTATTTTTGGCACACGGAGGGCGCCCGCAAATTCTCGCGCCATTCCGAGTCCGGCGGACGAAGTTGGCCAGCCCCACCCCCCAAGGCTATAGCCCACCCGTTATTGTGGCCTTTTTCCGCTGGACGAACATGGCGCCCCGGCCTTCGGGCGGTTATTTTTGGGCGCGGCTGTGCCCGCGTCCTATTTTTGGCACACGGAGGCTGCTCGTAAAGTATAGCGCCATTCCGAGTCCGGCGGACGAAGTTGGCCAGCCCCACCCTCCAAGGCTACAGCCCACCCGTTTTTGTGGCCTTTTTCCGCTGGACGAATTTGGCGCCCCGGCCTTCGGGTGGTTACTTTTGGGCGCGGCTGTGCCGGCGGCCTATTTTTGGCACACGGAGGCCGCTCGCAAAGTCTCGCGCCATTCCGAGTCCGGCGGACGAAGTTGGCCATCCCCACCCCCCAAGGCTATAGCCCACCCGTTTTTGTGGCCTTTTTCTGCTGGACGAACTTGGCGGCCCAGCCTTCGGGCGGTTATTTTTGGACGCGGCTGTGCCCGCGGCATATTTTTGGCTCACGGAGGCCGCTCGTAAAGTCTCGCGCCATTCCGAGCCCGGCGGACGAAGTCGGCCAGCCCCACCCCCCAAGGCTATAGCCCACCCGTTTTTGTGGCCTTTTTCCGCTGGACGGACTTTGCGTCCTGGCCTTCGGGCGGTTATTTTTGGGCGCGGCTGTGCCCGCGGCCTATTTTTGGCACACGGAGGCCGCTCGCAAAGTCTCGTGCCATTCCGAGTCCGGCGGACGAAGTTGGCCATCCCCACCCCCCAAGGCTATAGCCCACCCGTTTTTGTGGCCCTTTTCCGCTGGACGAACTTGGCGGCCCAGCCTTCGGTCGGTTATTTTGGGCGCGGCTGTGCCCGCGGCCTATTTTTGGCACACGGAGGTCGCTCATAAAGTCGCGCTCCATTACGAGTCCGTCGGACGAAGTTGGCCAGCCCACCGCCCAAGGCTATAGCCATCCCCCTTTTTTTGGCCTTTTTCCGCCGGACGAACTTGGCGCCCCGGCCTTCGGGCTGTTATTTTTGGGTACGGCTGTGCCCGCGGCCTATATTTAGCACACGGAGGCCGCTCCCAAAGTCTCGCGCCATTCCGAGTCCGGCGGACGAAGTTGGCCCGCCCTACCCCCCAAGGCTATAGCCCACCCGTTTTTGTGGCCTTTTTCCGCTGGACGAACTTGTCGCCCCAGCCTTCGGGCGGTTATTTTTGGGTGCGGCTGTGCCCACGGTCTATTTTTGGTACACGGAGGCCGCTCGCAAAGTCTCGCGCCATTCTGAGTCCGGCGGACGAAGTGGGCCAGCCCCACCCCCCAAGGCTATAGCCCACCCGTTTTTGTGGCCTTTTTCCGCTGGACGAACTTGGCGCCCCGGCCTTTGGGCGGTTACTTTTGGGCGCGGCCATGCCCGCGGCCTATTTTTTGCACACGGAGGCCGCTCGCAACGTCTCGCGCCATTCTGAGTCCGGCAGACGAAGTTGGCCGGCCCCACCCCCAAAGGCTATAGCCCACCCGTTTTTGTGGCCTTTTTCCGCTGGACGAACTTGGCGCCCCGGCCTTCGGGCGGTTACTTTTGGGCGCGGCCATGCCCGCGGCCTATTTTTTGCACACGGAGGCCGCTCGCAACGTCTCGCGCCATTCTGAGTTCGGCAGACGAAGTTGGCCGGCCCCACCCCCAAAGGCTATAGCCCACCCGTTTTTGTGGCCTTTTTCCGCTGGACGAACTTGGCGCCCCGGCCTTCGGGCAGTTATTTTTGTATGCGGCCGTGCCCGCGGCCTATTTTTGGCACACGGAGGCCGCTCGCAAAGTCTCGCGCCATTCCGAGTCCGACGGACGAAGTGGGCAGGCCCCACCCCCCAAGGCTATAGCCCACCCGTTTTTGTGGCCTTTTTCCGCTGGACGAACTTGGCGCCCCGGCCTTTGGGCGGTTATTTTTGGGCGCGGCTGTGCCCGCGGCCTATTTTTGGTACACGGAGGCCGCTCGCAAAGTCTCGCGCCATTCCGAGTCCGGCGGACGAAGTTGGCCAGCCCCACCCCACAAGGCTATAGCCCACCCGTTTTTCTGGCCTTTTTCCGCTGGACGAACTTGGCGCCTCAGCTTTCGGGCAGTTATTTTTGGGCGCGGCTATGCCCACGGTCTATTTTTGGCACACAGAGGCCACTTGCAAAGTCTTGCGCCATCCCGAGTCCGGCGGACGAAGTTGGCCAGCCCCACCCCCCAAGGCTATAGCCCACCCGTTTTTGTGGCCTTTTTCCGCTGGACGAACTTGGCGCCCCGGCCTTCGGTTTGTTATTTTTGGGCGCGTCTGTGTCCGCGGCCTATTTTGGCCCACGGTGGCTATTCGCAAAGTCTCGGGCCATTCCGAGTCCGGCGGATGAAGTTGGCCAGCCCCACCCCCCAAGGCTATAGCCCACCCGTTTTTGTGGCCCTTTTTGGCCTTTTTTTGCCCGCAGCCTATTTTTGGCACATGGAGGCCGCCCACAAAGTCTCGCGCCATTCCCAATCCGGCGGACGAAGTTGGCCAGCCCCACCCCCCAAGGCTATAGACCACCCGTTTTTGTGGCCTTTTTCCGCTGGACGAACTTGGCGCCCCGGCCTTCGGGTGGTTATTTATAGGCGCGGCTGTGCCCGCGGCCTATTTTTGGCACACGGAGGCCGCTCGCAAAGTCTCGCACCATTCCGTGTCCGGCTGACGAAGTTGGCCAGCCCCACCCCCCAAGGCTATAGCCCACCCGTTTTTGTGGCCTTTTTCCGCTGGACGAACTTGGCGCCCCGGCCTTTGGGTGGTTATTTTTGGACGCGGCTGTGCCCGCAGCCTATTTTTGGTACACGGAGGCCGCTCGCAAAGTCTCGCGCCATTCCGAGTCCGGCGGACGAAGTTGGCCAGCCCCACCCCCCAAGGCTATAGCCCACCCGTTATTGTGGCCTTTTTCCGCTGGACGAACATGGCGCCCCGGCCTTCGGGTGGTTATTTTTGGGCGCGGCTGTGCCCGCGTCCTATTTTTGGCACACGGAGGCTGCTCGTAAAGTATAGCGCCATTCCGAGTCCGGCGGACGAAGTTGGCCAGCCCCACCCTCCAAGGCTATAGCCCACCCGTTTTTGTGGCCTTTTTCCGCTGGACGAATTTGGCGCCCCGGCCTTCGGGTGGTTACTTTTGGGCGCGGCTGTGTCCGCGGCCTATTTTTGGCACACGGAGGCCGCTCGCAAAGTCTCGCGCCATTCCGAGTCCGGCGGACGAAGTTGGCCATCCCCACCCCCCAAGGCTATAGCCCACCCGTTTTTGTGGCCTTTTTCTGCTGGACGGACTTTGCGGCCCAGCCTTCGGGCGGTTATTTTTGGACGCGGCTGTGCCCGCAGCCTATTTTTGGTACACGGAGGCCGCTCGCAAAGTCTCGCGCCATTCTGAGTCCGGCGGACGAAGTGGGCCAGCCCCACCCCCCAAGGCTATAGCCCACCCGTTTTTGTGGCCTTTTTCCGCTGGACGAACTTGGCGCCCCGGCCTTTGGGCAGTTATTTTTGGGTGCAGCTGTGCCCGCGGCATAGTTTTGGTACACGGAGGCCGCTCGCAAAGTCTCGCGCCATTCTGAGTCCGGCGGACGAAGTTGGCCAGCCCCACCCCCCAAGGCTATAGCCCACCCGTTTTTGTGGCCTTTTTCCGCTGGACGAACTTGGCGCCCCGGCCTTCGGGCGGTTACTTTTGGGCGCGGCCGTACCCGCGGCCTATTTTTGGCACACGGAGGCCGCTCGCAACGTCTCGCGCCATTCTGAGTCCGGCAGACGAAGTTGGCCGGCCCCACCCCCCAAGGCTATAGCCCACCCGTTTTTGTGGCCTTTTTCCGCTGGACGAACTTGGCGCCCCGGCCTTCGGGCAGTTATTTTTGGACGCGGCCATGCCCGCGGCCTATTTTTGGCACACGGAGGCCGCTCGCAAAGTCTCGCGCCATTCCGAGTCCGACGGACGAAGTGGGCAGTCCCCACCCCCCAAGGCTATAGCCCACCCGTTTTTGTGGCCTTTTTCCGCTGGACGAACTTGGCGCCCCGGCCTTTGGGCGGTTATTTTTGGGCACAGCTATGCCCACAGCCTATTTTTGGCACATGGAGGCCGCCCACAAAGTCTCGCGCCATTCCCAATCCGGCGGACGAAGTTGGCCAGCCCCACCCCCCAAGGCTATAGACCACCCGTTTTTGTGGCCTTTTTCCGCTGGACGAACTTGGCGCCCCGGCCTTCGGGCGGTTATTTATGGGCGCGGCTGTGCCCGCGGCCTATTTTTGGCACACGGAGGCTGCTCGCAAAGTCTCGCGCCATTCCGTGTCCGGCTGACGAAGTTGGCCAGCCCCATCCCCCAAGGCTATAGCCCACCCGTTTTTGTGGCCTTTTTCCGCTGGACGAACTTGGCGCCCCGGCCTTCGGGCGGTTATTTTTGGCCGCGGCTGTGCCCGCGGCCTATTTTTGGCACACGGAGGGCGCTCGTAAAGTCTCGCCCCATTCCGAGTCCGGCGGAAGAAGTTGGCCAGCCCCTCCCCCCAAGGCTATAGCGCACCCGTTTTTTGGGCATTTTTGCGGCAGAGGAACTTGGGGACGGGACCTTCGGGGGCTTATTTTTGGGTGCGGCTGTGCCCGCGGCCTATTTTTGGCACACGGAGGACGCTCGTAAAGTCTTGCCCCAATCCGAGTCCGGCGGACGAAATTGGCCAGCCCCTCCCCCCAAGGCTATAGCCCACCCGTTTTTTGGGCATTTTTGCGGCGGACGAACTTGGGGACGGGACCTTCGGGGGCTTATTTTTTGAGCGGCTGTGCCCGCTGCCTATTTTTGGCACACGGAGGGCGCTCGCAAAGTCTCGCCGCATTCCGAGTCCGGCGGACGATGTTGGCCATCCCCTCCCCCCAAGGCTATAGCCCACCCGTTTTTTGGGCATTTTTGCGGCGGACGAACTTGGCGACGGGACCTTCGGGGGCTTATTTTTGGGCACGGCTGTGCCCGTGGCCAATTTTTGGCACACGGAGGGCGTTCGAAAAGTCTCGCCCCATTCCGAGTCCGGCGGACGAAGTCGGCCAGACCCTCCCCCCAAGGCTATAGCCCACCCGTTTTTTGGGCTTTTTGCGGCGGACGAACTTGGGGACGGGACCTTCGGGGGCTTATTTTTGGGTGCGGCTGTGCCCGCGGCCTATTTTTAGCACACGGAGGGTGCTCGCAAAGTCTCGCCGCATTCCGAGTCCGGCGGACGACGTTGGCCATCCCCTCCCCCCAAGGCTATAGCCCACCCGTTTTTTGGGCATATTTGCGGCGGACGAACTTGGCGACGGGACCTTTGGGGGCTTAATTTTGGGTACGGCTTTGCCCGCGGCCTATTTTTGGCACACGGAGGGCGCTCGAAAAGTCTCGCCCCATTCCGAGTCCGGCGGACGAAGTCGGCCAGCCCCTCCCCCCAAGGCTAGAGCCCACCCGTTTTTTGGGCATTTTTGCGGCGGACGAACTTGGGGACGGGACGTTCGGGGCCTTATTTTTGGGGGCGGCTGTGCGCGCGGCCTATTTTTTGTACACGTAGGGCGCTCGTAAAGGCTCGCCCCATTCCGAGTCCGGCGGACGAAGTCGGCCAGCCCCTCCCCCCAAGGCTAGAGCCCACCCGTTTTTTGGGCATTTTTGCGGCGGACGAACTTGGGGACGGGACGTTCGGGACCTTATTTTTGGGCGCGGCTGTGCCCACGGCCTATTTTTGGCACACGTAGGGCACTCGAAAGTCTCGCACCATTCCGAGTCCGGCGGACGAAATTGGCCTGCCCCTCCCCCCAAGGCTATAGCCCACCCGTTTTTTGGGCATTTATGCGGTGGACGAACTTTGGGACGGGACCTTTGGGGCCTTATTTTTGGGCGCGGCTGTGACCGCGGCGTATTTTTGGCACACGGAGGGCGCTCGTAAAGTCTCGCCGCATTCCGAGTCCGGCGGACGATGTTGGCCATCCCCTCCCCCCAAGGCTATAGCCCACCCGTTTTTTGGGCATTTTTGCGGCGGACGAACTTGGGGACGGGACCTTCGGGGGCTTATTTTTGGGCGCGGCTGTGCCCGTGGCCTATTTTTGGCACACGGAGGGCGCTCGAAAAGTCTCGCCCCATTCCGAGTCCGGCGGACGAAGTTGGCCAGCCCCTCCCCCCAAGGCTAGAGCCCACCCGTTTTTTGGGCATTTTTGCTGCGGACGAACTTGGGGACGGGACCTTCGGGGGCTTATTTTTTGCGCGGCTGTGCCTGCGGCCTATTTTTGGCACATGGAGGGCACTCGCAAAGTCTCGCCCCATTCCGAGTCCGGCGGACGAAGTTGGCCAGCCCCTCCCCCCAAGGCTAGAGCCCACCCGTTTTTTGGGCATTTTTGCTGCGGACGAACTTGGGACGGGACCTTCGGGGGCTTATTTTTGGGTGCGGCTGTGCCCGCGGCCTATTTTTAGCACACGGAGGGCGCTCGCAAAGTCTCGCCGCATTCCGAGTCCGGCGGACGACGTTGGCCATCCCCTCCCCCCAAGGCTATAGCCCACCCGTTTTTTGGGCATATTTGCGGCGGACGAACTTGGCGACGGGACCTTTGGGGGCTTAATTTTGGGTACGGCTTTGCCCGCGCCCTATTTTTGGCACACGGAGGGCGCTCGAAAAGTCTCGCCCCATTCCGAGTCCGGCGGACGAAGTCGGCCAGCCCCTCCCCCCAAGGCTAGAGCCCACCCGTTTTTTGGGCATTTTTGCTGCGGACGAACTTGGGGACGGGACCTTCGGGGGATTATTTTTGGGCGCGGCTGTGCCCGCGGCCTATTTTTGGCACACGGAGGGCGTTCGCAAAGTCTCGCCGCATTCCGAGTCCGGCGGACGATGTTGGCCATCCCCTCCCCCCAAGGCTATAGCCCACCCGTTTTTTGGGCATTTTTGCGGCGGACGAACTTGGGGACGGGACCTTCGGGGGCTTATTTTTGGGCGCGGCTGTGCCCGCGGCCTATTTTTGGCACACGGAGGGCGCTCAAAAAGTCTCGCCCCATTCCGAGTCCGGCGGACGAAGTCGGCCAGCCCCTCCCCCCAAGGCTATAGCCCACCCGTTTTTTGGGCTTTTTGCGGCGGACGAACTTGGGGACGGGACCTTCGGGGGCTTATCTTTGGGTGCGGCTGTGCCCGCGGCCTATTTTTAGCACACGGAGGGCGCTCGCAAAGTCTCGCCGCATTCCGAGTCCGGCGGACGACGTTGGCCATCCCCTCCCCCCAAGGCTATAGCCCACCCGTTTTTTGGGCATATTTGCGGCGGACGAACTTGGCGACGGGACCTTTGGGGGCTTAATTTTGGGTACGGCTTTGCCCGCGGCCTATTTTTGGCCCACGGAGGGCGCTCGAAAAGTCTCGCCCCATTCCGAGTCCGGCGGACGAAGTCGGCCAGCCCCTCCCCCCAAGGCTAGAGCCCACCCGTTTTTTGGGCATTTTTGCGGCGGACGAACTTGGCGACGGGACCTTTGGGGGCTTATTTTTGGGCACGGCTGGGCCCGCGGCCTATTTTTGGCACACGGAGGGTGCTCGAAAAGTCTCGCCCCATTCCGAGTCCGGCAGACGAAGTCGGCCAGCCCCTCCCCCCAAGGCTAGAGCCCACCCGTTTTTTGGGGATTTTTGCGGCGGACGAACTTGGGGACGGGAAGTTCGGGGCCTTATTTTTGGGCGCGGCTGTGCCCACGGCGTATTTTTGGCACACGTAGGGCGCTCGAAAAGGCTCGCCCCATTCCGAGTCCGGCGGACGAAGTAGGCCAGCCCCTCCCCCCAAGGCTAGAGCCCACCCGTTTTTTGGGCATTTTTGCGGCGGACGAACTTGGGGACAGCACCTTTGGGGTCTTATTTTTGGGCGCGGCTGTGCCCGCGGCCTATTTTTGGCACACGGAGGGCACTCGCAAAGTCTCGTCCCATTCCGATTCCGGCGGACGAAGTTGGCCAGCCCCTCCCCCCAAGGCTATAGCCCACCCGTTTTTTGGGCATTTTTGCGGCGGACGAACTTGGGGACAGCACCTTTGGGGTCTTATATTTGGACACGGCTGTCCCCGCGGCCTATTTTTGGCACACGGAGGGCACTCGCAAAGTCTCGTCCCATTCCGATTCCGGCGGACGAAGTTGGCCAGCCCCTCCCCCCAAGGCTATAGCCCACCCGTTTTTTGGGCATTTTTGCGGCGGACGAACTTGGGGACGGGATCTTCGAGGGCTTATTTTTGGGCGCGGCTGTGCCCGCGGCCTATTTTTGGCACACGGAGGGCGCTCGCAAAGTCTCGCCCCATTCCGAGTCCGGCGGACGAAGTTGGCCAGCCCCTCCCCCCAAGGTTATAGCCCACCCGTTTTTTGGGCATTTTTGCGGCGGATGAACTTGGGGACGGGACCTTCGAGGGCTTATTTTTGGGAGCGGCTGCGCTCGCGGTCTATTTTTGGCACACGGAGGGCGCTCATAAAGTCTCGCCCCATTCCGAGTCCGACGGACAAAGTTGGCCAGCTCCTCCCCCCAAGGCTATAGCCCACCCGTTTTTTGGGCATTTTTGCGGCGGACGAACTTGGGGACGGGACCTTCGGGGGCTTATTTTTGGTCGCGGCTGTGCCTGCGGCCTATTTTTGGCACATGGAGGGCACTCGAAAAGTCTCGTCCCATTCCGAGTCCGGCGGACGAAGTTGACCAGCCCCTCCCCCCAAGGCTATAGCCCACCCGTTTTTTGGGCATTTTTGCGGCGGACGAACTTGGGGACGGGACCTTCGGGGACTTATTTTTGGGCGCGGCTGTACCCGCGGCCTATTTTTGGCACACGGAGGGCGTTCGCAAAGTCTCACCCCATTTCGAGTCCGGCGGACGAAGTTGGCCAGCTCCTCCCCCCAAGGTTATAGCCTACCCGTTTTTTGGGCATTTTTGCGGCGGACGAACTTGAGGACGGGACGTTTGGGGGCTTATTTTTGGGAGCGGCTGTGCCCGCAGCCTATTTTTGGTACACGGAGGGCGCTCGGAAAGTCTCGCCCCATTCCGAGTCCGGCGGACGAAGTTGGCCAGCCCCTCCCCCCAAGGCTATAGCCCACCCCATTTTTTGGGCATTTTTGCGGCGGTCGAACTTGGGGACGGCACCTTCGGGGTCTTATTTTTGGACACGGCTGTGCCCGCGGCCTATTTTTGGCACACGGAGGGCGCTCGCAAAGTCTCGTCCCATTCCGAGTCCGGCGGACGAAGTGGGCCAGCCCCTCCCCCCAAGGCTATAGCCCACCCGTTTTTTGGGCATTTTTGCGGCGGACGAACTTGGGGACAGCACCTTTGGGGTCTTATATTTGGACACGGCTGTGCCCGCGGCCTATTTTTGGCACACGGAGGGCACTCGCAAAGTCTCGTCCCATTCCGAGTCCGGCGGACGAAGTTGGCCAGCCCCTCCCCCCAAGGCTATAGCCCACCCGTTTTTTGGGCATTTTTGCGGCGGACGAACTTGGGGACAGCACCTTTGGGGTCTTATATTTGGACACGGCTGTCCCCGCGGCCTATTTTTGGCACACGGAGGGCACTCGCAAAGTCTCGTCCCATTCCGATTCCGGCGGACGAAGTTGGCCAGCCCCTCCCCCCAAGGCTATAGCCCACCCGTTTTTTGGGCATTTTTGCGGCGGACGAACTTGGGGACGGGATCTTCGAGGGCTTATTTTTGGGCGCGGCTGTGCCCGCGGCCTATTTTTGGCACACGGAGGGCGCTCGCAAAGTCTCGCCCCATTCCGAGTCCGGCGGACGAAGTTGGCCAGCCCCTCCCCCCAAGGTTATAGCCCACCCGTTTTTTGGGCATTTTTGCGGCGGATGAACTTGGGGACGGGACCTTCAAGGGCTTATTTTTGGGAGCGGCTGCGCTCGCGGTCTATTTTTGGCACACGGAGGGCGCTCATAAAGTCTCGCCCCATTCCGAGTCCGACGGACAAAGTTGGCCAGCTCCTCCCCCCAAGGTTATAGCCCACCCGTTTTTTGGGCATTTTTGCGGCGGACGAACTTGAGGACGGGACCTTCGGGGGCTTATTTTTGGGAGCGGCTGTGTCCGCAGCCTATTTTTGGCACACGGAGGGCGCTCGCAAAGTCTCGCCCCATTCCGAGTCCGGCGGACGAAGTTGGCCAGCCCCTCCCCCCAAGGCTATAGCCCACCCATTTTTTGGGCATTTTTGCGGCGGTCGAACTTGGGGACGGCACCTTCGGGGTCTTATTTTTGGACACGGCTGTGTCCGCGGCCTATTTTTGGCACACGGAGGGTGCTCGCAAAGTCTCGTCCCATTCCGAGTCCGGCGGACGAAGTTGGCCAGCCCCTCCCCCCAAGGCTATAGCCCACCCGTTTTTTGGGCATTTTTGCGGCGGACGAACTTGGGGACGGCACCTTCGGGGTCTTATTTTAGACACGGCTGTGCCCGCGGCCTATTTTTGGCACACGGAGGGCGCTCGCAAAGTCTCGTCCCATTCCGAGTCCGGCGGACGAAGTTGGCCAGCCCCTCCCCCCAAGGCTATAGCCCACCCGTTTTTTGGGCATTTTTGCGGCGGACGAACTTGGGGCCGGGACCTTCGGGGGCTTATTTTTGGGGACGGCTGTACCCGCGGCCTATTTTTGGCACACGGAGGGCGCTCGCAAAGTCTCGCCCCATTCTGACTCCGGCGGACGAAGTTGGCCAGCCGCTCCCCCCAAGGCTATAGCCCACCTGTTTTTTGGGCATTTTTGCGGCGGACGAATTTGGGGACGGGACCTTCGAGGGATTATTTTTGGCCGCGGGCATTTTTGTCACACGGAGGGCGCTCGCAAAGTCTCACCCCATTTCGAGTCCGGCGGACGAAGTTGGCCAGCTCCTCCCCCCAAGGTTATAGCCCACCCGTTTTTTGGGCATTTTTGCGGCGGACGAACTTGAGGACGGGACCTTCGGGGGCTTATTTTTGGGAGTGGCTGTGCCCGCAGCCTATTTTTGGCACACGAAGGGCGCTCGCAAAGTCTCGCCCCATTCCGAGTCCGGCGGACGAAGTTGGCCAGCCCCTCCCCCCAAGGCTATAGCCCACCCGTTTTTTGGGCATTTTTGCGGCGGACGAACTTGGGGACGGGACCTTCGGGGGCTTATTTTTGGGCGCGGCTGTGCCCGCAGCCTATTTTTTCCACACGGAGGGCGTGCGCAAAGTCTCGCCCGATTCCGAGTCCGGCGGACGAAGTTGGCCAGCCCCTCCCCCCAAGGCTATAGCCCACCCGTTTTTTGGGTATTTTTGCGGCGGACGAACTTTGGGACGGGACCTTCGGGGGCTTATTTTTGGGCGCGGCTGTGCCCGCGGCCTATTTTTGGCACACGGAGGGTGCTCGTAAAGTCTCGCCCCATTCCGAGTCCGGCGGACGAAGTGGGCCAGCCCCCCCCCCCAAGGCTATAGCCCACCCGTTTTTTGGGTATTTTTGCGGCGGACGAACTTGGGGACGGCACCTTCGGGGGCTTATTTTTGGGCACGGCTGTGTCCGTGGCCTATTTTTGGCACACGGAGGGCGCTCGCAAAGTCTCGCCCCATTCCGAGTCCGGCGGACGAAGTTGGCCAGCCCCTCCCCCCAAGGCTATAGCCCACCCGTTTCTTGGGCATTTTTGCGGCGGACGAACTTGGGGACGGCACCTTCGGGGGCTTATTTTTGGGCGCGGCTGTGTCTGGGGCCTATTTTTGGCACACGGAGGGCGCTCGCAAAGTCTCGCCCCATTCTGACTCCGGCGGACGAAGTTGGCCAGCCGCTCCCCCCAAGGCTATAGCCCACCTGTTTTTTGGGCATTTTTGCGGCGGACGAATTTGGGGACGGGACCTTCGAGGGATTATTTTTGGCCGCGGCTGTGCCCGCTGCCTATTTTTGTCACACGGAGGGCGCTCGCAAAGTCTCGCCCCATTCCGAGTCCGGCGGACGAAGTTGGCCAGCCCCTCCCCCCAAGGCTATAGCCGACCCGTTTTTTGGGCATTTTTGCGGCGGACGAACTTGGGGACGGGACGTTCGGGGCCTTATTTTTGGGCGAGGCTGTGCCCGCGGCCTATTTTTGGCACACGTAGGGCGCTCAAAAAGTCTCGCCCCATTCCGAGTCCGGCGGACGAAGTTGGCCAGCCCCTCCCCCCAAGGCTATAGCCCACCCGTTTTTTGGGCATTTTTGCGGCGGACGAACTTGGGGACGGGACCTTCGGGGGCTTATTTTGGGCGCGGCTGTGCCCGCGGCCTATTTTTTCCATACGGAGGGCGTTCGGAAAGTCTCGCCCCATTCCGAGTCCGGCGGACGAAGTTGGCCAGCCCCTCCCCCCAAGGCTATAGCCCACCCGTTTTTTGGGCATTTTTGTGGCGGACGAACTTGGGGACGGCACCTTCGGGGGCTTATTTTTTGGCACGGCTGTGTCCGTGGCCTAGTTTTGGCACACGGAGGGCGCTCGCAAAGTCTCGCCCCATTCCGAGTCCGGCGGACGAAGTTGGCCAGCCCCTCCCCCCAAGGCTATTGCCCACCCATTTTTTGGGCATTTTTGCGGCGGTCGAACTTGGGGACGGCACCTTCGGGGTCTTATTTTTGGACACGGCTGTGTCCGCGGCCTATTTTTGGCACACGGAGGGCGCTCGCAAAGTCTCGTCCCATTCCGAGTCCGGCGGACGAAGTTGGCCAGCCCCTCCCCCCAAGGCTATAGCCCACCCGTTTTTTGGGCATTTTTGCGGCGGACGAACTTGGGGACGGCACCTTCGGGGTCTTATTTTAGACACGGCTGTGCCCGCGGCCTATTTTTGGCACACGGAGGGCGCTCGCAAAGTCTCGTCCCATTCCGAGTCCGGCGGACGAAGTTGGCCAGCCCCTCCCCCCAAGGCTATAGCCCACCCGTTTTTTGGGCATTTTTGCGGCGGACGAACTTGGGGCCGGGACCTTCGGGGGCTTATTTTTGGGGACGGCTGTACCCGCGGCCTATTTTTGGCACACGGAGGGCGCTCGCAAAGTCTCACCCCATTTCGAGTCCGGCGGACGAAGTTGGCCAGCCGCTCCCCCCAAGGCTATAGCCCACCCGTTTTTTGGGCATTTTTGCGGCGGACGAACTTGGGGACAGCACCTTTGGGGTCTTATATTTGGACACGGCTGTGCCCGCGGCCTATTTTTGGCACACGGAGGGCGCTCGCAAAGTCTCGTCCCATTCCGATTCCGGCGGACGAAGTGGGCCAGCCCCTCCCCCCAAGGCTATAGCCCACCCGTTTTTTGGGCATTTTTGCGGCGGACGAACTTGGGGACGGGACCTTCGAGGACTTATTTTTGGGCGCGGCTGTGCCCGCGGCCTATTTTGGGCACACGGAGGGCGCTCGAAAAGTCTCGCCCCATTCCGAGTCCGGCGGACGAAGTTGGCCAGCCCCTCCCCCCAAGGCTACAGCCGACCCGTTTTTTGGGCATTTTTGCGGCGGACGAACTTGGGGACGGGACGTTCGGGACCTTATTTTCGGGCGAGGCTGTGCCCGCGGCCTATTTTTGGCACACGTAGGGCGCTCGAAAAGTCTCGCCCCATTCCGAGTCCGGCGGACGAAGTTGGCCAGCCCCTCCCCCCAAGGCTATAGCCCACCCGTTTTTTGGGCATTTTTGCGGCGGACGAACTTGGGGACGGGACCTTCGGGGGCTTATTTTTGGGCGCGGCTGTGCCCGCAGCCTATTTTTTCCACACGGAGGGCGTGCGCAAAGTCTCGCCCGATTCCGAGTCCGGCGGACGAAGTTGGCCAGCCCCTCCCCCCAAGGCTATAGCCCACCCGTTTTTTGGGCATTTTTGCGGCGGACGAACTTGGGGACGGGACCTTCGGGGGCTTATTTTGGGCGCGGCTGTGCCCGCAGCCTATTTTTGGCACATGGACGGCGCTCGAAAAGTCTCGCCCCATTCCGAGTCCGGCAGACGAAGTTGGCCAGCCCCTCCCCCCAAGGCTATAGCCCACCCGTTTTTTGGGCATTTTTGCGGCGGACGAACTTTGGGGAGGACCTTGGGCTTATTTTTGGGCGCGGCTGTGCCCGCGGCCTATTTTTGGCACACGGAGGGTGCTCGTAAAGTCTCGCCCCATTCCGAGTCCGGCGGACGAAGTGGGCCAGCCCCCCCCCCCAAGGCTATAGCCCACCCGTTTTTTGGGTATTTTTGCGGCGGACGAACTTGGGGACGGCACCTTCGGGGGCTTATTTTTGGGCACGGCTGTGTCCGTGGCCTATTTTTGGCACACGGAGGGCGCTCGCAAAGTCTCGCCCCATTCCGAGTCCGGCGGACGAAGTTGGCCAGCCCCTCCCCCCAAGGCTATAGCCCACCCGTTTCTTGGGCATTTTTGCGGCGGACGAACTTGGGGACGGCACCTTCGGGGGCTTATTTTTGGGCGCGGCTGTGTCTGGGGCCTATTTTTGGCACACGGAGGGCGCTCGCAAAGTCTCGCCCCATTCTGACTCCGGCGGACGAAGTTGGCCAGCCGCTCCCCCCAAGGCTATAGCCCACCCGTTTTTTGGGCATTTTTGCGGCGGACGAATTTGGGGACGGGACCTTCGAGGGATTATTTTTGGCCGCGGCTGTGCCCGCGGCCTATTTTTGTCACACGGAGGGCGCTCGCAAAGTCTCGCCCCATTCCGAGTCCGGCGGACGAAGTTGGCCAGCCCCTCCCCCCAAGGCTATAGCCGACCCGTTTTTTGGGCATTTTTGCGGCGGACGAACTTGGGGACGGGACGTTCGGGGCCTTATTTTTGGGCGAGGCTGTGCCCGCGGCCTATTTTTGGCACACGTAGGGCGCTCAAAAAGTCTCGCCCCATTCCGAGTCCGGCGGACGAAGTTGGCCAGCCCCTCCCCCCAAGGCTATAGCCCACCCGTTTTTTGGGCATTTTTGCGGCGGACGAACTTGGGGACGGGACCTTCGGGGGCTTATTTTGGGCGCGGCTGTGCCCGCGGCCTATTTTTTCCATACGGAGGGCGTTCGGAAAGTCTCGCCCCATTCCGAGTCCGGCGGACGAAGTTGGCCAGCCCCTCCCCCCAAGGCTATAGCCCACCCGTTTTTTGGGCATTTTTGTGGCGGACGAACTTGGGGACGGCACCTTCGGGGGCTTATTTTTTGGCACGGCTGTGTCCGTGGCCTATTTTTGGCACACGGAGGGCGCTCGCAAAGTCTCGCCTCATTCCGAGTCCGGCAGACGAAGTTGGCCAGCCCCTCCCCCCAAGGCTATAGCCCACCCGTTTCTTGGGCATTTTTGCGGCGGACGAACTTGGGGACGGCACCTTCAGGGGCTTATTTTTGGGCGCGGCTGTGTCCGGGGCCTATTTTTGGCACACGGAGGGCGCTCGCAAAGTCTCGCCCCATTCCTACTCCGGCGGACGAAGTGGGCCAGCCCCCCCCCCCCCAAGGCTATAGCCCACACGTTTTTTGGGTATATTTGCGGCGGACGAACTTGGGGATGGCACCTTCGAAGCTTATTTTTGGGTACGGCTGTGTCCGTGGCCTATTTTTGGCACACGGAGGGTGCTCGCAAAGTCTCGCCCCATTCCGAGTCCGGCGGAAGAAGTTGGCCGGCCCCTCCCCCCAAGGCTATAGCCCACCCGTTTTTTGGGCATTTTTGCGGCGGACGAACTTGGGGACGGGACCTTCGGGGGCTTATTTTGGACGTGGCTGTGCCCGCGGCCTATTTTTTCCACACGGAGGGCGTTCGCAAAGTCTCGCCCCATTCCGAGTCCGGCGGACGAAGTTGGCCAGCCCCTCCCCCCAAGGCTATAGCCCACCCGTTTTTCTGGCCTTTTTCTGCTGGACGAACTTGGCGCCCCGGCCTTCGGGCGGTTATTTTTGGGCGCGGCTGTGCCCGCGGCCTATCTTTGGCACAAGGAGGCCACTCGAAAAGTCTCGTGCCATTCCGAGTCCCGCAGACGAAGTTGGCCAGCCCCACCCCCCAAGGCTATAGCCCACACGTTTTTGAGGCCTTTTTCCGCTGGACGAACTTGGCGACCCTGCCTTCGGGCGGTTATTTTTGGGTGCGGCTGTGCCCGAGGCCTATTTTTGGCACACGGAGGCCGCTCGCAAATTCTCGCACCATTCCGAGTCCGGCGGACGAAGTTGGCCAGCCCCACCCCCCAAGGCTATAGCCCACCCGTTTTTGAGGCCTTTTTCCGCTGGACGAACTTGGCGACCCTGCCTTCGGGCGGTTATTTTTGGGTGCGGCTGTGCCCGAGGACTATTTTTGGCGCACGGACGCCGCTCGCAAAGGCTCACGCCATTCCGAGTCCGGCGGACGAAGTTGGCCAGCCCCACCCCCTAAGGGTATAGCCCTCCCGTTTTTGTGGCCTTTTTCCGCTGGACGAACTTGGCGCCCCGGCCTTCGGGCAGTTAATTTTTGACGCGGCTGTGCCCGCGGTCTACTATTGGCACACGGAGGCCGCTCGCAAAGTCTCACGCCATTCCGATTCCGGCGGACAAAGTTGGCCAGCCCCACCCCCCAAGGCTATAGCCCACTCGTTTTTGTGGCCTTTTTCCGCTGGACGAACTTGGCGCCCCGGCCTTCGTGAAGTTATTTTTGGTCGCGGCTGTGCCCGCGGCCTCTTTTTGGCACACGGAGGCCGCTCGCAAATTCTCGCGCCATTCCGAGTCCGGCGGACAAAGTTGGCCAGCCCCACCCCCCAAGGCTATAGCCCACCCGTTTTTGAGGCCTTTTTCCGCTGGACGAACTTGGCGACCCTGCCTTCGGGCGGTTATTTTTGGGTGCGGCTGTGACCACGGCCTATTTTTTGCACACGGACGCCGCTCGCAAAATACTCACGCCATTCCGAGTCCGGCGGACGAAGTTGGCCAGCCCCACCCCCCAAGGCTATTGCCCACCCGTTTTTGTGGCCTTTTTCCGCCGGACGAACTTGGCGCCCCGGCCTTCCGGCGGTTATTTTTTGGTGCGGCTGTGCCCGAGGCCTCTTTTTGGCACGCAGAGGCCGCTCACAAAGTCTCGCGCCATTCCGGGTCCGGCGGACGAAGTTGGCCAGCCCCACCCCCCAAGGCTATAGCGCAACCGTTTTTGAGGCCTTTTTCCGCTGCACGATCTTGGCGCCCCGGCCGTCGGGCGGTTATTGTTGGGCGCGGCTGTGCCCGCGGCCTATTTTTGGCTCACAGAGGCCGCTCGCAAAGTATTGCGCCATTCCGAGTCCGGCGGACGAAGTTGGCCAGCCCCACCCCCCAACGCTATAGCCCACTCGTTTTTGTGGCCTTTTTCCGCTGGACGAACTTGGCGCCCCGGCCTTCGGGCGGTTATTTTTGGGCGTGGCTGTGCCCGCGGCCTCTTTTTGGCACACGGAGGCCGCTCGTAAAGTCTCGCGCCATTCCGAGACCGGCGGACGAAGTTGGCCAGCCCCACCCCCCAAGGCTATAACCCACCCGTTTTTGTGGCCTTTTTCCGCTGGACGAACTTGGCGCCCCGGCCTTCAGGCGGTTATTTTTGGGCGCGGCTGTGCCCGCCGCCTATTTTTGCCATACGGACGGTGCTCGCAAATTCTCGCGCCATTCCGAGTCCGGCGGACGAAGTTGGCCAGCCCCACCCCCAAAGGCTATAGCCCACCCGTTTTTGAGGCCTTTTTCCGCTGGACGAACTTGGCGCCCCGGCCTTCGAGCGGTTATTTTTGGGTTCGGCTGTGACCGCGGCCTATTTTTGGCACACGGACACTGCTCGCAAAGTCTCGCGCCATTCCGAGTCCGGCGGACGAAGTTTGCCAGCCCCACCCCCCAAGGCTATTGCCCACCCGTTTTTGTGGCCTTTTTCCGCAGGACGAACTTGGCGCCCCGGCCTTCGGGCGGTTATTTTTTGGCGCGGCTGTGCCCGAGGCCTCTTTTTGGCACGCGGAGGCCGCTCGCAAAGTCTCGCGCCATTCCGGGTCCGGCGGACGAAGTTGGCCAGCCCCACCCCCCAAGGCTATAGCCCACCCGTTTTTGTGACCTTTTTCCGCTGGACGAACTTGGCGCCCCGGCCTTCAGGCGGTTATTTTTGCGCGCGGCCGTGCCCGCCGACTATTTTTGGCACACGGACGTCGCTCGCAAATTCTCGCGCCATTCCGAGTGCGGCGGACGAAGTTGGCCAGCCCCACCCCCCAAAGCTATAGCCCACCCGTTTTTGTTGCCTTTTCCGCGCGAACTTGGCGCCCGGGCAGTTATTTTTTGTGCCCGCGGCCTCTTTTTGGCACACGGAGGCCGCTCAAAAATTCTCGCGCCATTACGAGTCCGGCGGACAAAGTTGGCAAGCCCCACCCCCCAAGGCTATAGCCCACCCGTTTTTTAGGCCTTTTTCCGCTGGACGAACTTGGCGCCCCGGCCTTCAGGCGGTTATTTTTGGGCGCGGCTGTGCCCGCCGCCTATTTTTGGCACACGGACATCGCTCGCAAATTCTCGCGCCATTCCGATTCCGGCGGACGAAGTGGGCCAGCCCCACCCCCCAATGCTATAGCCCACCCGTTTTTGAGGCCTTTTTCCGCTGGACGAACTTGGCGCCCCGGCCTTCGGGCGGTTATTTTTGGTTGCGGCTGTGACCGCGGCCTATTTTTGACACACGGACGCCGCTCGCAAAGTCTCGCGCCATTCCGAGTTCGGCGGACGAAGTTGGCCAGCCCCACCCCCCAAGGCTATTGCCCACCCGTTTTTGTGGCCTTTTTCCGCAGGACGAACTTGGCGCCCCGGCCTTCGGGCGGGTATTTTTGGGCGGCTGTGTCCCAAGGCCTCTTTTTTTTCTCGCGCCATTCCGAGTCCGGCGGACAGTTGGCCAGCCCCACCCCCAAAGGCTATAGCCCACCCGCTTTTGGCCTTTTTCCGCTTTTTTTTTGAGTCCGGCGGAGTTGGCCAGCCCCACCCCCCAAGGCTATAGCCCACCCGTTTTTGAGGCCTTTTTCCGCTGGACGAACTTGGCGCCCCGGCCTTCGGGCGGTTATTTTTGGGTGCGGCTGTGACCGCGGCCTATTTTTGGCACACGGACGCCGCTCGCAAAGTCTCACACCATTCCGAGTCCGGCGGACGAAGTTGGCCAGCCCCACCCCCCAAGGCTATAGCCCACCCGTTTTTGAGGCCTTTTTCCGCTGGACGAACTTGGCGCCCCTGCCTTCGGGCGGTTATTTTTGGGTGCGGCTGTGACCGCGACCTATTTTTGGCACACGGACGCCACTCACAAAGTCTGGCGCCATTCCGAGTCCGGCGGACGAAGTTGGCCAGCCCCACCCCCCAAGGCTATTGCCCACCCGTTTTTGTGGCCTTTTTCCGCTGGACGAACTTGGCGCCCCGGCCTTCGCGCGGTTATTTTTGGGTGTGGCTGTTCCTGCGACCTATTTTTGGCACAGGGACGCCGCTCGCAAGGTCTTGCGCCATTCCGAGTCCGGCGGACGAAGTTGGCCAGCCCCACCCCCCAAGGCTATTGCCCACCCGTTTTTGTGGCCTTTTTCCGCTGGACGAACTTGGCGCCCCGGCCTTCAGGCGGTTATTTCTGGGCGCAGCTGTGCCCGTTGCCTATTTTTGGCACACGGACGTCGCTCGCAAATTCTCGCGCCATTCCGAGTCCGGCGGACGAAGTTGGCCAGCCCCACCCCCCAAAGCTATAGCCCACCCGTTTTTGTTGCCTTTTTCCGCTGGACGAACTTGGCGCCCCGGCCTTCGGGCAGTTATTTTTGGGCGCGGCCGTGCCCGCGGCCTCTTTTTGGCACACGGAGGCTGCTCACCAATTCTCGCGCCATTCCGAGTCCGGCGGACAAAGTTGGCCAGCCCCACCCCCCAAGGCTATAGCCCACCCGTTTTTAAGGCCTTTTTCCGCTGGACGAACTTGGCGCCCCGGCCTTCAGACGGTTATTTTTGGGCGCGGCTCTGCCCGCCGCCTATTTTTGGCACACGGACGTTGCTTGCAAATTCTCGCGCCATTCCGAGTCCGGGGGACGAAGTTGGCCAGCCCCACCCCCCAATGCTATAGCCCACCCGTTTTTGAGGCCTTTTTTCGCTGGACGAACTTGGCGCCCCGGCCTTCGGGCGGTTATTTTTGGTTGCGGCTGTTACCGCGGGCTATTTTTGACACACGGACGCCGCTCACAAAGTCTCGCGCCATTCCGAGTCCGGCGGAAGTTTTCGGCCAGCCCCACCCCCATATGCTATTGGCCACCCGTTTTTGTGGCCTTTTTCCGCTGGACGAACTTGGCGCCATGGCCTTCGGGCAGTTATTTTTTGGCTGTAGGCCTCTTTTTGGCACACCCGCTCGCAAGGTCTTGCGCCATTCCGAGTCCGGCGGACGAAGTTGGCCAGCCCCACCCCCCAAGGCTATTGCCCACCCGTTTTTGTGGCCTTTTTCCGCTGGACGAACTTGGCGCCCCGGCCTTCAGGCGGTTATTTCTGGGCGCAGCTGTGCCCGTTGCCTATTTTTGGCACACGGACGTCGCTCGCAAATTCTCGCGCCATTCCGAGTCCGGCGGACGAAGTTGGCCAGCCCCACCCCCCAAAGCTATAGCCCACCCGTTTTTGTTGCCTTTTTCCGCTGGACGAACTTGGCGCCCCGGCCTTCGGGCAGTTATTTTTGGGCGCGGCTGTGCCCGCGGCCTCTTTTTGGCACACGGAGGCCGCTCACAAATTCTCCGTCCATTCCTAGTCCGGCGGACAAAGTTGGCCAGCCCCACCCCCCAAGGCTATAGCCCACCCGTTTTTTAGGCCTTTTTCCGCTGGACGAACTTGGCGCCCCGGCCTTCGGGCGGTTATTTTTTAGCGCGGCTGTGCCAAAGGCCTGTTTTTGGCACACGGAGGCCGCTCGCAAAGTCTCGCGCCATTCCGAGTCCGGACGAAGTTGGCCAGCCCCACCCCCAAGGCTATAGCCCACCCGTTTTTGTGGCCTTTTTCCGCTGGGACGAACTTGGCGCCCGGCCTTCGGGTTGTTTTTTGTGGGCGCGGCTGTGACCGCGGCCTATTTTTGGCACATGGACGCCGCTCGCAAAGTCTCGCACCATTCCGAGTCCGGCGGACGAAGTTGGCCAGCCCCACCACCCAAGGCTATATCCCACCCGTTTTTGAGGCCTTTTTCCGCTGGACGAACTTGGCGCCCCGGCCTTCGGGGGGTTATTTTTGGGTGTGGCTGTGGCCTATTTTTGGCACACGGACGCCGCTCGCAAAGTCTTGCGCCATTCCGAGTCCGGCGGACGAAGTTGGCCAGCCCCACCCCCCAAGGCTATTGCCCACCCGTTTTTGTGGCCTTTTTCCGCTGGACGAACTTGGCGCCCCGGCCTTCGGGCGGTTATTTTTGGGTGTGGCTGTGCCCGCGGCCTATTTTTGGCACACGGACGCCGCTCGCAAAGTCTCGCGCCATTCCGAGTCTGGCGGACGAAGTTGGCCAGCCCCACCCCCCAAAGCTATACCCCACCCGTTTTTGTTGCCTTTTTCCGCTGGACGAACTTGGCGCCCCGGCCTTTGGGCAGTTATTTTTGGCCGCGGCTGTGCCCGCGGCCTCTTTTTGGCACACGGAGGCCGCTCACAAATTCTCGCGCCATTCCGAGTCCGGCGGACAAAGTTGGCCAGCCCCACCCCCCAAGGCTATAGCCCACCCGTTTTTGAGGCCTTTTTCCGCTGGACGAACTTGGCGCCCCGGCCTTCGGGCGGTTATTTTTGGCTGCGGCTGTGACCGCATCCTATTTTTGGCACACGGACGCTGCTCGCAAAGTCTTGCACCATTCCGAGTCCGGCGGACGAAGTTGGCCATCCCCACCCCCCAAGGCTATTGCCCACCCGTTTTTGTGGCCTTTTTACGCAGGACGAACTTGGCGCTCCGGCCTTCGGGCGGTTATTTTTTGTCGTGGCGGTGCCCAAGGCCTCTTTTTGGCACATGGAGGCCGCTCGCAAAGTCTCGCGCCATTCCGAGTCCGGCGGACGAAGTTGGCCAGCCGCACCCCCCAAGGCTATAGCCCACCCGTTTTTGTGGCCTTTTTCAGCTGGACGAACTTGGCGCCCCGGCCTTCGGGCGGTTATTTTTGGGTGTGGCTGTGCCCGCTGCCTATTTTAGGCACATGGAGGCCGCTCGCAAAGTCTCGCACCATTCCGAGTCCGACGGACGAAGTTGGCCAGCCCCACCCCCCAAGGCTATTGCCCACCCGGTTTTGTGGCCTTTTTCCGCTGGACGAACTTGGCGCCCCGGCCTTCGGGCGGTTATTTTTGGATGTGGCTGTGCGCGCGGCCTATTTTTGGCACACGGACGCCGCTCGCAAAGTCTTGCGCCATTCCGAGTCCGACGGACGAAGTTGGCCAGCCCCACCCCCCAAAGCTATAGCCCACCCGTTTTTGTTGCCTTTTTCCGCTGGACGAACTTGGCGCCCCGGCTTTCGGGCAATTATTTTTGGGAGCGGCTGTGCCCGCGGCCTCTCTTTGGCACACGGAGGCCAGTCAAAAATTCTCGCGACATTCCGAGTCCGGCGGAAAAAGTTGGCCAGCCCCACCCCCCAAGGCTATAGCCCACCCGTTTTTGAGGCCTTATTCCGCTGGACGAACTTGGCGCCCCGGCCTTCGGCGGTTATTTTTGGGCGCGGCTGTGCCCGCCGCCTATTTTTGGCACACGGACGTCGCTCGCAAATTCTCGCGCCATTCCGAGTCCGGCGGACGAAGTGGGCCAGCCCCACCCCCCAATGCTATAGCCCACCCGTTTTTGAGGCCTTTTTCCGCTGGACGAACTTGGCGCCCCGGCCTTCGGGCGGTTATTTTTGGTTGCGGCTGTGACCGCGGCCTATTTTTGACACACGGACGCCGCTCGCAAAGTCTCGCGCCATTCCGAGTTCGGCGGACGAAGTTGGCCAGCCCCACCCCCCAAGGCTATTGCCCACCCGTTTTTGTGGCCTTTTTCCGCAGGACGAACTTGGCGCCCCGGCCTTCGGGCGGTTATTTTTTGGAGCGGCTGTGTCCAAGGCCTCTTTTTGGCACACGGAGGCCTCTCGCAAAGTCTCGCGCCATTCCGAGTCCGGCGGACGAAGTTGGCCAGCCCCACCCCCCAAGGCTATAGCCCACCCGTTTTTGTGGCCTTTTTCCGCTGGACGAACTTGGCACCCCGGCCTTCAGGTGGTTATTTGTGGGCGCGGCTGTGCCCGCTGCCTATTTTTGGCACACGGACGTCGCTCGCAAATTCTCGCGCCATTCCGAGTCCGGCGGACGAAGTTGGCCAGCCCCACCCCCCAAGGCTATAGCCCACCCGTTTTTGAGGCCTTTTTCCGCTGGACGAACTTGGCGCCCCGGCCTTCGGGCGGTTATTTTTGGGTGCGGCTGTGACCGCGGCCTATTTTTGGCACACGGACGCCGCTCGCAAAGTCTCACACCATTCCGAGTCCGGCGGACGAAGTTGGCCAGCCCCACCCCCCAAGGCTATAGCCCACCCGTTTTTGAGGCCTTTTTCCGCTGGACGAACTTGGCGCCCCTGCCTTCGGGCGGTTATTTTTGGGTGCGGCTGTGACCGCGACCTATTTTTGGCACTGGACGCCACTCACAAAGTCTGGCGCCATTCCGAGTCCGGCGGACGAAGTTGGCCAGCCCCACCCCCCAAGGCTATTGCCCACCCGTTTTTGTGGCCTTTTTCCGCTGGACGAACTTGGCGCCCCGGCCTTCGCGCGGTTATTTTTGGGTGTGGCTGTTCCTGCGACCTATTTTTGGCACAGGGACGCCGCTCGCAAGGTCTTGCGCCATTCCGAGTCCGGCGGACGAAGTTGGCCAGCCCCACCCCCCAAGGCTATTGCCCACCCGTTTTTGTGGCCTTTTTCCGCTGGACGAACTTGGCGCCCCGGCCTTCAGGCGGTTATTTCTGGGCGCGGCTGTGCCCGTTGCCTATTTTTGGCACACGGACGTCACTCGCAAATTCTCGCGCCATTCCGAGTCCGGCGGACGAAGTTGGCCAGCCCCACCCCCCAAAGCTATAGCCCACCCGTTTTTGTTGCCTTTTTCCGCTGGACGAACTTGGCGCCCCGGCCTTCGGGCAGTTATTTTTGGGCGCGGCCGTGACCGCGGCCTCTTTTTGGCACACGGAGGCTGCTCACCAATTCTCGCGCCATTCCGAGTCCGGCGGACAAAGTTGGCCAGCCCCACCCCCCAAGGCTATAGCCCACCCGTTTTTAAGGCCTTTTTCCGCTGGACGAACTTGGCGCCCCGGCCTTCAGACGGTTATTTTTGGGCGCGGCTCTGCCCGCCGCCTATTTTTGGCACACGGACGTTGCTTGCAAATTCTCGCGCCATTCCGAGTCCGGGGGACGAAGTTGGCCAGCCCCACCCCCCAATGCTATAGCCCACCCGTTTTTGAGGCCTTTTTTCGCTGGACGAACTTGGCGCCCCGGCCTTCGGGCGGTTATTTTTGGTTGCGGCTGTTACCGCGGGCTATTTTTGACACACGGACGCCGCTCGCAAAGTCTCGCGCCATTCCGAGTCCGGCGGACGAAGTTGGCCAGCCCCACCCCCCAAGGCTATTGCCCACCCGTTTTTGTGGCCTTTTTCCGCGGGACGAACTTGGCGCCCCGGCCTTCGGGCGGTTATTTTTTGGCGCGGCTGTGCCCAAGGCCTCTTTTTGGCACACGGAGACCGCTCGCAAAGTCTCGCGCCATTCTGAGTCCGGCGGACGAAGTTGGCCAGCCCCACCCCCCAAGGCTATAGCCCACCCGTTTTTGTGGCCTTTTTCCGCTGGACGAACTTGGCGCCCCGGCCTTCAGGCGGTTATTTGTGGGCGCGGCTGTGCCCGCTGCCTATTTTAGGCACACGGACGTCGCTCGCAAATTCTCGCGCCATTCCGAGCCCGGCGGACGAAGTTGGCCAGCCCCACCCCCCAAAGCTATAGCCCACCCGTTTTTGTTGCCTTTTTCCGCTGGACGAACTTGGCGCCCCGGCCTTCGGGCAGTTATTTTTGGGCGCGGCTGTGCCCGCGGCCTCTTTTTGGCACACGGAGGCCGCTCACAAATTCTCCGTCCATTCCGAGTCCGGCGGACAAAGTTGGCCAGCCCCACCCCCCAAGGCTATAGCCCACCCGTTTTTTAGGCCTTTTTCCGCTGGACGAACTTGGCGCCCCGGCCTTCGGGCGGTTATTTTTTAGCGCGGCTGTGCCAAAGGCCTGTTTTTGGCACACGGAGGCCGCTCGCAAAGTCTCGCGCCATTCCGAGTCCGGCGGACGAAGTTGGCCAGCCCCACCCCCCAAGGCTATAGCCCACCCGTTTTTGTGGCCTTTTTCCGCTGGACGAACTTGGCGCCCCGGCCTTCAGGTGGTTTTTTGTGGGCGCGGCTGTGACCGCGGCCTATTTTTGGCACATGGACGCCGCTCGCAAAGTCTCGCACCATTCCGAGTCCGGCGGACGAAGTTGGCCAGCCCCACCACCCAAGGCTATATCCCACCCGTTTTTGAGGCCTTTTTCCGCTGGACGAACTTGGCGCCCCTGCCTTCGGGCGGTTATTTTTGGGTGTGGCTGTGCCCGCGGCCTATTTTTGGCACACGGACGCCGCTCGCAAAGTCTTGCGCCATTCCGAGTCCGGCGGACGAAGTTGGCCAGCCCCACCCCCCAAGGCTATTGCCCACCCGTTTTTGTGGCCTTTTTCCGCTGGACGAACTTGGCGCCCCGGCCTTCGGGCGGTTATTTTTGGGTGTGGCTGTGCCCGCGGCCTATTTTTGGCACACGGACGCCGCTCGCAAAGTCTCGCGCCATTCCGAGTCTGGCGGACGAAGTGGGCCAGCCCCACCCCCCAAAGCTATACCCCACCCGTTTTTGTTGCCTTTTTCCGCTGGACGAACTTGGCGCCCCGGCCTTTGGGCAGTTATTTTTCGGCGCGGCTGTGCCCGCGGCCTCTTTTTGGCACACGGAGGCCGCTCACAAATTCTCGCGCCATTCCGAGTCCGGCGGACAAAGTTGGCCAGCCCCACCCCCCAAGGCTTTAGCCCACCCGTTTTTGAGGCCTTTTTCCGCTGGACGAACTTGGCGCCCCGGCCTTCGGGCGGTTATTTTTGGCTGCGGCTGTGACCGCATCCTATTTTTGGCACACGGACGCTGCTCGCAAAGTCTTGCACCATTCCGAGTCCGGCGGACGAAGTTGGCCATCCCCACCCCCCAAGGCTATTGCCCACCCGTTTTTGTGGCCTTTTTCCGCAGGACGAACTTGGCGCTCCGGCCTTCGGGCGGTTATTTTTTGTCGTGGCGGTGCCCAAGGCCTCTTTTTGGCACATGGAGGCCGCTCGCAAAGTCTCGCGCCATTCCGAGTCCGGCGGACGAAGTTGGCCAGCCGCACCCCCCAAGGCTATAGCCCACCCGTTTTTGTGGCCTTTTTCAGCTGGACGAACTTGGCGCCCCGGCCTTCGGGCGGTTATTTTTGGGTGTGGCTGTGCCCGCTGCCTATTTTAGGCACATGGAGGCCGCTCGCAAAGTCTCGCACCATTCCGAGTCCGACGGACGAAGTTGGCCAGCCCCACCCCCCAAGGCTATTGCCCACCCGTTTTTGTGGCCTTTTTCCGCTGGACGAACTTGGCGCCCCTGCCTTCGGGCGGTTATTTTTGGGTGTGGCTGTGCGCGCGGCCTATTTTTGGCACACGGACGCCGCTCGCAAAGTCTTGCGCCATTCCGAGTCCGACGGACGAAGTTGGCCAGCCCCATCCCCCAAGGCTATTGCCCACCCGTTTTTGTGGCCTTTTTCCGCTGGACGAACTTGGCGCCCCGGCCTTCGGGCAGTTATTTTTGGGTGTGGCTGTGCCCGTGGCCTATTTTTGGCACACGGATGCCGCTCGCAAAGTCTCGCGCCATTCCGAGTCCGGCGGACGAAGTTGGCCAGCCCCACCCCCCAAACCTATAGCCCACCCGTTTTTGTTGCCTTTTTCCGCTGGACGAACTTGGCGCCCCGGCCTTCGGGCGGTTATTTTTGGTTGCGGCTGTGACCGCGGCCTATTTTTGGCACACGGACGCCGCTCGCAAAGTCTCGCGCCATTCCGAGTCCGGCGGACGAAGTTGGCCAGCGCCACCCCCCAAGGCTATAGCCCACCCGTTTTTCTGGCCTTTTTCCGCTGGACGAACTTGGCGCCCCGGCCTTCGGGCGGTTATTTTTGGCCGCGGCTGTGCCCGCGGCCTATTTTTGGCACACGGAGGACGCTCACAAATTCTCGCGCCATTCCGAGTCCGGCGGACAAAGTTGGCCAGCCCCACCCCCCAAGGCTATAGCCCACCCGTTTTTGAGGCCTTTTTCCGCTGGACGAACTTGGCGCCCCGGCCTTCGGGCGGTTATTTTTGGCTGCGGCTGTGACCGCATCCTATTTTTGGCACACGGACGCTGCTCGCAAAGTCTTGCACCATTCCGAGTCCGGCGGACGAAGTTGGCCATCCCCACCCCCCAAGGCTATTGCCCACCCGTTTTTGTGGCCTTTTTCCGCAGGACGAACTTGGCGCTCCGGCCTTCGGGCGGTTATTTTTTGGCGTGGCGGTGCCCAAGGCCTCTTTTTGGCACACGGAGGCCGCTCGCAAAGTCTCGCGCCATTCCGAGTCCGGCGGACGAAGTTGGCCAGCCGCACCCCCCAAGGCTATAGCCCACCCGTTTTTGTGGCCTTTTTCCGCTGGACGAACTTGGCGCCCCGGCCTTCGGGCGGTTATTTTTGGGTGTGGCTGTGCCCGCTGCCTATTTTAGGCACATGGAGGCCGCTCGCAAAGTCTCGCACCATTCCGAGTCCGACGGACGAAGTTGGCCAGCCCCACCCCCCAAGGCTATTGCCCACCCGTTTTTGTGGCCTTTTTCCGCTGGACGAACTTGGCGCCCCTGCCTTCGGGCGGTTATTTTTGGGTGTGGCTGTGCCCGCGGCCTATTTTTGGCACACGGAGGACGCTCGCAAAGTCTCGCGCCATTCCGAGTCCGTCGGACGAAGTTGGCCAGCCCCACCCCCCAAGGCTATAGCCCACCCGTTTTTGTGGCCTTTTTCCGCTGGACGAACTTGGCGCCCGGCCTTCGGGCAGTTACGCAAAGTCTCGCGCCATTCCGAGTCCGGCGGACGAAGTTGGCCAGCGCCACCTCCCAAGGCTATAGCCCACCCGGTTTTCTGGCCTTTTTCCGCTGGACGAACTTGGCGCCCGGCCTTGGCGGTTATTTTTTGGCTGTGCCGCCTTTTTGGCACACGGAGGACACTCGCAAAGTCTCGCGCCATTCCGAGTCTGTCGGACGAAGTTGGCCAGCCCCACCCCCCAATGCTATAGCCCACCCGTTTTTGTGGCCTTTTTCCGCTGGACGAACTTGGCGCCCCGGCCTTCGGGTGGTTATTTTTGGGTGTGGCTGTGCCCGCTGCCTATTTTAGGCACATGGACGCCACTCGCAAAGTCTTGCGCCATTCCGAGTCCGACGGACGAAGTTGGCCAGCCCCACCCCCCAAGGCTATAGCCCACCCGTTTTTGAGGCCTTTTTCCGCTGGACGAACTTGGCGCCCCGGCCTTCGGGCGGTTATTTTTGGTTGCGGCTGTGCCCGCGGCCTATTTTTGGCACACGGAGGACGCTCGCAAAGTCTCGCGCCATTCCGAGTCCGTCGGACGAAGTTGGCCAGCCCCACCCCCCAATGCTATAGCCCACCCGTTTTTGTGGCCTTTTTCCGCTGGACGAACTTGGCGCCCCGGCCTTCGGGTGGTTATTTTTGGGTGAGGCTGTGCCCGCGGCCTCTTTTTGGCACGTGGAGGCCGCTCGCAAAGTCTCGCGCCATTCCGAGTCCGGCGGACGAAGTTGGCCAGCCCCATCCCCCAAGGCTATAGCCCACCCGTTTTTGTGGCCTTTTTCCGCTGGACGAACTTGGCGCCCCGGCCTTCGGGCGGTTATTTTTGGGCGCGTCTGTGCCCGCGGCCTATTTTTGGCACATGGAGGCCGCTCGCAAAGTCTCGCACCATTTGGAGTCCGGCGGACGAATTTGGCCAGCCCCACCCCCAAGGCTATAGCCCACCCGTTTTTGTGGCCTTTTTCCGCTGCACGAACTTGGCGCCCCGGCCTTCGGGCAGTTATTTTTGGGCGTGGCTGTGCCCATGGCCTATTTTTGGCACACGGAGGCCGCTCGCAAAGTGTCGCGCCATTCCGAGTCCGGCGGACGAAGTTTGCCAGCCCCACCCCCCAAGGCTATAGCCCACCCGTTTTTGTGGCCTTTTTCCGCTGCACGAACTTGGCGCCCCGGCCTTCGGGCGGTTATTTTGGGGCGCGGCTGTGCCCGCGGCCTATTTTTGGCACACGGAGGCCGCTCGCAAAGTCTCGCGCCATTCCGAGTCCGGCGGACGAAGTTGGCCAGCCGCACCCCCCAAGGCTATAGCCCACCCGTTTTTGTGGCCTTTTTCCGCTGGACGAACTTGGCGCCCCGGCCTTCGGGCGGTTATTTTTGGGTGTGGCTGTGCCCGCTGCCTATTTTAGGAACATGGAGGCCGCTCGCAAAGTCTCGCACCATTCCGAGTCCGACGGACGAAGTTGGCCAGCCCCACCCCCCAAGGCTATTGCCCACCCGTTTTTGTGGCCTTTTTCCGCAGGACGAACTTGGCGCCCCTGCCTTCGGGCGGTTATTTTTGGGTGTGGCTGTGCGCGCGGCCTATTTTTGGCACACGGACGCCACTCGCAATGTCTTGCGCCATTCCGAGTCCGACGGACGAAGTTGGCCAGCCCCACCCCCCAAGGCTATAGCCCACCCGTTTTTGAGGCCTTTTTCCGCTGGACGAACTTGGCGCCCCGGCCTTCGGGCGGTTATTTTTGGTTGCGGCTGTGACCGCGGCCTATTTTTGGCACACGGACGCCGCTCGCAAAGTCTCGCGCCATTCCAAGTCCGGCGGACGAAGTTGGCCAGCCCCACCCCCCAAGGCTATTGCCCACCCGTTTTTGTGGCCTTTTTCCGCAGGACGAATTTGGCGCCCCGGGCTTCGGGCTGTTATTTTTTGGCACGGCTGTGTCCGAGGCCTCTTTTTGGCATGTGGAGGCCGCTCGCAAAGTCTCACGCCATTCCGGGTCCGGCGGACGAAGTAGGCCAGCCCCACCCCCAAAGGCTATAGCGCACCCGTTGTTGAGGCCATTTTCCGCTGGACGATCTTGGCGCCCCGGGCTTCGGGCGGTTATTTTTGGGCGCGCAGTGCCCGCGGCCAATTTATCGCACACGGAGGCCGCTCGCAACGTCTCACGCCATTCCGAGTCCGGCGGACGAAGTTGCCCAGCCCCACCCCCCAAGGCTATTGCCCACCCGTTTTTTTGGCCTTTTTCCGCAGGACGAACTTGTCGCCCCGGCCTTCGGGTGGTTATTTTTGGCCGCGGCCATGCCCGCGGCCTCTTTTTGGCACGCGGAGGCCGCTCACAAAGTCTCGCGCCATTCCGGGTCCGGCGGACGAAGTTGGCCAGCCCCACCCCCCAATGCTATAGCCCACCCGTTTTTGAGGACTTTTTTCGCCGGACGAACTTGGCGCCCCGGCCTTCGGGCGGTTATTTTTGGTTGCGGCTGTGACCGCGGCCTATTTTTGACACACGGACGCCGCTCGCAAAGTCTCGCGCCATTCCGAGTCCGGCGGACGAAGTTGGCCAGCCCCACCCCCCAAGGCTATTGCCCACCCGTTTTTGTGGCCTTTTTCCGCAGGACGAACTTGGCGCCCCGGCCTTCAGGCGGTTATTTGTGGGCGCGGCTGTGCCCGCTGCCTATTTTTGGCACACGGACGTCGCTTGCAAATTCTCGCGCCATTCCGAGTCCGGCGGACGAAGTTGGCCAGCCCCACCCCCCAAAGCTATAGCCCACCCGTTTTTGTTGCCTTTTTCCGCTGGACGAACTTGGCGCCCCGGCCTTCGGGCAGTTATTTTTGGGCGCGGCTGTGCCCGCGGCCTCTTTTTGGCACACGGAGGCCGCTCACAAATTCTCCGTCCATTCCGAGTCCGGCGGACAAAGTTGGCCAGCCCCACCCCCCAAGGCTATAGCCCACCCGTTTTTGAGGCCTTTTTCCGCTGGACGAACTTGGCGCCCCGGCCTTCGGGCGGTTATTTTTTGGCGCGGCTGTGCCAAAGGCCTCTTTTTGGCACACGGAGGCCGCTCGCAAAGTCTCGCGCCATTCCGAGTCCGGCGGACGAAGTTGGCCAGCCCCACCCCCCAAGGCTATAGCCCACCCGTTATTGTGGCCTTTTTCCGCTGGACGAACTTGGCGCCCCGGCCTTCAGGTGGTTATTTGTGGGCGCGGCTGTGACCGCGGCCTATTTTTGGCACACGGACGCCGCTCGCAAAGTCTCGCACCATTCCGAGTCCGGCGGACGAAGTTGGCCAGCCCCACCCCCCAAGGCTATATCCCACCCGTTTTTGAGGCCTTTTTCCGCTGGACGAACTTGGCGCCCCTGCCTTCGGGCGGTTATTTTTGGGTGTGGCTGTGCCCGCGGCCTATTTTTGGCACACGGACGCCGCTCGCAAAGTCTTACGCCATTCCGAGCCCGGCGGACGAAGTTGGCCAGCCCCACCCCCCAAGGCTATTGCCCACCCGTTTTTGTGGCCTTTTTCCGCTGGACGAACTTGGCGCCCCGGCCTTCGGGCGGTTATTTTTGGGTGTGGCTGTGCCCGCGGCCTATTTTTGGCACACGGACGCCGCAAAGTCTCGCGCCATTCCGAGTCTGGCGGAAGTGGGCCAGCCCCACCCCCAAAGCTATACCCCACCCGTTTTTGTTGCCTTTTTCCGCTGGACGAACTTGGCGCCCGGCCTTTGGGCAGTTATTTTTCGCGGCTGTGCCCACCTCTTTTTGGCACACGGACGCAGCTCAAATATTCTCGCGCCATTCCGAGTCCGCGGACAAAGTTGGCCAGCCCCACCCCCAAGGCTATAGCCCACCCGTTTTGAGGCCTTTTTCCGCTGGACGAACTTGGCGCCCGGCCTTCGGGCGGTTATTTTTGGCTGCGGCTGTGACCGCGTCCTATTTTTGGCACACGAACGCTGCTCGCAAAGTCTTGCGCCATTCCGAGTCCGGCGGACGAAGTTGGCCATCCCCACCCCCCAAGGCTATTGCCCACCCGTTTTTGTGGCCTTTTTCCGCAGGACGAACTTGGCGCCCCGGCCTTCGGGCGGTTATTTTTTGGCGTGGCGGTGCCCAAGGCCTCGTTTTGGCACACGGAGGCCGCTCGCAAAGTCTCGCGCCATTCCGAGTCCGGCGGACGAAGTTGGCCAGCCGCACCCCCCAAGGCTATAGCCCACCCGTTTTTGTGGCCTTTTTCCGCTGGACGAACTTGGCGCCCCGGCCTTCGGGTAGTTATTTTTGGCCGCGGCCGTGCCCGCGGCCTCTTTTTGGCACGCGGAGGCCGCTCACAAAGTCTCGCGCCATTCCGGGTCCGGCGGACGAATTTGGCCAGCCCCACCCCCCAATGCTATAGCCCACCCGTTTTTGAGGCCTTTTTTCGCTGGACGAACTTGGCGCCCCGGCCTTCGGGCGGTTATTTTTGGTTGCGGCTGTGACCGCGGCCTATTTTTGACACACGGACGCCGCTCGCAAAGTCTCGTGCCATTCCGAGTCCGGCGGACGAAGTGGGCCAGCCCCACCCCCCAAGGCTATTGCCCACCCGTTTTTGTGGCTTTTTTCCGCAGGACGAACTTGGCGCCCCGGCCTTCGGGCGGTTATTTTTTGGCGCGGCTGTGCCCAAGGCCTCTTTTTGGCACACGGAGACCGCTCGCAAAGTCTCGCGCCATTCCGAGTCCGGCGGACGAAGTTGGCCAGCCGCACCCCCCAAGGCTATAGCCCACCCGTTTTTGTGGCCTTTTTCCGCTGGACGAACTTGGCGCCCCGGCCTTCGGGTAGTTATTTTTGGCACTCGGAGTCCGCTCGCAAAGTCTCGCGCCATTCCGCGTCCGGCGGACGAATTTGGCCAGCCCCACCCCCCAATGCTATAGCCCACCCGTTTTTGAGGCCTTTTTTCGCTGGACGAACTTGGCGCCCCGGCCTTCGGGCGGTTATTTTTGGTTGCGGCTGTGACCGCGGCCTATTTTTGACACACGGACGCCGCTCGCAAAGTCTCGTGCCATTCCGAGTCCGGCGGACGAAGTGGGCCAGCCCCACCCCCCAAGGCTATAGCCCACCCGTTTTTGTGGCCTTTTTCCGCAGGACGAACTTGGCGCCCCGGCCTTCGGGCGGTTATTTTTTGGCGCGGCTGTGCCCAAGGCCTCTTTTTGGCACACGGAGACCGCTCGCAAAGTCTCGCGCCATTCCGAGTCCGGCGGACGAAGTTGGCCAGCCCCACCCTCCAAGGCTATAGCCCACCCGTTTTTGTGGCCTTTTTCCGCTGGACGAACTTGGCGCCCCTGCCTTCGGGCGGTTATTTTTGGGTGTGGCTGTGCCCGCGGCCTATTTTTGGCACACGGACGCCGCTCGCAAAGTCTTGCGCCATTCCGAGTCCGGCGGACGAAGTTGGCCCGCCCCACCCCCCAAGGCTATTGCCCACCCGTTTTTGTGGCCTTTTTCCGCTGGACGAACTTGGCGCCCCGGCCTTCGGGCGGTTATTTTTGGGTGGCTGTGCCGCTGCCTATTTTGGCACACGGACGCCGCCGCAAAGTCTCGCGCCATTCCGAGTCTGGCGGACGAAGTGGGCCAGCCCCACCCCCAAAGCTATACCCCACCCGTTTTGTTGCCTTTTCCGCTGGACGAACTTGGCGCCCGGCCTTTGGGCAGTTATTTTTGCTGTGCCGCGCCTCTTTTTGGCACACGGAGGCCGCCAAATATTCTCGCCATTCCGAGTCCGGCGGACAAAGTTGGCCAGCCCCACCCCCAAGGCTATAGCCCACCCGCTTTTGAGGCCTTTTTCCGCTGGACGAACTTGGCGCCCGGCCTTCGGGCGGTTATTTTTGGCTGCGGCTGTGACCGTCCTATTTTTGGCACGAACGCTGCTCGCAAAGTCTTGCGCCATTCCGAGTCCGCGGACGGTTGGCCATCCCCACCCCCAAGGCTATTGCCCACCCGTTTTTGTGGCCTTTTTCCGCAGGACGAACTTGGCGCCCGGCCTTCGGGCGGTTATTTTTGGTGTGGCGGTGCCCAAGGCCTCGCTTTTGGCACACGGAGGCCGCCGCAAAGTCTCGCGCCATTCCGAGTCCGGCGGAGTTGGCCAGCCGCACCCCAAGGCTATAGCCCACCCGTTTTGTGGCCTTTTTCCGCTGGACGAACTTGGCGCCCGGCCTTCGGGCGGTTATTTTTGGTGTGGCTGTGCCCGCTGCCTATTTTAGGCACATGGAGGCCGCCGCAAAGTCTCGCACCATTCCGAGTCCGACGAGTTGGCCAGCCCCACCCCCCAAGGCTATTGCCCACCCGGTTTTGTGGCCTTTTTACGCTGGACGAACTTGGCGCCCCTGCCTTCGGGCGGTTATTTTTGGGTGTGGCTGTGCGCGCGGCCTTTTTTTGGCACACGGACGCCGCTCGCAAAGTCTTGCGCCATTCCCAGTCCGACGGACGAAGTTGGCCAGCCCCACCCCCCAAGGCTATATCCCACCCGTTTTTGAGGCCTTTTTCCGCTGGACGAACTTGGCGCCCCTGCCTTCGGGCGGTTATTTTTGGGTGTGGCTGTGCCTATTTTTGGCACACGGACGCCGCAAAGTCTTGCTCCATTCCGAGTCCGCCGGACGAAGTTGGCCAGCCCCACCCCCCAAGGCTATAGCCCACCCGTTTTTCTGGCTTTTTTCCGCTGGACAAACTTGGCGCCCCGGCCTTCGGGCGGTTATTTTTTGGTGTGGCGGTGCCCAAGGCCTCGTTTTGGCACACGGAGGCCGCTCGCAAAGTCTCGCACCATTCCGAGTCCGGCGGACGAAGTTGGCCAGCCCCACCCCCCAAGGCTATAGCCCACCCGTTTTTGTGGCCTTTTTCCGCAGGACGAACTTGGCGCCCCGGCCTTCGGGCGGTTATTTTTTGGTGTGGCGGTGCCCAAGGCCTCGTTTTGGCACACGGAGGCCGCTCGCAAAGTCTCGCGCCATTCCGAGTCCGGCGGACGAAGTTGGCCAGCCGCACCCCCCAAGGCTATAGCCCACCCGTTTTTGTGGCCTTTTTCCGCTGGACGAACTTGGCGCCCCGGCCTTCGGGCGGTTATTTTTGGGTGTGGCTGTGCCCGCTGCCTATTTTAGGCACATGGAGGCCGCTCGCAAAGTCTCGCACCATTCCGAGTCCGACGGACGAAGTTGGCCAGCCCCACCCCCCAAGGCTATTGCCCACCCGTTTTTGTGGCCTTTTTCCGCTGGACGAACTTGGCGCCCCTGCCTTCGGGCGGTTATTTTTGGGTGTGGCTGTGCGCGCGGCCTTTTTTTGGCACACGGACGCCGCTCGCAAAGTCTTGCGCCATTCCCAGTCCGACGGACGAAGTTAGCCAGCCCCACCCCCCAAAGGCTATGGCCCACCCGTTTTTGTGGCCTTTTTCCGCTGGACGAACTTGGCGCCCCGGCCTTCAGGCGGTTATTTGTGGGCGCGGCTGTGCCCGCTGCCTATTTTTGGCACACGGACGTCGCTCGCAAATTCTCGCGCCATTCCGAGTCCGGCGGACGAAGTTGGCCAGCCCCACCCCCCAAGGCTATAGCCCACCCGTTTTTGTGGCCTTTTTCCGCTGGACGAACTTGGCGCCCCGGCCTTCAGGTGGTTATTTGTGGTCGCGGCTGTGACCGCGGCCTATTTTTGGCACACGGATGCCGCTCGCAAAGTCTCGCACCATTCCGAGTCCGGCGGACGAAGTTGGCCAGCCCCACCCCCCAAGGCTATATCCCACCCGTTTTTGAGGCCTTTTTCCGCTGGACGAACTTGGCGCCCCTGCCTTCGGGCGGTTATTTTTTGGTGTGGCGGTGCCCACGGCCTCGTTTTGGCACACGGACGCCGCCGCAGTCTTGCGCCATTCCGAGTCCGGCGGACGAAGTTGGCCAGCCCCACCCCCCAAGGCTATAGCCCACCCGTTTTTCTGGCTTTTTTCCGCTGGACTAACTTGGCGCCCCGGCCTTCGGGCGGTTATTTTTTGGTGTGGCGGTGCCCAAGGCCTCGTTTTGGCACACGGAGGCCGCTCGCAAAGTCTCACGCCATTCTGAGTCCGCGGACGAAGTTGGCCAGCCCCACCCCCCAAGGCTATAGCCCACCCGTTTTTCTGGCTTTTTTCCGCTGGACAAACTTGGCGCCCCGGCCTTCGGGTGGTTATTTTTCCGCGCGGCTGTGCCCGCGGCCTATTTTTGGCACACGGAGGCCGTTCGAAAAGTCTCGCACCATTCCGAGTCCGGCGGACGAATTTGGCCAGCCCCACCCCCCAATGCTATAGCCCACCTGTTTTTGTGGCCTTTTTCCGCTGGACGAACTTGACGCCCTGGCCTTTGGGGGGTTATTTTTGGGTGCGGCTGTGCCCGTGGCCTCTTTTTGGCACGTGGAGGCCGCTCGCAGTCTCGCGCCATTCCGAGTCCGCGGACGAATTTGGCCAGCCCCACCCCCCAAGGCTATAGCCCACCCGTTTTTGTGGCCTTATTCCGCTGGACGAACTTGGCGCCCCGGCCTTCGGGCGGTTATTTTGGGCGCGGCTGTGCCCGCTGCCTATTTTTGGCACATGGAGGCCGCTCGCAAAGTCTCGTGCCATTCCGAGTCCGGACGAAGTAGGCCAGCCCCACCCCCAAGGCTATAGCCCACCCGTTTTGTGGCCTTATTCCGCTGCACGAACTTGGCGCCCGGCCTTCGGGCGGTTGTTTTGGGCGTGGCTGTGCCGCGGCCTATTTTTGGCACACGGAGGCCGCTCGCAAAGTCTCGCGCCATTCCGAGTCCGCGGACGAAGTTGGCCAGCCCCACCCCCAAGGCTATAGCCCACCCGCTTTTGTGGCCTTTTTCCGCTGGACGAACTTGGCGCCCGGCCTTGTTTTGGCGCGGCTGTGCCCTGCCTATTTTTGGCACATGGAGGCCGCTCGCAAAGTCTCGCACCATTCCGAGTCCGCGGACGGTTGGCCAGCCCCACCCCCAAGGCTATTGCCCACCCGTTTTTGTGGCCTTTTTCCGCTGGACGAACTTGGCGCCCGGCCTTCGAGCTGTTATTTTTGGGTGTGGCTGTGCCTATTTTTGGCACACGGACGCCGCTCGCAGTCTCGCGCCATTCCGAGTCTGGCGGACAAGTTGGCCAGCCCCACCCCCAAAGCTATACCCCACCCGCTTTTGTTGCCTTTTTCCGCTGGACGAACTTGGCGCCCGGCCTTTGGGCAGTTATTTTTCGCGCGGCTGTGCCTCTTTTTGGCACACGGAGGCCGCTCAAATATTCTCGCGCCATTCCGAGTCCGCGGACAAAGTTGGCCAGCCCCACCCCCAAGGCTATAGCCCACCCGTTTTTGAGGCCTTTTTCCGCTGGACGAACTTGGCGCCCCGGCCTTCGGGCGGTTATTTTTGGCTGCGGCTGTGACCGCATCCTATTTTTGGCACACGAACGCTGCTCGCAAAGTCTTGCGCCATTCCGAGTCCGGCGGACGAAGTTGGCCATCCCCACCCCCCAAGGCTATTGCCCACCCGTTTTTGTGGCCTTTTTCCGCAGGACGAACTTGGCGCCCCGGCCTTCGGGCGGTTATTTTTTGGCGTGGCGGTGCCCAAGGCCTCGTTTTGGCACACGGTGGCCGCTCGCAAAGTCTCGCGCCATTCCGAGTCCGGCGGACGAAGTTGGCCAGCCGCACCCCCCAAGGCTATAGCCCACCCGTTTTTTTGGCCTTTTTCCGCAGGACGAACTTGGCGCCCCGGCCTTCGGGCGGTTATTTTTGGGCGTGCAGTAACCGCGGCCAATTTTAGGCACACGGAGGCCGCTCGCAACGTCTCGCGCCATTCCGAGTCTGGCGGACGAAGTGGGCCAGCCCCACCCCCCAAGGCTACAGCCCACCCGTTTTTTAGGCCTTTTTCCGCTGGAAGAACTTGGCGCCCCGGCCTTCGGGCGGTGATTTTTGGGTGCGGCTGTGCCCGCGGCCTATTTTTGGCACACGGACGCCGCTCGCAATGTCTCACGCCATTCCGAGTCCGGCGGACGAAGTTGGCCAGCCCCACCCCCCAAGGCTATAGCCCACCCGTTTTTGTGGCCTTTTTCCGCTGCACGAACTTGGCGCCCCAGCCTTCGGGCCGTTATTTTTGGGCGCGGCTGTTCCCGCGGCCTATTTTTGGCACACGGATGCCGCTCGCAAAGTCTCGCGCCATTCCGAGTCCGGCGGACGAAGGTTGCCAGCGCCACCCCCCAAGGCTATAGCCCACCCGTTTTTCTGGCCTTTTTCCGCTGGACGAACTTGGCGCCCCGGCCTTCGGGCGGTTATTTTTGGGTGCGGCTGTGTCCGCGGCCTATTTTTGGCACACGGAGGACGCTCGCAAAGTCTCGCGCCATTCCGAGTCCGTCGGACGAAGTTGGCCCGCCCCACCCCCCAATGCTATAGCCCACCCGTTTTTGTGGCCTTTTTCCGCTGGACGAACTTGGCGCCCCGGCCTTCGGGTGGTTATTTTTGGGTGCGGTTGTGCCCACGGCCTCTTTTTGGCACGTGGAGCCGCCGCAAAGTCTCGCGCCATTCCGAGTCCGGCGGACGGTTGGCCAGCCCCACCCCCAAGGCTATAGCCCACCCGTTTTTGTGGCCTTTTTCCGCTGGACGAACTTGGCGCCCCGGCCTTCGGGCGGTTATTTTTGGGCGCGTCTGTGCCCACGGCCTATTTTTGGCACATGGAGGCCGCTCGCAAAGTCTCGCACCATTTGGAGTCCGGCGGACGAATTTGGCCAGCCCCACCCCCCAGGCTATATCCCCCCCGTTTTTGTGGCGTTTTTCCGCGGCACGAACTTGGCGCCCGGCCTTCGGGCAGTTATTTTTAAGGCTGTGCCCGTGGCCTATTTTTGGCACACGGAGGCCACTCGCAAAGTGTCGCGCCATTCCGAGTCCGGCGGACGAAGTTTGCCAGCCCCACCCCCCAAGGCTATAGCCCACCCGTTTTTGTGGCCTTTTTCCGCTGGACGAACTTGGCGCCCGGCGGTTATTTTTGGGTGCGGCTGTGGCCTATTTTTGGCACACGGAGGCCGCTCGCAAAGTCTCGCGCCATTCCGAGTCCGGCGGACGAAGTTGGCCAGCCCCACCCCCCAAGGCCATAGCCCCCCGGTTTTGGGGCCTTTTTACGCTGGACGAACTTGGCGCCCGGCCTTGCTGTGCTGCCTATTTTTGGCACACGGAGGCCGTTCGCAAAGTCTCACGCCATTCCGAGTCCGGCGGACGAAGTTGGCCAGCCCCACCCCCCAAGGCCATAGCCCACCCGTTTTTCTGGCTTTTTTCCGCTGGACAAACTTGGCGCCCCGGCCTTCGGGCGGTTATTTTAGGGCGCGGCTGTGCTCGCGGCCTATTTTTGGCACACGGAGGCCGCTCGCAAAGTCTCACGCCATTCTGAGTCCGGCGGACGAAGTTCGCCAGCCCCACCCCCCAAGGCTATAGCCCACCCGTTTTTCTGGCTTTTTTCCGCTGTTCAAACTTGGCGCCCCGTCCTTGTGGATCTTACTTTCCCGCGCGGCTGTGCCCGCGGCCTATTTTTGGCACACGGAGGCCGTTCGAAAAGTCTCGCACCATTCCGACTCCGGCGGACGAATTTGGCCAGCCCCACCCCCCAATGCTATAGCCCACCTGTTTTTGTGGCCTTTTTCCGCTGGACGAACTTGACGCCCTGGCCTTTGGGTGGTTATTTTTGGGTGCGGCTGTGCCCGTGGCCTCTTTTTGGCACGTGGAGGCCGCCGCAAAGTCTCGCGCCATTCCGAGTCGGCCAGCCCCACTCCCCAAGGCTATAGCCCACCCGCTTTTGTGGCCTTTTTCCGCTGGACGAACTTGGCGCCCGGCCTTGGGCGCTGTGCCGGCTGCCTATTTTTGGCACATGGAGGCCGCTTCCGCGCCATTCCGAGTTTGGCCAGCCGCACCCCCAAGGCTACAGCCCACCCGTTTTTGTGGCCTTTTTCCGCTGGAAGAACTTGGCGCCCGGCCTTCGGGCGGTTATTTTGCTGTGCCCGCTGCCTATTTTTGGCACATGGAGGCCGCTCGCAGTCTCGCGCCATTCCGAGTCCGGCGGACGAAGTAGGCCAGCCCCACCCCCAAGGCTATAGCCCACCCGCTTTTGTGGCCTTATTCCGCTGCACTTGGCGCCCCGGCCTTCGGGCGGTTATTTTTGCGGCTGTGCCCGCTGCCTATTTTTGGCACACGGAGGCCGCCGCAAAGTCTCGCGCCATTCCGAGTCCGCGGACGAAGTTGGCCAGCCCCACCCCCAAGGCTATAGCCCACCCGTTTTGTGGCCTTTTTCCGCTGGACGAACTTGGCGCCCCGGCCTTCGGGCGGTTGTTTTTGGGCGCGGCTGTGCCCGCGGCCTATTTTTGGCACATGGAGGCCGCTCGCAAAGTCTCGCACCATTCCGAGTCCGGCGGACGAAGTTGGCCAGCCCCACCCCCCAAGGCTATTGCCCACCCGTTTTTGTGGCCTTTTTCCGCTGGACGAACTTGGCGCCCCGGCCTTCGAGCGGTTATTTTTGGGTGTGGCTGTGCCCGCGGCCTATTTTTGGCACACGGACGCCGCTCGCAAAGTCTCGCGCCAGTCCGAGTCTGGCGGACGAAGTTGGCCAGCCCCACCCCCCAAAGCTATACCCCACCCGTTTTTGTTGCCTTTTTCTGCTGGACGAACTTGGCGCCCCGGCCTTTGGGCAGTTATTTTTCGGCGCAGCTGTGCCCGCGGCCTCTTTTTGGCACACGGAGGCCGCTCAAATATTCTCGCGCCATTCCGAGTCCGGCGGACAAAGTTGGCCAGCCCCACCCCCAAGGCTATAGCCCACCCGCTTTTGAGGCCTTTTCCGCTGGACGAACTTGGCGCCCGGCCTTCGGGTGGTTATTTTTGGCTGCGGCTGTGACCGCCCTATTTTTGGCACACGAACGCTGCTCGCAAAGTCTTGCGCCATTCCGAGTCCGCGGACGGTTGGCCAGCCCCACCCCCAAGGCTATAGCGCACCCGCTTTTGTGGCCTTTTTCCGCTGGACGAACTTGGCGCCCGCCTTCGGCGGTGATTTTTGGGCGCGGCGGTGCCCAAGGCCTCGTTTTGGCACACGGAGGCCGCTCGCAACGTCTCGCGCCATTCCGAGTCCGGCGGACGAAGTTGGCCAGCCGCACCCCCCAAGGCTACAGCCCACCCGTTTTTGTGGCCTTTTTCCGCTGGAAGAACTTGGCGCCCCGGCCTTCGGGCGGTGATTTTTGGGTGCGGCTGTGGCCGCTGCCTATTTTAGGCACATGGAGGCCGCTCGCAAAGTCTCGCACCATTCCGAGTCCGACGGACGAAGTTGGCCAGCCCCACCCCCCAAGGCTATAGCCCACCCGTTTTTGTGGCCTTTTTCCGCTGCACGAACTTGGCGCCCCAGCCTTCGGGCGGTTATTTTTGGGTGCGGCTGTTCCCGCGGCCTATTTTTGGCACACGGACGCCGCTCGCAAAGTCTCGCGCCATTCCGAGTCCGGCGGATGAAGGTTGCCAGCGCCACCCCCCAAGGCTATAGCCCACCCGTTTTTCTGGCCTTTTTCCGCTGGACGAACTTGGCGCCCCGGCCTTCGGGCGGTTATTTTTTTGTGCGGCTGTGCCCGCGGCCTATTTTTGGCACACGGAGGACGCTCGCAAAGTCTCGCGCCATTCCGAGTCCGTCGGACGAAGTTGGCCAGCCCCACCCCCCAAGGCTATAGCCCACCCGTTTTTGTGGCCTTTTTCCGCTGCACGAACTTGGCGCCCCAGCCTTCGGGCGGTTATTTTTGGGCGCGGCTGTTCCCGCGGCCTATTTTTGGCACACGGATGCCGCTCGCAAAGTCTCGCGCCATTCCGAGTCCGGCGGACGAAGGTTGCCAGCGCCACCCCCCAAGGCTATAGCCCACCCGTTTTTCTGGCCTTTTTCCGCTGGACGAACTTGGCGCCCCGGCCTTCGGGCGGTTATTTTTGGGTGCGGCTGTGCCCGCGGCCTATTTTTGGCACACGGAGGACGCCGCAAAGTCTCGCGCCAGTCCGAGTCCGTCTGACGTAGGTGGCCAGCCCCACCCCCCCATGCTATATCCCACCCGTATTTCTGGCCTTTTTCCGCTGGACGAACTTGGCGCCCCGGCCTTCGGGTGGTTATTTTTGGGTGCGGCTGTGCCCACGGCCTATTTTTGGCAAGTGGAGGCCACTAGCTAAGTCTCTCGCCATTCCAAGTCAGGAGGACGAAGTTGGGCAGCCCCACCCCACATGGGTAGTGCCGACCCGTTTTTGTGGCCTTTTTCCGCTGGACGAACTTGGCGCCCCGGCCTTCGGGCGGTTATTTTTGGGCGCGTCTGTGCCCACGGCCTATTTTTGGCACATGGAGGCCGCTCGCAAAGTCTCGCACCATTTGGAGTCCGGACGAATTTGGCCAGCCCCCACCCCAAGGCTATAGCCCACCCGCTTTTGTGGCCTTTTTCCGCTGGACGAACTTGGCGCCCGGCCTTCGGGCGGTTATTTTGGGTGCGGCTGTGCCTATTTTTGGCACACGGAGGGCGCTCGCAAAGTCTCGCGCCATTCCGAGTCCGGCGGACGAAGTTGGCCAGCCCCACCCCCCAAGGCCATAGCCCACCCGTTTTTGTGGCCTTTTTCCGCTGGACGAACTTGGCGCCCCGGCCTTCGGGCGGTTATTTTTGCGCGCGGCTGTGCCCGCGGCCTATTTTTGGCACACGGAGGCCGTTCGCAAAGTCTCACGCCATTCTGAGTCCGGCGGACGAAGTTGGCCAGCCCCACCCCCCAAGGCTATAGCCCACCCGTTTTTCTGGCTTTTTTCCGCTGGACAAACTTGGCGCCCCGGCCTTCGGGCGGTTATTTTAGGGCGCGGCTGTGCTCGCGGCCTATTTTTGGCACACGGAGGCCGCTCGCAAAGTCTCACGCCATTCTGAGTCCGGCGGACGAAGTTCGCCAGCCCCACCCCCAAGGCTATAGCCCACCCGCTTTTCTGGCTTTTTCCGCTGTTCAAACTTGGCGCCCGGCCTTGGTGGTTATTTTCCGGCTGTGCCTATTTTTGGCACACGGAGGCCGTTCGAAAAGTCTCGCACCATTCCGACTCCGGCGGACGAATTTGGCCAGCCCCACCCCCCAATGCTATAGCCCACCGGTTTTTGTGGCCTTTTTCCGCTGGACGAACTTGACGCCCTGGCCTTTGGGTGGTTATTTTTGGGTGCGGCTGTGCCCGTGGCCTCTTTTTGGCACGTGGAGGCCGCTCGCAAAGTCTCGCGCCATTCCGAGTCCGGCGGACGAAGTCGGCCAGCCCCACTCCCCAAGGCTATAGCCCACCCGTTTTTGTGGCCTTTTTCCGCTGGACGAACTTGGCGCCCCGGCCTTCGGGCGGTTATTTTGGGCGCGGCTGTGCCCGCTGCCTATTTTTGGCACATGGAGGCCGCTCGCAAAGTCTCGCGCCATTCCGAGTCCGGCGGACGAAGTAGGCCAGCCCCACCCCCCAAGGCTATAGCCCACCCGTTTTTGTGGCCTTATTCCACTGCACGAACTTGGCGCCCCGGCCTTCGGGCGGTTATTTTTGGGCGCGGCTGTGCCCGCGGCCTATTTTTGGCACACGGAGGCCGCTCGCAAAGTCTCGCGCCATTCCGAGTCCGGCGGACGAAGTTGGCCAGCCCCACCCCCCAAGGCTATAGCCCACCCGTTTTTGTGGCCTTTTTCCGCTGGACGAACTTGGCGCCCCGGCCTTCGGGCGGTTGTTTTTGGGCGCGGCTGTGCCCGCGGCCTATTTTTGGCACATGGAGGCCACTCGCAAAGTCTCGCACCATTCCGAGTCCGGCGGACGAAGTTGGCCAGCCCCACCCCCCAAGGCTATAGCCCACCCGTTTTTGTGGCCTTTTTCCGCTGGACGAACTTGGCGCCCCGGCCTTCGGGCGGTTATTTTTGGACGCGGCTGTGCCCGCGGCCTATTTTTGGCACACGGAGGCCGCTCGCAAAGTCTCACGCCATTCTGAGTCCGGCGGACGAAGTTGGCCAGCCCCACCCCCCAAGGCTATAGCCCACCCGTTTTTGTGGCCTTTTTCCGCTGGACGAACTTGGCTCCCCGGCCTTCGGGCGGTTATTTTTGGGCGCGGCTGTGCCCGCGACCTATTTTTGGCACACGGAGGCCGCTCGCAATGTCTCGCGCCATTCCGAGTCCGGCGGACGAAGTTGGCCAGCCCTACCCCCCAAGGCTATAGCCCACCCGTTTTAGTGGCCTTTTTCCGCTGGACGAACTTGGCGCCCCGGCCATCGGGTGGTTATTTTTGGGCGCGGCTGTGCCCACGGCCTATTTTTGGCACACGGGGGCCGCTCGCAAAGACTCGCACCATTCCGAGTCCGGCGGACGAAGTGGGCCGGCCCCACCCCCCAATGCTATAGCCCACCAGTTTTTGTGGCCTTTTTCCGCTGAACGAACTTGGCGCCCCGGCCTTCGGGTGGTTATTTTTGGGCGCGGCTGTGCCCGCGGCCTTTTTTTTGCACACGGAGGCCACTCGCAAAGTCTCGCGCCATTCCGAGTCCGGCGGACGAAGTGGGCCAACCCCACCCCCCAATGCTATAGCCCACCAGTTTTTGTGGCCTTTTTCCGCTGGACGAACTTGGCGCCCCGGCCTTCGGGTGGTTATTTTTGGGTGCGGCTGTGGCCGCGGCCTCTTTTTGGCACGTGGAGGCGGTTCGCCAAGTCTCGCGCCATTCCGAGTCCGGCGGACGAAGTTGGCCAGCCCCACCCCCCAAGGCTATAGCCCACCCGTTTTTGTGGCCTTTTTCCGCTGCACGAACTTGGCGCCCCAGCCTTCGGGCGGTTATTTTTGGGTGCGGCTGTGCCCGCGGCCTATTTTTGGCACACGGAGGCCGCTCGTAAAGTCTCGCGCCATTCCGAGTCCGGCGGACGATGTTGGCCAGCCCCACCCCCAAGGCTATAGCCCACCCGTTTTTGTGGCCTTTTTCCGCTGCACGAACTTGGCGCCCCGGCCTTCGGGCAGTTATTTTTGGGTGTGGCTGTGCCCGTGGCCTATTTTTGGAACACGGAGGCCGCTCGCAAAGTGTCGCGCCATTCCGAGTCCGGCGGACGAAGTTGGCCAGCCCCACCCCCAAGGCTATAGCCCACCCGTTTTTGTGGCCTTTTTCCGCTGGACGAACTTGGCGCCCCGGCCTTCGGGCGGTTATTTTTGGGCGCGGCTGTGCCCGCGGCCTATTTTTGGCACACGGAGGCCGCTCGCAAAGTCTCGCGCCATTCCGAGTCCGGCGGACGAAGTTGGCCAGCCCCACCCCCCAAGGCCATAGCCCACCCGTTTTTCTGGCCTTTTTCCGCTGGACGAACTTGGCGCCCCGGCCTTCGGGCGGTTATTTTTGGGCGCGGCTGTGCCTGCGGTCTATTTTTGGCACACGGAGGCCGCTCGCAAAGTCTCACGCCATTCTGAGTCCGGCGGACGAAGTTGGCCAGCCCCACCCCCCAAGGCTATAGCCCACCCGTTTTTCTGGCTTTTTTCCGCTGGACAAACTTGGCGCCCCGGCCTTCGGGCGGTTATTTTTGGGCGCGGCTGTGCCCGCGGCCTATTTTTGGCACATGGAGGCCGCTCGCAAAGTCTCACGCCATTCTGAGTCCGGCGGACGATGTTGGCCAGCCCCACCCCCCAAGGCTATAGCCCACCCGTTTTTCTGGCTTTTTTCCGCTGGACAAACTTGACGCCCCGGCCTTCGGGTGGTTATTTTTGGGCGCGGCTGTGCCCGCGGCCTATTTTTGGCACACGGAGGCCGCTCGAAAAGTCTCGCGCCATTCCGACTCCGGCGGACGAATTTGGCCAGCCCCACCCCCCAATGCTATAGCCCACCTGTTTTTGTGGCCTTTTTCCGCTGGACAAACTTGACGCCCTGGCCTTTGGGTGGTTATTTTTGGGTGCGGCTGTGCCCGCGGCCTCTTTTTGGCACGTGGAGGCCGCTCGCAAAGTCTCGCGCCATTCCGAGTCCGGCGGACGAAGTTGGCCAGCCCCACTCCCCAAGGCTATAGCCCACCCGTTTTTGTGGCCTTTTTCCGCTGGACGAACTTGGCGCCCCGGCCTTCGGGCGGTTATTTTTGGGCGCGGCTGTGCCGCTGCCTATTTTTGGCACATGGAGGCCGCTCGCAAAGTCTCGCGCCATTCTGAGTCCGGCGGACGAAGTTGGCCAGCCCCACCCCCCAAGGCTATAGCCCACCCGTTTTTCTGGCTTTTTTCCGCTGGACAAACTTGGCGCCCCGGCCTTCGGGTGGTTATTTTTGGGCGCGGCTGTGCCTGCGGCCTATTTTTGGTACACGGAGGCAGCTCGAAAGGTCTCGCGCCATTCCGAGTCCGGCGGACGAAGTAGGCCAGCCCCACCCCCCAAGGCTATAGCCCACCCGTTTTTGTGGCCTTATTCCGCTGCACGAACTTGGCGCCCCGGCCTTCGGGCGGTTATTTTTGGGCGCGGCTGTGCCTATTTTTGGCACACGGAGGCCGCTCGCAAAGTCTCGCGCCATTCCGAGTCCGCGGACGGTTGGCCAGCCCCACCCCCAAGGCTATAGCCCACCCGTTTTTGTGGCCTTTTTCCGCTGGACGAACTTGGCGCCCGGCCTTCGGGCGGTTGTTTTGGCGCGGCTGTGCCATGCCTATTTTTGGCACACGGAGGCCGCTCGCAAAGTCTCGCGCCATTCCGAGTCCGGCGGACGAAGTTGGCCAGCCCCACCCCCCAAGGCTATAGCCCACCCGTTTTTGTGGCCTTTTTCCGCTGGACGAACTTGGCGCCCCGGCCTTCGGGCGGTTATTTTTGGATACGGCTGTGCCCACGGCCTATATTTGGCACACGGAGGCCGCTCGCAAAGTCTCACGCCATTCTGAGTCCGGCGGACGAAGTGGGCCAGCCCCACCCCCCAAGGCTATAGCCCACCCGTTTTTCTGGCTTTTTTCCGCTGGACAAACTTGGCGCCCCGGCCTTCGGGCGGTTATTTTTGGGCGCGGCTGTGCCCGCGGCCTATTTTTGGCACACGGAGGCCGCTCGCAAAGTCTCACGCCATTCTGAGTCCGGCGGACGAAGTTGGCCAGCCCCACCCCCCAAGGCTATAGCCCACCCGTTTTTCTGGCTTTTTTCCGCTGGACAAACTTGGCGCCCCGGCCTTCGGGTGGTTATTTTTGGGCGCGGCTGTGCCCGCGGCCTATTTTTGGCACACGGAGGCAGCTCGAAAGGTCTCGCCCCATTCCGAGTCCGGCGGACGAAGTAGGCCAGCCCCACCCCCCAAGGCTATAGCCCACCCGTTTTTGTGGCCTTATTCCGCTGCACGAACTTGGCGCCCCGGCCTTCGGGCGGTTATTTTTGGGCGCGGCGGTGCCCAAGGCCTCGTTTTGGCACACGGAGGCCGCTCGCAAAGTCTCGCGCCATTCCGAGTCCGGCGGACGAAGTTGGCCAGCCCCACCCCCCAAGGCTATAGCCCACCCGTTTTTGTGGCCTTTTTCCGCTGGACGAACTTGGCGCCCCGGCCTTCGGGCGGTTGTTTTTGGGCGCGGCTGTGCTCGCGGCCTATTTTTGACACACGGAGGCCGCTCGCAAATTCTCGCGCCATTCCGAGTCCGGCGGACGAAGTTGGCCAGCCCCACCCCCCAAGGCTATAGCCCACCCGTTTTTGTGGCCTTTTTCCGCTGGACGAACTTGGCGCCCCGGCCTTCGGGCGGTTATTTTTGGACGCGGCTGTGCCCGCGGCCTATTTTTGGCACACGGAGGCCGCTCGCAAAGTCTCACGCCATTCTGAGTCCGGCGGACGAAGTTGGCCAGCCCCACCCCCCAAGGCTATAGCCCACCCGTTTTTGTGGCCTTTTTCCGCTGGACGAACTTGGCGCCCCGGCCTTCGGGCGGTTATTTTTGTGCGCGGCTGTGCCCGCGGCCTATTTTTGGCACACGGAGGCCGCTCGCAATGTCTCGCGCCATTCCGAGTCCGGCGGACGAAGTTGGCCAGCCCTACCCCCCAAGGCTATAGCCCACCCGTTTTAGTGGCCTTATTCCGCTGGACGAACTTGACGCCCCGGCCATCGGGTGGTTATTTTTGGGCGCGGCTGTGCCCGCGGCCTATTTTTGGCACACGGGGGCCGCTCGCAAAGACTCGCACCATTCCGAGTCCGAGGCGGAAGTGGGCCGGCCCCACCCCCCAATGCTATAGCCCACCAGTTTTTGTGGCCTTTTTCCGCTGGACGAACTTGGCGCCCCGGCCTTCGGGTGGTTATTTTTGGGCGCGGCTGTGCCCGCGGCCTTTTTTTTGCACACGGAGGCCACTCGCAAAGTCTCGCGCCATTCCGAGTCCGGCGGACGAAGTGGGCCAACCCCACCCCCCGATGCTATAGCCCACCAGTTTTTGTGGCCTTTTTCCGCTGGACGAATTTGGCGCCCCGGCCTTCGGGTGGTTATTTTTGGGTGCGGCTGTGCCCGCGGCCTCTTTTTGGCACGTGGAGGCGGTTCGCCAAATCTCGCGCCATTCCGAGTCCGGCGGACGAAGTTGGCCAGCCCCACCCCCCAAGGCTATAGCCCACCCGTTTTTGTGGCCTTATTCCGCTGCACGAACTTGGCGCCCCGGCCTTCGGGCGGTTATTTTTGGGTGCGGCTGTGGCCGCGACCTATTTTTGGCACACGGAGGCCGCTCGCAATGTCTCGCGCCATTCCGAGTCCGGCGGACGAAGTTGGCCAGCCCTACCCCCCAAGGCTATAGCCCACCCGTTTTAGTGGCCTTATTCCGCTGGACGAACTTGGCGCCCCGGCCTTCGGGTGGTTATTTTTGGGCGCGGCTGTGGCACACGGGGGCCGCTCGCAAAGACTCGCACCATTCCGAGTCCGGCGGACGAAGTGGGCCGGCCCCACCCCTAAATGCTATAGCCCACCAGTTTTTGTGGCCTTTTTCCGCTGGACGAACTTGGCGCCCCGGCCTTCGGGTGGTTATTTTTGGGCGCGGCTGTGCCCGCGGCCTTTTTTTTGCACACGGAGGCCACTCGCAAAGTCTCGCGCCATTCCGAGTCCGGCGGACGAAGTGGGCCAACCCCACCCCCCGATGCTATAGCCCACCAGTTTTTGTGGCCTTTTTCCGCTGGACGAACTTGGCGCCCCGGCCTTCGGGTGGTTATTTTTGGGTGCGGCTGTGCCCGCGGCCTCTTTTTGGCACGTGGAGGCGGTTCGCCAAATCTCGCGCCATTCCGAGTCCGGCGGACGAAGTTGGCCAGCCCCACCCCCCAAGGCTATAGCCCACCCGTTTTTGTGGCCTTATTCCGCTGCACGAACTTGGCGCCCCGGCCTTCGGGCGGTTATTTTTGGGTGCGGCTGTGCCCGCGGCCTATTTTTGGCACACGGAGGCCGCTCGCAAAGTCTCGCACCATTCCGAGTCCGGCGGACGATGTTGGCCAGCCCCACCCCCCAAGGCCATAGCCCACCCGTTTTTGTGGCCTTTTTCCGCTGCACGAACTTGGCGCCCCGGCCTTCGGGCGATTATTTTTGGGTGCGGCTGTGCCCGCGGCCTATTTTTGGCGCACGGAGGCCGCTCGCAAAGTCTCGCGCCATTCCGAGTCCGGCGGACGAAGTTGGCCTGCCCCACCCCCCAAGGCTATAGCCCACCCGTTTTTGTGGCCTTTTTCCGCCGGGCGAACTTGGCGCCCCGGCCTTCAGGCAGTTATTTATGGGCCCGGCTGCGCCCGCGGCCTATTTTTGGTACACGGAGGCCGCTCGCAACGTCTCGCGCCATTCCGAGTTCGGCGGACGAAGTTGGCCAGCCCCACCCCCCAAGGCTATAGCCCACCCGATTTTGTGGCCTTTTTCCGCTGGACGTACTTGGCGCCCCTGCCTTCGGGCTGTTATTTTTTGGCGCGGCTGTGCCCGCGGCCTATTTTTTGCACACGGAGGCCGGTCGCAAAGTCTCGCGCCATTCCGAGTCCGGCGGACGAAGTTGGCCAGCCCCACCCCCCAAGGCTATAGCCAACCCGTTTTTATGGCCTTTTTCCGCCGGACGAACTTGGCGCCCCGGCCTTCGGGCAGTTATTTATGGGCGCGGCTGTGCCCGCGGCCTATTTTTGGCACACGGAGGCCGCTCGCAAAGTCTCGCGCCATTCCGACTCCGGCGGACGAAGTTGGACAGCCCCACCCCCCAAGGCTATAGCCCACCCGTTTTTGTGGCCTTTTTCCGCTGGACGAATTTGGCGCCCCGGCCTTCGGGCTGTTATTTTTTGGCGCGGCTGTGCCCGCGGCCTAATTTTGGCACACGGAGGCCGGTCGCAAAGTCTCGCGCCATTCCGAGTCCGGCGGACGAAGTTGGCCAGCCCCACCCCCCAAGGCTATAGCCCACCCGTTTTTGTGGCCTTTTTCCGCTGGACGAACTTGGCGCCCCGGCCTTCGGGCGGTTATTTTTTGGCCCCGATGTGCCCGCGGCCAATTTTCGGCACACAGAGGCCGCTCGCAAAGTCTCGCGCCATTCCGAGTCCGGCGGACGATTGGCCAGCCCCACCCCCCAAGGCTATAGCCCACCCGTTTTTGTCGCCTTTTTCCGCTGGACGAACTTGGCGCCCCGGCCTTCGGGCGGTTATTTTTGGGCGCGGCTGTACCCGCGGCCTATTTTTGGCACACGGAGGCCGCTCGTAAAGTCTCGCGCCATTCCGAGTCCGTCGGACGAAGTTGGCCAGCCCCACCCCCCAAGGCTATAGCCCACCCGTTTTTGTGACCTTTTTCCGCTGGACGAACTTGGGGCCCCGGCCTTCGGGCGGTTATTTTTGGACGCGGCTGTGCCCGCGGCCTATTTTTGGCACACGGAGGCCGCTCGCAAAGTCTCGCGCCATTCCGAGTCCGGCGGACGAAGTTGGCCAGCCCCACCCCCCAAGGCTATAGCCCACCCGTTTTTGTGGCCTTTTTCCGCTGGACGAACTTGGCGCCCCGGCCATCGGGTGGTTATTTTTGGGCGCGGCTGTGCCCGCGGCCTATTTTTGGCACACGGGGGCCGCCCGCAAAGACTCGCACCATTCCGAGTCCGGCGGACGAAGTGGGCCGGCCCCACCCCCCAATGCTATAGCCCACCAGTTTTTGTGGCCTTTTTCCGCTGGACGAACTTGGCGCCCCGGCCTTTGGGTGGTTATTTTTGGGCGCGGCTGTGCCCGCGGCCTTTTTTTTGCACACGGAGGCCACTCGCAAAGTCTCGCGCCATTCCGAGTCCGGCGGACGAAGTGGGCCAACCCCACCCCCCAATGCTATAGCCCACCAGTTTTTGTGGCCTTTTTCCGCTGGACGAACTTGGCGCCCCGGCCTTCGGGTGGTTATTTTTGGGTGCGGCTGTGCCCGCGGCCTCTTTTTGGCACGTGGAGGCGGTTCGCCAAATCTCGCGCCATTCCGAGTCTGGCGGACGAAGTGGGCCAGCCCCACCCCCCAAGGCTATAGCCCACCTGTTTTTGTGGCCTTATTCCGCTGCACGAACTTGGCGCCCCGGCCTTCGGGCGGTTATTTTTGGGTGCGGCTGTGCCCGCGGCCTATTTTTGGCACACGGAGGCCGCTCGCAAAGTCTCGCGCCATTCCGAGTCCGGCGGACGATGTTGGCCAGCCCCACCCCCCAAGGCCATAGCCCACCCGTTTTTGTGGCCTTTTTCCGCTGCACGAACTTGGCGCCCCGGCCTTCGGGCGGTTATTTTTGGGTGCGGCTGTGCCCGCGGCCTATTTTTGGCGCACGGAGGCCGCTCGCAAAGTCTCGCGCCATTCCGAGTCCGGCGGACGAAGTTGGCCTGCCCCACCCCCCAAGGCTATAGCCCACCCGTTTTTGTGGCCTTTTTCCGCCGGGCGAACTTGGCGCCCCGGCCTTCGGGCAGTTATTTATGGGCCCGGCTGCGCCCGCTGCCTATTTTTGGTACACGGAGGCCGCTCGCAACGTCTCGCGCCATTCCGAGTTCGGCGGACGAAGTTGGCCAGCCCCACCCCCGAAGGCTATAGCCCACCCGATTTTGTGACCTTTTTCCGCTGGACGAACTTGGCGCCCCTGCCTTCGGGCTGTTATTTTTTGGCGCGGCTGTGCCCGCGGCCTATTTTTTGCACACGGAGGCCGGTCGCAAAGTCTCGCGCCATTCCGAGTCCGGCGGACGAAGTTGGCCAGCCCCACCCCCCAAGGCTATAGCCAACCCGTTTTTATGGCCTTTTTCCGCCGGACGAACTTGGCGCCCCGGCCTTCGGGCAGTTATTTTTTGGCGCGGCTGTGCCCGCGGCCTATTTTTGGCACACGGAGGCCGCTCGCAAAGTCTCGCGCCATTCCGACTCCGGCGGACGAAGTTGGACAGCCCCACCCCCCAAGGCTATAGCCCACCCGTTTTTGTGGCCTTTTTCCGCTGGACGAATTTGGCGCCCCGGCCTTCGGGCTGTTATTTTTTGGCGCGGCTGTGCCCGCGGCCTAATTTTGGCACACGGAGGCCGCTCGCAAAGTCTCGCGCCATTCCGAGTCCGGCGGACGAAGTTGGCCAGCCCCACCCCCCAAGGCTATAGCCCACCCGTTTTTGTGGCCTTTTTCCGCTGGACGAACTTGGCGCCCCGGCCTTCGGGCGGTTATTTTTTGGCCCGGATGTGCCCGCGGCCAATTTTTGGCACACAGAGTCCGCTCGCAAAGTCTCGCGCCATTCCGAGTCCGGCGGACGATTGGCCAGCCCCACCCCCCAAGGCTATAGCCCACCCGTTTTTGTGGCCTTTTTCCGCTGGACGAACTTGGCGCCCCGGCCTTCGGGCGGTTATTTTTGGGCGCGGCTGTACCCGCGGCCTATTTTTGGCACACGGAGGCCGCTCGTAAAGTCTCGCGCCATTCCGAGTCCGGCGGACGAAGTTGGCCAGCCCCACCCCCCAAGGCTATAGCCCACCCGTTTTTGTGACCTTTTTCCGCTGGACGAACTTGGGGCCCCGGCCTTCGGGCGGTTATTTTTGGACGCGGCTGTGCCCGCGGCCTATTTTTGGCACACGGAGGCCGCTCGCAAAGTCTCGCGCCATTCCGAGTCCGGCGGACGAAGTTGGCCAGCCCCACCCCCCAAGGCTATAGCCCACCCGTTTTTGTGGCCTTTTTCCGCTGGACGAACTTGGCGCCCCGGCCTTCGGGCGGTTATTTTTGGGTGCGGATGTGCCCGCGGCCAATTTTTGGCACACAGAGGCCGCTCGCAAAGTCTCGCGCCATTCCGAGTCCGGCGGACGATTGGCCAGCCCCACCCCCCAAGGCTATAGCCCACCCGTTTTTGTCGCCTTTTTCCGCTGGACGAACTTGGCGCCCCGGCCTTCGGGCGGTTATTTTTGGGTGCGGCTGTACCCTTGGCCTATTTTTGGCACACGGAGGCCGCTCGCAAAGTCTCGCGCCATTCCGACTCCGGCGGACGAAGTTGGCCAGCCCCACCCCCCAAGGCTATAGCCCACCCGTTTTTGTCGCCTTTTTCCGCTGGACAAACTTGGCGCCCCGGCCTTCGGGCGGTTATTTTTGGGCGCGGCTGTGACCACGGCCTATTTTTCGCACACGGAGGCCGCTCGTAAAGTCTCGCGCCATTCCGAGTCCGGCGGACGAAGTTGGCCAGCCCCACCCCCCAAGGCTATAGCCCACCCGTTTTTGTGACCTTTTTCCGCTGGACGAACTTGGCGCCCCGGCCTTCGGGCGGTTATTTTTGGACGCGGCTGTGCCAGCGGCCTATTTTTGGCACACGGAGGCCGCTTGCAAAGTCTCGCGCCATTCCGAGTCCGGCGGACGAAGTGGGCCGGCCCCACCCCCCAAGGCTGTAGCCCACCCGTTTTTGTGGCCTTTTTCCGCTGGACGAACTTGGCGCCCCGGCCTTCGGGCAGTTATTTTTGGGCGCGGCTGTGCCCGCGGCCTATTTTTGGCACACAGAGGCCGCTCGCAAAGTCTCGCGCCATTCCGAGTCCGGCGGACGAAGTTGGCCAGCCCCACCCCCCAAGGCTATAGCCCACCCGTTTTTGTGGCCTTTTTCCGCAGGACGAACTTGGGGCCCTGGCCTTCGGGCGGTTATTTTTGGGCGCGGCTCTGCCCGCGGCCTATTTTTGGCACACGGAAGCCCCTCGCAAGGTCTCGCGCCATTTTGAGTCCGGCGGACGAAGTTTGCCAGCCCCACTCCCCAAGGCTATAGCCCACCCGTTTTTGTGGCATTTTTCCGCTGGACGAACTTGGCGCCTCGGCCTTCGGGCGGTTATTTTTGGGCGCGGCTGTGCCCGCAGCCTATTTTTTGCACATGGAGGCCGCTCGCAAAGTCTCGCACCATTCCGAGTCCGGCGGACGAAGTGGGCCAGCCCCACCCCCCAAGGCTATAGCCCACCCGTTTTTGTGGCCTTTTTCCGCTGGACGAACTTGGCGCCCCGGCCTTCGGGCGGTTATTTTTGGGCGCGGCTGTGCCCGTGGCCTATTTTTGGCACACGGAGGCCGCCGTAAAGTCTCGCGCCATTCCGAGTTCGGCGGACGAAGTGGGCCAGCCCCACCCCCCAAGGCTATAGCCCACCCGTTTTTGTGGCCTTTTTCCGCTGGACGAACTTGGCGCCCCGGCCTTCGGGCAGTTATTTTTGGGCGCGGCTGTGCCTGCGGCCTATTTTTGGCACACGGGGGCCGCTCGCAAAGACTCGCACCATTCCGAGTCCGGCGGACGAAGTTGGCCAGCCCCTCCCCCCAACGCTATAGCCCACCCGTTTTTTGGGCATTTTTGCGGCGGACGAACTTGGGGACGGGACTTTCGGGGGCTTATTTTTGAGCGCAGCTGTGCCTGCAGCCTATGTTTGGCACACGGAGGGCGCTCGCAAAGTCTCGCCCCATTCCGAGTCCGGCGGACGAAGTTGCCCAGCCCCTCCCCCCAAGGCTATAGCCCACCCGTTTTTTGGGCATTTTTGCGGCGGACTAATTTGGGGACGGGACCTTCGGGGTCTTATTTTTGGGTGCGGCTGTTCCCGCGGCCTATTTTTGGTACACGGAGGGCGCTCGCAAAGTCTCGCCCCATTCCGAGTCCGGCGGACGAACTTGGCCAGCCCCTCCCCCCAAGGCTATAGCCCACCCGTTTTTTGGGCATTTTTGCGGCGGACGAACTTGGGGACGGGACATTCGGGGGCTTATTTTTCGGCGCGGCTGTGGCCACGGCCTATTTTTGGCACACGGAGGGCGCTCCCAAAGTCTCGCCCCATTCCGAGTCCAGCGGACGAAGTTGGCCAGCCCCTCCCCCCAACGCTATAGCCCACCCGTTTTTTGGGCATTTTTGCGGCGGACGAACTTGGGGACGGGACTTTCGGGGGCTTATTTTTGAGCGCAGCTGTGCCTGCAGCCTATGTTTGGCACACGGAGGGCGCTCGCAAAGTCTCGCCCCATTCCGAGTCCGGCGGACGAACTTGGCCAGCCCCTCCCCACAAGGCTATAGCCCACCCGTTTTTTGGGCATTTTTGCGGCGGACGAACTTGGGGACGGGACATTCGGGGGCTTATTTTTCGGCGCGGCTGTGGCCACGGCCTATTTTTGGCACACGGAGGGCGCTCCCAAAGTCTCGCCCCATTCCGAGTCCAGCGGACGAAGTTGGCCAGCCCCTCCCCCCAACGCTATAGCCCACCCGTTTTTTGGGCATTTTTGCGGCGGACGAACTTGGGGACGGGACTTTCGGGGGCTTATTTTTGAGCGCAGCTGTGCCTGCAGCCTATGTTTGGCACACGGAGGGCGCTCGCAAAGTCTCGCCCCATTCCGAATCCGGCGGACGAAGTTGCCCAGCCCCTCCCCCCAAGGCTATAGCCCACCCGTTTTTTGGGCATTTTTGCGGCGGACTAATTTGGGGACGGGACCTTCGGGGTCTTATTTTTGGGTGCGGCTGTTCCCGCGGCCTATTTTTGGTACACGGAGGGCGCTCGCAAAGTCTCGCCCCATTCCGAGTCCGGCGGACGAACTTGGCCAGCCCCTCCCCACAAGGCTATAGCCCACCCGTTTTTTGGGCATTTTTGCGGCGGACGAACTTGGGGACGGGACCTTCGGGGGCTTATTTTTTGTCGCGGCTGTGCCCGTGGCCTATTTTTGGCACACGGAGGGCGCTCGCAAAGTCTTGCCCCATTCCGAGTCCGGCGGACGAAGTTGGCCAGCCCCTCCCCGCAAGGCTATAGCCCACCCGTTTTTTGGGCATTTTTGCGGCGGACGAGCTTGTGGATGGGACCTTCGGGGGCTTATTTTTGGGCGCGGTTGTGCCCGCGGCCTATTTTTGGCACACGGAGGGCGCTCGCAAAGTCTCGCCCCATTCCGAGTCCGGCGGACGAAGTTGGCCCGCCCCTCCCCCCAAGGCTATAGCCCACCCGTATTTTGGTCATTTTTGCGGCGGACGAACATGGGGACTGGACCTTCGGGGGCTTATTTTTGGGCGCGGCTGTGCCTGTGGCCTATTTTTGGCACACGGAGGGCGCTCGCAAAGTCTCGGCCCATTCCGAGTCCGGCGGACGAAGTTGGCCAGCCCCTCCCCCCAAGGCTATAGCCCACCCGTTTTTTGGGCATTTTTGCGGCGGACGAACTTGGGGACGGGAACTTCGGGGTCTTATTTTTGGGTGTGGCTGTTTCCGAGGCTATTCCCGTGGCCTAATTTTGGTACACGGAGGGCGCTCGCTAAGTCTCGCCCCATTCCGAGTCTGGCGGACGAAGTTGGCCAGCCCCTCCCCGCAAGGCTATAGCCCACCCATTTTTTGGGCATTTTTGCGGCGGACGAACTTCGGGGGCTTATTTTTGGGCGCGGCTGTGCCCGCGGCATATTTTTGGCACACGGAGGGCGCTCGCAAAGTCTCGCCCCATTCCGAGTCGTGCGGACGAAGTTGGCCATCCCCTCCCCCCAGGGCTATAGCCCGCCCGTTTTTTGGGCATTTTTGCGGCGGACGAACTTGGGGACGGGACTTTTGGGGGATTATTTTTGAGCGCGGCTGTGCCCGCGGCATATTTTTGGCACACGGAGGGCGCTCGCAAAGTCTCGCCCCATTCCGAGTCCGGCGGACAAAGTTGCCCAGCCCCTCCTCCCAAGGCTATAGCCGACCCGTTTTTTGGGCATTTTTGCGGCGGACGAACTTGGGGACGGGACCTCCGGGGGCTTATTTTTTGCTGCGGCTGTGCCCGCAACCTATTTTTGGTACACGGAGGGCGCTCGCAAAGTCTCGCCCCATTCCGAGTCCGGCGGACGAAGTTGGCCAGCCCCTCCCCCCAAGCCTATAGCCCGCCCGTTTTTTGGGCATTTTTGCGGCGGACGAACTTGGGGACGGGACCTTCGGGGGCTTATTTTTGGGCGCGTCTGTGGCCGCGGCCTATTTTTGGCACACGGAGGGCGCTCCCAAAGTCTCGCCCCATTCCGAGTCCGGCAGACGAAGTTGGCCAGCCCCTCCCCCCAACGCTATAGCCCACCCGTTTTTTGGGCAATTTTGCGGCGGACGAACTTGGGGACGGGACTTTCGGGGGCTTATTTTTGAGCGCGGCTGTGCTTGCAGCCTATGTTTGGTACACGGAGGGCGCTCGCAAAGTCTCGCCCCATTCCGAGTCCGGCGGACGAAGTTGGCCAGCCCCTCCCCCCAAGGCTATAGCCCACCCGTTTTTTGGGCATTTTTGCGGCGGACGAACTTGGGGACGGGACATTCGGGGGCTTATTTTTGGGCGCATCTGTGGCCGCGGCCTATTTTTGGCACACGGAGGGCGCTCGCAAAGTCTCGCCCCATTCCGAGTCCGGCGGACGAAGTTGCCCAGCCCCTCCCCCCAAGGCTATAGCCCACCAATTTTTTGGGCATTTTTGCGGCGGACTAATTTGGGGACGGGACCTTCGGGGGCTTATTTTTGGGCGCGGCTGTGCCCGTGGCCTATTTTTGGCACACGGAGGGCGCTCGCAAAGTCTCGGCCCATTCCGAGTCCGGCGGACGAAGTTGGCCCGCCCCTCCACCCAAGGCTATAGCCCACCCGTTTTTTGGGCATTTTTGCGGCGGACGAACTTGGGGACGGGAACTTCGGGGTCTTATTTTTGGGTGCGGCTGTGCCCACGGCATAGTTTTGGCACACGGAGGGCGCTCGCAAAGTCTCGCCCCATTCCGAGTGTGGCGGACGAAGTTGGCCATCGCCTCCCCCCAGGGCTATAGCCCGCCCGTTTTTTGGGCATTTTTGCGACGGACGAACTTGGGGACGGGACTTTTGGGGGCTTATTTTTGAGCGCGGCTTTGCCTGCAGATTATGTTTGGCACACGGAGGGCGCTCCCAAAGTCTCGCCCCATTCCGAGTCCAGCAGACGAAGTTGGCCAGCCCCTCCCCCCAACGCTATAGCCCACCCGTTTTTTGGGCATTTTTGCGGCGGACGATCTTGGGGACGGGACCTCCGGGGGCTTATTTTTTGCCACGGCTGTGCCCACAACCTATTTTTGGTACACGGAGGGCGCTCGCAAAGTCTCGCCCCATTCCGAGTCCGGCGGACGAAGTTGGCCAGCCCCTCCCCCCAAGGCTATAGCCCACCCATTTTTTGGGCATTTTTGCGGCGGACGAACTTGGGGACGGGACCTTCGGGGACTTATTTTTGCTCGCGTCCGTGGCCACGGCCTATTTTTGGCACACGGAGGGCGCTCGCAAAGTCTCGCCCCATTCCGAGTCCGGCGGACGAAGTTGGCCAGCCCCTCCCCGCAAGGCTATAGCCCACCCGTTTTTTGGGCATTTTTACGGCGGACGAACTTGGGGACGGGACCTTCGGGGGCTTATTTTTGGGTACGTCTGTGCCCGCGGCCTATTTTTGGCACACGGAGGGCGCTCGCAAAGTCTCGCCGCATTCCGAGTCCGGCGGACGAAGTTGGTCCGCCCCTCCCCCCAAGGCTATAGCCCACCCGTATTTTGGTCATTTTTGCGGCGGACGAACATGGGGACTGGACCTTCGGGGGCTTATTTTTGGGCGCGGCTGTGCCCGTGGCCTATTTTTGGCACACGGAGGGCGCTCGCAAAGTCTCGGCCCATTCCGAGTCCGGCGGACGAAGTTGGCCAGCCCCTCCCCCCAAGGCTATAGCCCACCCGTTTTTTGGGCATTTTTGCGGCGGACTAATTTGGGGACGGGACCTTTGGTGTCTTATTTTTGGGTATTGCTGTTCCCGCGGCCTATTTTTGGTACACGGAGGGCACTCGCAAAGTCTCACCCCATTCCGAGTCCGGCGGACGAACTTGGCCAGCCCCTCCCCGCAAGGCTATAGCCCACCCGTTTTTTGGGCATTTTTGCGGCGGACGAACTTGGGGACGGGACCTTCGGGGGCTTATTTTTGGGTGCGACTGTGCCCGCGGCCTATTTTTGGCACACGGAGGGCGCTCGCAAAGTCTCGCCGCATTCCGAGTCCGGCGGACGAAGTTGGACAGCCCCTCCCCGCAAGGCTATAGCCCACCCGTTTTTTTGGAATTTTTGCGGCGGACGAGCTTGTGGACGGGACCTTTGGGGGCTTATTTTTGGGCGCAGTTGTGGCCGCGGCCTATTTTTGGCACACGGAGGGCGTTCGCAAAGTCTCGCCCCATTCCGAGTCCGGCGGACGAAGTTGGCCCGCCCCTCCCCCCAAGGCTATAGCCCACCCGTATTTTGGTCATTTTTGCGGCGGACGAACTTGGGGACGGGACCTTCGGGGGCTTATTTTTGGGTGCGGCTGTGCCCGCGGCATAGTTTTGGCACACGGAGGGCGCTCGCAAAGTCTCGCCCCATTCCGAGTGTGGCGGACGAAGTTGGCCATCGCCTCCCCCCAGGGCTATAGCCCGCCCGTTTTTTGGGCATTTTTGCGACGGACGAACTTGGGGACGGGACTTTTGGGGGCTTATTTTTGAGCGCGGCTGTGCCTGCAGATTATGTTTGGCACACGGAGGGCACTCGCAAAGTCTCACCCCATTCCGAGTCCGGCGGACAAAGTTGCCCAGCCCCTCCCCCCAAGGCTATAGCCCACCCGTTTTTTGGGCATTTTTGCGGCGGACGAACTTGGGGACGGGACCTCCGGGGCCATATTTTTTGCCGCGGCTGTGCCCGCAACCTATTTTTGGTACACGGAGGGCGCTCGCAAAGTCTCGCCCCATTCCGAGTCCGGCGGACGAAGTTGCCCAGCCCCTCCCCCCAAGGCTATAGCCCACCCGTTTTTTGGGCATTTTTGCGGCGGGCGAACTTGGGGACGGGACCTTCGGGGGCTTATTTTTGGGCGCGTCTGTGCCCGCGGCCTATATTCGGCACACGGAGGGCGCTCACAAAGTCTCGGCCCATTCCGAGTCCGGCGGACGAAGTTGGCCAGCCCCTCCCCCCAAGGCTATAGCCCACCCGTTTTTTGGGCATTTTTGCGGCGGACGAACTTGTGGACGGGACCTTCGGGGGCTTATTTTTTGGCGCGGCTGTGCCCGCGGCCTATTTTTGGTACTCGGAGGGCGCTCATAAAGTCTCGCCCCTTTCCGAGTCCGGCGGACGAAGTTGGCCAGCCCCTCCCCCCAAGGCAATAGTCCACCCGTTTTTTGGGCATTTTTGCGGCGGACGAACTCGGGGACGGGACCTTCGGGGGCTTATTTTTGGGCGCGGCTGTGCCCGCGGCCTATTTTGGGCACACGGAGGGCGCTAGCAAAGTCTCGCCCCATTCCGAGTCCGGCGGACTAAGTTGGCCAGCCCCTCCCCCCAAGTCTACAGCCCACCCGCTTTTTGGGCATTTTTGCGGCGGACTAACTTGGGGACGGGACCTTTGGGGGCTTATTTTTTGACGCGGCTGTGCCCGTGGCCTATTTTTCGCACACGGAGGGTGCTCGCAAAGTCTCACCCCATTCCGAGTCCGGCGGACGAAGTTGGCCATCCCCTCCCCCCAACGCTATAGCCCACCCGTTTTTTGGGCATTTTTGCGGAGGACGAACTGGGGGACGGGACCTTCGTGGGCTTATTTTTGTGCGCGGCTGAGCCCGCGGCCTATTTTTGGCACACAGAGGGCCTTCACAAAGTCTCGCCCCATTCCGAGTCCGGCGGACGAAGTGGGCCTTCGCCTCCCCCCAAGGCTATAGCCCACCCATTTTTTGGGCATTTTTGCGGCGGACGAACTTGGGGACGGGACATTCGGGGGCTTATTTTTGGGCGCGGCTATTGCCGCGGCCTATTTTTGGTACACGGAGGGCGCTCGCAAAGTCTCGCCCCGTTCCGAGTCCGGCGAACGAAGTTGGCGAGCCCCTCCCCCCAAGGCTATAGCCCACCCGTTTTTTGGGCATTTTTACGGCGGACGAACTTGGGGACGGGACCTTCGGGGGCTTATTTTTGGGCGCGGCATTGTCCGCAGCCTATTTTTTGCACACGGAGGGCGCTCGCAAAGTCTCGCCATATTCCGAGTCCGGCGGACGAAGTTGGCCAGCCCCTCCCCCCAAGTCTATAGCCCACCCGTTTTTTGGGCATTTTTGCGGCGGACTAACTTGGGGACGGGACCTTCGGGGGTTTATTTTTGGGCGCGGCTATGCCCACGGCCTATTTTTGGCACACGGAGGGTGCTCGCAATGTCTCACCCCATTCCGAGTCCGGCGGACGAAGTCGGCCATCCCCTCCCCCCAAGGCTATAGCCCACCCGTTTTTTGGGCATTTTTGCGGAGGACGAAATTGGGGACGGGACCTTCGGGGGCATATTTTTGGGCGCGACTGTGCCCACAACGTATTTTTGGCACACGGAGGGTGCTCACAAAGTCTCACCCCATTCCGCGTCCGGCGGACGAAGTTGGCCATCCCCTCCCCCCAAGGCTATAGCCCACCCGTTTTTTGGGCATTTTTGCGGAGGACGAACTTGGGGACGGGACCTTCGGGGGCTTATTTTTGGGCGCGGCTGTGACTGCGGCCTATTTTTGGTACTCGGAGGGCGTCACAAATTCTCGCCCCATTCCGAGTCCGGCGGGCGAAGTTGGCCTTCCCCTCCCCCCAAGGCTATAGCCCACCCGTTTTTTGGGCATTTTTGCGGCGGACGAACTTGGGGACGGGACCTTCAGGGGCTTATTTTTGGGTGCGGCTGTGCCCGCGGCCTATTTTTGTCACACGGAGGGCGCTCGCAATGTCTCGCCCCATTCCGAGTCCGGCGGACGAAGTTGGCGATCCGCTCCCCCCAAGGCTATAGCCCACCCGTTTTTTAGGCATTTTTGCGGCGGACGAACTTGGGGACGGGACCTTCGGGGGCTTATTTTTGGGCGCGTCTGTAGCTGTAGCCTATTTTTGGCACACGGAGGGCGCTCATAAAGTCTCGCCCCATTCCGAGTCCGGCGGACGAAGTGGGCCAGCCCCTCCCCCCAAGGCAATAGTCCACCCGTTTTTTGGGCATTTTTGCGGCGGACGAACTCGGGGACGGGACCTTCGGTGGCTTATTTTTGGGCACGGCTGTGCCCATGGCCTATTTTGGGCAGACGGAGGGCGCTAGCAAAGTCTCGCCCCATTCCGAGTCCGGCGGACTAAGTTGGCCAGCCCCTCCCCCCAAGTCTACAGCCCACCCGCTTTTTGGGCATTTTTGCGGCGGACTAACTTGGGGACGGGACCTTCGGGGGCATATTTTTGGACGCGGCTGTGCCCGTGGCCTATTTTTGGCACACGGAGGGTGCTCGCAAAGTCTCGCGCCATTCCGAGTCCGGCGGACGAAGTTGGCCATCCCCTCCCCCCAACGCTATAGCCCACCCGTTTTTTTGGCATTTTTGCGGAGGACGAACTTGGGAACGGGACCTTCGTGGGCTTATTTTTGTGAGCGGCTGAGCCCGCGGCCTATTTTTGGCACACAGAGGGCCTTCACAAAGTCTCGCCCCATTCCGAGTCCGGCGGACGAAGTTGGCCTTCCCCTCCCCCCAAGGCTATAGCCCACCCGTTTTTTGGGCATTTTTGCGGCGGACGAACTTGGGGACGGGACCTTCGGGGGCTTATTTTTGGGCGCGGCTGTGCCCGCGGCCTAATTTTGGCACACGGAGGGCGCTCGCAAAGTCTCGGCCCATTCCGAGTCCGGCGGACGAAGTTGGCCAGCCCCTCCCCCCAAGGCTATAGCCCACCCGTTTTTTGGGCATTTTTGCGGCGGACGAACTTGGGGACGGGACCTTCGGGGACTTATTTTTGGGCGCGGCATTGCCCGCGGCCTAATTTTGGCACACGGAGGGCGCTCGCAAAGTCTCGCCCCATTACGAGTCTGGCGGACGAGGTTGGCGATCCCCTCCCCCCAAGGCTATAGCCCACCCGTTTTTTGGGCATTTTTGCGGCGGACGAACTTGGGGATGGGACCTTCGGGGGCTTATTTTTGGGCGCGGCTGTGCTCGCGGCCTATCTTTTACACACGGAGGGCGCTCGTAAAGTCTCGCCCCATTTCGAGTCCGGCGGACGAAGTTGGCCAGCCCCTCCCCCCAAGGCTATAGCCCACCCGTTTTTTGGGCATTTTTGCGGCGGATGAACTTGGGGACGGGACCTTCGGGGGCTTATTTTTGGGCATGGCTGTGCCCGCGGCCTATTTTTGGCACACGGAGGGCGCTCGCAAAGTCTCGCCCCATTCTGAGTCCGGCGGACGAAGTTGGCCAGCCCCTCCCCCCAAGGCTATAGCCCACCCGTTTTTTGGGCATTTTTGCGGCGGACGAACTTGGGGACTGGACATTCGGGGGCTTATTTTTGGACGCGGCTGTTCCCGTGGCCTATTTTTGGTACACGGAGGGCGGTTGGAAAGTCTCGCCCCATTCCGAGTCCGGCGGACGAAGTTGGCCAGCCCCTCCCCCCAAGGCTATAGCCCACCCGTTTTTTGGGCATTTTTGCGGCGGACGAACTTGGGGACGGGATGTTCGGGGGCTTATTTTTGGGCGTGGCTGTGCCCGCAGCCTAGTTTTGGCACACGGAGGGTGTTCGCAATGTCTCGCCCCATTCCGAGTCCGGCGGACGAAGCTGGCCAGCCCCTCCCCCCAAGTCTATAGCCCACCCGTTTTTTGGGCATTTTTGCGGCAGACTAACTTGGGAACGGGACCTTCGGGGGATTATTTTTCGGCCCCTCTGTGTGCGTGGCCTATTTTTGGCACACAGAGGGTGCTCGTAAAATCTCGCCCCATTCCGAGTCCGGCGGATGAAGTTGGCCAGCCCCTCCCCCCAAGGCTATAGCCCACCCGTTTTTTGGGCATTTTTGCGGCGGACGAACTTGGGGACGGGACCTTCGTGCACTTATTTTTGGGCGCGGCTGTCCCCGCGGCCTATTTTTGGCACACGGAGGGAGCTCGCAAAGTCTCGCCCCATTCCGAGTCCGGCGGACGAAGTTGGCCATCCCCTCCCCCCAAGGCTATAGCCCACCCGTTTTTTGGGCATTTTTGCGGCGGACGAACTTGGGGACGGTACCTTCGGGAGCTTATTTTTGGGCGCAGCTGTGCCCGCGGCTTATTTTTGGCACATGGAGGGTGCTCGCAAAGTCTCGCCCCATTCCGAGTCCGGCCGACGAAGTTGGCCATCCCCTCCCCCCAAGGATATAGCCCACCCGTTTTTTGGGCATTTTTGCGGCGGATGAACTTGGGGACGGGACCTTTGGGGGTTTATTTTTGTTCACGACTGTGCCCACGGCCTATTTTTGGAAAACGCAGGGCGCTCACAAAGTCTCGCCCCATTCCGAGTCCGGCGGACGAAGTTGGCCTTCCCCTCCCCCCAAGGCTATAGCCCACCCGTTTTTTGGGCATTTTTGCGGCGGACGAACTTGGGGACGGGACATTCGGGGGCTTATTTTCGGGCACGGCTGTTCTCATGGCCTATTTTTGGTACATGGAGGGCGCTCACCAAGTTTCGCCCCATTCCGAGTCCGGCGGACGAAGTTGGCGAGCCCCTCCCCCGAAGGCTATAGCCCACCCGTTTTTTGGGCATTTTTGCGGCGGACGAACTTGGGGACGGGACCTTCGGGGGCTTATTTTTGGGCGCGGCTGTGCCCGCAGCCACAGCACACGGAGGGCGCTCTCAAAGTCTCGCCCCATTCCGAGTCCGGCGGACGAAGTTGGCCAGCCCCTCCCCCCAAGTCTATAGCCCACCCGTTTTTTGGGCATTTTTGCGGAGGACGAACTTGGGGACGGGACCTTCGGGGGCTTATTTTTGGGCGCGGCTGTGCCCACAGCCTATTTTTGGCACACGGAGGGCGCTCGCAAAGGCTCGCCTCATTCAGAGTCCGGCGGACGAAGTTGGCCATCCCCTCCCCCAAAGGCTATAGCCCACCCGTTTTTTGGGCATTTTTGCGGCGGACGAACTTGGGGACAGGACCTTCGGGGGCTTATTTTTTTGCGCGGCTGTGCCCGCGGCCTATTGTTGGCACACAGAGGGTGTTCTCAAAGTCTCACCGCATTCCGAGGCCGGCGGAAGAAGTTGGCCAGCCCCTCCCCCCAAGGCTATAGCCCACCTGTTTTTTGGGCATTTTTGCGGCGGACGAACATGGGGACGGGACCTTCGGGGGCTTATTTTTGGGCGTGGCTGTTCCCGCAGCCTATTTTTGGCACACGGAGGGCGCTCGCAAAGTCTCGCCCCATTCCGAGTCCGGCGGACGAAGTTGGCCAGCCCATCCCCCCAAGGCTATAGCCCACCCGTCTTTTGGGCATTTTTGCGGCGGACGAACTTGGGGACGGGACCTTCGGGGGCTTATTTTTGGGTGCGGCTGTGCCCGCAGCCTATTTTTGGCACGCGGAGGGCGCTCGCAAAGTCTCGCCCCATTCCGAGTCCGGCGGACGAAGTTGGCCAGCCCCTCCCCCCAAGGCTATAGCCCACCCGTTTTTTGGGCATTTTTGCGCCGGACGAACTTCGGGACGGGACCTTTGGGGGCTTCTTATTGGGCGCGGCTGTGCCCATGGCTATTTTTGGCGCACGGAGCGCGCTCACAAAGTCTCGCCCCATTCCGAGTCCGGCGGACGAAGTTGGCCATCCCCTCCCCCCAAGGCTATAGCCCACCCGTTTTTTGGGCATTTTTACGGCGGACGAACTTGGGGACAGGACATTCAGGGGCTTATTTTTGGGCGCGGCTGTGCCCGCGGCCTATTTTTAACACACAGAGGGTGCTCACAGAGTCTCGCCCCATTCCGAGTCCGGCGGACGAAGTTGGCCAGCCCCTCCCCCCAAGGCTATAGCCCACCCGTTTTTTGGGCATTTTTACGGTGGACGAACTTGGGGACGGGAACTTCGGGGCCTTATTTTTGGGCGCGGCTTTGTCCGCGGCCTATTTTTGGCACACGGAGCACGCTCGCAAAGTCCCGCCCCATTCTGAGTCCGGCGGACGAAGTTGGCCAGCCCCTCCCCCCAAGGCTATAGCCCACCCGTTTTTTGGGCATTTTTACGGCGGACGAACTTGGGGACGGGACCTTCGGGGGCTTATTTTTGGGAGTGGCTGTGCCCACGGTCTATTTTTGGCACACATAGGGCGCTCGCAAAGTCTCGCCCCATTCCGAGTGCGGCGGACGAAGTTGGCCATCCCCTCCCCCCAAGGCGATAGCCCACCCGTTTTTTGGGCATTTTTGCGGCGGACGAACTTGGGGACGGGACCTTCGGGGCTTATTTTTGGGCGCGGCTTTGTCCACTGCCTATTTTTGGCACACGGAGGGTGCTCATAAAGTCTCGCCCCATTCCGAGTCCGGCGGACGAAGTTGGCCAGCCCCTCCCCCCAAGGCTATAGCCCACCCGTTTTTTGGGCATTTTTGCGCCGGACGAACTTGGGGACGGGACCTTCGGGGGCTTATTTTTGGGAGCGGCTGTTCCTGCGGCCTATTTTTGGCACACGGAGGGCGCTCGCAAAGTCTCGCCCCATTCCAAGTCCGGCGGACGAAGTTGGCCAGCCCCTCCCCCCAAGGCTATAGCCCACCCGTCTTTTGGGCATTTTTGCGGTGGACGAACTAGGGGACGGGACCTTCGGGGGCTTATTTTTGGGTGCGGCTGTGCCCGCGGCCTATTTTTGGCACACGGAGGGCGCTCGTAAAGTCTCGCCCCATTCTGAGTCCGGCGGACGAAGTTGGCCAGCCCCTCCCCCCAAGGCTATAGCCCACCCGTTTTTTGGGCATTTTTGCGCTGGACGAACTTGGGGACGGGACCTTTGGGGGCTTCTTTTTGGGCGCGGCTGTGCCCGAGGCCTATTTTTGGCACACGGAGCGTGCTCGCAAAATCTCGCCCCATTCCGAGTCCGGCGGACGAAGTTGGCCATCCCCTCCCCCCAAGGCTATAGCCCACCCGTTTTTTGGGCATTTTTACGGCGGACGAACTTGGGGACGGGACCTTCGGGGGCTTATTTTTGGGCGCGGCTGTGCCCGCGGCCTATTTTTGGCACACGGAGGGTGCTCGCAAAGTCTCGCCCCATTCCGAGTCCGGCGGTCGAAGTTGGCCAACCCCTCCCACCAAGGCTATAGCCCACCCGTTTTTTGGGCATTTTTACGGCGGACAAACTTGGGGACGGGACCTTCGGGGGCTTATTTTTGGGCGCGGCCGTGCCCGCGGCCTATTTTTGGCACATGGAGGGTGCTCACAAAGTATCGTCCCATTCCGAGTCCGGCGGACGAAGTTGGCCAGCCCCTCCCCCCAAGGCTATAGCCCACCCGTTTTTTGGGCATTTTTGCGCTGGACGAACTTGGGGACGGGACCTTTGGGGGCTTCTTTTTGGGCGCGGCTGTGCCCGCGGCCTATTTTTGGCACACGGAGGGTGCTCGCAAAGTCTCGCCCCATTCCGAGTCCGGCGGTCGAAGTTGGCCAACCCATCCCACCAAGGCTATAGCCCACCCGTTTTTTGGGCATCTTTACGGCGGACGAACTTGGGGACGGGATCTTCGGGGGCTTATTTTTGGGTGTGGCTGTGCCCGCAGCCTATTTTTGGCACACGGAGGGCGCTCACAAAGTCTCGCCCCATTCCGAGTCCGGTGGACGAAGTTGGCCATCCCCTTCCCCCAAGGCTATAGCCCACCCGTTTTTTGGGCATTTTTACGGCGGATGAACATGGGGACGGGACCTTCGGGGGCTTATTTTTGGGCGCGGCTGTGCCCGCGGCCTATTTTTGGCACACGGAGGGTGCTCGCAAAGTCTCGCCCCATTCCGAGTCCGGCGGTCGAAGTTGGCCAACCCCTCCCACCAAGGCTATAGCCCACCCGTTTTTTGGGCATCTTTACGGCGGACGAACTTGGGGACGGGACCTTTGGGGGCTTATTTTTGGGCACGGCTTTGCCCACGGCCTATTTTTGGCACACGGAGGGCACTCGCACTGTCTCGCCCCATTCCGAGTCCGGCGGATGAAGTTGGCCAGCCCCTTCCCCCAAGGCTATAGCCCACCCGTTTTTTGGGAATTTTTGCGTTCGACGAACTTGGGGACGGGACCTTCGGGGGCTTACTTTTGGGTGCGGCTGTGCCCGCGGCCTATTTTTGGCACACGGAAGGCGCTCGCAAAGTCTCGCCCCATTCCGAGTCCGGCGGACGAAGTTGGCCAGCCCCTCCCCCCAAGGCTATAGCCCACCCGTTTTTTGGGCATTTTTGCGGCGGACGAACTTGGGGACGGGACCTTCGGGAGCTTATTTTTAGGCGCGGCTGTGCCCGCGGCCTATTTTTGGTACACGGAGGGCGCTCGCAAAGTCTCGCCCCATTCCGAGTCCGGCGGACGAAGTTGGCCAGCCCCTCCCCCCAAGGCTATTTTAGGGGGACCTTCGGGGCTTATTTTTGGGCACGGCTTTGGCGGCCTATTTTTGGCACACGGAGGGCACTCGCACTGTCTCGCCCCATTACGAGTCCGAGGCGGAGTCCAAGGTTGGCCAGCCCTCCCGTTTTTGGGCATTTTTTGGGGACGGGACCTTCGGGGGCTTATTTTTGGGCACGGCTTTGCCCGCGGCCTATTTTTGGCACACGGAGGGCACTCGCACTGTCTCGCCCCATTCCGAGTCCGGCGGACGAAGTTGGCCAGCCCCTCCCCCCAAGGCTATAGCCCACCCGTTTTTTGGGAATTTTTGCGTTCGACGAACTTGGGGACGGGACCTTCTGGGGCTTACTTTTGGGTGCGGCTGTGCCCGCTCCCTATTTTTGGCACACGGAAGGCGCTCGCAAAGTCTCGCCCCATTCCAAGTCCGGCGGACGAAGTTGGCCAGCCCCTCCCCCCAAGGCTATAGCCCACCCGTTTTTTGGGCATTTTTGCGGCGGACGAACTTGGGGACGGGACCTTCGGGAGCTTATTTTTAGGCGCGGCTGTGCCCGTGGCCTATTTTTGGTACACGGAGGGCGCTCGTAAAGTCTCGCCCCATTACGAGTCCAGCGGACGAAGTTGGCCAGCCCCTCCCCCCAAGGCTATAGCCCTCCCGTTTTTTGGGCATTTTTGCGGCGGACGAAATTGGGGACGGGACCTTTGGGGGCTTATTTTTGGGCACGGCTTTGCCCGCGGCCTATTTTTGGCACACGGAGGGCACTCGCACTGTCTCGCCCCATTCCGAGTCCGGCGGACGAAGTTGGCCAGCCCCTTCCCCCAAGGCTATAGCCCACCCGTTTTTTGGGAATTTTTGCGTTCGACGAACTTGGGGACGGGACCTTCGGGGGCTTACTTTTGGGTGCGGCTGTGCCCGCGGCCTATTTTTGGCACACGGAAGGCGCTCGCAAAGTCTCGCCCCATTCCGAGTCCGGCGGACGAAGTTGGCCAGCCCCTCCCCCCAAGGCTATAGCCCACCCGTTTTTTGGGCATTTTTGCGGCGGACGAACTTGGGGACGGGACCTTCGCGAGCTTATTTTTAGGCGCGGCTGTGCCCGCGGCCTATTTTTGATACACGGAGGGCGCTCGCAAAGTCTCGTCCCATTACGAGTCCGGCGGACGAAGTTGGCCAGCCCCTCCCCCCAAGGCTATAGCCCTCCCGTTTTTTGGGCATTTTTGCGGCGGACGAACTTGGGGACGGGACCTTCGGGGGCTTATTTTTGGGCGCGGCCATGCGCGCGGCCTATTTTTGGCACACGGAGGGTGCTCGCAAAGCGTCGCCCCATTCCGAGTCCGGCGGACGAAGTTGGCCAGCCCCTCCCCCCAAGGCTATAGCCCACCCGTTTTTTGGGCATTTTTTCGGCGGACGAACTTGGGGACGGGACCTTCGGGGGCTTATTTTTGGGTACGACTGTGCCCGCGGTCTATTTTTGGCACACGGAGGGCGCTCGCAAAGTCTCGCCGAATTCCGAGTCCGGCGGACGAAGTTGGCCAGCCCCTCCCCCCAAGGCTATAGCCCACCCGTTTTTTGGGCATTTTTGCGCCGGACGAACTTGGGGACGGGACCTTCGGGAGCTTATTTTTAGGCGCGGCTGTGCCCGTGGCCTATTTTTGGTACACAGAGGGTGCTCGCAAAGTCTCGCCCCATTACGAGTCCGGCGGACGAAGTTGGCCAGCCCCTCCCCCCAAGGCTATAGCCCTCCCGTTTTTTGGGCATTTTTGCGGCGGACGAAATTGGGGACGGGACCTTTGGGGGCTTATTTTTGGGCACGGCTTTGCCCGCGGCCTATTTTTGGCACACGGAGGGCACTCACACTGTCTCGCCCCATTCCGAGTCCGGCGGACGAAGTTGTCAGCCCCTCCCCCCAAGGCTATAGCCCACCCGTTTTTTGGGCATTTTTACGGCGGACGAACTTGGGGACGGGACCTTCGGGGGCTTATTTTTGGGCGCGGCTGTGCCCACGGCCTATTTTTGGCACACAGAGGGCGCTCGCAAAGTCTCGCCCCATTCCGAGTCCGGCGGACGAAGTTGGCCAGCCCCTCCCCCCAAGGCTATAGCCCACCCGTTTTTTGGGTATTTTTACTTGGGGGGGCCTTACCCGCATTTTTTGACAGCTTATTTTTGGGCGCGGCTTTGTCCTCGGCCTATTTTTGGCAAACTGAGGGCGCTCGCAAAGTCTCGCCCCATTCCGAGTCCGGCGGACGAAGTTGGCCATGCCCTCCCCAAGGCTATAGCCCCCGTTTTGTGTGCATTTTGCGGCGGACGAACCGGGACGGGACCTTCGGGGCTTATTTTTGGGCGGCTGTGGGCACATAGAGGTGCTCGCAAAGTCTCGCCCCATTCCGCGTACCCCTCCCCCAAGGCTATAGCCCACCCGTTTTTTGGGCATTTTTACGGCGGACGAACTTGGGGACGGGACCTTCGGGGGCTTATTTTTGGGCGCGGCCATGCGCGCGGCCTATTTTTGGCACACGGAGGGTGCTCGCAAAGCATCGCCCCATTCCGAGTCCGGCGGACGAAGTTGGCCAGCCCCTCCCCCCAAGGCTATAGCCCACCCGTTTTTTGGGCATTTTTTCGGCGGACGAACTTGGGGACGGGACCTTCGGGGGCTTATTTTTGGGTGCGACTGTGCCCGCGGTCTATTTTTGGCACACGGATGGTGCTCGCAAAGTCTTGCCCCATTCCGAGTCCGGCGGTCGAAGTTGGCCCACCCCTCCCTCCAAGGCTATAGCCCACCCGTTTTTTGGGCATTTTTACGGCGGACGAACTTGGGGACGGGACCTTCGGGGGCTTATTTTTGGGCGCGGCTGTGCCCGCGGCCTATTTTTGGCACACGGAGGGTGCTCGCAAAGTCTCGCCCCATTCCAAGTCCGGCGGACGAAGTTGGCCAGCCCCTCCCCCCAAGGCTATAGCCCACCCGTTTTTTGGGCATTTTTGCGGCGGACAAACTTGGGGACGGGACATTTGGGGGCTTATTTTTGGGCGCGGCTTTGTCCACGGCCTATTTTTGGCACACGGAGGGCGCTCGCAAAGTCTCGCCCCATTCCGAGTCCGGCGGACGAAGTTGGCCATGCCCTCCCCCCAAGGCTATAGCCCACCCGTTTTGTGTGCATTTTTGCGGCGGACGAACTTCGGGACGGGACCTTCGGGGGCTTATTTTTGGGAAGGCTGTGCCCGCGGCCTATTTTTGGCACATAGAGGGTGCTCGCAAAGTCTCGCCCCATTCCGCGTCCGGCGGACGAAGTTGGCCAACCCCTCCCCCCAAGGCTATAGCCCACCCGTTTTTTGGGCATTTTTACGGCGGACGAACTTGGGGACGGGACCTTCGGGGGCTTATTTTTGGGCGCGGCCATGCGCACGGCCTATTTTTGGCACACGGAGGGTGCTCGCAAAGCGTCGCCCCATTCCGAGTCCGGCGGACGAAGTTGGCCAGCCCCTCCCCCCAAGGCTATAGCCCACCCGTTTTTTGGGCATTTTTTCGGCGGACGAACTTGGGGACGGGACCTTCGAGGGCTTATTTTTGGGTGCGACTGTGCCCGCGGTCTATTTTTGGCACACGGAGGGCGCTCCCAAAGTCTCGCCGCATTCCGAGTCCGGCGGACGAAGTTGGCCAGCCCCTCCCCCCAAGGCTATAGCCCACCCGTTTTTTGGGCATTTTTGCGCCGGAGGAACTTGGGGACGGGACCTTCGGGAGCTTATTTTTAGGCGCGGCTGTGCCCATGGCCTATTTTTGGTACACGGAGGGCGCTCGCAAAGTCTCGCCCCATTACGAGTCCGGCGGACGAAGTTGGCCAGCCCCTCCCCCCAAGGCTATAGCCCACCCGTTGTTTGGGCATTTTTGCATTGGACGAACATGGGGACGGGACCTTCGGGGGCTTATTTTTGGGCGCGGCTGTGACCGCGGCCTATTTTTTGCACACGGAGGGTGCTCGCAATGTCTCGCCCCATTCCGAGTCCGGCGGACGAAGTTGGCCAGCCCCTCCCCCCAAGGCTATAGCCCACCCGTTTTTTGGGCATTTTTGCGGCGGACGAACATGGGACAGGACCTTCGGGGGCTTATTTTTTGGCACGGCTACGTCTGCGGCCTATTTTTGGCTCACGGATGGCACTCGCACTGTCTCGCCCCATTCCGAGTCCGTCGGACGAAGTTGGCCAGCCCCTCCCCCCAAGGCTATAGCCCACCCGTTTTTTGGGCATTTTTGCGGCGGACGAAATTGGGGACGGGACCTTCGGGGGCTTATTTTTGGGCACAGCTTTGCCCGCGGCCTATTTTTGGCACACGGAGGGCACTCGCACTGTCTCGCCCCATTCCGAGTCCGTCGGACGAAGTTGGCCAGACCCTCCCCCCAAGGCTATAGCCCACCCGTTTTTTGGGCATTTTTGCGGTGGACGAACTTTGGGACGGGACCTTTGGGGGCTTATTTTTGGGCGCGGCTGTGCCTGCAGCTTATTTTTGGCACACGGAGGGAACTCGCAAAGTCTCGCCCCATTCCGAGTCCGGCGGACGAAGTGGGCCAGCCCCTCCCCCCAAGGCTATAGCCCACCCGTTTTTTGGGCATTTTTGCGGCGGACGAACATGGGACAGGACCTTCGGGGGCTTATTTTTTGGCATGGCTACGCCCACGGCTTATTTTTGGCTCATGGAGGGCGCTCGCAAAGTCTCGCCCCATTCCGAGTCCGGCGGACGATGTTGGCCAGCCCCTCCCCCCAAGGCTATAGCCCACCCGTTTTTTGGGAATTTTTGCGGCGGACGAACTTGGGGACGGGACCTTCGGGGGCTTATTTTTGGACGTGGTTGTGCCCATGGCCTATTTTTGGCACACGGAGGGCGCTCACAAAGTCTCGCCCCATTCCGAGTCCGGCGGACGAAGTTGGCCAGCCCCTCCCCCCAAGGCTATAGCCCACCCGTTTTTTGGGCATTTTTGCGGCGGACGAACATGGGACAGGACCTTCGGGGGCTTATTTTTTGGCACGGCTACGTCCGCGGCCTATTTTTGGCTCACGGAGGGCACTCGCAAAGTCTCACCCCATTCCGCGTCCGGCGGACGAAGTTGGCCATCCCTTCCCCCCAAGGCTATAGCCCACCCGTTTTTTGGGCATTTTTGCGGAGGACGAACTTGGGGACGGGACCTTCGGGGGCTTATTTTTGGGCGCGGCTGTGCCCGCGGCCTATTTTTGGCACTCGGAGGGAGTTCTTAAAGTCTCGCCTCATTCCGAGTCCGGCGGACGAAGTTGGCCTTCCCCTCCCCCAAAGGCTATAGCCCACCCGTTTTTTGGGCATTTTTGCGGCGGACGAACTTGGGGACGGGACATTCGGGGGCTTATTTTTGGGTGCGGCTGTTCTCGCGGCCTATTTTTGGTACACGGAGGGTGCTCGCAAAGTCTCGCCCCATTCCGAGTCCGGCGGACGAAGTTGGCGAGCCCCTCCCCCCAAGGCTATAGCCCACCCGTTTTTTGGGCATTTTTGCTGCGGACGAACTTGGGGACGGGAACTTCGGGGGCTTATTTTTGGGCGCGGCTGTGCCCGCAGCCTATTTTTGGCACACGGAGGGCGCTCGCAAAGTCTTGCCCCATTCCGAGTCCGGCGGACAAAGTTGGCCAGCCCCTCCCGCCAAGTCTATAGCCCACCCATTTTTTGGGCATTTTTGCGGCGGACTAACTTGGGGACGGGACCTTCGGGGGCTTATTTTTGGGCGCGGCTGTGCCCACGGCCTATTTTTGGCACACAGAGGGCGCTCGCAAAGTCTCGCCCCATTCCGAGTCCGGCGGACGAAGTTGGCCAGCCCCTCCCCCTAAGGCCATAGCCCACCCGTTTTTTGGGCATTTTTGTTGAGGACGAACTTGGGGACGGGACCTTCGGGGGCTTATTTTTGGGCACGGCTGTGACCGCGGCCTATTTTTGGCTCACGGAGGGTGCTCGTAAAGCCTCGCCCCATTCCGAGTCCGGCGGACGAAGTTGGCCAGCCCCTCCCCCCAAGACTATAGCCCACCCGGTTTTTGGGCATTTTTACGGCGGATGAACTTGGGGACGGGACCTTCGGGGGCTTATTTTTGGGCGCGGCTGTGACCGTGGCCTATTTTTAGCACATGGAGGGCGCTCGCAAAGTCTCGCCCCATTCCGAGTCCGGCGGACGAAGTTGGCCAGCCCCTCCCCCCAAGGCTATAGCCCACCCGTTTTTTGGGCATTTTTGCGTTCGACGAACTTGGGGACGGGACCTTCGGGGGCTTATTTTTGGGCGAGGCTGTGCCCGCGGCCTATTTTTGGCACACGAAGGGCGCTCGCAAAGTCTCGCCCCATTCCGAGTCCGGCGGACGAATTTGCCCAGCCCCTCCCCCCAAGGCTGTAGCCCACCCATTTTTTGGGCATTTTTGCGGCGGACGAACTTGGGGACGGGACCTTCGGGGGCTTATTTTTGGGTACGGCTGTGCCCACAGCCTATGTTTGGCACACGGAGGGCGGTCGCAAAGTCTCGCCCCATTCCGAGTCCGGCGGACGAAGTGGGCCAGCCCCTCCCCCGAGGGCTGTAGCCCACCCGTTTTTTGGGCATTTTTGCGGCGGACGAACTTGGGGACGGGACCTTCGGGGGCTTATTTTTGGGCGCGGCTGTGCCCGCGGACTATTTTTGGCACACGGAGGGCGCTCGCAAAGTCTCGCCCCATTCCGAGTCCGGCGGACGAAGTTGGCCAGCCCCTCCCCCCAAGGCTATAGCCCACCCGTTTTTTGGGCATTTTTGCGGGGGACGAACATGGGGACGGGACCTTCGGGGGCTTATTTTTTTCTCGCCCATTCCGAGTGCCCCTCCCCCAAGGCTATAGCCCACCCGTTTTTGGGCATTTTTGCCAGTCTCGCCCCATTCCGAGTCCGGCGGACGAAGTTGGCCAGCCCCTCCCCCAAGGCTATGGCCCACCGTTTTTGGGCATTTTGCGGGACGAACTTGGGGAGGACCTTGGGCTTATTTTGGGGAGCGGCTGGGCCCGCGGCCTATATTTGGCACACGGAGGTCGCTCGCAAAGTCTCGCCCCATTCCGAGTCCGGCGGACGAAGTGGGCCAGCCCCTCCCCCCAAGGCCATAGCCCACCCGTTTTTTGGGTATTTTGCGGCGGACGAACTTGGGGATGGGACCTTCGGGGTTTATTTTTGGGCGTGGCTGTGCCCACGTCCTATTTTTCGCACACGGAGGGCGCTCGCAAAGTCTCGCCCCATTCCGAGTCCGGCGGACGAAGTTGGCAAGCCCCTCCCCCCAAGGCTATAGCCCACCCGTTTTTTGGGCATTATCTCGGGGACGAACATGGGGACGGGAACTTCGGGGCCTTATTTTTGGGCACGGCTGTGACCGCGGCCTATTTTTGGCTCACGGAGTGTGCTCGAAAAGTCTCGCCCCATTCCGAGTCCGGCGGACGAAGTTGGCCAGCCCCTCCCCCCAAGGCTATAGCCCACCCGTTTTTTGGGCATTTTTGCGGCGGACGAACTTGGGGACGGGACCTTCGGGGGCTTATTTTTGGGCGCGGCTGTGCCCGCGGCCTATTTTTGGCACACGGAGGGCGCTCGCAAAGTCTCGCCCCATTCCGAGTACGGCGGATGAAGTTTGCCAGCCCCTCCCCCCAAGGCTATAGCCCACCCGTTTTTTGGGCATTTTTGCGGCGTAAGAACTTGGGGACGGGACCTTCGGGGGCTTATTTTTTTAGTCTCGCCCCATTCCGAGTCCGGCGGACGAAGTTGGCCAGCCCCTCCCCCAAGGCTATAGCCCACCCGTTTTTGGGCATTTTGCGGACGAACTTGGACCTTCGGGGCTTATTTTTTGTGCGAGCCCCAGCACACGGAGGGCGCGCAAAGTCTCGCCCCATTCCGAGTCCGGCGGACAGTTGGCCAGCCCTCCCCAAGGCTATAGCCCACCCGTTTTGGGCATTTTTACGAACTTGGGGACGGGACCTTCGGGGCTTATTTTGGGCGAGGCTGTGCCCGCCTATTTTTGGCACACGGGGCGCTCGCAAAGTCTCGCCCCATTCCGAGTCCGCGGACGCCAGCCCCTCCCCCCAAGGCTATAGCCCACCCGTTTTTTGGGCATTTTTGCGTTCGACGAACTTGGGGACGGGAACTACGGGGGCTTATTTTCGGGCGCGGCTGTGCCCATGGCCTATGTTTGGCACACAGAGGGCGGTCGCAAAGTGTCGCCCCATTCCGAGTCCGGCGGACGAAGTGGGCCAGCCCCTCCCCCGAGGGCTATAGCCCACCCGTTTTTTCGGCATTTTTGCAGCGGACGAACTTGGGGACGGGACCTTCGGGGGCTTATTTTTGGTCGCGGCTGTGCCCACGGAATATTTTTGGCACACGGAGGGCGCTCGCAAAGTCTCGCCCCATTCCGAGTCCGGCGGACGAAGTGGGCCAGCCCCTCCCCCCAAGGCTATAGCCCACCCGTTTTTTGGGATTTTTTGCGGGGGACGAACATGGGGACGGGACCTTCGGGGGCTTATTTTGGGCACGGCTGCGCCCGCGGCCTATTTTTGGCTCACGGAGGGCGCTCGTAAAGTCTCGCCCCATTCCGAGTCCGGCGGACGAAGTTGGCCAAGCCCTCCCCCCAAGGCTATAGCCCACCTGTTTTTTGGGCATTTTTGCGTTCGACGAACTTGGGGACGGGACGTTCGGGGGCTTATTTTCAGGTGCGGCTGTTCCCGCGGCCTATTTTTGGTACACGAAGGGCGCTCGCAAAGTCTCGCCCCATTCCGAGTCCGGCGGACGAATTTGGCCAGCCCCTCCCCCAAAGGCTATGGCCCACCTGTTTTTTGGGCATTTTTACGGCGGACGAACTTGGGGACAGGACCTTCGGGGGCTTATTTTTGGGTGCGGCTGTGCCCGCAGCCTATATTTGGCACACGGAGGGCGCTCGCAAAGTCTCGCCCCATTCCGAGTCCGGCGGACGAAGTGGGCCAGCCCCTCCCCCCAAGGCTATGGCCCACCCGTTTTTTGGGCATTTTTGCGGCGGACGAACTTGGGGACGGGACCTTCGGGCGCTTATTTTCGGGCGCGGCTGTGCCCGTGGCCTATTTTTCGCACACGGAGGGCACTCGCAAAGTATCGCCCCATTCCGAGTCCGGCGGACGAAGTTGGCCAGCCCATCCCCCCAAGGCTATAGCCCTCCCGTTTTTTGGGCATTTTTGCGGCGGACGATATTGGGGACGGGACCTTCAGTGGCTTATTTTTGGGCGTGGCTGTGCCCGTGGCCTATTTTTGGCACACGGAGGGCGCTTGGAATGTCTCGTCCAATTCCGAGTCCGGCGGACGAAGTGGGCCAGCCCCTCCCCCCAAGGCTATAGCCCACCCGTTTTTTGGGCATTTTTGCGGCGGACGAACTTGGGGACGGGACCTTCGGGGGCTTATTTTTGGGCACGGCTGTGCCCGTGGCCTATTTTTGGCACACGGAGGGCGCTCGCAAAGTCTCGCCCCATTCCGAGTCCGGCGGACGAAGTTGGCCCGCCCCTCCCCCCAAGGCTATAGCCCACCCATTTTTTGGGCATTTTTGCGTTCGACGAACTTGGGGACGGGACATTCGGGCACTTATTTTTGGGTACGGCTGTGCCCGTGGACTATTTTTGGCACACGGAGGGCGCTCGCAAAGTCTCGCCCCATTCCGAATCCGGCGGACGAAGCTGGCCAGCCCCTCCCCCCAAGGCTATAGCCCACCCGTTTTTTGGGAATTTTTGCGTTCGACGAACTTGGGGACGGGACCTTCGGGGGCTTATTTTCGGCCGCAGCTGTGCCTGCGGCCTATTTTTGGTACATGAAGGGCGCTCGCAAAGTCTCGCCCCATTCTGAGTCCGGCGGACGAACTTGACCAGCCCCTCCCCCCAAGGCTATAGCCCACCCGTTTTTTGGGCATTTTTGCGGCGGACGAACTTGGGGACGGGACCTTCGGGCGCTTATTTTTGGGCGCGGCTGTGTCCGCAGCATATTTTTGGCACACGGAGGGCACTCCTAAAGTCTCGCCCCATTCCAAGTCCGGCGGACGAACTTGGCCAGCCCCTCCCCCCAAGGTTACAGCCCACCCGTTTTTTGGGCATTTTTGCGGCGGACGAACTCGGGGACGGGACCTTCGGGAGCTTATTTTTGGGCGCGGCTGTGCCCGCGGTCTATTTTTGGTACACGGAGGGCGCTTGCAAAGTCTCGCCCTATTCCGAGTCCGGCGGACGAAGTTGGCCAGCCCCTCCCCCCAAGGCTATAGCCCACCCGTTTTTTTGGCATTTTTGCAGCCCACGAACTTGGGGACGGGACCTTCGGGGTTTTATTTTTGGGCAAGGCTGTGCCAGCAGCTATTTTTGGCACACGGAGGGCGCTCGCAAAGTCTCGCCCCATTCTGAGTCCGGCGGACGAACTTGGCCAGCCCCTCCCCCCAAGGCTATAGCCCACCCGTTTTTTGGGCATTTTTGCTGCGGACGAACTTGGGGACGGGACCTTCGGGCACTTATTTTTGGGCGCGGTTGTGCCCGCGGCCTATTTTTGGCACACGGAGGGCGCTCGCAAAGTCTCGCCCCATTCCAAGTCCGGCGGACGAACTTGGCAAGCCCCTCCCCCCAAGGCTACAGCCCAACCGTTTTTTGTGCATTTTTGCGGCGGACGAACTCGGGGACGGGACCTTCGGGCGCTTATTTTTTGGCGCGGCTGTGCCCGCGGCCTATTTTTGGCACGCGGAGGGCACTCGCAAGGTCTCGCCCCATTCCGAGTCCGGCGGACGAACTTGGCCAGCCCCTCCCCCCAAGGCTATAGCCCAACCGTTTTTTGGGCATTTTTGCGGCGGACGAACTTGGGGATGGGACCTTCGGGGGCTTATTTTTGGGTGCGACTGTGCCCGCGGTCTATTTTTGGCACACGGAGGGCACTCGCAAAGTCTCGCCGCATTCCGAGTCCGGCGGACGAAGTTGGCCAGCCCCTCCCCCCAAGGCTCTAGCCCACCCGTTTTTTGGGCATTTTTGCGCCGGACGAACTTGGGGACGGGACCTTCGGGAGCTTATTTTTAGGTGCGGCTGTGCCCGTGGCCTATTTTTGGTACACGGAGGGCGCTCGCAAAGTCTCGCCCCATTACGAGTCCGGCGGACGAAGTTGGCCAGCCCCTCCCCCCAAGGCTATAGCCCACCCGTTTTTTGGGCATTTTTTGGGGACGGGACCTTTGGGGGCCACGGAGGGCACGCAGCCAGCCCTCCCCCAAGGCTATAGCCCACCCGTTTTTGGGCATTTTGCGGACGAACTTGGGGAGGACCTTCGAGCTTATTTTACCGCGGGCGCTAAAGTCTCGCCCCATTACGAGTCCGGCGGTTGGCCAGCCCCTCCCCAAGGCTATAGCGTTTTGGGCATTTTTGCGGCGGACGAACTTGGGGACGGGACCTTCGGGAGCTTATTTTTAGGCGCGGCTGTGCCCGCGGCCTATTTTTGGTACACAGAGGGCGCTCGCAAAGTCTCGTCCCATTACGAGTCCGGCGGACGAAGTTGGCCAGCCCCTCCCCCCAAGGCTATAGCCCTCCCGTTTTTTGGGAATTTTTGCGTTCGACGAACTTGGGAACGGGACCTTCGGGGGCTTACTTTTGGGTGCGGCTGTGCCCGCGGCCTATTTTTGGCACACGGAAGGCGCTCGCAAAGTCTCGCCCCATTACGAGTCCGGCGGACGAAGTTGGCCAGCCCCTCCCCCCAAGGCTATAGCCCTCCCGTTTTTTGGGCATTTTTGCGGCGGACGAAATTGGGGACGGGACCTTTGGGGGCTTATTTTTGGGCACGGCTTTGCCCGCGGCCTATTTTTGGCACACGGAGGGCACTCGCACTGTCTCGCCCCATTCCGAGTCCGGCGGACGAAGTTGGCCAGCCCCTCCCCCCAAGGCTATAGCCCACCCGTTTTTTGGGCATTTTTGCGGCGGACGAACTTGGGGACGGGACCTTCGGGAGCTTATTTTTAGGCGCGGCTGTGCCCGCGGCCTATTTTTGGTACACAGAGGGCGCTCGCAAAGTCTCGTCCCATTACGAGTCCGGCGGACGAAGTTGGCCAGCCCCTCCCCCCAAGGCTATAGCCCTCCCGTTTTTTGGGAATTTTTGCGTTCGACGAACTTGGGAACGGGACCTTCGGGGGCTTACTTTTGGGTGCGGCTGTGCCCGCGGCCTATTTTTGGCACACGGAAGGCGCTCGCAAAGTCTCGCCCCATTCCGAGTCCGGCGGACGAAGTTGGCCAGCCCCTCCCCCCAAGGCTATAGCCCACCCGTTTTTTGGGCATTTTTGCGGCGGACGAACTTGGGGACGGGACCTTCGGGAGCTTATTTTTAGGCGCGGCTGTGCCCGCGGCCTATTTTTGGTACACGGAGGGCGCTCGCAAAGTCTCGTCCCATTACGAGTCCGGCGGACGAAGTTGGCCAGCCCCTCCCCCCAAGGCTATAGCCCTCCCGTTCCGAACTTGGGAACGGGACCTTCGGGGCTTACTTTTGGGTGCGGCTGTGCCGCGCCTATTTTTGGCACACGGAAGGCGCTCGCAAAGTCTCGCCCCATTCCGAGTCCGGCGGACGGTTGGCCAGCCCCTCCCCCCAAGGCTATAGCCCACCCGCTGGGCATTTTGCGGCGGACGAACTTGGGGACGGGACCTTCGAGCTTATTTTTACGTAGTCTCGCCCCATTTTGGCCAAGGCTATAGCCCTCCCGTTTTTTGGGCATTTTTGCGGCGGACGAAATTGGGGACGGGACCTTCGGGGGCTTATTTTTGGGCACGGCTTTGCCCGCGGCCTATTTTTGGCACATGGAGGGCACTCGCACTGTCTCGTCCCATTCCGAGTCTGTCGGACGAAGTTGGCCAGCCCCTCCCCCCAAGGCTATAGCCCACCCGTTTTTTGGGCATTTTTGCGGCGGACGAAATTGGGGACGGGACCTTCGGGGGCTTATTTTTGGGCACGGCTTTGCCCGCGGCCTATTTTTGGCACACGGAGGGCACTCGCACTGTCTCGCCCCATTCCGAGTCCGTCGGACGAAGTTGGCCAGCCCCTCCCCCCAAGGCTATAGCCCACCCGTTTTTTGGGCATTTTTGCGGTGGACGAACTGTGGGACGGGACCTTCGGGGGCTTATTTTTGGGCGCGGCTGTGCCTGCAGCTTATTTTTGGCACACGGAGGGCGCTCGAAAAGTCTCGCTCCATTCCGAGTCCGGCGGACGAATTTGGCCAGCCCCTCCCGCCAAGGTTATAGCCCACCCGTTTTTTGGGCATTTTTGCGGCGGACGAACTTGGGGACGGGACCTTCGGGGGCTTATTTTTGGGCGCGGCTGTGACCGCGGCCTATTTTTTGCACACGGAGGGCAGTCGCAAAGTCTCGCCCCATTCCGAGTCCGGCGGACGAAGTTGGCCAGCCCCTCCCCCCAAGGCTATAGCCCACCCGTTTTTTGGGCATTTTTGCGGCGGACGAACATGGGACAGGACCTTCGGGGGCTTATTTTTGGGCGCGGCTTTGCCCGTGGCCTATTTTTGGCACTCGGAGGGAGTTCGTAAAGTCTCGCCTCATTCCGAGTCCGGCGGACGAAGTTGGCCTTCCCCTCCCCCCAAGGCTATAGCCCACCCGTTTTTTGGGCATTTTTGCGGCGGACGAACTTGGGGACGGGTCATTCGGGGGCTTATTTTTGGGCGCGGCTGTTCTCACGGCCTATTTTTGGTACACGGAGGGTGCTCGCAAAGTCTCGCCCCATTCCGAGTCCGGCGGACGAAGTTGGCCAGCCCCTCCCCCCAAGGCTATAGCCCACCCGTTTTTTGGGCATTTTTGCGTTCGACGAACTTGGGGACGGGACCTTCGGGGGCTTATTTTTGGGCGAGGCTGTGCCCACGGCCTATTTTTGGCACACGAAGGGGCCTCGCAAAGTCTCGCCCCATTCCGAGTCCGGCGTACGAATTTGGCCAGCCCCTCCCCCCATGGCTGTAGCCCACCCAATTTTTGGGCATTTTTGCGGTGGACGAACTTGGGGACGGGACCTTCGGGGGCTTATTTTTGGATGCGGCTGTGCCCACGGCCTATGTTTGGCACACGGAGGGCGGTCGCAAAGTCTCGTCTCATTCCGAGTCCGGCGGACGAAGTGGGCCTTCCCCTCCCCCCAAGGCTATAGCCCACCCGTTTTTTGGGCATTTTTGCGGCGGACGAACTTGGGGACGGGACCTTCGGGGGCTTATTTTTGGGCGCGGCTGTGCCCGCGGACTATTTTTGGCACACGGAGGGCGCTCGCAAAGTCTCGCCCCATTCCGAGTCCGGCGGACGAAGTTGGCCAGCCCCTCCCCCCAAGGCTATAGCCCACACGTTTTTTGGGCATTTTTGCATTGGACGAACATGGGGACGGGACCTTCGGGGGCTTATTTTTGGGCGCGGCTGTGACCGCGGCCTATTTTTTGGACACGGAGGGCGCTCGCAAAGTCTCGCCCCATTCCGAGTCCGGCGGACGAAGTTGGCCAGCCCCTCCCCCCAAGGCTATAGCCCACCCGTTTTTTGGGCATTTTTGCGGCGGACGAACATGGGACAGGACCTTCGGGGGCTTATTTTTTGGCACGGCTACGTCCGCGGCCTATTTTTGGCTCACGGAGGGCACTCGCAAAGTCTCACCCCATTCCGCGTCCGGCGGACGAAGTTGGCCATCCCTTCCCCCCAAGGCTATAGCCCACCCGTTTTTTGGGCATTTTTGCGGAGGACGAACTTGGGGACGGGACCTTCGGGGGCTTATTTTTGGGCGCGGCTTTGCCCGTGGCCTATTTTTGGCACTCGGAGGGAGTTCGCAAAGTCTCGCCTCATTCCGAGTCCGGCGGACGAAGTTGGCCTTCCCCTCCCCCCAAGGCTATAGCCCACCCGTTTTTTGGGCATTTTTGCGGCGGACGAACTTGGGGACGGGACATTCGGGGGCTTATTTTTGGGTGCGGCTGTTCTCGCGGCCTATTTTTGGTACACGGAGGGTGCTCGCAAAGTCTCGCCCCATTCTGAGTCCGGCGGACGAAGTTGGCGAGCCCCTCCCCCCAAGGCTATAGCCCACCCGTTTTTTGGGCATTTTTGCGGCGGACGAACTTGGGGACGGGACCTTCGGGGGCTTATTTTTGGGTGCGGCTGTGCCCGCAGCCTTTTTTTGGCACACGGAGGGCGCTCGCAAAGTCTTGCCCCATTCCGAGTCCGGCGGACGAAGTTGGCCAGCCCCTCCCCCCAAGTCTATAGCCCACCCGTTTTTTGGGCATTTTTGCGGCGGACTAACTTGGGGACGGGACCTTCGGGGTCTTATTTTTGGGCGCGGCAGTGCCCGCGGCCTATTTTTGGCACACGGAGGGCGCTCGCAAAGTCTCGCCCCATTCCGAGTCCGGCGGACGAAGTTGGCCAGCCCCTCCCCCCAAGGCTATAGCCCACCCGTTTTTTGGGCATTTTTGCGGGGGACGAACATGGGGACGGGACCTTCGGGGGCTTATTTTTGGGCGCGGCTGTGACCGAGGCCTATTTTTGGCTCACGGAGGGTGCTCGTAAAGCCTCGCCCCATTCCGAGTCCGGCGGACGAAGTGGGCCAGCCCCTCCCCCCAAGGCTATAGCCCACCTGGTTTTTGGGCATTTTTGCGGCGGACGAACTTGGGGACGGGACCTTCGGGGGCTTATTTTTGGGCGCGGCTGTGCCCGTGGCCTATTTTTGGCACATGGAGGGCGCTCGCAAAGTCTCTCCCCATTCCGAGTCCGGCGGACGAAGTTGGCCAGCCCCTCCCCCCAAGGCTATAGCCCACCCGTTTTTTGGGCATTTTTGCGTTCGACGAATTTGGGGACGGGACCTTCGGGGGCTTATTTTTGGGTGCGGCTGTGCCCACAGCCTATGTTTGGCACACGGAGGGCGGTCACAAAGTCTCGCCCCATTCCGAGTCCGGCGGACGAAGTGGGCCAGCCCCTCCCCCGAGGCCTGTAGCCCACCCGTTTTTTGGGCATTTTTGCGGCGGACGAACTTGGGGACGGGACCTTCGGGGGCTTATTTTTGGGCGCGGCTGTGCCCGCGGACTATTTTTGGCACACGGAGGGCGCTCGCAAAGTCTCGCCCCATTCCGAGTCCGGCGGACGAAGTTGGCCAGCCCCTCCCCCCAAGGCTATAGCCCACCCGTTTTTTGGGCATTTTTGCGGGGGACGAACATGGGGACGGGACCTTCGGGGGCTTATTTTTGGGCGCGGCTGTGACCGCGGCCTATTTTTGGCTCACGGACGGTGCTCGTAAAGCCTCGCCCCATTCCGAGTCCGGCGGACGAAGTTGGCCAGCCCCTCCCCCCAAGGCTATAGCCCACCCGTTTTTTGGGCATTTTTGCGTTCGACGAACTTGGGGACGGGAACTACGGGGGCTTATTTTCGGGCGCGGCTGTGCCCGCGGCCTATTTTTGGCACACGTAGGGCGCTCGCAAAGTCTCGCCCCATTCCGAGTCCGGCGGACGAATTTGGCCAGCCCCTCCCCCCAAGGCTATGGCCCACCTGTTTTTTGGGCATTTTTGCGGCGGACGAACTATGGGACAGGACCTTCGGGGGCTTATTTTTGGGTGCGGCTGTGCCCGCGGCCTATGTTTGGCACACGGAGGGCGGTTGGAAAGTCTCGCCCCATTCCGAGTCCGGCGGACGAAGTGGGCCAGCCCCTCCCCCCAAGGCTATGGCCCACCCGTTTTTTGGGCATTTTTGCGGCAGACGAACTTGGGGACGGGACCTTCGGGCGCTTATTTTTGGGAGCGGCTGTGCCCGCAGCCTATATTTGGCACACGGAGGGCGCTCGCAAAGTCTCGCCCCATTCCGAGTCCGGCGGACGAAGTGGGACAGCCCCTCCCCCCAAGGCTATGGCCCACCCGTTTTTTGGGCATTTTTGCGGCGGACGAACTCGGGGACGGGACCTTCGGGCGCTTATTTTTTGGCGCGGCTGTGCCCGCGGCCTATTTTTGGCACGCGGAGGGCACTCGCAAAGTAGCGCCCCATTCCGAGTCCGGCGGACGAAGTTGGCCAGCCCCTCCCCCCAAGGCTATAGCCCAACCGTTTTTTGGGCATTTTTGCGGCGGACGAACTTGAGGACGGGACCTTCGGGTGCTTATTTTTGGCCGCGGCTGTACCCACGGCCTATTTTTGGCACACGGAGGGCGCTCATAAAGTCTCGCCCCATTCCGAGTCTGGCGGACGAACTTGGCCAACCCCTCCCCCCAAGGCTATAGCCCACCCGTTTTTTGGGCATTTTTGCGGCGGACGAACTTGGGACGGGACCTTTGGGCGCTTATTTTTGGGTACAGCTGTACCCATGTCCTATTTTTGGCACACGGAGGGTGCTCGCAAAGTCTCGCCCTATTCCGATTCCGGCGGACGAACTTGGCCAGCCCCTCCCCCCAAGGTTACAGCCCACCCGTTTTTTGGGCATTTTTGCGGCGGACGAACATGGGGACGGGACCTTCGGGCGTTAATTTTTGGGCGCGGCTGTGTCCGCAGCATATTTTTGGCACACGGAGGGCACTCCTAAAGTCTCGCCCCATTCCAAGTCCGGCGGACGAACTTGGCCCGCCCCTCCCCCCAAGGCTATAGCCCACCCGTTTTTTGGGCATTTTTGCGGCGGACGAACTTGGGGACGGGACCATCGGGGTCTTATTTTTGGGCGCGGCTGTGACCGCGGCCTATTTTTTGCACACGGAGGGCGCTCGCAAAGTGTCGCCCCATTCCGAGTCCGGCGGACGATGTTGGCCAGCCCCTCCCCCCAAGGCTATAGCCCACCCGTTTTTTGGGAATTTTTGCGGCGGACGAACTTGGGAATGGGACCTTCGGGGGCTTATTTTTGGACGTGGCTGTGCCCATGGCCTATTTTTGGCACACGGTGGGTGCTCACAAAGTCTCGCCCCATTCCGAGTCCGGCGGACGAAGTTGGCCAGCCCCTCCCCCCAAGGCTATAGCCCACCCGGTTTTTGGGCATTTTTGCGGCGGATGAACTTGGGGACGGGACCTTCGGGGGCTTATTTTTGGGCGCGGCTGTGTCCGCGGCCTATTTTTGGCACGCGGAGGGCACTCGCAAAGTCTCGCCCCATTCCGAGTCCGGCGGACGAACTTGGCCAGCCCCTCCCCCCAAGGCTATAGCCCAACCGTTTTTTGGGCATTTTTGCGGCGGACGAACTTGAGGACGGGACCTTCGGGTGCTTATTTTTGGGCGCGGTTGTGCCCGCGGCCTATTTTTGGCACACGGAGGGCGCTCGCAAAGTCTCACCCCATTCCAAGTCCGGCGGACGAACTTGGCAAGCCCCTCCCCCCAAGGCTACAGCCCAACCGTTTTTTGTGCATTTTTGCGGCGGACGAACTCGGGGACGGGACCTTCGGGCGCTTATTATTTGGCGCGGCTGTCTCCGCGGCCTATTTTTGGCACGCGGAGGGCACTAGCAAAGTCTCGCCCCATTCCGAGTCCGGCGGACGAACTTGGCCAGCCCCTCCCCCCAAGGCTATAGCCCAACCGTTTTTTGGGCATTTTTGCGGCGGACGAATTTGAGGACGGGACCTTCGGGTGCTTATTTTTGGCCGCGGCTGTACCCACGGCCTATTTTTGGCACACGGAGGGCACTCATAAAGTCTCGCCCCATTCCGAGTCTGGCGGACGAACTTGGCCAGCCCCTCCCCCCAAGGCTATAGCCCAACCGTTTTTTGGGCATTTTTGCGGCGGACGAACTTGAGGACGGGACCTTCGGGTGCTTATTTTTGGCCGCGGCTGTACCCACGGCCTATTTTTGGCACACGGAGGGCGCTCATAAAGTCTCGCCCCATTCCGAGTCTGGCGGACGAACTTGGCCAACCCCTCCCCCCAAGGCTATAGCCCACCCGTTTTTTGGGCATTTTTGCGGCGGACGAACTTGGGACGGGACCTTTGGGTGCTTATTTTTGGGTACAGCTGTACCCATGTCCTATTTTTGGCACACGGAGGGTGCTCGCAAAGTCTCGCCCTATTCCGATTCCGGCGGACGAACTTGGCCAGCCCCTCCCCCCAAGGTTACAGCCCACCCGTTTTTTGGGCATTTTTGCGGCGGACGAACATGGGGACGGGACCTTCGGGCGCTTATTTTTGGGCGTGGCTGTGTCCGCAGCATATTTTTGGCACACGGAGGGCACTCCTAAAGTCTCGCCCCATTCCAAGTCCGGCGGACGAACTTGGCCCGCCCCTCCCCCCAAGGCTATAGCCCACCCGTTTTTTGGGCATTTTTGCGGCGGACGAACTTGGGGACGGGACCATCGGGGTCTTATTTTTGGGTGCGGCTGTGACCGCGGCCTATTTTTTGCACACGGAGGGCGCTCGCAAAGTCTCGCCCCATTCCGAGTCCGGCGGACGATGTTGGCCAGCCCCTCCCCCCAAGGCTATAGCCCACCCGTTTTTTGGGAATTTTTGCGGCGGACGAACTTGGGAACGGGAGCTTCGGGGGCTTATTTTTGGACGTTGCTGTGCCCAAGGCCTATTTTTGGCACACGGTGAGTGCTCACAAAGTCTCGCCCCATTCCGAGTCCGGCGGACGAAGTCGGCCAGCCCCTCCCCCCAAGGCTATAGCCCACCCGGTTTTTGGGCATTTTTGCGGCGGACGAACTTGGGGACGGGACCATCGGGGTCTTATTTTTGGGCGCGGCTGTGACCGCGGCCTATTTTTTGCACACGGAGGGCGCTCGCAAAGTCTCGCCCCATTCCGAGTCCGGCGGACGATGTTGGCCAGCCCCTCCCCCCAAGGCTATAGCCCACACGTTTTTTGGGCATTTTTGCGGCGGACGAACTTGGGGACGGGACCTTCGGGGGCTTAGTTTTAGGCGCGGCTGTGCCCACGGCCTATTTTTGGTACTCGGAGGGCGCTCGCAAAGTCTCGTCCCATTCTGAGTCCGGCGGACGAAGTTGGCCAGCCCCTCCCCCCAAGGCTATAGCCCACCCGTTTTTTGGGCATTTTTGCGGCGGACGAACTTGGGGACGGGACCTTCGGGCACTTATTCTTGGGCGCGGTTGTGCCCGCGGCCTATTTTTGGCATGCGGAGGGCTCTCGCAAAGTCTCGCCCCATTCCGAGTCCGGCGGACGAACTTGGCCAGCCCCTCCCCCCAAGGCTATAGCCCAACCGTTTTTTGGGCATTTTTGCGGCGGACGAACTTGAGGACGGGACCTTCGGGTGCTTATTTTTGGACGCGGTTGTGCCCGCGGCCTATTTTTGGCACACGGAGGGCGCTCGCAAAGTCTCACCCCATTCCAAGTCCGGCGGACGAACTTGGCAAGCCCCTCCCCCCAAGGCTACAGCCCAACCGGTTTTTGTGCATTTTTGCGGCGGACGAACTCGGGGACGGGACCTTCGGGCGCTTATTTTTTGGCGCGGCTGTGCCCGCGGCCTATTTTTGGCACGCAGAGGGCACTCGCAAAGTCTCGCCCCATTCCGAGTCCGGCGGACGAACTTGGCCAGCCCCTCCCCCCAAGGCTATAGCCCAACCGTTTTTTGGGCATTTTTGCGGCGGACGAACTTGAGGACGGGACCTTCGGGTGCTTATTTTTGGCCGCGGCTGTACCCACGGCCTATTTTCGGCACACGGAGGGTGCTCATAAAGTCTCGCCCCATTCCGAGTCTGGCGGACGAACTTGGCCAACCCCTCCCCCCAAGGCTATAGCCCACCCGTTTTTTGGGCATTTTTGCGGCGGACGAACTTGGGACGGGACCTTCGGGTGCTTATTTTTGGCCGCGGCTGTACCCACGGCCTATTTTTGGCACACGGAGGGTGCTCATAAAGTCTCGCCCCATTCCGAGTCTGGCGGACGAACTTGGCCAACCCCTCCCCCCAAGGCTATAGCCCACCCGTTTTTTGGGAATTTTTGCGGCGGACGAACTTGGGAACGGGACCTTCGGGGGCTTATTTTTGGACGTGGCTGTGCCCAAGGCCTATTTTTGGCACACGGTGGGTGCTCACAAAGTCTCGCCCCATTCCGAGTCCGGCGGACGAAGTTGGCCAGCCCCTCCCCCCAAGGCTATAGCCCACCCGGTTTTTGGGCATTTTTGCGGCGGATGAACTTGGGGACGGGACCATCGGGGTCTTATTTTTGGGCGTGGCTGTGACCGCGGCCTATTTTTTGCACACGGAGGGCGCTCGCAAAGTCTAGTCTCGCCCCATTCCGAGTCCGGCGGACGATGTTGGCCAGCCCCTCCCCCCAAGGCTATAGCCCACCCGTTTTTTGGGCATTTTTGCGGCGGACGAACCTGGGGACGGGACCTTCGGGGGCTTATTTTTAGGCGCGGCTGTGCCCGCGGCCTATTTTTTGTACACGGAGGGCGCTCGCAAAGTCTCGTCCCATTCTGAGTCCGGCGGACGAAGTTGGCCAGCCCCTCCCCCCAAGGCTATAGCCCACCCGTTTTTTGGGCATTTTTGCGGCGGACGAACTTGGGGACGGGACCTTCGGGGGCTTATTTTTGGGTGCGGCTGTGCCCACGGCCTATGTTTGGCACACAGAGGGCGGTCGCAAAGTGTCGCCCCATTCCGAGTCCGGCGGACGAAGTGGGCCAGCCCCTCCCCCGAGGGCTATAGCCCACCCGTTTTTTGGGCATTTTTGCAGCGGACGAACTTGGGGACGGGACCTTCGGGGGCTTATTTTTGGGCGCGGCTGTGCCCACGGAATATTTTTGGCACACGGAGGGCGCTCGCAAAGTCTCGCCCCATTCCGAGTCCGGCGGACGAAGTGGGCCAGCCCCTCCCCCCAAGGCTATAGCCCACCCGTTTTTTGGGATTTTTTGCGGGGGACGAACATGGGGACGGGACCTTCGGGGGCTTATTTTGGGCACGGCTGCGCCCGCGGCCTATTTTTGGCTCACGGAGGGCGCTCGTAAAGTCTCGCCCCATTCCGAGTCCGGCGGACGAAGTTGGCCAAGCCCTCCCCCCAAGGCTATAGCCCACCTGTTTTTTGGGCATTTTTACGGAGGACGAACTTGGGGACGGGACGTTCGGGGCATAATTTAAGGTGCGGCTGTTACCGCGGCCAATTTTTTGTACAAGAAGGGCGCTCGAAAAGTCTCGCCCCATTCCGAGTCCGGCGGACGAATTTGGCCAGCCCCTCCCCCAACGGCTATGGCCCACCTGTTTTTTGGGCATTTTTGCGGCGGACGAACTTGGGGACGGGACCTTCGGGCGCTTATTTTAGGGAGCGGCTGTGCCCGCAGCCTATATTTCGCACACGGAGGCGCTGCAAAGTCTCGCCCCAGTCCGAGTCCGGCGGACGACTTGGGCCAGCCCCTCCCCCCAAGTCTATGTCCCACCCGTAAATTGGCCAATTTTGCGGCGTACGAACTTGGGGACGGGACCTTCGGGCGCTTATTTTCGGGCGGCTGTGCCCGTGGCCACACACGGAGGGCACTCGCAAAGTATCGCCCCATTCCGAGTCCGGCGGACGAAGTTGGCCAGCCCATCCCCCCAAGGCTATAGCCCTCCCGTTTTTTGGGCATTTTTGCGGCGGACGATATTGGGGACGGGACCTTCAGTGGCTTATTTTTGGGCGTGGCTGTGCCCGTGGCCTATTTTTGGCACACGGAGGGCGCTTGGAATGTCTCGTCCAATTCCGAGTCCGGCGGACGAAGTGGGCCAGCCCCTCCCCCCAAGGCTATAGCCCACCCGTTTTTTGGGCATTTTTGCGGCGGACGAACTTGGGGACGGGACCTTCGGGGGCTTATTTTTGGGCACGGCTGTGCCCGTGGCCTATTTTTGGCACACGGAGGGCGCTCGCAAAGTCTCGCCCCATTCCGAGTCCGGCGGACGAAGTTGGCCCGCCCCTCCCCCCAAGGCTATAGCCCACCCATTTTTTGGGCATTTTTGCGGACGAACTTGGGGACGGGACATTCGGGCACTTATTTTTGGGTACGGCTGTGCCCGTGGACTATTTTTGGCACACGGAGGGCGCTCGCAAAGTCTCGCCCCATTCCGAATCCGGCGGACGAAGCTGGCCAGCCCCTCCCCCCAAGGCTATAGCCCACCCGTTTTTTGGGAATTTTTGCGTTCGACGAACTTGGGGACGGGACCTTCGGGGGCTTATTTTCGGCCGCAGCTGTGCCTGCGGCCTATTTTTGGTACATGAAGGGCGCTCGCAAAGTCTCACCCCATTCTGAGTCCGGCGGACGAACTTGACCAGCCCCTCCCCCCAAGGCTATAGCCCACCCGTTTTTTGGGCATTTTTGCGGCGGACGAACTTGGGGACGGGACCTTCGGGCGCTTATTTTTGGGCGCGGCTGTGTCCGCAGCATATTTTTGGCACACGGAGGGCACTCCTAAAGTCTCGCCCCATTCCAAGTCCGGCGGACGAACTTGGCCAGCCCCTCCCCCCAAGGTTACAGCCCACCCGTTTTTTGGGCATTTTTGCGGCGGACGAACTCGGGGACGGGACCTTCGGGAGCTTATTTTTGGGCGCGGCTGTGCCCGCGGTCTATTTTTGGTACACGGAGGGCGCTTGCAAAGTCTCGCCCTATTCCGAGTCCGGCGGACGAAGTTGGCCAGCCCCTCCCCCCAAGGCTATAGCCCACCCGTTTTTTGGGCATTTTTGCAGCCCACGAACTTGGGGACGGGACCTTCGGGGTTTTATTTTTGGGCAAGGCTGTGCCAGCAGCTATTTTTGGCACACGGAGGGCGCTCGCAAAGTCTCGCCCCATTCTGAGTCCGGCGGACGAACTTGGCCAGCCCCTCCCCCCAAGGCTATAGCCCACCCATTTTTGGGCATTTAACTTGGGGACGGGACCTTCGGGCACTTATTTTTTGTGCCTATTTTTGGCACACGGAGGGCGCTCGCAAAGTCTCGCCCCATTCCAAGTCCGGCGGACGAACTTGGCAAGCCCCTCCCCCCGAGGCTACAGCCCAACCGTTTTTTGGGCCTTTTTGCGTGGGAAGACATTGGGGACGGGACCTTCGGGGGGCTTCTTTTTTGGCGCGGCTGTGCCCGGCCTATTTTTGGCACACGGAGGGCACTCGCAAGTCTCGCCCCATTCCGAGTTTGGCCAGCCCCTCCCCAAGGCTATAGCCCACCGTTTTTGGGCATTTTGCGGCGGACGAACTTGGGGATGGGACCTTCGGGGCTTATTTTTGGGTGCTGTGCCTATTTTTGGCACACGGAGGGCGCTCGCAAAGTCTCGCCCCATTCCGAGTCCGGCGGACGGTTGGCCAGCCCTCCCCAAGGCTATAGCCCACCCGTTTTTGGGCATTTTGCGGCGGACGAACTTGGGGACGGGACCTTTTTGGGCTGCTATTTTTGCAAAGTCTCGCCCCATTGGGAGTCCGGCGGACGGCCAGCCCCTCCCCCCAAGGCTATAGCCCACCCGTTTTTTGGGCATTTTTGCGGCGGACGAACTTGGGGACGGGACCTTCGGGGGCTTATTTTTGGTCGCAGCTGTGCCCGCGGCCTATTTTTTGCACACGGAGGGCACGCGCAAAGTCTCGCCCCATTCCGAGTCCGGCGGACGAAGTTTGCCAGCCCCTCCCCCCAAGGCTATAGCCCACCCATTTTTTGGGCATTTTTGCGGCGGGCGAACTTGGGGACGGGACCTTCGGGGGCTTATTTTTGGGCGCGGCTGTGCCTATTTTTGGCACACGGAGGGCGCTCGCAAAGTCTCGCCCCATTCCGAGTCCGCGGACGAAGTTGGCCAGCCCTCCCCCAAGGCTATAGCCCACCCGTTTTTGGGCATTTTTTGGCGGACGAACTTGGGGACGGGACCTTCGGGGCTTATTTTTTGGCGGCTGTGGCCTATTTTTGGCACACGGTGGGCGCTCCCAAAGTCTTGCCCCATTCCGAGTCCGGCGGACGAAGTCAGCCAGCCCCTCCCCCCAAGGCTATAGCCCACCCGTTTTTTGGGCGGACGAACTTGGGGACGGGACCTTCGGGGCTTATTTTTGGGCGCGGCTGTGGCCTATTTTTGGCACACGGAGGGCGCGCAAAGTCTCGCCCCATTACGAGTCCGCGGAGTTGGCCAGCCCCTCCCCCAAGGCTATAGCCCACCCGTTTTTGGGCATTTTTGCGGACGAACTTGGGGACGGGACCTTCGGGGCTTATTTTTGGGCGCGGCTGTGCCTATTTTTGGCACACGGAGGGCGCTCGCAAAGTCTCGCCCCATTCCGAGTCCGGCGGACTTGGCCAGCCCCTCCCCCAAGGCTATAGCCCATCGAACTTGGGGACGGGACCTTCGGGGCTTAGCCTATTTTTTAGTCTCGTGGCCAGCCCCTCCCCAAGGCTATAGCCCAGGCAGGACGGGACCTTCGGGGCTTATTTTTTGCGCATTGTCCCGTCCGAGTCTCGCCCCATTCCGAGTCCGGCGGACGAAGTTGGCCAGCCCCTCCCCCCAAGGCTATAGCCCACCCGTTTTTTGGGCATTTTTGCGATGAACGAACTTGGGGACGGGACCTTCGGGAGCTTATTTTTTGGCACGGCTGTGCCCACGGCCTATTTTTGGCACACGGAGGGCGCTCGCAAAGTCTCGCCCCATTCCGAGTCCGGCGGGTGAACTTGGCCAGCCTCTCCCCCCAAGGCTATAGCCCACCCGTTTTTTGGGCATTTTTGCGGCGGACGAACTTGGGGACGGGACCTTCGGGCGCTTATTTTTGGGCGCAGCTGTGCCTATTTTTGGCGCTCGCAAAGTCTCGCCCCATTCCGAGTCCGGCGGACTTGGCCAGCCCCTCCTCCCAAGGCTATAGCCCACCCGTTTTTGGGCATTTTTGCGGCGGACGAACTTGGGGACGGGACCTTCGGGGCCTTATTTTTGGGCGCGGCTGTGGCCTATTTTTGGCACACGGAGGGCGCTCGCAAAGTCTCGCCCCATTCCGAGTCCGGCGGACGAAGTTGGCCAGCCCCTCCCCCCAAGGCTATAGCCCACCCGTTTTTTGGGCATTTTTGCGGCGGACGAACTTGGGGACGGGACCTTCGGGGACTTATTTTTGGCGGCCCTATTTTTGGCACACGGAGGGCGCTCGCAGTCTCGCCCCATTCCGAGTCCGGCGGACGAAGTTGGCCAGCCCCTCCCCCAAGGCTATAGCCCACCCGCTTGGGCATTTTTGGACGAACTTGGGGACGGGACCTTCGGGGCTTATTTTTGGGCGCGCTGTGCCTTTTTTTGGCCCGGACTCGCAAAGTCTCGCCCCAAGCCCCTCCCCCAAGGCTATAGCCCACCCGTTTTTGGGCATTTTTGGACGAACTTGGGACGGGACCTTCGGGGCTTATTTTTGGCGCGGCCGGCCTATTTTTGGCACACGGAGGGCTCGCAAAGTCTCGCCCCATTCCGAGTCCGAGTTGGCCAGCCCCTCCCCCAAGGCTATAGCCCACCCGTTTTTGGGCATTTTTGGACGAACTTGGGGACGGGACCTTCGGGGCTTATTTTTGCGGCTGTGCCGCGGCCTATTTTTGGCACACGGAGGGCGCTGCAAAGTCTCGCCCCATTCCGAGTCCGGCTTGGCCAGCCCCTCCCCCAAGGCTATAGCCCACCCGTTTTTGGGCATTTTGCGGCGGACGAACTTGGGGACGGGACCTTCGGGGCTTATTTTGGGCGGCTGTGCCTATTTTTGGCACACGGAGGGCGCAAAGTCTCGCTCTTTGTCCCGTACGGGCTGGCCAGCCCCTCCCCCAAGGCTATAGCCCACCCGTTTTTGGGCATTTTTGCGGCGGACGAACTTGGGGACGGGACCTTCGGGGCTTATTTTTGGGCGGCTGTGCGGCCTATTTTTGGCACACGGAGGGCGCGCAAAGTCTCGCCCCATTCCGAGTCCGGCGGACTTGGCCAGCCCCTCCCCCAAGGCTATAGCCCACCCGCTTTTGGGCATTTTGCGGCGGACGAACTTGGGGACGGACCTTGCTTATTTTTGGCACACGGAGGCGCGCAAAGTCTCGCCCCATTCCGAGTCCGGCGGACTTGGCCAGCCCCTCCCCCAAGGCTATAGCCCACCCGTTTTTGGGCATTTTTGCGGACGAACTTGGGACGGGACCTTCGGGCGCTTATTTTTGGCTGTGCCACACGGAGGGCGCAAAGTCTCGCCCCATTCCGAGTCCGGCGGAACTTGGCCAGCCCCTCCCCCAAGGCTACAGCCCACCCGTTTTTGGGCATTTTTGCGGCGGACGAACTTGGGGACGGGACCTTCGGGCGCTTATTTTTGGCGCGGCTGTGGCCTATTTTTGGCACACGGAGGCGCTAAAGTCTCGCCCCATTCCGAGTCCGGCGGAACTTGGCCAGCCCCTCCCCCAAGGCTATAGCCCACCCGTTTTTGGGCATTTTGCGGCGGACGAACTTGGGATTTTGCGCCTTTCTATTTTTTTGGCAGGCAGCAAAGTCTCGCCCCATTCCGAGTCCGGCGGACGAACTTGGCCAGCCCCTCCCCCCAAGGCTATAGCCCACCCGTTTTTTGGGCATTTTTGCGGCGGACGAACTTGGGACGGGACCTTCGGGTGCTTATTTTTGCTGTGGCCTATTTTTGGCACACGGTGGGCGCTCGCAAAGTCTCGCCCCATTCCGAGTCCGGCGGACGAACTTGGCCAGCCCCTCCCCCCAAGGCTATAGCCCACCCGTTTTTTGGGCATTTTTTTGTCTCGCCCCATTCCGAGTCCGGCTGGCCAGCCCCTCCCCCAAGGCTATAGCCCACCCGTTTTGGGCATTTTGCGGCGGACGAACTTGGGGACGGGACCGGGTGCTTATTTTTGGGCGGCTGTGGCCTATTTTTGGCACACGGACAAAGTCTCGCCCCATTCCGAGTCCGCGGACGAACTTGGCCAGCCCCTCCCCCAAGGCTATAGCCCACCCGTTTTTGGGCATTTTTGGACGAACTTGGGGACGGGACCTTCGGGGCTTATTTTTGGGCGGCTGTCTATTTTTGGCACACGGAGGGCGCTCGCAAAGTCTCGCCCCATTCCGAGTCCGGCGGACGAACTTGGCCAGCCCCTCCCCCCAAGGCTATAGCCCACCCGTTTTATGGGCATTTTTGCGGCGGACGGGGGGGGCTTGGGCGCGCTGCCTATTTTTGGCACACGGAGGGCGCTCGCAAAGTCTCGCCCCATTCCGAGTCCGGCGGACGAACTTGGCCAGCCTCCCCCAAGGCTATAGCCCACCCGTTTTTTGGGCATTTTTGCGGCGGACGAACTTGGGGACGGGACCTTGGGGCTTATTTTTGGGCGCGGCTGTGCGGCCTATTTTTGGCACACGGAGGCCGCTCGCAAAGTCCCGCCCCATTCCGAGTCCGGCGGCCGAACTTGCCCAGCCCCGCCCCCCAAGGCTATAGCCCACCCGTTTTTTGGGCATTTTGCGGCGGACGAACTTGGGGACGGGACCGGGCTTATTTTTGGCTGTGACCCATGGCCTATTTTTGGCACACGGAGGGCGCTGCAAAGTCTCGCCCCATTCCGAGTCCGCGGACGAACTTGGCCAGCCCCTCCCCCAAGGCTATAGCCCACCCGTTTTGGGCATTTTTGCGGCGGACGAACTTGGGGACGGGACCTTGGGCTTATTTTTGCTGTGCCGCCTATTTTTGGCACACGGAGGGCGCTCGCAAAGTCTCGCCCCATTCCGAGTCCGGCGGACGAACTTGGCCAGCCCCTCCCCCCCAGTCGAGAGGCCACGCGTGTAATGGGCATTTGTGCGGCGGACGAACGGGGGGGCGGGACCGGCGGGGGGTTATTTTTGGGCGCGGCTGTGGCCTATTTTTGGCACACGGAGGGCGCTGCAAAGTCTCGGCCCATTCCGAGTCCGGCGGAACTTGGCCAGCCCCTCCCCCCAAGGCTATAGCCCACCCGTTTTTTGGGCATTTTTGCGGCGGACGAACTTGGGGACGGGACCTTCGGGGGCTTATTTTTGGGCGCGGCTGTGCCCATGGCCTATTTTTGGCACACGGAGGGCGCTCGCAAAGTCTCGCCCCATTCCGAGTCCGGCGGACGAACTTGGCCAGCCCCTCCCCCCAAGGCTATAGCCCACCCGTTTTTTGGGCATTTTTGCGGCGGACGAACTTGGGGACGGGACCTTCGGGGCTTATTTTTGGGCGCGGCTGTGCCCGCGGCCTATTTTTGGCACACGGAGGGCGCTCGCAAAGTCTCGCCCCATTCCGAGTCCGGCGGACGAACTTGGCCAGCCCCTCCCCCCAAGGCTATAGCCCACCCGTTTTTTGGGCATTTTTGCGGCGGACGAACTTGGGGACGGGACCTTCGGGGCTTATTTTTGGGTGCGGCTGTGCCAGCGGCCTATTTTTGGCACACGGAGGGCGCTCGCAAAGTCTCGCCCCATTCCGAGTCCGGCGGACGTAGATGGCCAGCCCCTCCCCCAAGGCAAAACCCAAGGCTATAGCCCACCCGTTTTTGGGCATTTTGCGGCGGACGAACTTGGGGACGGGACGGGCACACGGAACGGGGTAAAGTCTCGCCCCATTCCGAGTCCGCGGACGCCCAAGGCTATAGCCCACCCGTTTTTGGGCATTTTTGGACGAACTTGGGGACGGGACCTTCGGGGCTTATTTTTGGGGCTGTGGCCTATTTTTGGCACACGGAGGGCGCTCGCAAAGTCTCGCCCCATTCCGAGTCCGGCGGAACTTGGCCAGCCCCTCCCCCAAGGCTATAGCCCACCCGTTTTTGGGCATTTTTGCGGACGAACTTGGGGACGGGACCTTGGGGCTTATTTTTGGGTACGGCTGTGCCCCGGCCTATTTTTGGCATACGGAGACTGCTCGCAAAGTATCGCCCCATTCCGAGTCCGGCGGACGAACTTGGCCAGCCCCTCCCCCCAAGGCTATAGACCACCCGTTTTTTGGGCATTTTTGCGGACGAACTTGGGGACGGGACCTTCGGGGCTTATTTTTGGGCGCGGCTGTGCCTGGCCTATTTTTGGCACACGGAGGGCGCTCGCAAACTCTCGCCCCATTCCGTGTCCGGCTGCGGACGTTGGCCAGCCCCTCCCCCCAAGGCTATAGCCCACCCGTTTTTTGGGCATTTTTGCGGCGGACGAACTTGGGGACGGGACCTTCGGGGGCTTATTTTTGGGCGCGGCTGTGCCAGTGGCCTATTTTTGGCACACGGAGGGCGCTCGCAAAGTCTCGCCCCATTCCGAGTCCGGCGGACGAACTTGGCCAGCCCCTCCCCCCAAGGCTATAGCCCACCCGTTTTTTGGGCATTTTTGCGGCGGACGAACTTGGGGACGGGACCTTCGGGTGCTTATTTTTGGGCGCGGCTGTGCCTATTTTTGGCACACGGAGGGCGCTCGCAAAGTCTCGCCCCATTCCGAGTCCGGCGGACGAACTTGGCCAGCCCCTCCCCCCAAGGCTATAGCCCACCCGTTTTTTGGGCATTTTTGCGGCGGACGAACTTGGGGACGGGACCTTCGGGGGCTTATTTTTGGGCGCGGCTGTGCCTGCGATCTATTTTTGGCACACGGAGGGCACTCGCCAAGTCTCGCCCCATTCGGAGTCCGGCGGACGAACTTGGCCAGCCCCTCCCCCCAAAGCTATAGCCCACCCGTTTTTTGGGCATTTTGCGGCGGACAAACTTGGGGATGGGACATTAGGGCACTTATTTTTGGGCGCGGCTGTGCCTATTTTTGGGACACGGAAGCCGCTCGCAAAGTCTCGCCCCATTCCGAGTCCGGCGGACGAACTTGGCCAGCCCTCCCCCAAGGCTATAGCCCACCGTTTTTGGGCATTTTTGCGGCGGACGAACTTGGGGACGGGACTTATTTTTGGGCTGGCAAAGTCTCGCCCCATTCCGAGTCCGGCGGACGTGGCCAGCCCCTCCCCCCAAGGCTATAGCCCACCCGTTTTTTGGGCATTTTTGCGGCGGACGAACTTGGGGACGGGACCTTTGGGGCTTATTTTTGGGCGCGGCTGTGCCCGCGGCCTATTTTTGGCACACGGAGGGCGCTCGAAAAGTCTCGCCCCATTCCGAGTCCGGCGGACGAACTTGGCCAGCCCCTCCCCGCAAGGCTATAGCCCACCCGTTTTTTGGGCTTTTTTGCGGCGGACGAACTTGGGGACGGGACATTCGGGGGCTTATTTTTGGGCGCGGCTGTGCCTGGCCTATTTTTGGCACACGGAGGGCTCGCAAAGTCTCGCCCCATTCCGAGTCCGGCGGAACTTGGCCAGCCCTCCCCCAAGGCTATAGCCCACCCGTTTTTGGGCATTTTTGGCGGACGAACTTGGGGACGGGACCTTGGGCTTAAAAGTCTCGCCCCATTCCGAGTCCGGCGGACGAACTTGGCCAGCCCTCCCCAAGGCTATAGCTCACCCGTTTTGGGCATTTTTGCGGCGGACGAACTAGGGGACGGGACCTTCGGGCGGATTTTATTTAGCGAGTCTGAGGACGCGTCCTATTTTTGGCACACGGAGTGGGCTCGCAAAGTCTCGCCCCATTCCGAGTCCGGCGGGAACTTGGCCAGCCCTCCCCCAAGGCTATAGCCCACCCGTTTTTGGGCATTTTTGCGGCGGACGAACTTGGGGACGGGACTTTTGGCACACGGACGCAAAGTCTCGCCCCATTCCAGTCCGGCGGACGAACTTGGCCCCCTCCCCCAAGGCTATAGCCCATTTTTGGGCGTGGGACTATTTTTGGCACACGGAGGGCGCTGCAAAGTCTCGCCCCATTCCGAGTCCGGCTGACGAACTTGGCCAGCCCCTCCCCCCACGGCTATAGCCCACCCGTTTTTTGGGCATTTTTGCGGCGGACGATCTTGGGGACGGGACCCTCGGGGCTTATTTTTGGGCGCGGCTGTGCCGCGGCCTATTTTTTGCACACGGAGGGTGATCGCAAAGTCTCGCCCCAATCCGAGTCCGGCGGACGAAGTTGGCCAGCCCCCCCCCCAAGGCTATATCCCCCCCGGTTTTTGGGCATTTTTTGGGCGGACGCACGTGGGGGCGGGACCTTCGGGTATTTTTTGCTGTCTATTTTTGGCACACGGAGGGCGCGCAAAGTCTCGCCCCATTCCGAGTCTTGGCCAGCCCCTCCCCCAAGGCTATAGCCCACCCGTTTTTGGGCATTTTTGCGGCGGACGAACTTGGGGACGGGACCTTCGGGGCTTATTTTTGGGCGGCTGTGCCCGGCCTATTTTTGGCACACGGAGGGCTCGCAGTCTCGCCCCATTCCGAGTCCGGCGGACGAACTTGGCCAGCCCCTCCCCAAGGCTATAGCCCATTTTTGGGCATTTTTAGGAGGCAAAGTCTCGGAGTCCGGCGGACGAACTTGGCCAGCCCTCCCCAAGGCTATAGCCCATTTTTGGGCATTTTTGACGAACTTGGGGACGGGACCTTGGGGCTTATTTTTGGGCTGTGCTTATTTTTGGAACACGGAGGGCGCTCGCAAAGTCTCGCCCCATTCCGAGTCCGGCGGACGAACTTGGCCACCCCAACCCCCAAGGCAATAACCCACCCGTTTTTTTGGCCTTTTTTGGGCGGAGGAACTAGGGGGCGGGACCTTCGGGGGCTTATTTTTGGGCGCGGCTGGTCCCACAGCCTATTTTGGGCACACGGAGGGCGCTCGCAAAGTCTCGCCCCATTCCGAGTCCGGCGGGTGAAGTTGGCCAGCCCCTCCCCCCAAGGCTATAGCCCACCCGTTTTTTGGGCATTTTTGCGGCGGACGAACTTGGGGACCGGACCTTCGGGCTCTGTCTATTTATGGCTCACGGAGGGCGCTCGCAAAGTCTCGCCCCATTCCGAGTCCGGCGGACGAACTTGGCCAGCCCCTCCCCCCAAGGCTATAGCCCACCCGTTTTTTGGGCATTTTTGGACGAACTTGGGGACGGGACCTTGGGCTTATTTTTGGGGCTGTGCCTGGCCTATTTTTGGCACACGGAGGGCGCTCGCAAAGTCTCGCCCCATTCCGAGTCGCGATGTCCAAATCGGCCAGCACCTCCCCCCAAGTCTATGGCCCACCCGTGTTTTGGGCATGGTTGCGGCGGACGAACATGGGGACGGGACCTTCGGGCTTATTTTTGGGCGCGGCTGTGTGTGCGGCCTATTTTTGGCACACGGAGGGAGCTAGCAAAGTCTCGCCCCATTCCGAGTCCGGCGGACGAACTTGGCCAGCCCCTCCCCCCCAGGCAATAGCCCCCCCGTTTTTTGGTCATTTTTACGGCGGACGAACTTGGGGATGGGACCTTCGCTTATTTTTGGGCGCGGCTGTGCCCGGCCTATTTTTGGCACACGGAGGGCGCTCGCAAAGTCTCGCCCCATTCCGAGTCCGGCGGACTTGGCCAGCCCTCCCCCAAGGCTATAGCCCACCCGTTTTTGGGCATTTTTGCGGACGAACTTGGGGACGGGATTTTGGCTATATTTTTGGGCATTTTTCTTGGGCCTATTTTTGGCACACGGAGGGCGCTCGCAAAGTCTCGCCCCATTCCGAGTCCGGCGGAACTTGGCCAGCCCCTCCCCCCAAGGCTATAGCCCACCCGTTTTTTGGGCATTTTTGCGGCGGACGAACTTGGGGACGGGACCTTCGGGCGCTTATTTTTGGACGCGGCTGTGCCCCCGGGCTAATTTTGGCACACGGAGGGCGCTGCAAAGTCTCGCCCCATTCCGAGTCCGGCGGAGGAACTTGGCCAGCCCTCCCCAAGGCTATAGCCCACCCGTTTTTGGGCATTTTTGCGGACGAACTAGGGGACGGGACCTTCGGGGGATTATTTTTAGGCGCGGCTGTGCCTCCGGCCTATTTTTGGCACACGGAGGGCGCTCGCAAAGTCTCGCCCCATTCCGAGTCCGGCGGACGAACTTGGCCAGCCCCTCCCCCCAAGGCTATAGCCCACCCGTTTTTTGGGCATTTTTGCGGCGGACGAACTTGGGGACGGGACCTTCGGGGGCTTAGTTTTGGGCGGCTGTGGCTTTTTTGGAGGGCGCTCGCAAAGTCTCGCCCCATTCCGAGTCCGGCGGAGGAACTTGGCCAGCCCTCCCCCAAGGCTATAGCCCACCCGTTTTTTGGGCATTTTTGCGGCGGACGAACTTGGGGACGGGACCTTCGGGCTTATTTTTGGGCGCGGCTGTGCCTATTTTTGGCACACGGAGGGCGCGCAAAGTCTCGCCCCATTCCGAGTCCGGCGGAGGAACTTGGCCAGCCCCTCCCCCCAAGGCTATAGCCCACCCGTTTTTGGGCATTTTGCGGATGAACTTGGGGACGGGACCTTCGGGCTTATTTTTGGCGCGGCTGTGCCTATTTTTGGCACACGGAGGGCGCTCGCAAAGTCTCGCCCCATTCCGAGTCCGGCGGAACGGATTGGCCAGCCCTCCCCCAAGGCTATAGCCCACCCGTTTTGGGCATTTTTGCGGCGGACGAACTTGGGGACGGGACCTTCGGGGCTTATTTTTGGCTGTTATTTTTGGGCTACACACGGAGGGCGCTGCAAAGTCTCGCCCCATTCCGAGTCCGCGGAACTTGGCCAGCCCCTCCCCCCAAGGCTATAGCCCACCCGTTTTTGGGCATTTTTGCGGACGAACTTGGGGACGGGATTTGGGCGGGGCTGTGCGGCCTATTTTTGGCACACGGAGGGCGCTCGCAAAGTCTCGCCCCATTCCGAGTCCGGCGGAACTTGGCCAGCCCCTCCCCCAAGGCTATAGCCCACCCGTTTTTGGGCATTTTTGCGGACGAACTTGGGGACGGGACCTTCGGGCGCTTATTTTTGGGCGCGGCTTTGCCCGGCCTATTTTTGGCACACGGAGGGCGCGCAAAGTCTCGCCCCATTCCGAGTCCGGCGGAACTTGGCCAGCCCCTCCCCCCAAGGCTATAGCCCACCCGTTTTTTGGGCATTTTTGCGGCGTACGAACTTGTGGACGGGACTTTCGGTGTCTCATTTTTGGGCGAGGATTTGCGGGTGGTCTATTTTTATCACACGGAGGGCTCTCGCAATGTCTCGCCCCATTCCGACTCCGGAGGACGGACTTGGCCAGCCCCTCCCCCCAATGCTATAGCCTTCCCCTTTTTTTGGCAATTTTGCGGCGGCCGTACTTTGGGACGGTACCTTCGGGCGCTTATTTTTGGGCGGCTGTGCGGCCTATTTTTCACACGGAGGGCGCCGCAAAGTCTCGCCCCATTCCGAGTCCGGCGAGGAACTTGGCCAGCCCTCCCCAAGGCTATAGCCCACCCTTTTGGGCATTTTGCGGCGGAGGTATTTTTGGGCTTTTGACACGGAGGGCGCTGCAAAGTCTCGCCCCCTTGGCCAGCCCCTCCCCCAAGGCTATAGCCCACCGTTTTTGGGCATTTTTGCGGCGAACTTGGGGACGGGACCTTGCCGCGGCGCGGCCTATTTTTGGTACACGGAGGGCGCTCGCAAAGTCTCGCCCCATTCCGAGTCCGGCGGAGGAACTTGGCCAGCCCTCCCCCAAGGCTATAGCCCACCCGTTTTTTGGGCATTTTTGCGGCGGACGAACTTGGGGACGGGACCTTCGGGCTTTTATTTTTGGGCACGGCTTTGCCCGCGGCCTATTTTTGGCACACGGAGGGCGCTCGCAAAGTCTCGCCCCATTCTGAGTCCGGCGGACGAACTTGGCCAGCCCCTCCCCCCAAGGCTATAGCCCACCCATTTTTTGGGCATTTTTGCAGCGGACGAACTTGTTGATGGGACCTTCGGGCACTTATTTTTTAGTGCGGCTGTGCCCGCGGCCTTTTTTTGGCACACGGATGGTGCACGCAAAGTCTCGCCCCATTCCGAGTCCGGCGGACGAACGTGGCCTGCCCCTCCCCCCAAGGCTATAGCCCACCCGTTTTTTGGTCATTTTTGCGGCGGACGAACTTGGGGACGGGACCTTCGGGCGCTTATTTTTGGGTGTGGCTGTGCCCGCGGCCTATTTTTGGCACACGGAGGGTGCTCGCAAAGTCTCGCCCCATTCCGAGTCCGGCGGAGGAAGGCCAGCCCTCCCCCAAGGCTATAGCCCACCTTTTTTGGGCATTTTTTTTGGCTTTTTTTTGGGGAGTCTCGCCCCATTCTGAGTCCGGCGGACGAACTTTCCCCAAGGCTATAGCCCACCCGCTTTTGGGCATTTTGCGGACGAACTTGGGGACGGGACCTTTTATTTTTGGGTGCAGGGTTCCCCCAAGGCTATAGCCCACGGACGAACTTGGCACACGGAGGCGTTCGCAAAGTCTCGCCCCATTCCGAGTCCGGCGGACCCCTCCCCCCAAGGCTATAGCCCACCCGTTTTTTGGGCATTTTTGCGGCGGACGAACTTGGGGACGGGACATTCGGGGGGTTATTTTTGGGCGCGGCTGTGCCCGCGGCCTATTTTTGATACACGGAGGGCGCTCGCATGGTCTCGCCCCATTCCGAGTCCGGCGGACGAAGTTGGCCAGCCCCTCCCCCCAAGGCTATAGCCCACCCGTTTTTTGGGCATTTTTGCGGCGGACGAACTTGGGGACGGGACCTTCGGGGGCTTCTTTTTAGGCGCGGCTGTGCCCGCGGCCTATTTTTGGTACACGGAGGGAGCTCGCAATGTCTCGGCCCATTCCTAGTCCGGCGGACGAAGTCGGCCAGCCCCTCCCCCCAAGGCTATAGCCCACCCGTTTTTTGGGCATTTTTGCGGCTGACGAACTTGGGGACGGGACCTTCGGGCTTTTATTTTTGGGCGCGGCTGTGCCCGCAGCCTATTTTTGGCACACGGAGGGCGCTCGCAAAGTCTCGCCCCATTCTGAGTCCGGCGGACGAACTTGGCCAGCCCCTCCCCCCAAGGCTATAGCCCACCCGTTTTTTGGGCATTTTTGCAGCGGACGAACTTGGGGACGGGATCTTCGGGCGCTTATTTTTTAGCACGGCTGTGGCAGCGGCCTATTTTTGGTACACGGAGGGCGTTCGCAAAGTCTCCCCCCATTCTGAGCCCGGCGGAGGAACTTGGCCAGCCCCTCCCCCCAAGGCTATAGACCACCCGTTTTTTGGGCATTTTTGCGGCGGACGAACTTGGGGACGGCACCTTCGGGGGCTTATTTTTGGGCGCGGCTGTGCCCGCGGCCTATTTTTGACACACGGAGGGCGCTCGCAAAGTCTCGCAACATTCCGAGTCCGGCGGACGAAGTTGGCCAGCCCCTCCCCCCAAGGCTATAGCCCACCCGTTTTTTGGGCATTTTTGCGGTGGACGAACTTGGGGACGGGACCTTCGGGGGCTTATTTTTAGGCACGGCTGTGCCCGCGGCCTATTTTTTGTACACAGAGGGCGCTCGCAGAGTCTCGCCCCATTCCGAGTCCGGCGGACGAAGTTGGCCAGCCCCTCCCCCCAAGTCTATAGCCCACCCGTTTGTTGGGCATTTTTGCGGCGGACGAACTTAGGGACGGGACCTTCGGGGGCTTATTTTTTGGCGCGGCTGTGCCCGCGACCTATTTTTGGCACACGGAGGGCGCTCGCAAAGTCTCGCCCCATTCCGAGTCCGGCGGAGGAACTTGGCCAGCCCCTCCCCCCAAGGCTATAGCCCACCCGTTTTTTGGGATTTTTGCGGCGGACGAACTTGGGGACGGGACATTCGGGGGCTTATTTTTGGGTGCGGCTGCGCCCGCATCCTATTTTTGACACACGGAGGGTGCTCGCAAAGTCTCGCCCCATTCCGAGTCCGGCGGACGAAGTTGGCCAGCCCCTCCCCCCAAGGCTATAGCCCACCCGTTTTTTGGGCATTTTTGCGGCGGACGAACTTGGGGACGGGACCTTCGGGGGCTTATTTTTAGGTGCGGCTGTGCCCACAGCCTATTTTTGACACACGGAGGGGGCTCGCAAAGTCTCACTTCATTCCGAGTCCGGCGGACGAAGTGGGCCAGCCCCTGCCCCCAAGGCTATAGCCCACCCGTTTTTTGGGCATTTTTGCGGCGGACGAACTTGGGGACGCGACCTTCGGGGGCTTATTTTTAGGTGCGGCTGTGCCCGCGGCCTATTTTTGGTGCACGGAGGGCGCTCGCAAAGTCTCGCCCCATTCCGAGTCCGGCGGACGAAGTTGGCCAGCCCCTCCCCCCAAGGCTATAGCCCACCCGTTTTTTGGTTATTTCAGCGGCGGACGAACTTGGGGACGGGACCTTCGGGGGTTTATTTTTGGGCGTGTTTGTGTGCATGGCCTAGTTTTGGAACACTGAGGGCGCTCGCAAAGTCTCGCCGCATTCCGAGTCCGGCGGACGAAGTGGGCCAGCCCCTCCCCCCAAGGCTATAGCCCACCCGTTTTTTGGGCATTTTTGCGGCGGACGAACTTGGGGACGGGACCTTCAGGGGCTTATTTTTGGGCGCGGCTGTGACCGAGGCCTATTTTGGACCCACGGAGGGCGCTCACAAAGTCTCGCCCCATTCCGAGTCCGGCGGACGAAGTTGGCCAGTCCCTCCACCAAGGCTATAGCCCACCCGTTTTTTGGGGATTTTTGCGGCGGACGAACTTGGGGACGGGACCTTCGGGGGCTTATTTTTAGGCACGGCTGTGCCCGCGGCCTATTTTTTGTACACAGAGGGTGCTCGCAGAGTCTCGCCCCATTCCGAGTCCGGCGGACGAAGTTGGCCGGCCCCTCCCCCCAAGTCTATAGCCCACCCGTTTGTTGGGCATTTTTGCGGCGGACGAACTTAGGGACGGGACCTTCGGGGGCTTATTTTTGGGCGCGGCTGTGCCCGCGACCTATTTTTGGCACACGGAGGGCGCTCGCAAAGTCTCGCCCCATTCCGAGTCCGGCGGAGGAACTTGGCCATCCCCTCCCCCCAAGGCTATAGCCCACCCGTTTTTTGGGATTTTTGCGGCGGACGAACTTGGGGACGGGACATTCGGGGGCTTATTTTTGGGTGCGGCTGTGCCCGCGTCCTATTTTTGACACACGGAGGGTGCTCGCAAACTCTCGCCCCATTCCGAGTCCGGCGGACGGAGTTGGACAGCCCCTCCCCCCAAGGCTATAGCCCACCCGTTTTTTGGGCAATTTTGCGGCGGACGAACTTGGGGACGGGACCTTCGGGGGCTTATTTTTAGGTGCGGCTGTGCCCACAGCCTATTTTGGACACACGGAGGGGGCTCGCAAAGTCTCACCCCATTCCGAGTCCGGCGGACGAAGTGGGCCAGCCCCTGCCCCCAAGGCTATAGCCCACCCGTTTTTTGGGCATTTTTGCGGCGGACGAACTTGGGGACGGGACCTTCGGGGGCTTATTTTTAGGTACGGCTGTGCCCGCGGCCTATTTTTGGTGCACGGAGGGCGCTCGCAAAGTCTCGCCCCATTCCGAGTCCGGCGGACGAAGTTGGCCAGCCCCTCCCCCCAAGGCTATAGCCCACCCGTTTTTTGGTTATTTCAGCGGCGGACGAACTTGGGGACGGGACCTTCGGGGGTTTATTTATGGGCGTGCTTGTGTGCATGGCCTAGTTTTGGAACACTGAGGGCACTCGCAAAGTCTCGCCGCATTCCGAATCCGGCGGACGAAGTGGGCCAGCCCCTCCCCCCAAGGCTATAGCCCACCCGTTTTTTGGGCATTTTTGCGGCGGACGAACTTGGGGACGGGACCTTCAGGGGCTTATTTTTGGGCGCGGCTGTGACCGAGGCCTATTTTGGACCCACGGAGGGCGCTCACAAAGTCTCGCCCCATTCCGAGTCCGGCGGACGAAGTTGGCCAGTCCCTCCACCAAGGCTATAGCCCACCCGTTTTTTGGGGATTTTTGCGGCGGACGAACTTGGGGACGGGACCTTCGGGGGCTTATTTTTAGGTGCGGCTGTGCCCGCGGCCTATTTTTTGTACACGGAGGGCGCTCGCAAAGTCTCGCCCCATTCCGAGTACGGCGGACGAAGTTTGCCAGCCCCTCCCCCCAAGGCTATAGCCCACCCGTTTTTTGGGCATTTTTGCGGCTGATGATTTTGGGGACGGGACCTTCGGGCGCTTATTTTTGGGCGCGGCTGTGCCCGCGGCCTATTTTTGGCACACGGAGGGCGCTCGCAAAGTCTCGCCCCATTCCGAGTCCGGCGGACGAAGTTGGCCAGTCCCTCCACCAAGGCTATAGCCCACCCGTTTTTTGGGGATTTTTGCGGCGGACGAACTTGGGGACGGGACCTTCGGGGGCTTATTTTTAGGCGCGGCTGCGCCCGCGGCCTATTTTTGGTACACGGAGGGCGCTCGCAAAGTCTCGCCCCATTCCGAGTCCGGCGGACGAAGTTGGCCAGCCCCTCCCCCCAAGGCTATATCCCACCCGTTTTTTGGGCATTTTTGCGGCGGACTAACTTGGGGACGGGACCTTTGGGCGCTTATTTTTGGGCGCGGCTCTGTCCACGGCCTATTTTTGGCACACGGAGGGCGCTCGCAAAGTCTCGCCCCATTCTGAGTCCGGCGGACGAAGTTGGCCCGCCCCTCCCCCCAAGGCTATAGCCCACCCGTTTTTTGGGCATTTTTGCGGGGGACGAACTTGGGGACTGGACCTTCGGGTGCTTGTTTTTGGGCCAAGCTGTGCCCGTGGCCTATTTTTGGCACACGGAGGGCGCTCGCAAAGTCTCGCCCCATTCCGAGTCCGGCGGACGAAGAGGGCCAGCCCCTCCCCCCAAGGCTATAGCCCACCCGTTTTTTGGGCATTTTTGCTGCGGACGAACTTGGGGACGGGATCTTCGGGCGCTTGTTTTTGGGCGCGGCTGAGCCCGCGGCCTATTTTTGGCACACGGGGGGCGCTCGCAAAGTCTCGCCCCATTCCGAGTCCGGCGGACGAAGTGGGCCAGCCCCTCCCCCCAAGGCTATAGCCCACCCGTTTTTGGGCATTTTTGCGGCGGACGAACTTGGGGACGGGACCTTCGAGCGCTTGTTTTTGGGCGCAGCTGTGCCCACGGCCTATTAAATGCACACGGAGGGCGCTCGCAAAGTCTCGCCCCATTACGAGTCCGGCGGACGAAGTTGGCCAGCCCCTCCCCCCGAGGCTATAGCCCACCCGTTTTTAGGGCATTTTTGCGGCGGACGAACTTTGGGACGGGACCTTCGGGCACTTGGTTTTGGGCGTGGCTGTGCCCGCGGCCTATTTTTGGCACACGGAGGATGCTCACAAAGTCTCGCCCCATTCCGAGTCCGGCGGACGATGTTGGCCAGCCCCTTCCCCCAAGGCTCTAGCCCACCCGTTTTTTGGGCATTTTTGCGGCGGACGAACTTGGGGACGGGACCTTCGGGCGTTTATTCTTGCCACGGCTGTGCCCATGGCCTATTTTTGGTACATGGAGGGCGCTCATAATGTCTCGCCCCATTCCGAGTCCGGAGGACGAAGTTGGCCAGCCCCTCCCCCCAGGGCTATAGCCCACCCGTTTTTTGGGCATTTTTGCGGCGGACGAACTTGGGGACGGGACATTCGGGCGCTTGTTTTGGGGCACGGCTGTGCCCGCGGCCTATTTTTAGCACATGGAGGGCACTCGCAAAGTCTTGCCCCTTTCCGAGTCGGGCGGACGAAGTTGGCCAGCCCCTCCCTCCAAGGCTATAGCCCACCCGTTTTTTGGGCATTTTTGCGTCGGACGAACTTTGGGACGGGACCTTCGGGCGCTTGTTTTTGGGTGCGACTTTGCCCGCGGCCTATTTTTGGCACACGGAGGGCACTCACAAAGTGTCGCCCCATTCCGAGTCCGGCGGACGAAGTTGGCCAGCCCCTCCCCCCAAGGCTATAGCCCACCCGTTTTTTGGGCATTTTTGCTGCGGACGAACTTGGGGACGGGACCTTCGGCACTTATTTTTGGGCGCGCCTGTACCCGCGGCCTATTTTTCGCACACGGAGGGCGCTCGCAATGTCTTGACCCATTCCGAGTCCGGCGGACGAAGTTGGCCAGCCCCTCCCCCCAAGGCTATAGCCCACCCGTTTTTTGGGCTTTTTTGCGGCGGACGAACTTAGGGACGGGACATTCGGCCGCTTGTTTTGGGGCGCGGCTATGCCCGCGGCATAATTTTGGCACACAGAGGGTGCTCGCAAAGTCTCGCCCCATTCCGAGTCCGGCGGACGAAGTTGACCAGCGCCTCCCCCCAAGGCTATAGCCCACCCGTTTTTTGGGCATTTTTGCGGGGGACGAACTTGGGGACTGGACCTTCGGGTGCTTTTTTTTGGGCGCAGCTGTGCCCGTGGCCTATTTTTGGCACACGGAGGGCGCTCGCAAAGTCTCGCCCCATTCCGAGTCCGGCGGACGAAGTTGGCCAGTCCCTCCACCAAGGCTATAGCCCACCCGTTTTTTGGGGATTTTTGCGGCGGACGAACTTGGGGACGGGACCTTCGGGCCCTTATTTTTGGGTGTGGCTGTGCCCGTGGCCTATTTTTTGCACACGGAGGGCGCTTACAAAGTCTCGCCCCATTCCGAGTCCGGCGGACGAAGTTGGCCGGCCCCTCCCCCCAAGGCTATAGCCCACCCGTGTTTTGGGCATTTTTGCGGCGGACGAACTTAGGGACGGGACCTTCGGGCACTTATTTTTGGATGCGACTGTGCCCGCGGACTATTTTTGGCACACTGAGGGCGCTCGCAAAGTCTCGCCCCATTTCGAGTCCGGCGGACGAAGTTGGCCAGCTCCTCCCCCCAAGGCTATAGCCCACCCGTTTTTTGGGCATTTTTGCGGCGGACAAACTTGGGAACGGGACCTTCGGGCCCTTATTTTTGGGTGTGGCTGTGGCCGCGGCCTATTTTTTGCACACGGAGGGCGCTTACAAAGTCTCGCCCCATTCCGAGTCCAGCGGACAAACTTGGCCAGCCCCTCCCCCCAAGGCTATAGCCCACCCGTTTTTTGGGCATTTTTGCGGCGGACGAACTTGGGGACGGGACCTTCGGGCCCTTATTTTTGGGTGTGGCTGTGCCCGTGGCCTATTTTTTGCACACGGAGGGCGCTTACAAAGTCTCGCCCTATTCCGAGTCCGGCGGACGAAGTTGGCCGGCCCCTCCCCCCAAGGCTATAGCCCACCCGTGTTTTGGGCATTTTTGCGGCGGACGAACTTAGGGACGGGACCTTCGGGCACTTATTTTTGGATGCGACTGTGCCCGCGGACTATTTTTGGCACACTGAGGGCGCTCGCAAAGTCTCGCCCCATTTCGAGTCCGGCGGACGAAGTTGGCCAGCTCCTCCCCCCAAGGCTATAGCCCACCCGTTTTTTGGGCATTTTTGCGGCGGACGAACTTGGGAACGGGACCTTCGGGCCCTTATTTTTGGGTGTGGCTGTGCCCGCGGCCTATTTTTTGCACACGGAGGGCGCTTACAAAGTCTCGCCCCATTCCGAGTCCAGCGGACAAACTTGGCCAGCCCCTCCCCCCAATGCTATAGCCCACCCGTTTTTTGGGCATTTTTGCGGCGGACGAACTTGGGGACGGGACCTTCGGGCTCTTATTTTTGGGTGTGGCTGTGCCCGCGGCCTATTTTTTGCACACGGAGGGCGCTTACAAAGTCTCGCCCCATTCCGAGTCCGGCGGACGAAGTTGGCCGGCCCCTCCCCCCAAGGCTATAGCCCACCCGTTTTTTGGGCATTTTTGCGGCGGACGAACTTAGGGACGGGACCTTCGGGCGCTTATTTTTGGACGCGACTGTGCCCACGGACTATTTTTGGCACACGGAGGGCGCTCGCAAAGTCTCGCCCCATTTCGAGTCCGGCGGACGAAGTTGGCCAGCCCCTCCCCCCAAGGCTATAGCCCACCCGTTTTTTGGGCATTTTTGCGGCGGACGAACTTGGGAACGGGACCTTCGGGCCCTTATTTTTGGGTGTGGCTGTGCCCACGGCCTATTTTTTGCACACGGAGGGCGCCCGCAAAGTCTCGCCCCATTTCGAGTCCGGCGGACGAAGTTGGCCAGCCCCTCCCCCCAAGGCTATAGCCCACCCGTTTTTTGGGCATTTTTGCGGACGAACGTGGGACCTTCGGGCCCTTATTTTTGGGTGTGGCTGTGCCCACGGCCTATTTTTTGCACACGGAGGGCGCTTACAAAGTCTCACCCCATTCCGAGTCCAGCGGACAAACTTGGCCAGCCCCTCCCCCCAATGCTATAGCCAACCCGTTTTTTGGGCATTTTTGCGGCGGACGAACTTGGGGACGGGACCTTCGGGCGCTTATTTTTGGGTGTGGCTGTGCCCGCGGCCTATTTTTTGCACACGGAGGGCGCTTACAAAGTCTTGCCCCATTACGAGTCCGGCGGACGAAGTTGGCCAGCTCTTCCCCCCAAGGCTATAGCCCACCCGTTTTTTGGGCATTTTTGCGGCGGACGAACTTGGGAACGGGACCTTCGGGCCCTTATTTTTGGGTGTGGCTGTGCCCATGGCCTATTTTTTGCACACGGAGGGCGCTTACAAAGTCTCACCCCATTCCGAGTCCAGCGGACAAACTTGGCCAGCCCCTCCCCCCAATGCTATAGCCAACCCGTTTTTTGGGCATTTTTGCGGCGGACGAACTTGGGGACGGGACCTTCGGGCGCTTATTTTTGGGTGCGGCTGTGCCCGCGGCCTATTTTTTGCACACGGAGGGCGCTTACAATGTCTTGCCCCATTACGAGTCCGGCGGACGAACTTGGCCAGCCCCTCCCCCCAAGGCTATAGCCCACCCGTTTTTTGGGGATTTTTGCGGCGGACGAACTTGGGGACGGGACCTTCGGGGGCTTATTTTTAGGCGCGGCTGTGCCCGCGGCCTATTTTTGGTACACGGAGGGCACGCGCAAAGTCTCGCCCCATTCCGAGTACGGCGGACGAAGTTTGCCAGCCCCTCCCCCCAAGGCTATAGCCCACCCGTTTTTTGGGCATTTTTGCGGCGGACGAATTTGGGGACGGGACCTTCGGGCGCTTATTTTTGGGCGCGGCTGTGCCCACGGCCTATTTTTGGCACACGGAGGGCGCTCGTAAAGTCTCGCCCCATTCCGAGTCCGATGGACGAAGTTGGCCAGCCCCTCCCCCCAAGTCTATATCCCACCCGTTTTTTGGGCATTTTTGCGGCGGACTAACTTGGGGACGGGACCTTCGGGCGCTTATTTTTGGGCGCGGCTCTGCCCACAGCCTATTTTTGGCACACGGAGGGCGCTCGCAAAGTCTCGCATCATTCCGAGTCCGGCGGACGAAGTGGGCCAGCCCCTCCCCCCAAGGCTATAGCCCACCCGTTTTTTGGGCATTTTTGCTGCGGACGAACTTGGGGACGGGACTTTCTGGCACTTATTTTTGGGCGCGGCTGTGCCCACGCATATTTTTGGCAAACGGAGGGCGCTCGTAAAGTCTCGCCCCATTCCGAGTCCGGCGGACGAAGTTGGCCAGCCCCTCCCCCCAAGGCTATAGCCCACCCGTTTTTTGGGCATTTTTGCGGCGGACGAACTTGGGGACGGGACCTTCGAGCGCTTGTTTTTGGGCGCAGCTGTGCCCGCGGCCTATTTTTGGCACACGGAGGGCGCTCGCAAAGTCTCGCCCCATTCCGAGTCTGGCGGACGAAGTTGGCCAGCCCCTCTCCCCAAGGCTATAGCCCACCCGTTTTTTGGGCATTTTTGCGGTTGACGAACTTGGGACGGGACCTTCGGGCACTTATTTTTGGGCGCGGCTGTGCCCGCAGCCTATTTTTAGCACATGGAGGGCGCTCACAAAGTCTCGCCCCATTCTGAGTCCGGCGGACGAAGTTGACCAGCCCCTCCCCCCAAGGCTATAGCCCACCCGTTTTTTGGGCATTTTTGCGGGGGACGAACTTGGGGACTGGACCTTCGGGTGCTTGTTTTTGGGCGCAGCTATGCCCGTGGCCTATTTTTGGCACACGGAGGGTGCTCGCAAAGTCTCGCCCCATTCCGATTCCGGCGGACGAAGTTGGCCAGCCCCTCCCCCCAAGGCTATAGCCCACCCGTTTTTTGGGCATTTTTGCTGCGTACGAACTTGGGGACGGGACCATCGGGCGCTTGTTTTTGGGCGCGGCTGAGCCCGCATCCTATTTTTGGCACACGGAGGGCACTTGGAAAGTCTCGCCCTATTCTGAGTCCGGCGGACGACCTTGGCCAGCCCCTCCCCCCAAGGCTATAGCCCACCCGTTTTTTGGGCATTTTTGCGGCGGACGAACTTGGGGACGGGACCTTTGGGCCCTTATTTTTGGGCGAGGCTGTGCCCACGGCCTATTTTTGGCACTCGGAGGGCGCTCGCAAAGTCTCGCCCCATTCCGAGTCCGGCGGACGAAGTTGGCCAGCCCCTCCCCCCAAGGTTGTAGCCCACCCGTTTGTTGGGCATTTTTGCGGCGGACGAACTTGGGGACGGGACCTTCGGGCACTTATTTTTGGGCGCGGCTGTGCCCGCGGCCTATTTTTAGTAAACGGAGGGCGCTCGCAAAGTCTCACCCCATTCTGAGTCCGGCGGACGAAGTTGACCAGCCCCTCCCCCCAAGGCTATAGCCCACCCGTTTTTGGGCATCTTTGCGGCGGACGAACTTGGGGACGGGACCTTCGAGTGCCTTTTTTTGGACGCAGCTGTGCCCGCGGCCTATTTTTGGCACACGGAGGGTGCTCGCAAAGTCTTGCCCCATTCCGAGTCCGGCGAACGAAGTTGGCCAGCCCCTCTCCCCAAGGCTATAGCCCACCCATTTTTTGGGCATTTTTGCGGCGGACGAACTTGGGGACGGGACCTTCGGGCGCTTATTTTTGGGTGCGGCTGTGCCCGTGGCCTACTTTTTAGCACACGGAGGGCACTCGCAAAGTCTCGCCCCATTCCGAGTCCGGCGGACGAAGTTGGCCAGCCCCTCCCCCCAAGGCTATAGCCCACCCGTTTTTTGGGCATTTTTGCGGGGGACGAACTTGGGGACTGGACCTTCGGGTGATTATTTTTGGGCGCGGCTGTGCCCATGTCCTATTTTTGGCACACGGAGGGCGCTCACAAAGTCTCGCCCCATTCCGAGTCCGGCGGACAAAGTTGGCCAGCCCCTCGCCCCAAGGCTATAGCCCACCCGTTTTTTGGGCATTTTTGCTGCGGACGAACTTGGGGACGGGACCTTCGAGCGCTTGTTTTTGGGCGCAGCTGCGCCCGCGGCCTGTTTTTGGCACACGGAGGGCGCTCGCAAAGTCTCGCCCCATTCCGAGTCCGGCGAACGAAGTTGGCCAGCCCCTCCCCCCAAGGCTATAGCCCACCCGTTTTTTGGGCATTTTTGCGGCGGACGAACTTGGGGACGGGACCTTCGGGGGCTTATTTTTGGGTGCGGCTGTGCCCGTGGCCTATTTTTAGCACACGGAGGGCGCTCGCAAAGTCTCGCCCCATTCCGAGTCCGGCGGACGAAGTTGGCCAGCCCCTCCCCCCAAGGCTATAGCCCACCCGTTTTTTGGGCATTTTTGCGGGGGACGAACTTGGGGACTGGACCTTCGGGTGATTATTTTTGGGCGCGGCTGTGCCCATGTCCTATTTTTGGCACACGGAGGGCGCTCACAAAGTCTCGCCCCATTCCGAGTCCGGCGGACAAAGTTGGCCAGCCCCTCGCCCCAAGGCTATAGCCCACCCGTTTTTTGGGCATTTTTGCTGCGGACGAACTTGGGGACGGGACCTTCGAGCGCTTGTTTTTGGGCGCAGCTGCGCCCGCGGCCTGTTTTTGGCACACGGAGGGCGCTCGCAAAATCTCGCCCCATTCCGAGTCCGGCGAACGAAGTTGGCCAGCCCCTCTCCCCAAGGCTATAGCCCACCCGTTTTTTGGGCATTTTTGCGGTGGACAAACTTGGGGACGGGGCCTTCGAGCGTTTGTTTTTGGGCGCGGCTGTGCCCGCGGCCTATTTTTAGCACACGGAGGGCGCTCGCAAAGTCTCGCCCCATTCTGAGTCCGGCGGACGAAGTTGACCAGCCCCTCCCCCCAAGGCTATAGCCCACCCGTTTTTTGGGCATTTTTGCGGGGGACGAACTTGGGGACTGGACTTTCGGGTGCTTGTTTTTGGGCGCAGCTGTGCCCGTGGCCTATTTTTGGCACACGGAGGGCGCTCGCAAAGTCTCGCCCCATTCCGAGTCCGGCGGACGAAGTTGGCCAGCCCCTCCCCCCAAGGCTATAGCCCACCCGTTTTTTGGGCATTTTTGCGGCGGACGAACTTTGGGACGGGACCTTCGGGCGCTTGTTTTTGGGCGTGGCTGTGCCCGCGGCCTATTTTTGGCACACGGAGGATGGTCGCAAGTCTCGCCCCATTCCGAGTCCGGCGGACGATGTTGGCCAGCCCCTTCCCCCAAGGCTCTAGCCCACCCGTTTTTTGGGCATTTTTGCGGCGGACGAACTTGGGGACGGGACCTTCGGGCGTTTATTCTTGCCGCGGCTGTGCCCATGGCCTTTTTTTGGTACACGGAGGGCGCTCATAATGTCTCACCCCATTCCGAGTCCGGAGGACGAAGTTGGCCAGCCCCTCCCCCCAGGGCTATAGCCCACCCGTTTTTTGGGCATTTTTGCGGCGGATGAACTTGGGGACGGGACATTCGGGCGCTTGTTTTGGGGCACGGCTGTGCCCGCAGCCTATTTTTAGCACACGGAGGGCACTCACAAAGTCTTGCCCCTTTCCGATTCGGGCGGACGAAGTTGGCCAGCCCCTCCCTCCAAGGCTATAGCCCACCCGTTTTTTGGGCATTTTTGCGTCGGACGAACTTAGGGACGGGACCTTCGGGCGCTTGTTTTTGGGTGCGACTTTGCCCGCGGCCTATTTTTGGCACACGGAGGGCACTCACAAAGTGTCGCCCCATTCCGAGTCCGGCGGACGAAGTTGGCCAGCCCCTCCCCCCAAGGCTATAGCCCACCCGTTTTTTGGGCATTTTTGCTGCGGACGAACTTGGGGACGGGACCTTCGGGCACTTATTTTTGGGCGCGGCTGTACCCGCGGCCTATTTTTTGCACACGGAGGGCGCTCGCAATGTCTCGACCCATTCCGAGTCCGGCGGACGAAGTTGGCCAGCCCCTCCCCCCAAGGCTATAGCCCACCCGTTTTTTGGGCTTTTTTGCGGCGGACGAACTTAGGGACGGGACATTCGGCCGCTTGTTTTGGGGCGCGGCTATGACCGCGGCATAATTTTGGCACACAGAGGGTGCTCGCAAAGTCTCGCCCCATTCCGAGTCCGGCGGGCGAAGTTGACCAGCCCCTCCCCCCAAGGCTATAGCCCACCCGTTTTTTGGGCATTTTTGCGGGGGACGAACTTGGGGACTGGACCTTCGGGTGCTTGTTTTTGGGTGCAGCTGTGCCCGTGGCCTATTTTTGGCACACGGAGGGCGCTGTCTCGCCCAAGTGGCCAGCCCCTCCCCCAAGGCTATAGCCCACCCGTTTTGGGCATTTTTGGACGAACTTGGGGGGATTTTTGGGCGCTATTTTTGGCACACGGAGTCTCGCCCCATTCCGAGTCCGGCGGAGTTGGCCAGCCCCTCCCCCAAGGCTATAGCCCACCCGTTTTTGGGCATTTTTAACTTGGGACGGGACCTATTTTTGGCACACGGAGGGCGAAGTCTCGCCCCATTCCGAGTCCGGCGGACGGCCAGCCCCTCCCCCAAGGCTATAGCCCACCCGTTTTTGGGCATTTTTTTGGGGACGGGACCTTCGGGCTTATTTTTTGTGGCTGTGCCGCGGCCTATTTTTGGCACACGGAGGGCGCAAGTCTCGCCCCATTCCGAGTGGCCGGCCCCTCCCCCCAAGGCTATAGCCCACCCGTTTTTTGGGCATTTTTGCGGCGGACGAACTTAGGGACGGGACCTTCGGGCGCTTATTTTTGGGAGGGGCTGTGCCCCCGGCCTATTTTTTGCACACGGAGGGCGCCCGCAAAGTCTCGCCCCATTTCGAGTCCGGCGGACGAAGTTGGCCAGCCCCTCCCCCCAAGGCTATAGCCCACCCGTTTTTTGGGCATTTTTGCGGCGGACGATCTTGGGAACGGGACCTTAGGGCCCTTATTTTTGGGTGTGGCTGTGCCCGCGGCCTATTTTTTGCACACGGAGGGCGCTTACAAAGTCTCGCCCCATTCCGAGTCCAGCGGACAAACTTGGCCAGCCCCTCCCCCCAATGCTATAGCCAACCCGTTTTTTGGGCATTTTTGCGGCGGACGAACTTGGGGACGGGACCTTCGGGCGCTTATTTTTGGGTGTGGCTGTGCCCGCGGCCTATTTTTTGCACACGGAGGGCGCTTACAAAGTCTTGCCCCATTACGAGTCCGGCGGACGAACTTGGCCAGCCCCTCCCCCCAAGGCTATAGCCCACCCGTTTTTTGGGCATTTTTGCGGCGTACGAACTTGGGGACGGGACTTTCGGGCGCTCATTTTTGGGTGCGGCTGTGCCCGCGGCCTATTTTTGGCACACGGAGGTAGCTCGCAAAGTCTCGCCCCATTTCGAGTCCGGCGGACGAAGTAGGCCAGCCCTCCCCCCAAGGCTGTAGCCCACCCGTTTTTTGGGCATTTTTGCGGCGGACGAACTTGGGGACGGGACCTTCGGGTGCTTATTTTTGTGTGTGACTGTGCCCACGGCCTATTTTTGGCACACGGAGGGTGCTCGTAAAGTCTCGCCCCATTCCGAGTCCGGCGGACAAACTTGGCCAGCCCCTCCCCCCAATGCTATAGCCCACCCGTTTTTTGGGCATTTTTGCGGCGGACGAACTTGGGGACGGGACCGTCGGGCAGGTCTTTATGGGTGTGGCTGTGGCCGGCCTATTTTTGCACACGGAGGGCGCTTACAAAGTCTCGCCCCATTACGAGTCCTGACGAACTTGGCCAGCCCCTCCCCCCAAGGCTATGGCCCACCCGTTTTTTGGGTGTGGCTGTGCCCGCGGCCTATTTTTGGCACACGGAGGGCGCTCACAAAGTCTCGCCCCATTTCGAGTCCGGCGGACGAAGTTGGCCAGCCCTCCCCCCAAGGCTATAGCCCACCCGTTTTTTGGGCATTTTTGCGGCGGACGAACTTGGGGACGGGACCTTCGGGCGCTTATTTTTGGGTGTGGCTGTGCCCGCGGCCTATTTTTGGCACACGGAGGGTGCTCGTAAAGTCTCGCCCCATTCCGAGTCCGGCGGACAAACTTGGCCAGCCCCTCCCCCCAATGCTATAGCCCACCCGTTTTTTGGGCATTTTTGCGGCGGACGAACTTGGGGACGGGACCTTCGGGCACTTATTTTTGGGTGTGGCTGTGCCCGCGGCCTATTTTTTGCACACGGAGGGCACTTACAAAGTCTCACCCCATTCCGAGTCCGGCGGACGAAGTTGGCCGGCCCCTCCCCCCAAGGCTATAGCCCACCCGTTTTTTGGGCATTTTTGCGGCGGACGAACTTGGGGACGGGACCTTCGGGCACTTATTTTTGGGTGTGGCTGTGCCCGCGGCCTATTTTTTGCACACGGAGGGCGCTTACAAAGTCTCGCCCCATTACGAGTCCGGCGGACGAACTTGGCCAGCCCCTCCCCCCAAGGCTTTGGCCCACCCGTTTTTTGGGTGTGGCTGTGCCCGCGGCCTATTTTTGGCTCACGGAGGGTGCTCGCAAAGTCTCGCCCCATTTCGAGTCCGGCGGACGAAGTTGGCCAGCCCTCCCCCCAAGGCTATAGCCCACCCGTTTTTTGGGCATTTTTGCGGCGGACGAACTTCGGGACGGGACCTTCGTGCGCTTATTTTTGGGTGTGGCTGTGCCCGCGGCCTATTTTTGGCACACGGAGGGTGCTCGTAAAGTCTCGCCCCATTCCGAGTCCGGCGGACAAACTTGGCCAGCCCCTCCCCCCAAGGCTATAGCCCACCCGTTTTTTGGGCATTTTTGCGGCGGACGAACTTGGGGACGGGACTTTCGGGTGCTCATTTTTGGGTGTGGCTTTGCCCGCGGCCTATTTTTGGCACACGGAGGGTGCTCGTAAAGTCTCGCCCCATTCCGAGTCCGGCGGACAAACTTGGCCAGCCCCTCCCCCCAATGCTATAGCCCACCCGTTTTTTGGGCATTTTTGCGGCGGACGAACTTGGGGACGGGACCTTCGGGCACTTATTTTTGGGTGTGGCTGTGCCCGCGGCCTATTTTTTGCACACGGAGGGTGCTTACAAAGTCTCGCCTCATTACGAGTCCGGCGGACGAACTTGGCCAGCCCCTCCCCCCAATGCTATAGCCCACCCGTTTTTTGGGCATTTTTGCGGCGGACGAACTTGGGGACGGGACCTTCGGGCGCTTATTTTTGGGTGTGGCTGTGCCCGCGGCCTATTTTTGGCACACGGAGGGTGCTAAAGTCTCGCCCATTCCGAGTCCGCGGTTGGCCAGCCCTCCCCCAATGCTATAGCCCACCCGTTTTGGGCATTTTTAACTTGGGGACGGGGGGCAGGCCCTATTTTTGCACACGGAGGGCGCAAAGTCTCGCGAGTGCCAGCCTCCCCCAAGGCTATAGCCCACCCGTTTTTGGGCATTTTGAACTTGGGGACGGGACCTTCGGGGCTTACTATTTTTGGCACACGGAGGGCGCTCAAAGTCTCGCCCCATTCCGAGTTTGGCCAGCCCCTCCCCCAAGGCTATAGCCCACCCGTTTTGGGCATTTTGCGGCGGACGAACTTGGGGACGGGACCTTCGCTTACTGTGCCCGGCCTATTTTTGGCACACGGAGGGCGCCGCAAAGTCTCGCCCCATTCCGAGTTTGGCCAGCCCCTCCCCCAAGGCTATAGCCCACCCGTTTTTGGGCATTTTTGCGGCGGACGAACTTGGGGAGGACTTACTATTTTTAGTCTTTCCGAGTCCGGCGGGGCCAGCCCCTCCCCCAAGGCTATAGCCCACCCGTTTTTGGGCATTTTTTTGGAGGCCGCTTCTCGCCCCGCCAGGGGCCCAGCATTTTTTTGCTTAGCCTATTTTTGGCACACGGAGGGCGCTCGCAAAGTCTCGCCCCATTCCGAGTCCGGCGGACGAAGTTGGCCAGCCCGTCCCCCCAAGGCTATAGCCCACCCGTTTTTTGGGCATTTTTGCGCGGACGAACTTGGGGACGGGACCTTCGGGGCTTATTTTTGGGGTGGCTGTGCCTATTTTTGGCACACGGAGGGCGCTCGCAAAGTCTCGCCCCATTCCGAGTCCGGCGGACGAAGTTGGCCAGCCCTCCCCCCAAGGCTATAGCCCACCCGTTTCTTGGGCGGACGAACTTGGGGACGGGACCTTCGGGGCTTATTTTTTTTCGGGGCTGTGCCCGCGGCCTATTTTTGGCACACTGAGGGCGCTCGCAAAGTCTCGCCCCATTCCGAGTCCGGCGGACGAGTGGGCCATCCCCTCCCCCCAAGGCTATAGCCCACCCGTTTTTTGGGCATTTTTGCGTCGGACGAACTTGGGGACGGGACCTTCGGGGCTTATTTTTGGCTGTGCCCGGCCTATTTTTGGCACACGGAGGGCGCCTGCAAAGTCTCGCCCCATTCCGAGTCCGGCGGACAGTTGGCCAGCCCTCCCCCAAGGCTATAGCCCACCCGTTTTTGGGCATTTTTGCGGCGGACGAACTTGGGGACGGGACCTTCGGGGCTTATTTTTGGGCGGCTGTGCCTGGCCTATTTTTGGCACACGGAAAAGTCTCGCCCCATTCCGAGTCCGGCGGACAGTTGGCCAGCCCCTCCCCCAAGGCTATAGCCCACCCGTTTTGGGCATTTTGCGGCGGACGAACTTGGGGACGGGACCTTCGGGGCTTATTTTTGGTGGCTGTGCCCGCGGCCTATTTTTGGCACACGGAGGGCGCTGCAAAGTCTCGCCCCATTCCGAGTCCGGCGGAAGTTGGCCAGCCCCTCCCCCAAGGCTATAGCCCACCCGTTTTTGGGCATTTTGCGGCGGACGAACTTGGGGACGGGACCTTCGGGGCTTATTTTTGGCTGTGCCCGGCCTATTTTTGGCACACGGAGGGCGCTGCAAAGTCTCGCCCCATTCCGAGTCCGGCGGACGAAGTTGGCCAGCCCTCCCCCAAGGCTATAGCCCACCCGTTTTTGGGCATTTTTGCGGCGGACGAACTTGGGGACGGGACCTTGGGGCTTATTTTTTGTGCCCTGGCCTATTTTTGGCACACGGAGGGCGCTCGCAAACTATCGCCTCATTCCGTGCCCGCCTCCACGAGCGGGCGAGCCCCTCCCCCCAAGGCTATAGCCCACCCGTTTTTTGGGCATTTTTTCGGCGGACGAACTTGGGGACGGGACCTTCGGGGGCTTATTTTTGGGGCGGCTGTGCCCCGGGCCGATTTTTGGCCCCCGGAGGGCGCTGCAAAGTCTCGCCCCATTCCGAGTCCGCGGAGTTGGCCAGCCCTCCCCCAAGGCTATAGCCCACCCGCATTTTTCGGGACCTTGGGGGCTTATTTTTGCTGTGCCCGGCCTATTTTTACGGAGGGCGCTAGTCTCACCCCATTCCGAGTCCGGCGGACGAAGTTGGCCAGCCCCTCCCAAGGCTATAGCCCACCCGTTTTTTGGGCATTTTTGCGGCGGACGAACTTGGGGACGGGACCTTCGGGGGCTTATTTTAGGGCGGCTGTGCCCGCGGCCTATTTTTGGCACACGGAGGGCGCTCGCTAAGTCTCGCCCCATTCCGAGTCCGGCGGACGAAGTTGGCCAGCCCTCCCCAAGGCTATAGCCCACCCGTTTTGGGCATTTTGCGGCGGACGAACTTGGGGACGGGACCTTCGGGGCTTATTTTTGCGGCTGTGCCCGCGGCCTATTTTTGGCACACGGAGGGCGCTGCAAAGTCTCGCCCCATTCCGAGTCCGGCGGACGAAGTTGGCCAGCCCCTCCCCCCAAGGCTATAGCCCACCCGTTTTTTGGGCATTTTTAACTTGGGACGGGACCTTCGGGGCTTATTTTTGGGCGCGGCTGTTACACACGGACAAAGTCTCGCCCCATTGAGTCCGGCGGACGGTTGGCCAGCCCAAGGCTATAGCCCACCCGTTTTTTTTTAGGCAAAGCCGCTAGGTCCACACGGAGGGCGCAAAGTCTCGACCCATTCCGAGTCCGGCGGACGAGGTTGGCCAGCCCCTCCCCTCAAGGCTATAGCCCACCCGTTTTTTGGGCATTTTTGCGGCGGACGAAGTTGGGGACGGGACCTTCGGGAGGTTATTTTTTGGGCGCGGCTGTGCCCGCGGGCTATTTTTGGCACACGGAGGGCGGCGGAAATTCTCGCCCCATTCCGAGTCCGGCGGACGAAGTCGGCCAGCCCCACCCCCCAAGGCTATAGCCCACCCGTTTTTTGGGCATTTTTGCGGCGGACGAACTTGGGGACGGGACCTTCGGGGGCTTATTTTTGGGCGCGGCTGTGCCCATGGCCTATTTTTGGCACACGGAGGGCGCTCGCAAAGTCTCGCCCCATTCCGAGTCCGGCGGACGAAGTTGGCCAGCCCCTCCCCCCAAGGCTATAGCCCACCCGTTTTTTGGGCATTTTTGCGGACGAACTTGGGGACGGGACCTTCGGGGGCTTATTTTTTGGCTATGCCCTTTCGAGGGCCTATTTTTGGCACACGGAGGGCGCTCGCAAAGTCTCGCCCCATTCCGAGTCCGGCGGACGAAGTTGGCCAGCCCCTCCCCCCAAGGCTATAGCCCACCCGTTTTTTGGGCATTTTTGCGGCGGACGAACTTGGGGACGGGACCTTCGGGGGCTTATTTTTGGACGCGGCTGTGCCTGTGGCCTATTTTGGCACACGGAGGCGCTAGTCTCGCCCCATTCCGAGTTTGGCCAGCCCTCCCCCAAGGCTATAGCCCACCCGTTTTTGGGCAGCTTATTTTTGGCACACGGAGGGCGCTCGCAAAGTCTCGCCCCATTCCGAGTCCGAGCGGACGAGTTGGCCAGCCCCACCCCCAAGGCTATAGCCCACCCGTTTTTGGGCATTTTTTGGACGAACTTGGGGCGGGACCTTCGGGGCTTATTTTTGGCTGTGCCTATTTTTGGCACACGGAGGCGGAAAGTCTCGCCATTCCGAGTCCGGCGGACGGCCAGCCCCAAGGCCGGGACCTTCGGGGGCTTATTTTTGGGCGCGGCTGTGCCCGCGGCCTATTTTTGGCACACGGAGGCCGTTCGCAAAGTCTCGCCCCATTCCGAGTCCGGCGGACGAAGTTGGCCAGCCCCTCCCCCCAAGGCTATAGCCCACCCGTTTTTTGGGCATTTTTGCGGCGGACGAACTTGGGGACGGGACCTTCGGGGGCTTATTTTTGGCTGTGCCGCGGCCTATTTTTGGCACACGGAGGGCGCTCGCAAAGTCTCGCCCCATTCCGAGTCCGGCGGACGAAGTTGGCCAGCCCCTCCCCCCAAGGCTATAGCCCACCCGTTTTTTGGGCATTTTTGCGTTCGACGAACTTGGGGACGGGACCTTCGGGGGCTTATTTTTGGGCGCGGCTGTGCCCGCGGCCTATTTTTGGTACACGGGGGGCGCTCGCAAAGTCTCGCCCCATTCCGAGTCCGGCGGACGAAGTTGGCCAGCCCCTCCCCCCAAGGCTATAGCCCACCCGTTTTTTGGGCATTTTTGCGGCGGACGAACTTGGGGACGGGACCTTCGGGCGCTAATATTTACTCCAGTCACAGACCTAGACCTCTTTTTGCCACACGGAGGGCGCTCGCAAAGTCTCGCCCCATTCCGAGGCCGGCGGACAGTTGGCCAGCCCCTCCCCCCAAGGCTATAGCCCACCGGTTTTTTGGGCATTTGTTCGGGGGGCGAACTTGGGGACGGGAACTTCGGGGGCTTATTTTTGGGCGCGGCTGTGCCCGCGCCTATTTTTGGCACACGGAAGGCGTTTGCAAAGTCTCGCCCCATTCCGAGTCCGGCGGACGAAGTTGGCCAGCCCCTCCCCCCAAGGCTATAGCCCACCCGTTTTTTGGGCATTTTTGCGGCGGACGAACTTGGGGACGGGACCTTCGGGGGCTTATTTTTGGGCGCGGCTGTGCCCGCGGCCTATTTTTGGCACACGGAGGGCGCTCGCAAAGTCTCGCCCCATTCCGAGTCCGGCGGACGAAGTTGGCCAGCCCCTCCCCCCAAGGCTATAGCCCACCCGTTTTTTGGGCATTTTTGCGGCGGACGAACTTGGGGACGGGACCTTCGGGGGCTTATTTTTGGGCGCGGCTGTGCCCGGAGCCTATTTTTGGCACACGGAGGGCGCTCGCAAAGTCTCGCCCCATTCCGAGTCCGGCGGACGAAGTTGGCCAGCCCCTCCCCCCAAGGCTATAGCCCACCCGTTTTTTGGGCATTTTTGCGGCGGACGAACTTGGGGACGGGACCTTCGGGGGCTTATTTTTGGGCGCGGCTGTGCCCGCGGGATCATTTTGGCACACGGAGGGTGCTCGCAAAGTCTCGCCCCATTCCGAGTCCGGCGGACGAAGTTGGCCAGCCCCTCCCCCCAAGGCTATAGCCCACCCGTTTTTTGGGCATTTTTGCGGCGGACGAACTTGGGGACGGGACCTTCGGGGCTTATCTTTGGGCGAAGCTGTGCCCGATGCCTATTTTTGGCACACGGAGGGCGCTCGCAAAGTCTCGCCCCATTCCGAGTCCGGCGGACGAAGTTGGCCAGCCCCTCCCCCCAAGGCTATAGCCCACCCGTTTTTTGGGCATTTTTGGGACGGACGAACTTGGGGACGGGACCTTCGGTGGCTTATTTTTGGGCGGCTGTGCCGCGGCCTATTTTTGGCACACGGAGGCGCTCGCAAAGTCTCGCCCCATTCCGAGTCCGCGGACAGTTGGCCAGCCCCTCCCCCAAGGCTATAGCCCACCCGTTTTGGGCATTTTGCGGCGGACGAACTTGGGGACGGGACCTTGGGGTTTGGCACACGGAGGGCGCTCGCAAAGTCTCGCCCCATTCCGAGTCCGGCGGAGTTGGCCAGCCCCCCCCCCAAGGCTATAGCCCACCCGTTTTTGGGCATTTTTGCGGCGGACGAACTTGGGGAGGACCTTCGGGGCTTATTTTTTGGCTGTGCCGCGGCCTATTTTTGGCACACGGAGGGCGCTCGCAAAGTCTCGCCCCATTCCGAGTCCGGCGGAGTTGGCCAGCCCCTCCCCAAGGCTATAGCCCACCCTTTTTGGGCATTTTGGACGAACTTGGGGCGGGACCTTCGGGCTTATTTTGGTCGCGGCTGTGCCCGCCTATTTTTGGCACACAGAGGCGCTCCCAAAGTCTCGCCCCATTAGTCCCCTCCCCAAGGCTATAGCCCACCCCTTTTTTGGGCATTTTTACGGCGGACGAACTTGGGGACGCGACCTTCGGGGGCTTATTTTTGGGTGCGGCTGTGCCCGCGGCCTATTTTTGGTACACGGAGGGCGCTCGCAAAGTCTCGCCCCATTCCGAGTCCGGCGGACAAAGTTGGCCAGCCCCTCCCCCGAAGGCTATAGCCCACCCCTTTTTTGGGCATTTTTGCGGCGGACGAACTTGGGTAAGGGACCTTCGGGGGCTTATTTTTGGGTGCAGCTGTGCCCACGGCCTATTTTTTGCAAACGGAGGCCGCTCGCAAAGTCTCGCCCTATTCCGAGTCCGGCGGACGAAGTTGGCCAGCCCCTCCCCCCAAGGCTATAGCCCACCCGTTTTTTGGGCATTTTTTCGGCGGACGAACTTGGGGACGGGACCTTCGGGGGCTTATTTTTGGACGTGGCTGTACCCGCAGCCTATTTTTGGCACACGGAGGGCACTCGCAAAGTCTCGCCCCATTCCGAGTCCGGCGGACGAAGTCGGCCAGCCCCTCCCCCCAAGGCTATAGCCCACCCGTTTTTTGGGCATTTTTGCGGCGGACGAACTTGGGGACGGGACCTTCGGGGGCTTATTTTTGGTCACGGCTGTGCCCGCAGCCTATTTTTGGCACACAAAGGGTGCTCCCAAAGTCTCGCCCCATTCCGAGTTCGGCGGACGAACTGGGCAAGCCCCTCCCCCCAAGGCTATAGCCCACCCCTTTTTTGGGCATTTTTGCGGCGGACGAACTTGGGGACGGGACCTTCGGGGGCTTAATTTTGGGCGCGGCTGTGCCCATGGCCTATTTTAGGCACACGGAGGGCGCTCGCCAAGTCTCGCCCCATTCCGAGTCCGGCGGACGAAGTTGGCCAGCCCCTCCCCCAAAGGCCATAGCCCACCGTTTTTTGGGCATTTTTGCGGCGGACGAACTTGGGTACGGGACCTTCGGGGGCTTATTTTTGGGTGCGGCTGTGGCCGCGGCCTATTTTTGGCACACGGAGGCCGCTCGCAAAGTCTCGCCCCATTTCGAGTCCGGCGGACGAAGTTGGCCAGCCCCTCCCCCCAAGGCTATAGCCCACCCGTTTTTTGGGCATTTTTGCGGCGGACGAACTTGGGGACGGGACCATCGGGGGCTTATTTTTGGGCGTGGCTGTGCCCGACCCCTATTTTTGGCACACGGAGGGCGCTCGCAAAGTCTCGACCCATTCCGAGTCCGGCGGACGAAGTAGGCCAGCCCCTCCCCCCAAGGCTATAGCCCACCCATTTTTTGGGCATTTTTGCGGCGGACGAACTTGGGTACGGGACCTTCGGGGGCTTATTTTTGGGCAAGGCTGCGCCCGCGGCCTATTTTTGGCACACGGAGGCCGCTCGCAACGTCTCGGCCCATTCCGAGTCCGGCGGACGAAGTTGGCCAGCCCCTCCCCCCAAGGCTATAGCCCACCCGTTTTTTTGGCATTTTTGCGGCGGACGAACATGGGGACGGGACCTTCGGGGTCTTATTTTTGGGCGTTGCTGTGCCCGCGGCCTATTTTTGGCACACGGAGGGCGCTCGCAAAGTCTCGTCCCATTCCGAGTCCGGCGGAAAAAGTTGGCCAGCCCCTCCCCCCAAGGCCATAGCCCACCCGTTTTTTGGGCATTTTTGCGGCGGATGAACTTGGGTACGGGACCTTCGGGGGCTTATTTTTGGGTGCGGCTTTGGCCACGGCCTATTTTTGCCACACGGAGGCCACTCCCAAAGTCTCGCCCCATTCCGAGTCCGGCGGACGAAGTCGGCCAGCCCCTCCCCCCAAGGCTATAGCCCACCCGTTTTTTGGGCATTTTTGCGGCGGACGTACTTGGGGACGGGACCTTCGGGGTCTTATTTTTGGGTTCGGCTGTGCCCGCGGCCTATTTTTGACACACGGAGGCCGCTCGCAAAGTCTCGCCCCATTACGAGTCCGGCGGACGAAGTTGGCCAGCCCCTCCCCCCAAGGCTATAGGCCAACCGTTTTTTGGGCATTTTTGCGGCGGATGAACTTGGGGACGGGACCTTCGGGGTCTTATTTTTGGGTGCGGCTGTGCCCGCGGCCTATTTTTGGCACACGGAGGGCGCTCGCAAAGTCTCTCCCCATTCCGAGTCCGGCGGACGAAGTTGGCCAGCCCCTCCCCCCAAGGCTATAGCCCACCCGTTTTTTGGGCATTTTTGCGGCGGACGTACTTGGGGACGGGACCTTCGGGGTCTTATTTTTGGTTGCGGCTGTGCCCGCAGCCTATTTTTGGTACGCGGAGGCCGCTCGCAAAGTCTCGCCCCATTCCGAGTCCGGCGGACGAAGTGGGCCAGCCCCTCCCCCAAAGGCTATAGCCCACCCGTTTTTTGGGCATTTTTGCGGCGGACGAACATGGAGACGGGACCTTCGGGGTCTTATTTTTGGGCGCGGCAGTGCCCGCGGCCTATTTTTGGCACACGGAGGGCGCTCGCAAAGTCTCACCCCATTCCGAGTCCGGCGGACGAAGTTGGCCAGCCCCTCCCCCCAAGGCTATAGCCCACCCATTTTTTGGGCATTTTTGCGCCGGGCGAACATGGGGACGGGACCTACGCGGTCTTATTTTTGGGTGCGGCTATGCCCGCGGCCTATTTTTGGCACACAGAGGGCGCTCGTAAAGTCTCGCCCCATTCCGAGTCCGGCGGACGAAGTGGGCCAGCCCCTCCCCCCAAGGCTATAGCCCACCCGTTTTTTGGGCATTTTCGCGGCGGACGAACTTGGGGACGAACCTTCGGGGGCTTATTTTCGAGCGCGGCTGTGCTTGCGCCCTATTTTTGGCACACAGAGGGCGCTCGCAAAGTCTCGCCCCATTCCGAGTCCGGCGGACGAAGTTGGCCAGCCCCTCCCCCCAAGGCTATAGCCCACTCGTTTTTTGGGCATTTTTGCTGCGGACGAACTTGGGGATGGGACCTTCGGGGGCTTATTCTTGGGCGTGGCTGTGCCCGCGGTCTATTTTTGACACACGGAGGGTGCTCGCAAAGTCTCTCCCCATTCCGAGTCCGGCGGACGAAGATGGCTAGCCCCTCCCCCCGAGGCTATAGCCCACCCGTTTTTTGGGCATTTTGGCGGCAGACGAACTTGGGGACGGGACCTTCTGGGGCTTATTTTTGGGCGCGGCTGTGCCCGCAGCTTATTTTTGGCACACGGAGGGCGCTCGCAAAGTCTCGCCCCATTCCGAGTCCGGCGGACGAAGTTGGCCAGCCCCTCCCCCCAAGGCTATAGCCCACCCGTTTTTTGGGCATTTTTGCTGCGGACGAACTTGGGGATGGGACCTTCGGGGGCTTATTCTTGGGCGTGGCTGTGCCCGCGGTCTATTTTTGACACACGGAGGGTGCTCGCAGAGTCTCTCCCCATTCCGAGTCCGGCGGACGAAGATGGCTAGCCCCTCCCCCCGAGGCTATAGGCCACCCGTTTTTTGGGCATTTTGGCGGCAGACGAACTTGGGGACGGGACCTTCTGGGGCTTATTTTTGGGCGCGGCTGTGCCCGCGGCCTATTTTTGGCACACGGAGGGCGCTCGCAAAGTCTCGCCCCATTCCGAGTCCGGCGGACGAAGTTGGCCAGCCACTCCCCCCAAGGCTATAGCCCACCCGTTTTTTGGGCATTTTTGCTGCGGACGAACTTGGGGATGGGACCTTCGGGGGCTTATTCTTGGGCGCGGCTGTGCCCGCGGTCTATTTTTGACACACGGAGGGCGCTCGCAAAGTCTCTCCCCATTCCGAGTCCGGCGGACGAAGTTGGCCAGCCCCTCCCCCCAAGGCTATAGCCCACCCGTTTTTTGGGCATTTTTGCGGCGGAAGAACTTGGGGACGGGACCTTCGGGGGCTTATTTTTAGGTGCGGCTGTGCTCGTGGCCTATTTTTGGCAGACGGAGGGCATCGCAAAGTCTCACCCCATTCCGAGTCCGGCAGACGACGTTGGCCAGCCCCTCCCCCCAAGGCTATATCCCACCCATTTTTTGGGCATTTTTGCGGCGGCCGAACTTGGGGACGGGACCTTCGGGGGCTTATTTTTGTGCGCGGCTGTGTACATGGCATATTTTTGGCACACGGAGGGCGCTCGCAAAGTCTCGCCCCATTCCGAGTCCGGCGGACGAAGTTGGCCAGCCCCTCCCCCCAAGTCCATAGCCCACCCGTTTTTTGGGCATTTTTGCGGCGGACGAACTTGGGGACGGGACCTTTGGGGGCTTATTTTTGTGCGCGCCTGTGCCCGCGGCCTATTTTTATCACACGGAGGGCGTTCGCAAAGTCTCGCACCATTCTGAGTCCGGCGGACGAAGTTGACCAGCCCCTCCCCCCAAGGCTATAGCCCACCCATTTTTTGGGCATTTTTGCGGCGGACGAACTTGGGTCGTGACCTTCGGGGGCTTATTTTTGGGCGCGGCTGTGCCCGCGGCCTATTTTTGGCACACGGAGGGCGCTAGCAAAGTCTCGCCCCATTCCGAGTCCGGCGGACGAAGTGGGCCAGCCCCTCCCCCCAAGGCTATAGCCCACCCTTTTTTTGGGCATTTTTGCGGCGGATGAACTTGGGGACGGGACCTTCGGGGGCTTATTTTTGGGCGTGGCTGCACCCGCGGCATATTTTTGGCACACGGAGGGCGCTCGCAAAGTCTCGCCCCATTCGGAGTCCGGCGGACGAAGTTGGCCAGCCCCTCCCCCCAAGGCTATAGCCCACCCGTTTTTTGGGCATTTTTGCGGCGGACGAACTTGGGGACGGGACCTTTGGGGGCTTATTTTTGGGCCCGACTATGCCCGCGGCCTATTTTTGGCACACGGAGGGCGCTAGCAAAGTCTCGCCCCATTCCGAGTCCGGCGGACGAAGTGGGCCAGCCCCTCCCCCCAAGGCTATAGCCCACCCTTTTTTTGGGCATTTTTGCGGCGGATGAACTTGGGGACGGGACCTTCGGGGGCTTATTTTTGGGCGTGGCTGCACCCGCGGCATATTTTTGGCACACGGAGGGCGCTCGCAAAGTCTCGCCCCATTCCGAGTCCGGCGGACGAAGTTGGCCAGCCCCTCCCCCCAAGGCTATAGCCCACCCGTTTTTTGGGCATTTTTGCGGCGGACGAAGTTGGGGATGGGACCTTCGGGGGCTTATACTTGGGTGCGGCTGTGCCCGCGGTCTATTTTTGACACACGGAGGGCGCTCGCAAAGTCTCTCCCCATTCCGAGTCCGGCGGACGAAGTGGGCCAGCCCCTCCCCCCAAGGCTATAGCCCACCCGTTTTTTGGGCATTTTTACGGCGGAAGAACTTCGGTCGTGACCTTCGGGGGCTTATTTTTGGGCGTGGCTGTGCCCGTGGCCTATTTTTGGCAAACGGAGGGCATCGCAAAGTCTCGCCCAATTCCGAGTCCGGCAGACGACGTTGGCCAGCCCCTCCCCCCAAGGCTATATCCCACCCGTTTTTTGGGCATTTTTGCGGCGGACGAACTTGGGGACGGGACCTTTGGGGGCTTATTTTTGTGCGCGCCTGTGCCCGCGGCCTATTTTTATCACACGGAGGGCGTTCGCAAAGTCTCGTACCATTCTGAGTCCGGCGGACGAAGTTGACCAGCCCCTCCCCCCAAGGCTATAGCCCACCCATTTTTTGGGCATTTTTGCGGCGGACGAACTTCGGTCGTGACCTTCGGGGGCTTATTTTTGGGCGTGGCTGTGCCCGCGGCCTATTTTTGGCACACGGAGGGCGCTAGCAAAGTCTCGCCCCATTCCGAGTCCGGCGGACGAAGTGGGCCAGCCCCCCCCCAAGGCTATAGCCCACCCATTTTTTGGGTATTTTTGCGGCGGATGAACTTGGGGACGGCACCTTCGGGGGCTTATTTTTGGGCGCGGCTGTGACCACGGCCTATTTTTGGCACACGGATTGCGCTCGTATAGTCTCGCCCCATTCCGAGTCCGGCGGACGAAGTTGGCCAGCCCCTCCCCCCAAGGCTATAGCCCACCCGTTTTTTGGGCATTTTTGCGGCGAATGAACTTGGGGACGGGACCTTCGGGGGCTTATTTTTGGGCGCGGCTGTGACCGCGGCTTATTTTTGGCACACGGAGGGCGCTCACAAAGTCTCCCCCCATTCCGAGTCCGGCGGACGAAGTTGGCCAGCCCCTCCCCCCAAGGCTATAGCCCACCCGTTTTTTGGGCATTTTTGCGGCGGACGAACTTGGGGACGGGACCTTCGGCGGCTTATTTTTGGGCGCGGCTGTACCCGTGGCCTATTTTTGGCACACGGAGGCCGTTCGCATAGTCTCGCCCCATTCCGAGTCCGGCGGACGAAGTTGGCCTACCCCTCCCCCCAAGGCTATAGCCCACCCGTTTTTTGGGCATTTTTGCGGCGGACGAACTTTGGGACGGGACCTTTGGGGGCTTATTTTTAGGCGCGGCTGTCCCCGCGGCCTATTTTTGGCACACGGAGGGCGCTCGCAAAGTCTCACCCCATTCCGAGTCCGGCGGACGAAGTGGGCCAGCCCCCCCCCCCCAAGGCTATAGCCCACCCGTTTTTTGGGCATTTTTGCGGCGGATGAACTTGGGGACGGGACCTTCGTGGGCTTATTTTTAGGCGCGGCTGTGCTGCGGCCTATTTTTGGCACACGGAGGGCGCTCGCAAAGTCTCTCCCCATTCCGAGTCCGGCGGACGAAGTTGGCCAGCCCCTCCCCCCAAGGCTATAGCCCACCCGTTTTTTGGGCATTTTTGGGGCGGACGAACTTGGGGACGGGACCTTCGGGGGCTTATTTTTGGGCGTGACTGTGCCCGCGGCCTATTTTTGGCACACGGAGGGTGCTCGCAAAGTCTCGCCCCATTCCGAGTCCGGCGAACGAAGTTGGCCAGCCCCTCCCCCCAAGGCTATAGCCCACCCGTTTTTTGGGCATTTTTGCGGCGGACGAACTTGGGGACGGGACCTTCGGGGGCTTATTTTTGGGTGTGGCTGTGCCCGCGGCCTTTTTTTGGCACACGGATTGCGCTCGCAAAGTCTCGCCCCATTCCGAGTCCGGCGGACGAAGTTGGCCAGCCCCTCCCCCCAAGGCTATAGCCCACCCGTTTTTTGGGCATTTTTGCGGCGAATGAACTTGGGGACGGGACCTTCGGGGGCTTATTTTTGGGCGCGGCTGTGACCGCGGCCTATTTTTGGCACACGGAGGGCGCTCACAAAGTCTCCCCCCATTCCGAGTCCGGCGGACGAAGTTGGCCAGCCCCTCCCCCCAAGGCTATAGCCCACCCGTTTTTTGGGCATTTTTGCGGCGGACGAACTTGGGGACGGGACCTTCGGCGGCTTATTTTTGGGCGCGGCTGTACCCGTGGCCTATTTTTGGCACACGGAGGCCGTTCGCAAAGTCTCGCCCCATTCCGAGTCCGGCGGACGAAGTTGGCCAGCCCCTCCCCCCAAGGCTATAGCCCACCCGTTTTTTGGGCATTTTTGCGGCGGACGAACTTTGGGACGGGACCTTTGGGGGCTTATTTTTGGGCACGGCTGTGCCACCGGCCTCTTTTTGGCACACGGAGGGTGCTCGCAAAGTCTCGCCCCATTCCGAGTCCGGCGGACGAAGTGGGCCAGCCCCTCCCCCCAAGGCTATAGCGCACCCGTTTTTTGGGCATTTTTGGGGCGGACGAACTTGGGGACGGGACCTTCGGGGGCTTATTTTTGGGTGTGGCTGTGCCCGCGGCCTTTTTTTGGCACACGGATTGCGCTCGCAAAGTCTCGCCCCATTCCGAGTCCGGCGGACGAAGTTGGCCAGCCCCTCCCCCCAAGGCTATAGCCCACCCGTTTTTTGGGCATTTTTGCGGCGGACGAACTTGGGGACGGGACCTTAGGGGGCTTATTTTTAGGCGCGGCTGTCCCCGCGGCCTATTTTTGGCACACGGAGGGCGCTCGCAAAGTCTCGCCCCATTCCGAGTCAGGCGGACGAAGTTGGCAAGCCCCTCCCCTCAAGGCTATAGCCCACCCGTTTTTTGGACATTTTTGGGGCGGACGAACTTGGGGACGGGACCTTCGGGGGCTTATTTTTGGGCGCGGCTGTGCCCGCGGCATATTTTTGGCACACGGAGAGCGAAGTTGGCCAGCCCCACCCCCCAAGGCTATAGCCCACCCGTTTTTGTGGCCTTTTTCCGCTGGACGAACTTGGCGCCCCGGCCTTCGGGTGGTTATTTTTGGGCGCGGCTGTGCCCGCGGCCTATTTTTGGCACACGGAGGCCGATCATAAAGTCTCGCGCCATTCCGAGTCCGGCGGACGAAGTTGGCCAGCCCCACCCCCCAAGGCTATAGCCCACCCGTTTTTGTGGCCTTTTTCCGCTGGACGAACTTGGCTCCCCGGCCTTCGGGCGGTTATTTTTTGATGCGGCTGTGCCCGCGACCCATTTTTGGCTCACGGAGGCTGCACGCAACGTCTCGCACCATTCCGAGTTCGGCGGACGAAGTTGGCCAGCCCCACCCGCCAAGGCTATAGCCCACCCGTTTTTGTGGCCTTTTTCCGCTGGATGAACTTGGCGCCCCGCCCTTCGGGTGATTATTTTTGGGCGCGGCTGTGTCCGCGGCCTATTTTTGGCACACGGAGGCCGCTCGCAAAGTCTCGCACCATTCGGAGTCCGGCGGACGAATTTGGCCAGCCCCACCCCCCAAGGCTATAGCCCACCCGTTTTTTTGGCCTTTTTCCGCTGGATGAACTTGGCGCCGCGCCCTTCGGGTGATTATTTTTGGGCGCGGCTGTGTCCGCGGCCTATTTTCGGCACACGGAGGCCGCTGGCATAGTCTCGCGCCATTCCGAGTCCGGCGGACGAAGTTGGCAGCCCCACCCCCCAAGGCTATTGCCCACCCGTTTTTGTGGCCTTTTTCCGCTGGACGAACTTCGCGCCCCGGCCTTCGGGCGGTTATTTTTGGGCGCGGCTGTGTCTGCGGCCTATTTTTGGCCGCTCGCAAAGTTTCGCGCCATTGCGAGTCCGGCGGACAAAGTTGGCCAGCCCCACCGCCCAAGGCTATAGCACACCCGTTTTTGTGGCCTTTTTCCGCTGGACGAACTTGGCGCCCCGGCCTTCGGGTGGTTATTTTTTGGCGCAGCTGTGTGCCTATTTTGGCACACGGAGGCTCGCAAAGTCTCGCGCCATTCCGAGTCCGGCGGACAAAATGTGCAGCCCCACCCCCCAGGGCTATTGCCCACCCGTTTTTGTGGCCTTTTTCCGCTGGACGAACTTGGCGCCCCGGCGTTCGGGCGGTTATTTTTGGGTGTGGCTGTGCCCGCGGCCTATTTTTGCCGCACGGATGCCGCTCGCAAAGTCTCACGCCATTCTGAGTCCGGCGGACGAAGTTGGCCATCCCCACCCCCCAAGGCTATAGCCCACCCGTTTTTGTGGCCTTTTTCCGCTGGATGAACTTGGCGCCCCAGCCTTCGGGCAGTTATTTTTGGGTGTGGCTGTGCCCGCGGCCTATTTTTGCCGCACGGATGCCGCTCGCAAAGTCTCATGCCATTCTGAGTCCGGCGGACGAAGTTGGCCAGCCCCACCCCCCAAGGCTATAGCCCACCCGTTTTTGTGGCCTTTTTCCGCTGGATGAACTTGGCGCCCCGGCCTTCGGGCAGGTATTTTTGGGCACGGCTGTGCCCGCAGCCTATTTTTGGCACACAGAGGCCGCTCGCAAAGTCTCGGGCCATTCCGAGTCCGGCGGACGAAGTTGGCCAGCCCCACCCCCCAAGGCTATAGCCCACCCGTTTTTGTGGCCTTTTTCCGCTGGACGAACTTGGCGCCCCGGCCTTCGGGCGGTTATTTTTGGGCGCGGCTGTGTCTGCGGCCTATTTTTGGCACACGGAGGCTGCTCGCAAAGATCCGCGCGATTCCGAGTCCGGCGGACGAAGTTGGCCAGCCCCACCCCCCAAGGCTATAGCACACCCGTTTTTGTGGCCTTTTTCCGCTGGACGAACTTGGCGCCCCGGCCTTCGGGTGGTTATTTTTTGGCGCAGCTGTGACCGCGGCCTATTTTTGGAACACGGAGGCCACTCGCAAAGTCTTACGCCATTCTGAGTCCGGCGGACGAAGTCGGCCAGCCCCACCCCCCAAGGCTATAGCCCACCCGTTTTTGTGGCCTTTTTCCGCTGGACGAACTTGGCGCCCCGGCCATCGGGCTGTTATTTTTTTGCGCGGCTGTGCCTGCGGCCTATTTTTGGCACACGGAGGCCGCTCGCAAAGTCTCGCGCCATTCCGAGTCCGGCGGACGAAGTGGGCCAGCCCCACCCCCGAAGGCTATAGCCCACCCGTTTTTGTGGCCTTTTTCCGCTGGACGAACTTGGCGCCCCGGCCTTTGGGCGGTTATTTTTGGGTGCAGCTGTGCCCGCGGCCTATTTTTAGCACACGGAGGCCGCTCGCAAAGTCTCGCGCCATTCCGAGTCCGGCAGACGAAGTGGGCCAGCCCCACCCCCCAAGGCTGTAGCCCACCCGTTTTTGTGGCCTTTTTCCGCTGGACGAACTTGGCGCCCCGGCCTTCGGGCTGTTATTTTTGGCCGCGGCTGTGCCCGCGGCCTATTTTTGGCACACGGAGGCCGCTCGGAAAGTCTCGCGCCATTCCGAGTCCGGCGGACGAAGTTGGCCAGCCCCACCCCCCAAGGCTATAGCCCACCCGTTTTTGTGGCCTTTTTCCGTTGGATGAACTTGGCGCCCCGGCCTTCGGGCTGTTATTTTTGGGCGCGGCTGCGCCCGCGGCCTATTATTGGCACACGGAGGCCGCTCGCAAAGTCTCGCGCCTATCCGAGTCCGGCGAACGAAGTTGGCCAGCCCCACCCGTCAAGGCTATAGCCCACCCGTTTTTTTGGCCTTTTTCCGCTGGATGAACTTGGCGCCCCGCCCTTCGGGTGGTTATTTTTGGGCGCGGCTGTGCCCGCGGCCTATTGTTGGCACACGGAGGCCGCTCGTAAGGTCTCGCGCTATTCCGAGTCCGGCGGACGAAGTTGGCCAGCCCCACCCCCCAAGGCTATAGACCACCCGTTTTTGTGGCCCTTTTCCGCTGGACGAAGTTCGCGCCCCGGCCTTTGGGCTGTTTTTTTTGGGCGCGGCTGCGCCCGCTACTATTTTTGGTACACGGAGGCCGTTCGCAAAGTCTCGCGCCATTCCGAGTCCGGCGGACGAAGTCGGCCAGCCCCACCCCCCAAGGCTATAGCCCACCCGTTTTTGTGGCCTTTTTCCGCTGGACGAACTTGGCGCCCCGGCCATCGGGCTGTTATTTTTTTGCGCGGCTGTGCCTGCGGCCTATTTTTGGCACACGGAGGCCGCTCGCAAAGTCTCGCGCCATTCCGAGTCCGGCGGACGAAGTTGGCCAGCCCCACCCCCGAAGGCTATAGCCCACCCGTTTTTGTGGCCTTTTTCCGCTGGACGAACTTGGCGCCCCGGCCTTTGGGCGGTTATTTTTGGGCGCAGCTGTGCCCGCGGCCTATTTTTAGCACACGGAGGCCGCTCGCAAAGTCTCGCGCCATTCCGAGTCCGGCGGACGAAGTGGGCCAGCCCCACCCCCCAAGGCTGTAGCCCACCCGTTTTTGTGGCCTTTTTCCGCTGGACGAACTTGGCGCCCCGGCCTTCGGGCTGTTATTTTTGGCCGCGGCTGTGCCCGCAGCCTATTTTTGGCACACGGAGGCCGCTGGATAAGTTTCGCGCCATTCCGAGTCCGGCGGACGAAGTGGGCCAGCCCCACCCCCCAAGTCTATATCCCACCCGTTTTTGTGGCCTTTTTCCGTTGGATGAACTTGGCGCCCCGGCCTTCGGGCTGTTATTTTTGGGCGCGGCTGCGCCCGCGGCCTATTTTTGGCACACGGCGGCCGCTCGCAAAGTCTCGCGCCTATCCGAGTCCGGCGAACGAAGTTGGCCAGCCCCACCCGCCAAGGCTATAGCCCACCCGTTTTTTTGGCCTTTTTCCGCTGGATGAACTTGGCGCCCCGCCCTTCGGGTGGTTATTTTTTGGCGCGGCTGTGCCCGCGGCCTATTTTTGGCACACGGAGGCCGCTCGTAAGGTCTCGCGCTATTCCGAGTCCGGCGGACGAAGTTGGCCAGCCCCACCCCCCAAGGCTATAGACCACCCGTTTTTGTGGCCCTTTTCCGCTGGACGAAGTTCGCGCCCCGGCCTTGGGGCTGTTTTTTTTGGGCGCGGATGCGCCCGATACTATTTTTGGTACACGGAGGCCGTTCGCAAAGTCTCGCGCCATTCCGAGTCCGGCGGACGAAGTCGGCCAGCCCCACCCCCCAAGGCTATAGCCCACCCGTTTTTGTGGCCTTTTTCCGCTGGACGAACTTGGCGCCCCGGCCATCGGGCTGTTATTTTTTTGCGCGGCTGTGCCTGCGGCCTATTTTTGGCACACGGAGGCCGCTCGCAAAGTCTCGCGCCATTCCGAGTCCGGCGGACGAAGTTGGCCAGCCCCACCCCCCAAGGCTATAGCCCACCCGTTTTTGTGGCCTTTTTCCGCTGGACGAACTTGGCGCCCCGGCCTTCGGGGGGTTATTTCTGGGCGCGGCTGTGCCCGCGGCCTATTTTTTGCAAACGGAGGCCGCTCGTAAAGTCTCGCGACATTCCGAGTCCGGCGGACGAAGTTGGCCAGCCCCACCCCCCAAGGCTATAGCCCACCGGTTTTTGTGGCCTTTTTCCGCTGCACGAACTTGGCGCCCCGGCCTTCGGTTGGTTATTTTTGGGCACGGCTGTGCCCGCGGCCTATTTTTGGCACACGGAGGCCACTCGCAAAGTCTCGCGCCATTCCGAGTCCGGCGGACAAATTGTGCAGCCCCACCCCCCAAGGCTAATGCCCACCCGTTTTTGTGGCCTTTTTCCGCTGGACGAACTTCGCGCCCCGGCCTTCGGGTGGTTATTTTTGGGCGCAGCTGTGCCCGCGGCCTATTTTTGGCACACGGAGGCCACTCACAAAGTCTCGCGCCATTCTGAGTCCGGCGGACGAAGTTGGCCAGCCCAACCCCCCAAGGCTATAGCCCACCCGTTTTTGTGGCCTTTTTCCGCTGGACGAACTTGGCGCCCCGGCCTTCGTGTGGTTATTTTTGGGCACGGCTGTGCCCGCGGCCTATTTTTGGCACACGGAGGCCGCTCGGAAAGTCTCGCGCCATTCCGAGTCCGGCGGACAAAGTTGGCCAGCCCCACCCCCCAAGGCTATAGCCCACCGGTTTTTGTGGCCTTTTTCCGCTGGACGAACTTGGCGCCCCGGCCTTCGGTTGGTTATTTTTGGGCACGGCTGTGCCCGCGGCCTATTTTTGGCACACGGAGGCCGCTCGCAAAGGCTCGCGACATTCCGAGTCCGGCGGACGAAGTTGGCCAGCCCCACCCCCCAAGGCTATAGCCCACCCGTTTTTGTGGCCTTTTTCCGCTGGACGAACTTGGCGCCCCGGCCTTCGGGCAGTTATTTTTGGGCGCGGCTGTGTCCGCGGCCTATTTTCGGCACACGGAGGCCACTCGCAAAGTCTCGCGCCATTCCGAGTCCGGCGGACAAATTGTGCAGCCCCACCCCCCAAGGCTAATGCCCACCCGTTTTTGTGGCCTTTTTCCGCTGGACGAACTTCGCGCCCCGGCCTTCGGGTGGTTATTTTTGGGCGCAACTGTGCTCGCGGCCTATTTTTGGCACACGGAGGCCACTCACAAAGTCTCGCGCCATTCTGAGTCCGGCGGACGAAGTTGGCCAGCCCAACCCCCCAAGGCTATAGCCCACCCGTTTTTGTGGCCTTTTTCCGCTGGACGAACTTGGCGCCCCGGCCTTCGTGTGGTTACGGCTTTTTTTGCCCGCTCGGAAAGTCTCGCGCCATTCCGAGTCCGGCGGACAAAGTTGGCCAGCCCCACCCCCCAAGGCTATAGCCCACCCGTTTTTGTGGCCTTTTTCCGTTGGATGAACTTGGCGCCCCGGCCTTCGGGCTGTTATTTTTGGGCGCGGCTGTGCCCGCGGCCTATTTTTGGCACACGGAGGCCGTTCGCAAAGTCTCGCGCCTATCTGAGTCCGGCGGACGAAGTTGGCCAGCCCCACCCCCCAAGGCTATAGCCCACCCGTTTTTTTGGCCTTTTTCCGCTGGATGAACTTGGCGCCCCGCCCTTCGGGTGGTTATTTTTGGGCGCGGCTGTGCCCGCGGCCTATTTTTGGCACACGGAGGCCGCTCGTAAAGTCTCGCGCTATTCCGAGTCCGGCGGACGAAGTTGGCCAGCCCCACCCCCCAAGGCTATAGCCCACCCGTTTTTGTGGCCCTTTTCCGCTGGACGAAGTTCGCGCCCCGGCCTTTGGGCTGTTTTTTTTGGGCGCGGCTGCGCCCGCGACTATTTTTGGAACACGGAGGACACTCGCAAAGTCTTACGCCATTCTGAGTCCGGCGGACGAAGTCGGCCAGCCCCACCCCCCGAGGCTATAGCCCACCCGTTTTTGTGGCCTTTTTCCGCTGGACGAACTTGTTGCCCCGGCCTTCGGGCGGTTATTTTTGGGCACGGCTGTGCCCGCGGCCTATTTTTGGAACAAGGAGGCTGCTCGCAAAGTGTTGCGCCATTCCGAGTCTGGCGGACGAAGTGGGCCAGCCCCACCCCCCAAGGCTATAGCCCACCCGTTTTTGTGGCCTTTTTCCGCTGGACGAACTTGGCGCCCCGGCCTTCGGGCGGTTATATTTGGGCGCGGCTGTGCCCGCGGCCTATTTTTGAGACACGGAGGCAACTCGCAAAGTCTTGCGCCATTCTGAGTCCGGCGGACGAAGTTGGCCCGCCCCACCCCCCGAGGCTATAGCCCACCCGTTTTTGTGGCCTTTTTCCGCTGGACGAACTTGGCGCCCGGCCTTCGGGGGGTTATTTTTGGGCGCGGCTGTGCCCGTGGCCTATTTTTGGCACACGGAGGCCGCTCGGAAAGTCTCGCGCCATTCCGAGTCCGGCGGACGAAGTTGGCCAGCCCCACCCCCCAAGGCTATAGCCCACCCGTTTTTGTGGCCTTTTTCCGTTGGATGAACTTGGCGCCCCGGCCTTCGGGCTGTTATTTTTGGGCGCGGCTGTCCCCGCGGCCTATTTTTGGCACACGGAGGCCGCTCGCAAACTCTCGCGCCTATCTGAGTCCGGCGGACGAAGTTGGCCAGCCCCACCCCCTAAGGCTATAGCCCACCCGTTTGTTTGGCCTTTTTCCGCTGGATGAACTTGGCGCCCCGCCCTTCGGGTGGTTATTTTTGGGCGTGGCTGTGCCCGTGGCCTATTTTTGGCACACGGAGGCCGCTCGCAAACTCTCGCGCTATTCCGAGTCCGGCGGACGAAGTTGGCCAGCCCCACCCCCCAAGGCTATAGCCCACCCGCTTTTGTGGCCCTTTTCCGCTGGACGAAGTTCGCGCCCCGGCCTTTGGGCTGTTTTTTTTGGGTACGGCTGCGCCCGCGACTATTTTTGGTACACGGAGGCCGTTCGCAAAGTCTCGCGCCATTCCGAGTCCGGCGGACGAAGTTGGCCAGCCCCACCCCCCAAGGCTATAGCCCACCCGTTTTTGTGGCCTTTTTCCGCTGGACGAACTTGGCTCCCCGGCCATCGGGCTGTTATTTTTTTGTGCGGCTGTGCCTGCGGCCTATTTTTGGCACACGGAGGCCGCTCGCAAAGTCTCGCGCCATTCCGAGTCCGGCGGACGAAGTAGGCCAGTCCCACCCCCCAAGGCTATGGCCCACCCGTTTTTGTGGCCTTTTTCCGCTGGACGAACTTTGCGCCCCGGCCTTTGGGCGGTTATTTTTGGGTGCAGCTGTGCCCACGGCCTATTTTTGGCACACGGAGGCCGCTCGTAAAGTCTCGCGCCATTCCGAGTCCGGCGGACTAAGTGGGCCAGCCCCACCCCCCAAGGCTGTAGCCCACCCGTTTTTGTGGCCTTTTTCCGCTGGACGAACTTGATGCCCCGGCCTTCGGGCTGTTATTTTTGACGGCGGCTGTGCCCGCAGCCTATTTTTGGCACACGGAGGCCGCCGGCAAAGTCTCACGCCATTCCGAGTCCGGCGGACGAAGTGGGCCAGCCCCACCCCCCAAGTCTATATCCCACCCGTTCTTGTGGCCTTTTTCCGCTGGACGAACTTGGCGCCCCCGCATTCGGGCGGTTATTTTTGGGCGCGGCTGTGTCCGCGGCCTATTTTTGGCACACGGAGGCCGCTCGCAAAGATCCGCGCCATTCCGAGGCCGGCGGACGAAGTTGGCCAGCCCCACCCCCCAAGGCTATAGCCCACCCGTTTTTGTGGCCTTTATCCGCTGGGCGAACTTGGCGCCCCGGCTTTCGGGCGGTTATTTTTTTGCTCGGCTGTGCTTGCGGCCTATTTTTGGCACACGGAGGCCGCTCGTAAAGTCTGGTGCCATTCCGAGTCCGGCGGACGAAGTTGGCCAGCCCCACCCCCCTAGGCTATAGCCCACCCGTTTTTTTGGCCTTTTTCCGCTGGATGAACTTGGCGCCCCGCCCTTAGGTTGGTTAGTTTTGGGCGTGGCTGTGCCCGCGCCCTATTTTTGGCACACGGAGGCCGCTCGTAAAGTCTCGCGCCATTCCGAATCCGGCGGACGAAGTTGGCCAGCCCTACCCCCCAAGGCTATAGCCCACCCGTTTTTGTGGCCTTTTTCCGCTGGACGAACTTGGCGCGCCGGCCTTCGGGCGGTTATTTTTTGGCGCGGGTGTGCCCGCGACCTATTTTTGGCTCACAGAGGCTGCACGCAATGTCTCACGCCATTCCGAGTCCGGCGGACGAAGTTGGCCAGCCCCACCCCCCAAGGCTATAGCCCACCCGTTTTTGTGGCCTTTTTCCGCTGGACGAACTTGGCGCCCTGGCCTTCCGGCGGTTATTTTTTGGCGCGGCTTTGCCCGCGGCCTATTTTTGGCACACGGAGTCCGCTAGCAAAGTCTCGCGCAATTCCGAGTCCGGCGGACGAAGTTGGCCAGACCCACCCCCCAAGGCTATAGCCCACCCGTTTTTGTGACCTTTTTCCGCTGGACGAACTTGGCGCCCCGGCCTTCGGGCGGTTATTTTTGGGCGCGGCTGTGCCCGAGGCCTAGTTTTGGCACACGGAGGCCGCTTGTAAAGTCTCGCACCATTCCGAGTCCGGCGGACGAAGTTGGCCAGCCACACCCCCCAAAGGCTATAGCCCACCCGTTTTTGTGGCCTTTTTCCGCTGGACGAACTTGGCGCCCCTGCCTTCGGCGGTTATTTTTGGGCGCGGCTGTGCCCGCGACCTATTTTTGGCACACGGAGGCCGCTCGCAAAGTCTCATGCCATTCCGAGTCCGGCGGACGAAGTGGGCCAGCCCCACCCCCCAAGGCTATTGCCCACCCGTTTTTGTGGCCTTTTTCCGCTGGACGAACTTCGCGTCCCGGCCTTCGGGCAGTTATTTTTGGGCGTGGCTGTGTCTGCGGCCTATTTTTGGCACACGGAGGCCGCTCGCAAAGATCCGCGCCATTCCGAGTCCGGCGGACGAAGTTGGCCAGCCCCAACCCCCAAGGCTATAGCCCACCCGTTTTTGTGGCCTTTTTCCGCTGGACGAACCTGGCGCCCCGGACTTCGGGCGGTTATTTTTGGGCACGGCTGTGCGCGCGGCCTATTTTTGGCACACGGAGGCCGCTCGCAAAGTCTCGCGCCATTCCGAGTCCGGCGGACGAAGTTGGCCAGCCCCACCCCCCAAGGCTATAGCACACCCGTTTTTGTGGCCTTTTTCCGCTGGACGAACTTGGCGCCCCGGCCTTCCGGCAGTTATTTTTGGGCTCGGCTCTGCCTACGGCCTATTTTTGGCACACGGAGGCCGCTCGCAAAGTCTCGCGCCATTCGGAGTCCGGCAGACGAATTTGGCCAGCCCCACCCCCCAAGGCTATAGCCCACCCGTTTTTTTGGCCTTTTTCCGCTGGATGAACTTGGCGCCCCGCCCTTCGGATGATTTTTTTTGGGCGCGGCTGTATCCACGGCCTATTTTCGGCACACGGAGGCCGCTCGCAAAGTCTCGCGCGATTTCGAGTCCGGCGGACGAAGTTGGCCAGACCCACCCCCCAAGGCTATAGCCCACCCGTTTTTGTGACCTTTTTCCGCTGGACGAACTTGGCGCCCCGGCCTTCGGGCGGTTATTTTTGGGCGCGGCTGTGCCCGAGGCCTATTTTTGGCACACGGAGGCCGCTTGCAAAGTCTCGCACCATTCCGAGTCCGGCGGACGAAGTTTGCCAGCCCCACCCCCAAAGGCTATAGCCCACCCGTTTTTGTGGCCTTTTTCCGCTGGACGAACTTGGCGCCCCTGCCTTCGGCGGTTATTTTTCGGCGCGGCTGTGCCCGCGACCTATTTTTGGCACACGGAGGACGCTCGCAAAGTCTCATGCCTTTCCGAGTCCGGCGGACGAAGTTGGCAGCCCCACCCCCCAAGGCTATTGCCCACCCGTTTTTGTGGCCTTTTTCCGCTGGACGAACTTCGCGCCCCGGCCTTCGGGCGGTTATTTTTGGGCGCGGCTGTGTCTGCGGCCTATTTTTGACACACGGAGGCCGCTCGTAAAAATCCGCGCCATTCCGAGTCCTGCGGACGAAGTCGGCCAGCCCCACCCCCCAAGGCTATAGCCCACCCGTTTTTGTGGCCTTTTTCCGCTGGACGAACCTGGCGCCCCGGCCTTCGGGCGGTTATTTTTGGGCGCGGCTGTGCGCGCGGCCTGTTTTTGGCACACGGAGGCCGCTCGCAAAGTCTCGCGCCATTCCGAGTCCGGCAGACGAAGTTGGCCAGCCCCACCCCCCAAGGCTATAGCCCACCCGTTTTTGTGGCCTTTTTCCGCTGGACGAACCTGGCGCCCCGGCCTTCGGGCGGTTATTTTTGGGCGCGGCTGTGCGCGCGGCCTATTTTTGGCACACGGAGGCCGCTCGTAAAGTCTCGCGCCATTCCGAGTCCGGCGGACGAAGTTGGCCAGCCCCACCCCCCAAGGCTATAGCACACCCGTTTTTGTGGCCTTTTTCCGCTGGACGAACTTGGCGCCCCGGCCTTCGGGCGGTTATTTTTGGGAGCGGCTGTGACCGCGGCCTATTTTTTGCACACGGAGGCTGCTCGCAAAGTCTCAAGCCATTCCGTGTCGGGCGGACGAAGTTGGCCAGCCCCACCCCCCAAGGCTATAGCCCACCCGTTTTTTTGGCCTTTTTCAGCTGGGTGAACTTGGCGCCCCGCCCTTCGGGAGGTTATTTTTGGGCGCGGCTGTGCCTGCGGCCTAGTTTTGGCACACGGAGGCCGCTTGCAAAGTCTCGCGCCATTCCGAGTCCGGCGGACGAAGTTGGCCAGCCCCACCCCCCAAGGCTATAGCACACCCGTTTTTGTGGCCTTTTTCCGCCGGACGAACTTGGCGCCCCGGCCTTCGGGCGGTTATTTTTGGGCACGGTTGTGCCCGTGGCCTATTTTTACACACGGATGCCGCTCACAAAGTCTCACGCCATTCCGAGTCTAGCGGAGGAAGTTGGCCAGCCCCACCCCCCAAGGCTATAACCCACCCGATTTTGTGGCCTTTTTCCGCTGGACGAACTTCGCGCCCCCGCCTTCGGGCGGTTATTTTTGGGCGTGGCTGTGTCTGTGGCCTATTTTTGGCACACGGAGGCCGCTCGCAAAGATCCGCGCCATTCCGAGTCCGGCGGACGAAGTTGGCCAGCCCCACCCCCCAAGGCTATAGCCCACCCGATTTTGTGGCCTTTTTCCACTGGACGAACTTGGCGCCCCGGCCTTCGGGCGGTTATTTTTGGACACGGTTGTGCCCACGGCCAATGTTTACACACGGATGCCGCTCGCAAAGTCTCGCGCCATTCCGAGTCTGGCGGAGGAAGTTGGCCAGCCCCACCCCCCAAGGCTATAACCCACCCGATTTTGTGACCTTTTTCCGCTGGACGAACTTGGCGCCCCGGCCTTCGGGCGGTTATTTTAGGGCGCGGCTGTCCCCGCGGCCTATTTTTGGCACGTGGAGGCCGTTCGCAAAGTCTCGCGCCATTCCGAGTCCGGCGAACGAAGTTGGCCTGCCCCACCCCCCAAGACTATAGCCCACCCGTTTTTGTGGCCTTTTTCCGCTGGACGAACTTGGCGCCCCGGCCTTCGGGCGGTTATTTTTGGGCGCGGTTGTGCCCGCGGCCTATTTTGGGCACACGGAGTCCGCTCGTAAAGTCTCGCGCCATTCCGAGTCCGGCGGACGAAGTTGGCCAGCCCCACCCCCCAAGGCTATAGCCCACCCGTTTTTGTGGCCTTTTTCCGGTGGACGAACTTGCTGCCCCGGCCTTCCGGCGGTTATTTTTGGGCGTAGCTGTACCTGTGGCCTATTTTGGTACACGGAGGCTGCTGGCAAAGTTTCGCGCCATTCGGAGTCCGGCGGACGAAGTTGGCCATCCCCACCCCCCAAGGCTATAGCCCACCCGATTTTGTGGCCTTTTTCCACTGGACGAACTTGGCGCCCCGGCCTTCGGGCGGTTATTTTAGGGCACGGCTGTCCCCGCGCCCTATTTTTGGCACGCGGTGGCTGCTCGCAAAGTCTCGCGCCATTCCGAGTCCGGCGAACGAAGTTGGCCTGCCCCACCCCCCATGGCTATAGCCCACCTGATTTTGTGGCCTTTTTCCGCTGGACGAACTTGGCGCCCCGGCCTTCGGGCGGTTATTTTTGGGCACGGTTGTGCACGCGGCCTATTTTTGCACACGGAGGCCGCTCACAAAGTCTCACGCCATTCCGAGTCCGGCGGACGAAGTTGGCCAGCCCCACCCCCCAAGGCTATAGCCCACCCGATTTTGTGGCCTTTTTCCGCTGGACGAACTTGGCGCCCCGGCCTTCGGGCGGTTATTTTTGGGCACGGTTGTGCCCGCGGCCTATTTTTGCACACGGATGCCGCTCGTAAAGTCTCGCGCCAATCCGAGTCTGGCGGACGAAGTTGGCCATCCCCACCCCCCAAGGCTATAGCCCACCCGTTTTTGTGGCCTTTTTCCGCTGGACGAAATTGGCGGCCCGGCCTTCGGGGGTTATTTTTGGGCGAGGCTATCCCCGCGGCCTGTTTTTGCCACGCGGAGGCCGCTCGCAAAGTCTCGCACCATTCGGAGTCCGGCGGCGAAGTTGGCCATCCCCACCCCCCAAGGCTATAGCCCACCCGTTTTTGTGGCCTTTTTCCACTGGACGAACTTGGCGCCCCGGCCTTCGGGTGGTTTTTTTAGGGCGCGGCTGTCCCCGCGGCCTATTTTTGGCATGCGGAGGCCGCTCGCTAAGTCTCGTGCCATTCCGAGTCCGGCGAACGAAGTTGGCCTGCCCCACCCCACAAGGCTATAGCCCACCCGTTTTTGTGGCCTTTTTACGCTGGACGAACTTGGCGCCCCGGCCTTCGGGCAGTTATTTTAGGGCGCGGTTGTCCCCACGGCTTTTTTTTGGCACACGGAGGCCGCTCACAAAGTCTCGCACCATTCCGATTCCGGCGGACGAAGTTGGCCTCCCCACCCCCCAAGGCTATAGCCCACCCATTTTTGTGGCCTTTTTCCGCTGGACGAACTTGGCGCCCCGGCCTTCGGGCGGTTATATTTGGGCGCAGCTGTGCCCGCGGCCTATTTTTGGCACACGGAGGCCACTCGAAAAGTCTCGCGCCATTCCGAGTCCGGCGGATGAAGTTGGCCATCCCCACCCCCCAAGGCTATAGCCCACCCGTTTTTGTGGCCTTTTTCCGCTGGACGAAATTGGCGCCCCGGCCTTCGGGTGGTTCTTTTAGGGCGAGGCTGTCCCCGCGGCCTATTTTTGGCACGCGGAGGCCGCTCGCAAAGTCTCGCACCATTCGGAGTCCGGCGGACGAAGTTGGCCATCCCCACCCCCCAAGGCTATAGCCCATCCGTTTTTGTGGCCTTTTTCCGCTGGACGAACTTGTCGGCCCGGCCTTCGGGCGGTTGTTTTTGGGTGTGTCTGTGCCCGTGGGATATATTTGGCACACGGAGGCTGCTTGCAAAGTCTCGTGCCATTCCGAGTCCGGCGGACGAAGTGGGCCAGCCCCACCCCCCAAGGCTATAGCGCACCCGTTTTTGTGGCCTTTTTCCACTGGACGAACTTGGCGTCCCGGCCTTCGGGCGGTTATTTTAGGGTACGGCTCACCCCGCGGCCTATTTTTGGCACGCGGAGGCTGCTCGCAAAGTCTCGCGCCATTCCGAGTCCGGCGGACGAAGTTGGCCAGCCCCACCCCCCAAGGCTATAGCCCACCCGTTTTTGTGGCCTTTTTCCGCTGGACGAACTTGGCGCCCTAGCCTTCGGGCGGCCCGGGTGTCCCCGCGGCCTATTTTTGGCACGCGGAGGCTGCTCGCAAAGTGTCTCGCCATTCCGAGTCCGGCAGATGAAGTTGGCCATCCCCACCCCCCAAGGCTATAGCCCACCAGTTTTTGTGGCCTTTTTCCGCTGGACGAACTTAGCACCCCGGCCTTCGGGCGGTTATTTTTGGGCGCGGCTGTGCCCGCAGCCTATTTTTGGCACGCGGAGGCCGCTCGCAAAGTCTCGCGCCATTCGGAGTCCGGCGGACGAAGTTGGCCATCCCTGCGCTCGCAAAGTCTCGACCAATTCCGAGTCCGCGGACGAATTTGGCCATCCTCTCCCCCCAAGGCTATAGCCCACCCGTTTTTTGGGCATTTTTGCGGCGGACGAACTTGGGGACGGGACCTTCGGGGGCTTATTTTTGGGCGCGGCTATGCCCGCGGCCTATTTTTGGCGCACGGACGGCGCTCGCAAAGTCTCACACCATTCCGAGTCCGGCGGAAGAAGTTGGCCCGCCCCTCCCCCCAAGGCTATAGCCCACCCGTTTTTTGGGCATTTTTGCGGCGGACGAAATTGGGTACGGGACCTTCGGGGGCTTATTTTTGGGTACGGCTGTGCCCGCGGCCTATTTTTGGCACACGGAGGGCGCTCGCAAAGTCTCGCCCAATTCCGAGTCCGGCGAATTAAGTTGGCCAGCCCCTCCCCCCAAGGCTATAGCCCACCTGTTGTTTGGGATTTTTTCGGCGGACGAACATGGGGACGGGACCTTCGGGGGATTATTTTTGGGCGCGGCTGTGTCCGCGGCCTATTTTTGGTACACGGAGGGTGCTCACAAAGTCTCGCCCCATTCCGAGTCCGGCGGACGAAGTTGGCCAGCCCCTCCCCCCAAGGCTATAGCCAACCTGTTTTTTGGGCATTTTTGCGGCGGACGAACTTGGGGACGGGACTTTTGGGCGCTTATTTTTGGGCGCGGCTGTGCCCGTGGCCTATTTTTGGCACACCGAGGGCACTCGCAAAGGCTCGCCCCATTCCAAGTCCGGCGGACGAAGTTGGCCAGCCCCTCCCCCCAAAGCTATAGCCCACCCGTTTTTTGGGCATTTTTGCGGCGGACGAACTTGGGGACGGGACCTTCGGGCGCTTATTTTTGGGCACGGCTGTGCCCGCGGCATAGTTTTGGCACACGGAGTGCGCTCGCAAAGTCTTTCCCTATTCCGAGTCCGGCGGACGAAGTTGGCCAGCCCCTCCCCCCAAGGCTATAGCCCACCTGTTTTTCGGGCATTTTTGCGGCGGACGAACTTGGGGTCCAGACCGTCGGGCGCTTATTTTTGGGTACGGCTGTGCCCTCGGCCTATTTTTGGCACACGGAGGGCGTTCGCAAAGGCTCGCCCCATTACGAGTCCGGCGGACGAAGTTGGCCAGCCCATCCCCCCAAGGTTATAGACCACCCGTTTTTTGGGCATTTTTGCGGCAGACGAACTTGGGGAAGGGACCTTCGGGGGCTTATTTTTGGGCGCGGCTGTGCCCGCGGCATAGTTTTGGCACACGGAGGTCGCTCGCAAAGTCTCGCCCCATTCCGAGTCCGGCGGACGAAGTTGGCCAGCCCCTCCCCCCAAGGTTATAGCCCACCCGTTTTTTGGGCATTTTTGCGGCGGACGAACTTGGGGACGGGACCTTCGGCCGCTTGTTTTGGGGCGCGGTGTGCCCGCGGCATAATTTTGGCACACGGAGGGTGTTCGCAAAGTCTCACCCCATTCTGAGTCCGGCGGACGAAGTTGGCCAGCGCCTCCCCCCAAGGCTATAGCCCACCCGTTTTTTGGGCATTTTTGCGGCGGACGAACTTGGGGACAGGACCTTTGGGTGCTTGTTTTGGGGTGCGGCTGTGCTCGCGGCCTATTTTTGGCACACGAAGGGCGCTCGCAAATTCTCGCCCCATTCCGAGTCCGGCGGACGAAGTTGGTCAGCCCCTCCCCCCAAGGCTATAGCCCACCCGTTTTTTGGGCATTTTTGCGACGGACGAACTTGGGGACGGGACCTTTGGGCGCTTATTTTTGGGCGCGGCTGTGCCCGCGGCCTATTTTTGGTACACCGAGAGCGTTCGCAAAGTCTCGCCCCATTCCGATTCCGGCGGACGAACTTGGCCAGCCCCTCCCCCCATGGCTATAGCCCACCCATTTTTTGGGCATTTTTGCGGCGGACGAACTTGGGGACGGGACCTTCGGGCACTTATTTTTGGGCGCGGCTGTGCCCGTGGCCTATTTTTGGCACACGGAATGTGCTCGCAAAGTCTCGCCCCATTCCGAGTCCGGCGGACGAACATGGCCAGCCCCTCCCCCCAAGGCTATAGCCCACCCGTTTTTTGGGCATTTTTGCGGCGAACGAACTTGAGGACGGGACCTTCGGATCCTTATATTTGGGTGCGGCTGTGTCCATGTCCTATTTTTGGCACACGGGGGGGGCTCGCAAAGTCTCGCCCCATTCCGAGTCCGGCGGACGAACTTGGCCAGCCCCTCCCCCCAAGGCTATAGCCCACCCGTTTTTTGGGCATTTTTGCGGCGGACAAACTTGGGGACGGGACCTTCGGATCCTTAGATTTGGGTGCGGCTATGCCCGTGGCCTATTTTTGGCACACGGGGGGCGCTCGCAAAGTCTCGCCCCATTCCGAGTCCGGCGGACGAACTTGGCCAGCCCCTCCCCCCAAGACTATAGCCCACCCGTTTTTTGGGCATTTTTGCGGCGGATGAACTTGGGGACGGGACCTTCGGATCCTTATATTTGGGCGCGGCTGTGGCCGTGGCCTATATTTGGCACACGGGGGGAGCTCGCAAAGTCTCGCCCCATTCCGAGTCCGGCGGACGAAGTTGGCCAGCCCCTCCCCCAAAGGCTATAGCCCACCCGTTTTTTGGGCATTGTTGCGGCGGACGAACTTGGGGATGGGACGTTCGGGCGCTTATTTTTGGGCGCGGCTGTGCGCACGGCATATATTTGGCACACGGAGGGCGCTCGCAAAGTCTCGCCCCATTCCGAGTCCGGCGGACGAACTTGGCCTGCCCCTCCCCCCAAGGCTATAGCCCACCCGTTTTTTGGGCATTTTTGCGGCGGACGAACTTGGGGACGGGACCTTGGGGGGCTTATTTATGGGCGCGGCTGTGTCCGTGGCCTATTTTTGGCACACGGAGGGTGCTCGCAAAGTCTCGCCCCATTCCGAGTCCGGCGGACGAAGTTGGCCAGCCCCTCCCCCGAAGGCTATAGCCCACCCATTTTTTGGGCATTTTTGCGGCGTACGAACTTGGGGACGGGACCTTCGGGGGCTTATTTTTGGGCGCGGCTGTGCGCGCGGCCTATTTTAGGGACACGTAGGGTGCTCGCAAAGTCTCGTCCCATTCCGAGTCCGGCGGACGAAGTTGGCCAGCCCCTCCCCCCAAGGCTATAGCCCACCCGTTTTTTGGGCATTTTTGCGGCCGACGAACTTGTGGACGGGACCTTGGGGGGCTTATTTATGGGCGCGGCTGCGCCCGTGGCCTAGTTTTGGCACACGGATGGCGCTAGCAAAGTCTCGCCCCATTCCGAGTCCGGCGGACGAAGTTGGCCATCCCCTCCCCCCAGGGCTATAGCCCACCCGTTTTTTGGGCATTTTTGCGGCGTACGAACTTGGGGACGGGACTTCCGGGGGCTTATTTTTGGGCAGGGCTGTGCGCGCGGCCTATTTTAGGAACACGGAGGGCGCTCGCAAAGTCTCGTCCCATTCCGAGTCCGGCGGACGAAGTTGGCCAGCCCCTCCCCCCAAGGCTATAGCCCACCCGTTTTTTGGGCATTTTTGCGGCCGATGAACTTGTGGACGGGATCTTGGGGGGCTTATTTATGGGTACGGCTGTGCCCGCGGCCTAGTTTTGGCACACGGATGGCGCTCGCAAAGTCTCGCCCCATTCCGAGTCCGGTGGACGAAGTTGGCCATCCCCTCCCCCCAAGGCTATACCCACCCGTTTTTTGGGCATTTTTGCGGCGGATGAACTTGGGGACTTGACATTCGGGGGCTTATTATTGGGAGCAGCTGTGCCCACGGCCTATTTTTGGCACACGGAGGGCACTCGCAAAGTCTCGCCCCATTTCGAGTCCGGCGGACGAAGTTGGCCAGGCCTTCCCCCCAAGTCTATAGCCTACCCGTTTTTTGGTCATTTTTGCGGCGGACGAACTTGGGGACGGGACCATCGGGGGCTTATTTATGGGCGTGGCTGTGCCCGCGGCCTATTTTTGGCACGCAAAGGGTGCTCGTAAAGTCTCGCCCCATTCCGAGTCCGGCGGACGAAGTTGGCCATCCCCTCCCCCCAATGCTATAGCCCACTCGTTTTTTGGGCATTTGTGCGGCGGACGAAGTTGGGGACGGGACCTTCGGGGGCTTATTTTTGGGCGCGGCTGTGTCCACGGCCTATTTTTGGCACACGGCGGGCGCTCACAAAGTCTCGCCCCATTTCGAGTGCGGCGGACGAAGTGGGCCAGCTCCTCCCACCGAGGCCATAGCCCAACCTTTTTTTGGGCATTTTTGCGGCGGACGAACTTGGGGACGGGACCTTCGGGGCTTATTTTTGGGCAGGGCTGTCCCGCGGCCTATTTTTGGTACACGGAGGGTGCTCGCAAATTCTCGCCCCATTCCGAGTCCGGCGGACGAAGTTGGCCAGCCCCTCCCCCCAAGGCTATAGCCCACTCGTTTTTTGGGCATTTTTGCGGCGGACGAACTTGGGGACGGGACCTTCGGGGGCTTATTTTTGGGTACGGCTGTGCCCACGGCCTATTTTTGCCACACAGAGGGTGCTCGCAAAGTCTCGCCCCATTCCGAGTCCGGCGGACGAAGTTGGCCATCCCCTCCCCCCAAGGCTATAGCCCACCCGTTTTTTGGGCATTTTTGCGGCGGACGAACTTGGGGACGGGACCTTCGGGGGCTTATTTTTGGATGCGGCTGTGCCCGCGGCCTATTTTTGGCACACGGAGGGCGCTCGCAAAGTCTCGCCCCATTCCGAGTCCGGCGGACTCGGGCTATTTTTGGGCATTTTTACGAACTTGTGGACGGGACCTTGGGGGTGGCACACGGATGGCGCTCGCAAAGTCTCGCCCCATTCCGAGTCCGGTGGACGAAGTTGGCCATCCCCTCCCCCCAAGGCTATACCCACCCGTTTTTTGGGCATTTTTGCGGCGGATGAACTTGGGGACTGGACATTCGGGGGCTTATTTTTGGGAGCAGCTGTGTCCACGGCCTATTTTTGGCACACGGAGGGCACTCGCAAAGTCTCGCCCCATTTCGAGTCCGGCGGACGAAGTTGGCCAGCCCCTCCCCCCAAGTCTATAGCCTACCCGTTTTTTGGGCATTTTTGCGGCGGACGAACTTGGGGACGGGACCATCGGGGGCTTATTTATGGGCGTGGCTGTGCCCGCGGCCTATTTTTGGCACACAAAGGGCGCTCGTAAAGTCTCGCCCCATTCCGAGTCCGGCGGACGAAGTTGGCCATCCCCTCCCCCCAAGGCTATAGCCCACTCGTTTTTTGGGCATTTTTGCGGCCGACGAACTTGTGGACGGGACCTTGGGGGGCTTATTTATGGGCGCGGCTGCGCCCGTGGCCTAGTTTTGGCACACGGATGGCGCTCGCAAAGTCTCGCCCCATTCCGAGTCCGGTGGACGAAGTTGGCCATCCCCTCCCCCCAAGGCTATACCCACCCGTTTTTTGGGCATTTTTGCGGCGGATGAACTTGGGGACTGGACATTCGGGGGCTTATTTTTGGGAGCAGCTGTGTCCACGGCCTATTTTTGGCACACGGAGGGCACTCGCAAAGTCTCGCCCCATTTCGAGTCCGGCGGACGAAGTTGGCCAGCCCCTCCCCCCAAGTCTATAGCCTACCCGTTTTTTGGGCATTTTTGCGGCGGACGAACTTGGGGACGGGACCATCGGGGGCTTATTTATGGGCGTGGCTGTGCCCGCGGCCTATTTTTGGCACACAAAGGGTGCTCGTAAAGTCTCGCCCCATTCCGAGTCCGGCGGACGAAGTTGGCCATCCCCTCCCCCCAAGGCTATAGCCCACTCGTTTTTTGGGCATTTGTGCGGCGGACGAAGTTGGGGACGGGACCTTCGGGGGCTTATTTTTGGGCGCGGTTGTGCCCACGGCCTATTTTTGGCACACGGCGGGCGCTCACAAAGTCTCGCCCCATTTCGAGTGCGGTGGACGAAGTGGGCCAGCTCCTCCCACCGAGGCCATAGCCCACCCTTTTTTTGGGCATTTTTGCGGCGGACGAACTTGGGGACGGGACCTTCGGGGCTTATTTTTGGGCACGGCTGTCCCGCGGCCTATTTTTGGCACACGGAGGGTGCTCGCAAAGTCTCGCCCCATTCCTAGTCCGACGGACGAAGTTGGCCAGCCCCTCCCCCCAAGGCTATAGCCCACTCGTTTTTTGGGCATTTTTGCGGCGGACGAACTTGGGGACGGGACCTTCGGGGGCTTATTTTTGGGTGCGGCTGTGCCCACGGCCTATTTTTGCCACACAGAGGGTGCTCGCAAAGTCTCGCCCCATTCCGAGTCCGGCGGACGAAGTTGGCCAGCCCCTCCCCCCAAGGCTATAGCCCACCCGTTTTTTTGGCATTTTTGCGGCGGACAAACTTGGGGACGGGACCTTCGGGGGATTATTTTTGGGTGCGGCTGTGTCCACGGCCTATTTTTGGGACACAGAGGGCGTTTACAAAGTCTCGCCCCATTCCGAGTCCGGCGGACGAAGTTGGCCATCCCCTCCCCCCAAGGCTATAGCCCACCCGTTTTTTGGGCATTTTTGCGGCGGACGAACTTGGGGACGGGACCTTCGGGGGCTTATTTTTTGATGCGGCTGTGCCCGCGGCCTATTTTTGGCACACGGAGGGCGCTCGCAAAGTCTCGCCCCATTCCAAGTCCGGCGGACGAAGTTGGCCAGCCTCTCCCCCCAAGGCTATAGCCCACCTGTTTTTTGGGCATTTTTGCGGCGGACGAACTTGGGGACGGGACCTTCGGGGGCTTATTTTTGGGTGCAGCTATGCCCGCGGCCTATTTTTGGCACATGGAGGTCGCTCGCAAAGTCTCGTCCCATTCCAAGTCCGGCGGACGAAGTTGGCCAGCCCCTCCCCCCAATGCTTTAGCCCACCCATTTTTTGGGCATTTTTGCGGCGGGCGAACTTGGGGACGGCACCTTCAGGGGCTTATGTGCCCACGGCCTATTTTTGGCACACGGGGGGTGGTCGCAAAGTCTCGCCCCATTCCGAGTCCGGCGGACGAAGTGGGCCATCCCCTCCCCCCAAGGCTATAGCCCACCCGTTTTTTGGGCATTTTTGCGGCGGACGAACTTGGGGACGGGACCTTCGGGGGCTTATTTTTGGGCACGGCAGTGCCCGAGGCCTATTTTTGGAACACGGAGGGCGCTCGCAAAGTCTCGCCCCATTCCGAGTCTGGCGAACGAAGTTGGCCAGCACCTCCCCCCAAGGCTATAGCCCTCCCGTTTTTTGGGCATTTTTGCGGCGGACGAACTTGGGGACGGGACCTTCGGTGGCTTAATTTTGGGCGCGGCTGTGCCCGCGGCCTATTTTTGGCACACGGAAGGCGCTCACAAAGTCTCGCCCCATTTCGAGTCCGGCGGACGAAGTTGGCCAGCCCCTCCCCCCAAGGCTATAGCCTACCCGTTTTTTGGGCATTTTTGCGGCGGACGAACTTGGGGACGGGACCTTCGGGGGCTTATTTTTGGGTGCAGCTGTGCCCGCGGCCTATTTTTGGCAAACGGAGGGCGCTCGCAAAGTCTCACCCCATTCTGAGTCCGGCGGACGAAGTGGGCCAGCCCCTCCCCCCAAGGCTATAAGCCACCCGTTTTTTGGGCATTTTTGCGGCGGACGAACTTAGGGATGGGACCTTCGGGGGCTTATGTGCCCGCGGCCTATTTTTGGCACATGGAGGGTGCTCGCAAAGTCTCGCCCCATTCCGAGTCCGGCGGACGAAGTTGGCCATCCCATCCCCCCAAGGCTATAGCCCACCCGTTTTTTGGGCATTTTTGCGGCGGAGGAACTTGGGGACGGGACCTTCGGGAGCTTATTTTTGGGCGCGGCTGTGCTCGCGGCCTATTTTTGGCACATGGAAGGCGCTCGCAAAGTCTCGCCCCATTTCGAGTCCGGCGGACGAAGTTGGCCAGCCCCTCCCCCCAAGGCTATAGCCCACTCGTTTTTTGGGCATTTTTGCGGCGGACGAACTTGGGGACGGGACCTTCGGGGGCTTATTTTTGGGTGCGGCTGTGCCCACGGCCTATTTTTGCCACACAGAGGGTGCTCGCAAAGTCTCGCCCCATTCCGAGTCCGGCGGACGAAGTTGGCCAGCCCCTCCCCCCAAGGCTATAGCCCACCCGTTTTTTTGGCATTTTTGCGGCGGACGAACTTGGGGACGGGACCTTCGGGGGATTATTTTTGGGTGCGGCTGTGTCCACGGCCTATTTTTGGGACACAGAGGGCGTTTGCAAAGTCTCGCCCCATTCCGAGTCCGGCGGACGAAGTTGGCCATCCCCTCCCCCCAAGGCTATAGCCCACCCGTTTTTTGGGCATTTTTGCGGCGGACGAACTTGGGGACGGGACCTTCGGGGGCTTATTTTTTGATGCGGCTGTGCCCGCGGCCTATTTTTGGTACACGGAGGGTGCTCGCAAAGTCGCGCCCCATTCCGAGTCCGGCGGACAAAGTTGGCCAGCCCCTCCCCCCAAGGCTATAGCCCACCCGTTTTTTGGGCAATTTTGCGCCGGACGAACTTGGGGACGGGACCTTCGGGGGCTTGTTTTTGGGCACGGCTGTACCCGCGGCCTATTTTTGGCACACGGAGGGTGCTCGCAAAGTCTCGGCCCATTCCGAGTCCGGCGGACGAAGTTGGCCCGCCCCTCCCCCCAAGCCTATAGCCCACCCGTTTTTTGGGCATTTTTGCGCCGGACGAACTTGGGGATGGGACCTTCGGGGGCTTATTTTTGGGCGCAGCTGTGCCCGCGGCCTATTTTTGGCACACGGAAGGCGCTCGCAAAGTCTCGCCCCATTTCGAGTCCGGCGGACGAAGTTGGCCAGCCCCTCCCCCCAAGGCTATAGCCCACCCGTTTTTTGGGCATTTTAGCGGCGGACGAACATGGGGACGGGACCTTCGGGGGCTTATTTTTGGGCGCAGCTGTGCCCGTGGCCTATTTTTGGCAAACGGAGGGCGCTCGCAAAGTCTCGCCCCATTCTGAGTCCGGCGGACGAAGTTGGCCAGCCCCTCCCCCCAAGGCTATAGGCCACCCGTTTTTTGGGCATTTTTGCGGCGGACGAACTTAGGGACGGGACCTTCGGGGGCTTATGTGCCCGCGGCCTATTTTTGGCACATGGAGGGCGCTCGCAAAGTCTCGCCCCATTCTGAGTCCGGCGGACGAAGTTGGCCATCCCCTCCCCCCAAGGCTATAGCCCACCCGTTTTTTGGGCATTTTTGCGGCGGAGGAACTTGGGGACGGGACCTTCGGGGGCTTATTTTTGGGCGCGGCTGTGCTCGCGGCCTATTTTTGGCACATGGAAGGCGCTCGCAAATTCTCGCCCCATTTCGAGTCCGGCGGACGAAGTTGGCCAGCACCTCCCCCCAAGGCTATAGCCCACCCGTTTTTTGGGCATTTTTGCGGCGGACGAACCTGGGGACGGGACCTTCGGGGGCTTATTTTTGGGCGCAGCCGTGCCCACGGCCTATTTTTGGCAAACAGAGGGCGTTCTCAAAGTCTCGCCCCATTCTGAGTCCGGCGGACGAAGTTGGCCAGCCCCTCCCCCCAAGGCTATAGGCCACCCGTTTTTTGGGCATTTTTGCGGCGGACGAACTTAGGGACGGGACCTTTGGGGGCTTATTTTTGGGCGCGGCTGTGCCCGCGGCCTATTTTTGGTACACGGAGGGTGCTCGCAAAGTCTCGGCCCATTCCGAGTCCGGCGGACGAAGTTGGCCCGCCCCTCCCCCCAAGCCTATAGGCCACCCGTTTTTTGGGCATTTTTGCGCCGGACGAACTTGGGGACGGGACCTTCGGTGGCTTATTTTTGGGCGCGGCTTTGCCCGCAGCCTATTTTTGGGAAACGGAGGGTGCTCGCAAAGTCTCGCCCCATTCTGAGTCCGGCGGACGAAGTTGGCCAGCCCCTCCCCCCAAGGCTATAGGCCACCCGTTTTTTGGGCATTTTTGCGGCGGACGAACTTAGGGACGGGACCTTCGGGGGCATATGTGCCCGCGGCCTATTTTTGGCACATGAATGGCGCTCGCAAAGTCTCGCCCCATTCCGAGTCCGGCGGACGAAGTTGGCCATCCCCTCCCCCCAAGGCTATAGCCCACCCGTTTTTTGGGCATTTTTGCGGCGGAGGAACTTGGGGACGGGACCTTCGGGGGCTTATTTTTGGGCGCGGCTGTGCTCGCGGCCTATTTTTGGCACATGGAAGGCGCTCGCAAAGTCTTGCCCCATTTCGAGTCCGGCGGACGAAGTTGGCCAGCCCCTCCCCCCAAGGCTATAGCCCACCCGTTTTTTGGGCATTTTTGCGGCTGACGAACTTGGCGACGGGACCTTCGGGGGCTTATTTTTGGGCGCAGCTGTGCCCGCGGTCTATTTTTGGCAAACGGAGGGCGTTCTCAAAGTCTCGCCCCATTCTGAGACCGGCGGACGAAGTTTGCCAGCCCCTCCCCCCAAGGCTATAGGCCACCCGTTTTTTGGGCATTTTTACGGCGGACGAACTTAGGGACGGGACCTTCGGGGGCTTATTTTTGGGCGCGGCTGTGCCCGTTGCCTATTTTTGGTACACGGAGGCTGCTCGCAAAGTCGCGCCCCATTCCGAGTCCGGCGGACAAAGTTGGCCAGCCCCTCCCCCAAAGGCTATAGCCCACCCGTTTTTTGGGCATTTTAGCGGCGGACGAACTTGGGGACGGGACCTTCGGGGGCTTATTTTTGGGTGCAGCTGTGCCCGTGGCCTATTTTTGGCAAACGGAGGGCGCTCGCAAAGTCTCGCCCCATTCTGAATCCGGCGGACGAAGTTGGCCAGCCCCTCCCCCCAAGGCTATAGGCCACCCGTTTTTTGGGCATTTTTGCGGCGGACGAACTTAGGTTCGGGACCTTTGGGGGCTTATGTGCCCGCGGCCTATTTTTGGCACATGGAGGGCGCTCGCAAAGTCTCGCCCCATTCTGAGTCCGGCGGACGAAGTTGGCCATCCCCTCCCCCCAAGGCTATAGCCCACCCGTTTTTTGGGCATTTTTGCGGCGGACGAACTTGGGGACGGGACCTTCGGGGGCTTATTTTTGGGCGCAGCTGTGCCCGCGGTCTATTTTTGGCAAACGGAGGGCGTTCTCAAAGTCTCGCCCCATTCTGAGACCGGCGGACGAAGTTGGCCAGCCCCTCCCCCCAAGGCTATAGGCCACCCGTTTTTTGGGCATTTTTACGGCGGACGAACTTAGGGACGGGACCTTCGGGAGCTTATTTTTGGGCGCGGCTGTGCCCGCGGCCTATTTTTGGTACACGGAGGGTGCTCGCAAAGTCGCGCCCCATTCCGAGTCCGGCGGACAAAGTTGGCCAGCCCCTCCCCCAAAGGCTATAGCCCACCCGTTTTTTGGGCATTTTTGCGCCGGACGAACTTGGGGAATGGACCTTCGGGGGCTTGTTTTTGGGCACGGCTTTTCCTGCGGCCTATTTTTGGCACAAGGAGGGCGCTCGCAAAGTCTCGGCCCATTCCGAGTCCGGCAGACGAAGTTGGCCCGCCCCTCCCCCCAAGCCTATAGCCCACCCGTTTTTTGGGCATTTTTGCGCCGGACGAACTTGGGGACGGGACCTTCGGGGGCTGATTTTTGGGCGCGGCTGTGCCCGCAGCCTATTTTTGGCAAACGGAGGGTGCTCACAAAGTCTCACCCCATTCTGAGTCCGGCGGACGAAGTTGGCCAGCCCCTCCCCCCAAGGCTATAGGCCACCCGTTTTTTGGGCATTTTTGCGGCGGACGAACTTAGGGACGGGACCTTCGGGGGCTTATTTTTGGGCGCGGCTGTGCCCGCGGCCTATTTTTGCTACACGGAGGGTGCTCGCAAAGTCTCGGCCCATTCCGAGTCCGGCGGACGAACTTGGGGACGGGACCTTCGGGCGCTTGTTTTTGGGCGCGATTGTGCCCGCAGCCTATTTTTGGCACACGGAGGACGTTCGCGAAGTCTCGTCCCATTCTGAGTCCGGCGGACGAAGTTGGCCAGCCCCTCCCCCCAAGGCTATATCCCACCCGTTTTTTGGGCATTTTTGCGGCGGACGAACTTGGGGACGGGACCTTCGGGGGCTTATTTTTGGGCGCGGCTGTGTCCAGGGCCTATTTTTGGCACACGGAGGGTGCTCGCAAAGTCTCGCCCCATTCCGAGTCCGGCGGACGAAGTTGGCCAGCCCCTCCCCGCAAGGCTATAGCCCACCCTTTTTTGGGCATTTTTGCGGCGGACGAACTTGGGTACGGGACTTTCGGGGGTTTATTTTTGGGCGCGGCTGTGCCCGCGGCCTATTTTTGGCACACGGAGGGCGCTCGCAAAGTCTCGCCCCATTCCGAGTCCGGCGGACGAAGTCGGCCAGCCCCTCCCCCCAAGGCTATAGCCCACCCGTTTTTTGGGCATTTTTGCGGCGGACGAACTTGGGGACGGGACTTTCAGGCACTTGTTTTTGGGCGCGGCTGTGCCCGCCGCCTATTTTTGGCACACGGAGGGTGCTCATAAAGTCTCGCCCCATTCTGAGTCCAGCGGACGAAGTTGGCCAGCCCCTCCCCCCAAGGCTATAGCCCACCCGTTTTTTGGGCATTTTTGCGGTGGACGAACTTGGGGACGGGACCTTTGGGCGCTTGTTTTTGGGTACGGCTATGACCGCGGCCTATTTTTAGCACACAGAGGGAGATTGCAAAGTCTCGCCCCATTCCGAGTCCGGCGGACGAAGTTGGCCAGCCCCTCCCCCCAAGGCTATAGCCCACCCGTTTTTTGGGCATTTTTGCGGCGGACGAACTTGGGGACGGGACCTTCAGGCGCTTGTTTTTGGGCGCGGCTGTGCCCGCGGCCTATTTTTGGCACACGGAGGGCACTCGCAAAGTCTCGCCCCATTCCGAGTCCGGCGGACGAAGTCGGCCAGCCCCTCCCCCCAAGGCTATAGCCCACCCGTTTTTTGGGCTTTTTTGCGGCGGACGAACTTGGGGACGGGACGTTCGGGCGTTTGTTTTTGGGCGCGACTGTGCCTGCGGCCTATTTTTGGCACACGGAGGACGTTCGCTAAGTCTCGCCCCATTCCGAGTCAGGCGGACGAAGTCGGCCCGCCCCTCCCCCCAAGGCTACAGCCCACCCGTTTTTTCGGCATTTTTGCGGCGGACGATCTTGGGGACGGGACCTTCGAGGGCTTATTTTTGGGCACGGCTGTGACCGCGGCCTATTTTTGGCACACGGAGGGCGCTCGCAAAGTCTCGCCCCATTCCAAGTCCGGCGGACGAAGTTGGCCAGCCCCTCCCCGCAAGGCTATAGCACACCCTTTTTTGGGCATTTTTGCGGCGGACGAACTTGGGTACGGGACTTTCGGGGGTTTATTTTTGGGCGCGGCTGTGCCCGCGGCCTATTTTTGGCACACGGAGGGCGCTCGCAAAGTCTCGTCCCATTCCGAGTCCGGCGGACGAAGTTGGCCAGCCCCTCCCCGCAAGGCTATAGCCCACCCTTTTTTGGGCATTTTTGCGGCGGACGAACTTGGGTACGGGACTTTCGGGGGTTTATTTTTGGGCGCGGCTGTGCCCGCGGCCTATTTTTGGCACACGGAGGGCGCTCGCAAAGTCTCGCCCCATTCCGAGTCCGGCGGACGAAGTCGGCCAGCCCCTCCCCCCAAGGCTATAGCCCACCCGTTTTTTGGGCATTTTTGCGGCGGACGAACTTGGGGACGGGACCTTCAGGCGCTTGTTTTTGGGCGCGGCTGTGCCCGCCGCCTATTTTTGGCACACGGAGGGCGCTCGCAAAGTCTGGCCCCTTTCTGAGTCCGGCGGACGAAGTTGGCCAGCCCCTCCCCCCAAGGCTATAGCCCACCCGTTTTTTGGGCATTTTTGCGGCGGACGAACTTGGGGATGGGACCTTCGGGGGCTTATTTTTGGGCGCGGCTGTGCCCGCGGCCTAGTTTTGGCACACGGAGGGCGCTCGCAAAGTCTCGCCCCATTCCGAGTCGCCCCCTCCCCCAAGGCTATAGCCCACCCGTTTTTGGGCATTTTTTTTTTGTCTCGCCCCATTCCGAGTTCGGCGGACGAAGCTGGCCATCCCCTCCCCCCAAGGCTATAGCCCACCCGTTTTTTGGGCATTTTTGCGGCGGACGAACTTGGGGACGGGACGTTCGGGCGCCTATTTTTGGGTATGGCTGTGCCCGCGGCCTATTTTTAGCACATGGAGGGTGATTGCAAAGTCTCGCCCCATTCCGAGTCCGGCGGACGAAGTCGGCCAGCCCCTCCACCCAAGGCTATAGCCCACCCGTTTTTTGGGCATTTTTGCGGCGGACGAACTTGGGGACGGGACCTTCAGGCGCTTGTTTTTGGGCGCGGCTATGCCTGCCGCCTATTTTTGGCACACGGAGGGCGCTCGCAGAGTCTGGCCCCATTCTGAGTCCGGCGGACGAAGTTGGCCAGCCCCTCCCCCCAAGGCTATAGCCCACCCGTTTTTTGGGCATTTTTGCGGAGGACGAACGTGGGGACGGGACCTTTGGGCGCTTGTTTTTGGATGCCGCTCTATCCGTGGCCTATTTTTGGCACACGGAGGGCGCTCGTAAAGTCTAGCCCCATTCCGAGTCCGGCAGACGAAGTTGGCCAGCCCCTCCCCCCAAGGCTATAGCCAACGCGTTTTTTGGGCATTTTTGCGGCGGACGAACTTGGGGACGGGACCTTCGGGTGCTTGTTTTTGGGCACGGCTGTGGCCACGGCCTATTTTTGGCACACGGAGGGCGCTCGCAAAGTCTCGCCCCATTCCGAGTCCGGCGGACGAAGTTGGCCAGCCCCTCCCCCCAAGGCTATAGCCCACCCGTTTTTTGGGCTTTTTTGCGGTGGACGAACTTGGGGACGGGACCTTCAGGCGCTTGTTTTTGGGTGCAGCTGTGCCCGCCGCCTATTTTTGGCACACGGAGGGTGCTCATAAAGTCTCGCCCCATTCTGAGTCCAGCGGACGAAGTTGGCCAGCCCCTCCTCCCAAGGCTATAGCCCACCCGTTTTTTGGGCATTTTTGCGGCGGACGAACTTGGGGACGGGACTTTCGGGCACTTGTTTTTGGGTACGGCTATGCCCGCGGCCTATTTTTAGCACACGGAGGGAGATCGCAAAGTCTCGCCCCATTCCGAGTCCGGCGGACGAAGTTGGCCATCCCCTCCCCCCAAGGCTATAGCCCACCCGTTTTTTGGGCATTTTTGCGGCGGACGAACCTGGGGTCGGGACCTTCAGGCGCTTGTTTTTGGGTGCGGCTGTGCGCGCTGCCTATTTTTGGCACACAGAGGGTGCTCATAAAGTCTCGCCCCATTCTGAGTCCAGCGGACGAAGTTGGCCAGCCCCTCCCCCCAAGGCTATAGCCCACCCGTTTGTTGGGCATTTTTGCGGCGGACGAACTTGGGGACGGGACTTTCGGGCACTTGTTTTTGGGTACGGCTATGCCCGCGGCCTATTTTTAGCACACGGAGGGAGATCGCAAAGTCTCGCCCCATTCCGAGTCCGGCGGACGAAGTTGGCCATCCCCTCCCCCCAAGGCTATAGCCCACCCGTTTTTTGGGCATTTTTGCGGCGGACGAACTTGGTGACGGGACCTTCGGGGTCTTATTTTTGGGCGCGGCTGTGCCCGTGGCCTATTTTTGGCACACGGCCGGCGCTCGCAAAGTCTCGCCCCATTCCGAGACCGGCGGACGAAGTGGGCCAGGCCCTCCCCCCAAGACTATAGCCCACCCGTTTTTTGGGCATTTTTGCGGCGGACGAACTTGGGGACGGGACCTTTGGGTGTTTATTTCTACACGAGGCTGTGCCCGCGGCCTATTTTTGGCACTCGGAGGGCACTCGCAAAGTCTCGCCCCATTCCGAGTCCGGCGGACAAAGTTGGCCAGCCCCTCCCCCCAAGGCTATAGCCCACCCGTTTTTTGGGCATTTTTGCGGCGGACGAACTTGGTGACGGGACCTTCGGGGTCTTATTTTTGGGCGCGGCTGTGCCCGTGGCCTATTTTTGGCACACGGGCGGCGCTCCCAAAGTCTCGCCCCATTCAGAGACCGGCAGACGAAGTGGGCCAGGCCCTCCCCCCAAGGCCATAGCCCACCCGTTTTTTGGGCATTTTTGCGGCGGACGAACTTGGGGACGGGACCTTTGGGTGTTTATTTCTGGACGACGCTGTGCCCGCGGCCTATTTTTGGCACTCGGAGGGCACTCGCAAAGTCTCGCCGCATTCCGAGTCCGGCGGACGAAGTTGGCCAGCCCCTCCCCCCAAGGCTATAGCCCACCCGTTTTTTGGGCATTTTTGCGGCGGACGAACTTGGGGACGGGACCTTCAGGCACTTGTTTTTGGGCGCGGCTGTGGCCGCGGCCTATTTTTGGCATACGGAGGGCGCTTGCAAAGTCTCGCCCCATTCCGAGTCCGGCGGACGAAGTTGGCCAGCCCCTCCCCCCAAGGCTATAGCCCACCCCTTTTTTGGGCATTTTTGCGGCGGACGATCTTGGGGACGGGACCTTCGGGGGCCTGTTGTTGGGCGCGGCTGTGCCCGTGGCCTATTTTTGGCACACGGGCGGTGCTCGCAAAGTCTCGCCCCATTCCGAGACCGGCGGACGAAGTGGGCCAGGCCCTCCCCCCAAGGCTATAGCCCACCCGTTTTTTGGGCATTTTTGTGGCGGACGAACTTGGGGACGGGACCTTCGGGATTTTATTTCTGGACGAGGCTGTGCCCGTGGCCTATTTTTGGCACTCGGAGGGCACTCGCAAAGTCTCGCCCCATTCCGAGTCCGGCGGACAAAGTTGGCCAGCCCCTCCCCCCAAGGCTATAGCCCACCTGTTTTTTGGGCATTTTTGCGGCGGACGAACTTGGGGACGGGACCTTCGGGGGCTTATTTTTGGGCGCGGCTGTGCCCATGGCCTATTTTTGGCACACGGGCGGCGCTCCCAAAGTCTCGCCCCATTCAGAGACCGGCGGACGAAGTGGGCCAGGCCCTCCCCCCAAGGCCATAGCCCACCCGTTTTTTGGGCATTTTTGCGGCGGACGAACTTGGGGACGGGACCTTTGGGTGTTTATTTCTGGACGACGCTGTGCCCGCGGCCTATTTTTGGCACTCGGAGGGCACTCGCAAAGTCTCGCCGCATTCCGAGTCCGGCGGACGAAGTTGGCCAGCCCCTCCCCCCAAGGCTATAGCCCACCCGTTTTTTGGGCATTTTTGCGGCGGACGAACTTGGGGACGGGACCTTCAGGCACTTGTTTTTGGGCGCGGCTGTGGCCGCGGCCTATTTTTGGCATACGGAGGGCGCTTGCAAAGTCTCGCCCCATTCCGAGTCCGGCGGACGAAGTTGGCCAGCCCCACCCCCCAAGGCTATAGCCCACCCCTTTTTTGGGCATTTTTGCGGCGGACGATCTTGGGGACGGGACCTTCGGGGGCCTGTTGTTGGGCGCGGCTGTGCCCGTGGCCTATTTTTGGCACACGGGCGGTGCTCGCAAAGTCTCGCCCCATTCCGAGACCGGCGGACGAAGTGGGCCAGGCCCTCCCCCCAAGGCTATAGCCCACCCGTTTTTTGGGCATTTTTGCGGCGGACGAACTTGGGGACGGGACCTTCGGGATTTTATTTCTGGACGAGGCTGTGCCCGTGGCCTATTTTTGGCACTCAGAGGGCACTCGCAAAGTCTCGCCCCATTCCGAGTCCGGCGGACAAAGTTGGCCAGCCCCTCCCCCCAAGGCTATAGCCCACCCGTTTTTTGGGCATTTTTGCGGCGGACGAACTTGGGGACGGGACCTTCGGGATTTTATTTCTGGACGAGGCTGTGCCCGTGGCCTATTTTTGGCACTCGGAGGGCACTCGCAAAGTCTCGCCCCATTCAGAGACCGGCGGACGAAGTGGGCCAGGCCCTCCCCCCAAGGCTATAGCCCACCCGTTTTTTGGGCATTTTTGCGGCGGACGAACTTGGGGACGGGACCTTTGGGTGTTTATTTCTGGACGACGCTGTGTCCGCGGCCTATTTTTGGCACTCAGAGGGCACTCGCAAAGTCTCGCCGCATTCCGAGTCCGGCGGACGAAGTTGGCCAGCCCCTCCCCCCAAGGCTATAGCCCGTCCGTTTTTTGGGCATTTTTGCGGCGGACGAACTTGGGGACGGGACCTTCGGGTGTTTATTTCTGGACGAGGCTGTGCCCGCGGCCTATTTTTGACACTCGGAGGGCACTCGCAAAGTCTCGCCCCATTCCGAGTCCGGCGGACGAAGTTGGCCAGCCCCTCCCCCCAAGGCTATAGCCCACCCGTTTTTTGGCAATTTTTGCGGCGGACGAACTTGGGGACGGGAACGTCGGCTGCTTATTTTTGGGCACGGCTGTGCCTGCTACCTATTTTTAGCACACGGAAGGTGATCGCAAAGTCTCACCCCATTCCGAGTCCGGCGGACGAAGTTGGCCAGCCCCTCCCCCCAAGGCTATAGCCCACCCGTTTTTTGGGCATTTTTGCGGCGGACGAACTTGGGGACGGGACGTTCGGGCGCTTGTTTTTGGGGGCGATTGTGCCCACGGCCTATTTTTGGCACACGGAGGACGTTCGCAAACTCTCGTCCCATTCTGAGTCCAGCGGACGAAGTTGGCCAGCCCCTCCCCCCAAGGCTATAGCCCACCCGTTTTTTGGGCGTTTTTGCGGCGGACGAACTTGGGGACGGGACCTTCGGGAGCTTATTTTTGGACGCGGCTGTGCCCGTGGCCTAGTTTTGGCACACGGAGGGCGCTCGCAAACTCTTGCCCCATTCCGAGTCCGGCGGACGAAGTTGGCCAGGCCCTCCCCCCAAGGCTATAGCCCACCCGTTTTTTGGGCATTTTTGCGGCGGACGAATTTGGGGACGGGACCTTCGGGCGCTTGTTTTGGGGCGCGGCTGTGCCTGCGGCCTATTTTTGGCACATGGAGGGCGCTCGCAAAGTCTCGCCCCATTCCGAGTCCGGTGGACGAAGTTGGCCAGCCCCTCCCCCCAAGGCTATAGCCCACCCGTTTTTTGGGCATTTTTGCTGGCGACGAACTTGGGGACGGGACCTTTGGGGACTTATTTTTGGGCGGGGCTGTGCCCGCGGCCTAGTTTTGGCACACGGAGGGCGCTCGTAAAGTCTCGCCCCATTCCGAGTCCGGCGGACGAAGTTGGCCAGCCCCTCCCCCCAAGGCTATAGCCCATCCGTTTTTTGGGCATTTTTGCGGCGGACGAATTTGGGGACGGGACCTTCGGGAGCTTGTTTTGGGGCGCGGCTGTGCCCGCGGCCTATTTTTGGCACACGGAGGGCACTCGCAAAGTCTCGCCCCATTCCGAGTCCGGCGGACGAAGTTGCCCAGCCCCTCCCCCCAAGGCTATAGCCCACCCGTTTTTTGGGCATTTTTGCGGCGGATGAACTTGGGTATGGGACCTTCGGACACAGCTGTGCCCGTGGCCTATTTTTGGTACATGGAGGGCGCTTGCAAACTCTCGCCCCATCCCGAGTCCGGCGGACGAACTTGGCCAGCCCCTCCCCCCAAGGCTATAGCCCACCCGTTTTTTGGGCATTTTTGCGGCAGACGAACTTGGGGACGGGACCTTCGGGCACTTATTTTTGGGCGGGGCTGTGCCCGCGGCCTATTTTTGGCACACGGAGGGTGCTCGCAGGGCTCGCTCCATTCCGAGTCCGGCGGACGAACTTGGCCAGCCCCTCCCCCCAAGGCTATAGCCCACCCGTTTTTTGGGCATTTTTGCGGCGGACGAATTTGGGGACGGGACCTTCGGGCACTTATTTTTGGACGCGGCTGTGCCCGCGGCCTATTTTTCGTACTCGGAGGGCGCTCACAAAGTCTCGCCCCATTCCGAGTCCGGCGGACGAAGTGGGCCAGCCCCTCCCCCCAAGGCTATAGGCCACCCGTTTTTTGGGCATTTTTGCGGCGGACGAACTTGGGGCCGGGACCTTTGGGCGCTTATTTTTGGGCGCGGCTGTGGCCGCGGCCTATTTTTGGCACACGGAGCAAAGTCTCACCCCATTCCGAGTGAAGCCCCTCCCCCAAGGCCTATAGCCCACCTTCGCATTTTTGGCACACGGAGGGCGCTCGAAAAGTCTTGCCCCATTCGGAGTCCGGCGGACGTAGTTGGCCAGCCCCTCCCCCCAAGGCTATAGCCCACCCGTTTTTTGGGCATTTTTGCGGTGGATGAACTTGGGGACGGGACCTTCAGGCGCTTGTTTTTGGGTGCGGCTGTGCCCGCCGCCTATTTTTGGCACACAGAGGGTGAGGGCCAGGCCCTCCCCAAGGCTATAGCCCACCCGTTTTTGGGCATTTTTGCGGACGAACTTGGGGGGGGGCAAAGTTTTTAGCGCGTTTGGCGCTTATTTTTGGGTATGGCTGTGCCCGCGGCCTATTTTTAGCACATGGAGGGTGATTGCAAAGTCTCGCCCCATTCCGAGTCCGGCGGACGAAGTTGGCCAGCCCCTCCACCCAAGGCTATAGCCCACCCGTTTTTTGGGCATTTTTGCGGCGGACGAACTTGGGGACGGTACCTTCAGGCGCTTGTTTTTGGGCACGGCTATGCCTGCCGCCTATTTTTGGCACACGGAGGGAGCTCGCAGAGTCTGGCCCCATTCTGAGTCCGGCGGACGAAGTTGGCCAGCCCCTCCCCCCAAGCCTATAGCCCACCCGTTTTTTGGGCATTTTTGCGGAGGACGAACTTGGGGACGGGACCTTTGGGCGCTTGTTTTTGGACGCCGCTCTGTCCGTGGCCTATTTTTGGCACACGGAGGCCGCTCGTAAAGTCTAGCCCCATTCCGAGTCCGGCAGACGAAGTTGGCCAGCCCCTCCCCCCAAGGCTATAGCCAACGCGTTTTTTGGGCATTTTTGCGGCGGACGAACTTGGGGACGGGACCTTCGGGTGCTTGTTTTTGGGCGCGGCTGTGGCCACGGCCTATTTTTGGCACACGGAGGGCGCTCGCAAAGCCTCGCCCCATTCCGAGTCCGGCGGACGAAGTTGGCCAGCCCCTCCCCCCAAGGCTATAGCCCACCCGTTTTTTGGGCTTTTTTGCGGTGGACGAACTTGGGGACGGGACCTTCAGGCGCTTGTTTTTGGGTACGGCTGTGCCCGCCGCCTATTTTTGGCACACGGAGGGTGCTCATAAAGTCTCGCCCCATTCTGAGTCCAGCGGACGAAGTTGGCCAGCCCCTCCCCCCAAGGCTATAGCCCACCCGTTTTTTGGGCATTTTTGCGGCGGACGAACTTGGGGACGGGACTTTCGGGCACTTGTTTTTGGGTACGGCTATGCCCGCGGCCTATTTTTAGCACACGGAGGGAGATCGCAAAGTCTCGCCCCATTCCGAGTCCGGCGGACGAAGTTGGCCATCCCCTCCCCCCAAGGCTATAGCCCACCCGTTTTTTGGGCATTTTTGCGGCGGACGAACCTGGGGTCGGGACCTTCAGGCGCTTGTTTTTGGGTGCGGCTGTGCGCGCTGCCTATTTTTGGCACACAGAGGGTGCTCATAAAGTCTCGCCCCATTCTGAGTCCAGCGGACGAAGTTGTCCAGCCCCTCCCCCCAAGGCTATAGCCCACCCGTTTTTTGGGCATTTTTGCGACGGACGAACTTGGGGACGGGACTTTCGGGCACTTGTTTTTGGGTACAGCTATGCCCGCGGCCTATTTTTAGCACACGGAGGGAGATCGCAAAGTCTCGCCCCATTCCGAGTCCGGCGGACGAAGTTGGCCAGCCCCTCCCCCCAAGGCTATAGCCCACCCGTTTTTTGGGCATTTTTGCGGCGGACGAACTTGGGGACGGGACCTTGGGGTCTTATTTTTCGAGGCTGTGCCCGGCCTATTTTTTCGCAAAGTCTCGCCCCACTCCGAGTCCCGCGGACAAAGTTGGCCAGCCCCTCCCCCCAAGGCTATAGCCCACCCGTTTTTTGGGCATTTTTGCGGCGGACGAACTTGGTGACGGGACCTTCGGGGTCTTATTTTTTTGGGCGCGGCTGTGCCCGTGGCCTATTTTTGGTACACGGGCGGCGCTCGCAAAGTCTCGACCCATTCAGAGACCGGCGGACGAAGTGGGCCAGGCCCTCCCCCCAAGGCCATAGCCCACCCGTTTTTTGGGCATTTTTGCGGCGGACGAACTTGGGGACGGGACCTTTGGGTGTTTTTTCTGGACGACGCTGTGCCCGCGGCCTATTTTTGGCACTCGGAGGGCACTCGCAAAGTCTCGCCGGATTCCGAGTCCGGCGGACGAAGTTCGCCAGCCCCTCCCCCCAAGGCTATAGCCCACCCGTTTTTTGGGCATTTTTGCGGCGGACGAACTTGGGGACGGGACCTTCAGGCACTTGTTTTTGGGCGCGGCTGTGGCCGCGGCCTATTTTTGGCATACGGAGGGCGCTTGCAAAGTCTCGCCCCATTCCGAGTCCGGCGGACGAAGTTGGCCAGCCCCTCCCCCCAAGGCTATAGCCCACCCCTTTTTTGGGCATTTTTGCGGCGGACGATCTTGGGGACGGGACCTTTGGGGGCCTGTTGTTGGGCGCGGCTGTGCCCGTGGCCTATTTTTGGCACACGGGCGGTGCTCGCAAAGTCTCGCCCCATTCCGAGACCGGCGGACGAAGTGGGCCAGGCCCTCCCCCCAAGGCTATAGCCCACCCGTTTTTTGGGCATTTTTGCGGCGGACGAACTTGGGGACGGGACCTTCGGGATTTTATTTCTGGACGAGGCTGTGCCCGCGGCCTATTTTTGGCACTCGGAGGGCACTCGCAAAGTCTCGCCCCATTCCGAGTCCGGCGGACAAAGTTGGCCAGCCCCTCCCCCCAAGGCTATAGCCCACCTGTTTTTTGGGCATTTTTGCAGCGGACGAACTTGGGGACGGGACCTTCGGGGGCTTATTTTTGGGCGCGGCTGTGCCCATGGCCTATTTTTGGCACACGGGCGGCGCTCGCAAAGTCTCGCCCCATTCAGAGACCGGCGGACGAAGTGGGCCAGGCCCTCCCCCCAAGGCTATAGCCCACCCGTTTTTTGGGCATTTTTGCGGCGGACGAACTTGGGGACGGGACCTTTGGGTGTTTATTTCTGGACGACGCTGTGTCCGCGGCCTATTTTTGGCACTCAGAGGGCACTCGCAAAGTCTCGCCGCATTCCGAGTCCGGCGGACGAAGTTGGCCAGCCCCTCCCCCCAAGGCTATAGCCCGTCCGTTTTTTGGGCATTTTTGCGGCGGACGAACTTGGGGACGGGACCTTCGGGTGTTTATTTCTGGACGAGGCTGTGCCCGCGGCCTATTTTTGACACTCGGAGGGCACTCGCAAAGTCTCGCCCCATTCCGAGTCCGGCGGACGAAGTTTGTCAGCCCCTCCCCCCAAGGCTATAGCCCACCCGTTTTTTGGGCATTTTTGCGGCGGACGAACTTGGGGACGGGACCGTCGGCTGCTTATTTTTGGGCACGGCTTTGCCTGCTGCCTATATTTAGCACACGGAGGGTGATCGTAAAGTCTCACCCCATTCCGAGTCCGGCGGACGAAGTTGGCCAGCCCCTCCCCCCAAGGCTATAGCCCACCCGTTTTTTGGGCATTTTTGCGGCGGACGAACTTGGGGACGGGATGTTTGGGCGCGCCCACGGCCTATTTTTGGCACACGGAGGACGTTCGCAAACTCGTCCCATTCTGAGTCCAGCGGACGCCCTCCCCCAAGTCTATAGCCCACCCGCGGCGGACGAACTTGGGGACGGGACCTTCGGGAGCTTATTTTTGGACGCGGCTGTGCCCGTGGCCTAGTTTTGGCACACGGAGGGCGCTCACAAACTCTTGCCCCATTCCGAGTCCGGCGGACGAAGTTGGCCAGGCCCTCCCCCCAAGGCTATAGCCCACCCGTTTTTTGGGCATTTTTGCGGCGGACGAACTTGGGGACGAGAGCTTCGGGCGCTTGTTTTTGGGTACGGCTGTGCCCGCGGCCTATTTTTGGCGCATGGAGGGCGCTCGCAAAGCCTCGCCCCATTCCGAGTCCGGCGGACGAAGTTGGCCAGCCCTCCCCCCAAGGCTATAGGCCACCCGTTTTTTGGGTATTTTTGCGGACGAACTTATTTTTAGCACACGGAGGGCGATCGCAAAGTATTACCCCATTCCGAGCCCGGCGGTCGAAGTTGGCCAGCCCCTCCCCCCAAGGCTATAGCCCACCCGTTTTTTGGGCATTTTTGCGGCGGACGAACTTGGGGACGGGACCTTCGGGGGCCTTTTTTTTAGCCCGGCTGTGCCCACGGCCCATTTTTGGTACACGGAGGGCGCTCGTAAAGTCTCGCCCCATTCCGAGTCCGGCGGACGAAGTTGGCCAGCCCCTCCCCCCAAGGCTATAGCCCACCCGTTTTTTGGGCATTTTTGCGGCGGACGAACTTGGGGACGGGACCTTCGGGGGCTTATTTTTGGGCACGGCTGTGTCCGTGGCCTATTTTTGGCACACGGCCAGCGCTCGCAAAGTCTCGCCCCATTCCGAGACCGGCGGACGAAGTTGGCCAGGCCCTCCCCCCAAGGCTATAGCCCACCCGTTTTTTGGGCATTTTTGCGGCGGACGAACTTGGGGACGGGACCTTCGGGTGTTTATTTCTGGACGAGGCTGTGCCCGCGGCCTATTTTTGGCACTCGGAGGGCACTCGCAAAGTCTCGCCCCATTCCGAGTCCGGCGGACAAAGTTGGCCAGCCCCTCCCCCCAAGGCTATAGCCCACCCGTTTTTTGGGCATTTTTGCGGCGGACGAACTTGGGGACGGGACCTTCGGGGGCTTATTTTTGGGCGTGGCTGTGCCCGTGGCCTATTTTTGGCACACGGGCGGCGCTCGCAAAGTCTCGCCCCATTCAGTGACCGGCGGACGAAGTGGGCCAGGCCCTCCCCCCAAGGCTATAGCCCACCCGTTTTTTGGGCATTTTTACGGCGGACAAACTTGGGGACGGGACCTTTGGGTGTTTATTTCTGGACGACGCTGTGCCCGCGGCCTATTTTTGGTACTCGGAGGGCACTCGCAAAGTCTCGCCGCATTCCGAGTCCGGCGGACGAAGTTGGCCAGCCCCTCCCCCCAAGGCTATAGCCCACCCGTTTTTTGGGCATTTTTGCGGCGGACGAACTTGGGGACGGGACCTTCGGGTGTTTATTTCTTGACGAGGCTGTGCCCGCGGCCTATTTTTGACACTCGGAGGGCACTCGCAAAGTCTCGCCCCATTCCGAGTCCGGCGGACGAAGTTGGCCAGCCCCTCCCCCCAAGGCTATAGCCCACCCGTTTTTTGGGCATTTTTGCGGCGGACGAACTTGGGGACGGGACCTTCAGGCACTTGTTTTTGGGCGCGGCTGTGGCCGCGGCCTATTTTTGGCATACGGAGGGCGCTCGCAAAGTCTCGCCCCATTCCGAGTCCGGCGGACGAAGTTGGCCAGCCCCTCCCCCCAAGGCTATAGCCCACCCCTTTTTTGGGCATTTTTGCGGCGGACGAACTTGGGGACGGGACCTTCGGGGGCCTGTTTTTGGGCGCGGCTGTGCCCGTGGCCTATTTTTGGCACACGGGCGGCGCTCGCAAAGTCTCGCCCCATTCCGAGACCGGCGGACGAAGTTGGCCAGGCCCTCCCCCCAAGGCTATAGCCCACCCGTTTTTTGGGCATTTTTGCGGCGGACGAACTTGGGGACGGGACCTTCGGGTGTTTATTTCTGGACGAGGCTGTGCCCGCGGCCTATTTTTGGCACTCGGAGGGCACTCGCAAAGTCTCGCCCCATTCCGAGTCCGGCGGACAAAGTTGGCCAGCCCCTCCCCCCAAGGCTATAGCCCACCCGTTTTTTGGGCATTTTTGCGGCGGACGAACTTGGGGACGGGACCTTCGGGGGCTTATTTTTGGGCGCGGCTGTGCCCGTGGCCTATTTTTGGCAAAGTCTCGCCCCATAACGAGACCGGCGGACAAAGTTGGCCAGCCCCCCCCACCAAGGATATAGCCCACCCGTTTTGGGCATTTTGCGGCGGACGAACTTGGGGACGGGACCTTCGGGGCTTATTTTTGGCGCGGCTGTGCCCGTGGCCTATTTTTGGCACTCGTAGGGCGCTCGCAAAGTCTCGCCCCATTCAGTGACCGGCGGACGAAGTGGGCCATGCCCTCCCCCCAAGGCTATAGCCCACCCGTTTTTTGGGCATTTTTACGGCGGACGAACTTGGGGACGGGACCTTTGGGGGTTTATTTCTGGACGACGCTGTGCCTGCGGCCTATTTTTGGCACTCGGAGGGCACTCGCAAAGTCTCGCCGCATTCCGAGTCCGGCGGACGAAGTTGGCCAGCCCCTCCCCCAAGGCTATAGCCCACCCGTTTTTGGGCATTTTAACTTGGGGACGGGACCTTCGGGTGTTTATTTGTTGACGAGGCTGTGCCCGCGGCCTATTTTTGACACTCGGAGGGCACTCGCAAAGTCTCGCCCCATTCCGAGTCCGGCGGACGAAGTTGGCCAGCCCCTCCCCCCAAGGCTATAGCCCACCCGTTTTTTGGGCATTTTTGCGGCGGACGAACTTGGGGACGGGACCTTCGGGCACTTGTTTTTGGGCGCGGCTGTGGCCGTGGCCTATTTTTGGCATACGGAGGGCGCTCGCAAAGTCTCGCCCCATTCCGAGTCCGGCGGATGAAGTTGGCCAGCCCCTCCCCCCAAGGCTATAGCCCACCCGTTTTTTGGGCATTTTTGCGGCGGACGAACTTGGGGACCTGACCTTCGGGGGCTTATTTTTGGGCGCGGCTGTGCCCGCAGTCTCTTTTTAGCACACGGAGGGCACTCGCAAAGTCTCACCCTATTCCGAGTCCGGCGGACGAAGTTGGCCAGCCCCTCCCCCCAAGGCTATAGCCCACCCCTTTTTTGGGCATTTTTGCGGCGGACGAACTTGGGGACGGGACCTTCGGGGGCTTATTTTTGGGCGCAGCTGTGCCCGTGGCCTATTTTTGGCACACGGGCGGTGCTCGCAAAGTCTCGCCCCATTCCGAGACCGGCGGACGAAGTTGGCCAGGCCCTCCCCCCAAGGCTATAGCCCACCCGTTTTTTGGGCATTTTTGCGGCGGACGAACTTGGGGACGGGACCTTCGGGTGTTTATTTCTGGACGAGGCTGTGCCCGCGGCCTATTTTTGGCACTCGGAGGGCACTCGCAAAGTCTCGCCCCATTCCGAGTCCGGTGGACAAAGTTGGCCAGCCCCTCCCCCCAAGGCTATAGCCCACCCGTTTTTTGGGCATTTTTGCGGCGGACGAACTTGGGGACGGGACCTTCGGGTGTTTATTTCTGGACGAGGCTGTGCCCGTGGCCTATTTTTGGCACACGGGCGGCGCTCACAAAGTCTCGCCCCATTCAGAGACCGGCGGACGAAGTGGGCCAGGCCCTCCCCCCAAGGCTATAGCCCACCCGTTTTTTGGGCATTTTTGCGGCGGACGAACTTGGGGACGGGACCTTCGGGTGTTTATTTCTTGACGAGGCTGTACCCGTGGCCTATTTTTGACACTCGGATGGCACTCGCAAAGTCTCGCCCCATTCCGAGTCCGGCGGACGAAGTTGGCCAGCCCCTCCCGCCAAGGCTATAGCCCACCCGTTTTTTGGGCATTTTTGCGGCGGAGGAACTTGGGGACGGGACCTTCAGGCACTTGTTTTTGGGCGCGGCTGTGGCCGCGGCCTATTTTTGGCATACGGAGGGCGCTCGCAAAGTCTCGCCCCATTCCGAGTCCGGCGGACGAAGTTGGCCAGCCCCTCCCCCCAAGGCTATAGCCCACCCGTTTTTTGGGCATTTTTGCGGCGGACGAACTTGGGGACCTGACCTTCGGGGGCTTATTTTTGGGCGCGGCTGTGCCCGCAGTCTCTTTTTAGCACACGGAGGGCACTCGCAAAGTCTCACCCTATTCCGAGTCCGGCGGACGAAGTTGGCCAGCCCCTCCCCCCAAGGCTATAGCCCACCCCTTTTTTGGGCATTTTTGCGGCGGACGAACTTGGGGACGGGACCTTCGGGGGCTTATTTTTGGGCGCAGCTGTGCCCGTGGCCTATTTTTGGCACACGGGCGGCGCTCAAAAAGTCTCGCCCCATTCAGAGACCGGCGGACGAAGTGGGCCAGGCCCTCCCCCCAAGGCTATAGCCCACCTGTTTTTTGGGAATTTTTGCGGCGGACGAACTTGGGGACGGGACCTTTGGGTGTTTATTTCTGGACGATGCTGTGGCCGCGGCCTATTTTTGGCACTCGGAGGGCACTCGCAAAGTCTCGCCCCATTCCGAGTCCGGCGGACAAAGTTGGCCAGCCCCTCCCCCCAAGGCTATAGCCCACCCGTTTTTTGGGCATTTTTGCGGCGGACGAACTTGGGGACGGGAGGCTTATTTTTAGTCTCGGAGGCTATAGCCCACCCTTTTGGGCATTTTTGCGGCGGACGAACTTGGGGACGGGACCTTTGGGTGTTTATTTCTGCTGTCTATTTTTGGCACTCGGAGGGCACTCGCAAAGTCTCGCCCCATTCCGAGTCCGGCGGAGTTGGCCAGCCCCTCCCCCAAGGCTATAGCCCACGCCCAGGGCTATAGCCCACCCTTTTTTGGGCATTTTGCGGCGGACGAACTTGGGGACGGGACCGCTGTGGCCTATTTTTGGCACACGGAGGGCTGCAAAGTCTCGTCCCATTCCGAGACCGGCGGACGAAGTTGGCCAGGCCCTCCCCCCAAGGCTATAGCCCACCCGTTTTTTGGGCATTTTTGCGGCGGACGAACTTGGGGACGGGACCTTCGGGTGTTTATTTCTGGATGAGGCTGTGCCCGCGGCCTATTTTTGGCACTCGGAGGGCACTCGCAAAGTCTCGCCCCATTCCGAGTCCGGCGGACGAAGTTGGCCAGCCCCTCCCCCCAAGGCTATAGCCCACCCGTTTTTTGGGCATTTTTTGCGGCGGACGAACTTGGGGACGGGACCTTCGGGGGCTTATTTTTGGGCGCGGCTGTGCCCGTGGCCTATTTTTGGCACACGGGCGGCGCTCGCAAAGTCTCGCCCCATTCAGAGACCGGCGGACGAAGTGGGCCAGGCCCTCCCCCCAAGGCTATAGCCCACCCGTTTTTTGGGCATTTTTGCGGCGGACGAACTTGGGGACGGGACCTTTGGGTGTTTATTTCTGGACGACGCTGTGCCCGCGGCCTATTTTTGGCACACGGGCGGCGCTCGCAAAGTCTCGCCCCATTCCGAGTCCGGCGGACGAAGTTGGCCAGCCCCTCCCCCCAAGGCTATAGCCCACCCGTTTTTTGGGCATTTTTGCGGCGGACGAACTTGGGGACGGGACCTTCGGGGGCTTATTTGTTGGCGAGGCTGTGCCCGCGGCCTATTTTTGACACTCGGAGGGCACTCGCAAAGTCTCGCCCCCCCCGGACGAGTTGGCCAGCCCTCCCCCCAAGGCTATAGCCCACCCGTTTTTTGGGCATTTTTGCGGCGGACGAACTTGGGGACGGGACATTCGGGTGTTTATTTCTGGACGAGGCTGTGCCCGCGGCCTATTTTTGACACTCGGAGGGCACTCGCAAAGTCTCGCCCCATTCCGAGTCCGGCGGACAAAGTTGGCCAGCCCCTCCCCCCAAGGCTATAGCCCACCCGTTTTTTGGGCATTTTTGCGGCGGACGAACTCGGGGACGGGACCTTCGGGGGCTTATTTTTGGGCGCGGCTGTGCCCGTGGCCTATTTTTGGCACACGGGCAGCGCTCGCAAAGTCTCGCCCCATTCAGAGACCGGCGGACGAAGTTGGCCAGGCCCTCCCCCCAAGGCTATAGCCCACCCGTTTTTTGGGCATTTTTGCGGCGAGCGAACTTGGGGACGGGACGTTCGGGTGTTTATTTCTGGACGAGGCTGTGCCCGCGGTCTATTTTTGGCACTCGGAGGGCACTCACAAAGTCTCGCCCCATTCCGAGTCCGGCGGACGAAGTTGGCCAGCCCCTCCCCCCAAGGCTATAGCCCACCCGTTTTTTGGGCATTTTTGCGGCGGACGAACTTGGGGACGGGACCTTTGGGTGTTTATTTCTGGATGACGCTCTGCCCGCGGCCTATTTTTGGCACTCGGAGGGCACTCGCAAAGTCTCGCCGCATTCCGAGTCCGGCGGACGAAGTTGGCCAGCCCCTCCCCCCAAGGCTATAGCCCACCCGTTTTTTGGGCATTTTTGCGGCGGACGAACTTGGGGACGGGACCTTCGGGTGTTTATTTCTGGATGAGGCTGTGCCCGCGGCCTATTTTTGACACTCGGAGGGCACTCGCAAAGTCTCGCCCCATTCCGAGTCCGGCGGACAAAGTTGGCCAGCCCCTCCCCCCAAGGCTATAGCCCACCCGTTTTTTGGGCATTTTTGCGGCGGACGAACTCGGGGACGGGACCTTCGGGGGCTTATTTTTGGGCGCGGCTGTGCCCGTGGCCTATTTTTGGCACACGGGCAGCGCTCGCAAAGTCTCGCCCCATTCAGAGACCGGCGGACGAAGTTGGCCAGGCCCTCCCCCCAAGGCTATAGCCCACCCGTTTTTTGGGCATTTTTGCGGCGGACGAACTTGGGGACGGGACCTTTGGGTGTTTATTTCTGGACGACGCTGTGCCCGCGGCCTATTTTTGGCACTCGGAGGGCACTCGCAAAGTCTCGCCGCATTCCGAGTCCGGCGGACGAAGTTGGCCAGCCCCTCCCCCCAAGGCTATAGCCCACCCGTTTTTTGGGCATTTTTGCGGCGGACGAACTTGGGGACGGGACCTTCAGGCACTTGTTTTTGGGCGCGGCTGTGGCCGCGGCCTATTTTTGGCATACGGAGGGCGCTCGCAAAGTCTCGCCCCATTCCGAGTCCGGCGGACGAAGTTGGCCAGCCCCTCCCCCCAAGGCTATAGCCCACCCGTTTTTTGGGCATTTTTGCGGCGGACGAACTTGGGGACGGGACCTTCGGGGGCTTATTTTTGGGCGCGGCTGTGCCCGCGGCCTATTTTTGGCACACGGATGGCGCTCGCAAAGTCTCGCCCCATTCCGAGTCTGGCGGACGAAGTGGGCCAGCCCCTCCCCCCAAGGTTATAGCCCACCCGTTTTTTGGGCATTTTTTCGGCAGACGAACTTGGGGACGGGACCTTCGGGGGCTTATTTTTGGATGCGGCTCTCTCCGCGGCCTCTTTTTGGCACACGGAGGGCGTTCACAAAGTCTCACCCCATTTCGAGTCCGGCGGACAAAGTTGGCCAGCCCCTCCCCCCAAGGCTATAGCCCCCCCGTTTTTTGGGCATTTTTGCGGCGGACGAACTTGGGGACGGGACCTTCGGGGGCCTGTTTTTAGGCGCGGCTGTGCCCGTGGCCTATTTTTGGCACACGGGCGGGGCTTGCAAAGTCTCGCCCCATTCCGAGACCGGCGGACGAAGTTGGCCAGGCCCTCCCCCCAAGGCTATAGCCCACCCGTTTTTTGGGCATTTTTGCGGCGGACGAACTTGGGGACGGGACCTTCGGGATTTTATTTCTGGACGAGGCTGTGCCCGCGGCCTATTTTTGGCACTCGGAGGGCACTCGCAAAGTCTCGCCCCATTCCGAGTCCGGCGGACAAAGTTGGCCAGCCCCTCCCCCCAAGGCTATAGCCCACCCGTTTTTTGGGCATTTTTGCGGCGGACGAACTTGGGGACGGGACCTTCGGGGGCTTATTTTTGGGCGCGGCTGTGCCCGTGGCTTATTTTTGGCACACGGGCGGCGCTCGCAAAGTCTCGCCCCATTCAGAGACCGGCGGACGAAGTGGGCCAGGCCCTCCCCCCAAGGCTATAGCCCACCCGTTTTTTGGGCATTTTTGCGGCGGACGAACCTGGGGACGGGACCTTTGGGTGTTTATTTCTGGACGACGCTGTGCCCGCGGCCTATTTTTGGCACTCGGAGGGCACTCGCAAACTCTCGCCGCATTCCGAGTCCGGCGGACGAAGTTGGCCAGCCCCTCCCCCCAAGGCTATAGCCCACCCGTTTTTTGGGCATTTTTGCGGCGGACGAACTTGGGGACGGGACCTTCGGGTGTTTATTTCTGGACGAGGCTGTGCCCGCGGCCTATTTTTGACACTCGGAGGGCACTCGCAAAGTCTCGCCCCATTCCGAGTCCGGCAGACGAAGTTGGCCAGCCCCTCCCCCCAAGGCTATAGCCCACCCGTTTTTTGGGCATTTTTGCGGCGGACGAACTTGGGGACGGGACATTCGGGTGTTTATTTCTGGACGAGGCTGTGCCCGCGGCCTATTTTTGACACTCGGAGGGTACTCGCAAAGTCTCGGCCCATTCCGAGTCCGGCGGACAAAGTTGGCCAGCCCCTCCCCCCAAGGCTATAGCCCACCCGTTTTTTGGGCATTTTTGCGGCGGACGAACTCGGGGACGGGACCTTCGGGGGCTTATTTTTGGGCGCGGCTTTGCCCGTGGCCTATTTTTGGCACACGGGCAGCGCTCGCAAAGTCTCGCCCCATTCAGAGACCGGCGGACGAAGTGGGCCAGGCCCTCCCCCCAAGGCTATAGCCCACCCGTTTTTTGGGCATTTTTGCGGCGGACGAACTTGGGGACGGGACCTTCGGGTGTTTATTTCTGGACGAGGCTGTGCCCGCGGACTATTATTCGCCCTCGGAGGGCACTCACAAAGTCTCGCCCCTATCCGAGTCCGGCGAGTTGGCCAGCCCTCCCCCAAGGCTATAGCCCACCCGCTTTTGGGCATTTTTGCGGCGGACGAACTTGGGGACGGGACCTTTGGGTGTTTATTTCTGGATGACGCCTGCCCGCTGCCTATTTTTGGCACTCGGAGGGCACTGCAAAGTCTCGCCGCATTCCGAGTCCGGCGGACGAGTTGGCCAGCCCTCCCCCAAGGCTATAGCCCACCCGTTTTTGGGCATTTTTGCGGCGTGCGAACTCGGGGACGGGACGTTCGGGTGTTTATTTCTGGATGAGGCTGTGCCCGCGGCCTATTTTTGACACTCGGAGGGCACTCGCAAAGTCTCGCCCCATTCCGAGTCCGGCGGACAAAGTTGGCCAGCCCTCCCCAAGGCTATAGCCCACCCGTTTTGGGCATTTTTGCGGACGAACTCGGGGACGGGACCTTCGGGGGCTTATTTTTGGGCGGCTGTGCCCGTGGCCTATTTTTGGCACACGGGCAGCGCTCGCAAAGTCTCGCCCCATTCAGAGACCGGCGGACGAAGTTGGCCAGGCCCTCCCCCCAAGGCTATAGCCCACCCGTTTTTTGGGCATTTTTGCGGCGGACGAACTTGGGGACGGGACCTTTGGGTATTTATTTCTGGACGACGCTGTGCCCGCGGCCTATTTTTGGCACTCGGAGGGCACTCGCAAAGTCTCGCCGCTTTCCGAGTCCGGCGGACGAAGTTGGCCAGCCCCTCCCCCCAAGGCTATAGCCCACCCGTTTTTTGGGCATTTTTGCGGCGGACGAACTTGGGGACGGGACCTTCAGGCACTTGTTTTTGGGCGCGGCTGTGGCCGCGGCCTATTTTTGGCATACGGAGGGCGCTCGCAAAGTCTCGCCCCATTCCGAGTCCGGCGGACGAAGTTGGCCAGCCCCTCCCCCCAAGGCTATAGCCCACCCGTTTTTTGGGCATTTTTGCGGCGGACGAACTTGGGGACGGGACCTTCGGGGGCTTATTTTTGGGCGCGGCTTTGCCCGCGGCCTATTTTTGGCACACGGATGGCGCTCGCAAAGTCTCGCCCCATTCCGAGTCTGGCGGACGAAGTGGGCCAGCCACTCCCCCCAAGGTTATAGCCCACCCGTTTTTTGGGCATTTTTTCGGCAGACGAACTTGGGGACGGGACCTTCGGGGGCTTATTTTTGGATGCGGCTCTCTCCGCGGCCTCTTTTTGGCACACGGAGGGCGTTCACAAAGTCTCACCCCATTTCGAGTCCGGCGGACAAAGTTGGCCAGCCCCTCCCCCCAAGGCTATAGCCCCCCCGTTTTTTGGGCATTTTTGCGGCGGACGAATTTGGGGATGGGACCTTCGGAGGCTTATTTTTGGGTGCGGCTCTCTCCGTGGCCTCTTTTTGTCACATGGAGGGCGTTCACAAAGTCTCACCCCATTCCGAGTCCGGCGGACGAAGTTGGCCAGCCCCTCCCCCCAAGGCTATAGCCCACCCGTTTTTTGGGCATTTTTGCGGCGGACGAACTTGGGGACGGGACCTTCGGGGGCTTATTTTTGGGTGCGGCTGTGTCCGCGGCCTCTTTTTGGCACACGGAGGGCACTCACAAAGTCTCGCCCCATTCCGAGTCCGGCGGACGAAGTTGGCCAGCCCCTCCCCCCAAGGCTATAGCCCACCCGTTTTTTGGGCATTTTTGCGGCGGACGAACTTGGGGACGGGACCTTCGGGGGCTTATTATTGGGCTTGGCTGTGCACACATCTTATTTTTGGCACACGGAGGGCGCTCGCAAAGTCTCGCCCCATTCCGAGTCCGGCGGACGAAGTGGCCAGCCCGTCCCCCAAGGCTATAGCCCACCCGTTTTTTGGGCATTTTTGCGGCGGACGAACTTGGGGACGGGATCTTCGGGGGCTCATTTTTGGGCGCGAGTGTGCCCGTGTCCTATTTTTGGCACATGGAGGGTGCTCGTAAAGTCTCGCTCCATTCCGAGTCCGGCGGACGAAGTTGGCCAGCCCCTCCCCCCAAGGCTATAGCCCACCCGTTTTTTGGGCATTTTTGCGGCGGACGAACTTGGGGACGGGACCATCGGGGGCTTATTTTTGGGCACGGCTGTGCCCGCGACCTATTTTTGGCACACGGAGGGCGCTCGGAAAGTCTCGTCCCATTCCGAGTCCGGCGGACGAAGTTGACCAGCCCCTCCCCCCAAGGCTATAGCCCACCCATATTTTGGGCATTTTTGCGGCGGACGAACTTGGGGACGGACCTTCGGGGCTTATTTTTGGGTGCGGCTGTGCCCGCGGCCTATTTTTGGCACATGGAGGGTGCTCGAAAAGTCTCGCCCCATTCCGAGTCCGGCGGACGAAGTTGACCAGCCCCTCCCCCCAAGGCTATAGCCCACCCGTTTTTTGGGCATTTTTGCGGCGGACGAACTTGGGGACGGGACCTTCGGGGGCTTATTTTTGGGCGCGGCTGTGCCGGCGGCCTATTTTTGGCACACGGAGGGCGCTCGCAAAGTCTTGCCCCATTCTGAGTCCGGCGGACGAAGTTGACCAGCCCCTCCCCCCAAGGCTATAGCCCACCCATTTTTTGGGCATTTTTGCGGCGGACGAACTTCGGGACGGGACCTTCGGGGGCTTATTTTTGGGCGCACAAGTGCCCGCGGCCTATTTTTGGCACAAGGAGGGCGCTCGTAAAGTCTCGCCCCATTCCGAGTCCGGCGGACGAAGTTGGCCAGTCCGTCCCCCCAAGGCTATAGCCCACCTGTTTTTTGGGCATTTTTGCGGCGGACGAACTTGGGGACGGGACCTTTGGGGTTTATTTTTGGGAGCGGCTGTGCCCGGGGCCTATTTTTGGCACACGGAGGGTGCTCGAAAAGTCTGCCCATACCGAGTCCGGCGTACGAAGTTGGCCAGCCCCTCCCCCAAGGCTATAGCCCACCCATTTTTTGGGCATTTTTGCGGCGTACGAACTTGGGGATGGGACCTTCGGGGGCTTATTTTTGGACGTGGCTGTGCCCGCGACCTAATTTTGGCACACGGAGGGCGCTTGCAAAGTCTCGCTCCATTCCGAGTCCGGCGGACGAAGTGGGCCAGCCCCTCCCCCCAAGGCTATAGCCCACCGTTTTTTGGGCATTTTTGCGGCGGACGAACTTGGGGACCGGACCTTCGGGGGCTTATTTTTGGGCGCGCCTTTGCCCGTGGCCTATTTTTGGCAGACGGAGGGCGCTCGCAAATTCTCGACCCATTCTGAGTCCGGCGGACGAAGTTGACCAGCCCCTCCCCCCAAGGCTATAGCCCACCCGTTTTTTGGGTATTTTTGCGGCGGACGAACTTGGGGACGGGACCTTCGGTGGCTTATTTTTGGGCGCGGCTGTGCCCGCGTCCTATTTTTGGCACACGGAGGGCGCTAGCAAAGTCTCGCCCCATTCCGAGTCTGGCGGACGAAGTGGCCAGCCCCTCCCCCCAAGGCTATAGCCCACCCATTTTTTGGGCATTTTTGCGGCGGACAAACTTGGGGAAGGGATCTTCGGGGGCTTATTTTTGGGTGCGGCTGTGCCCGCGGCCTATTTTTGGCACACGGAGGGCGCTCGCAAAGTCTCGCCCCATTCCGAGTCCGGCGGACGAAGTTGGCCAGCCCCTCCCCCCAAGGCTATAGCCCACCCGTTTTTTGGGCATTTTTGCGGCGGACGAACTAGGGGACGGCACCTTTGGGGTCTTATTTTTGGGCGCAGCTGTGCCCGCGGCATATTTTTGGCACACGGAGAGTGATTGCAAAGTCTCGCCACATTCCGAGTCCGGCGGACGAAGTTGACCAGCCCCTCCCCCCAAGGCTATAGCCCACCCATTTTTTGGGCATTTTTGCGGCGGACGAACTTGGGGACGGGACCTTCGGGGGCTTATTTTTGGGCGTGGCATTGCCCGCGGCCTATTTTTGGCACACAGAGAGCGCTCGTAAAGTCTCACTCCATTCGGAGTCTGGCGGACGTAGTGGGCCAGTCCCTCCCCCCAAGGCTATAGCCCACCTGTTTTTTGGGCCTTTTTGCGGCGGACGAACTTGGGGATGGGACGTTTGGGGGCTTCTTTTTGGGCGCGGATGTGCCCGCGGCCTATTTTTGGCACACGGAGGGCACTCGCAAAGTCTCGCCCCATTCTGAGTCCGGCGGACGAAGTTGACCAGCCCCTCCCGCCAAGGCTATAGCCCACCCGTTTTTTTGGGCATTTTTGCGGCGGACGAACTTTGGTCGTCACCTTCGGGGGCTTATTTTTGGGCGCGGCTGTGCCCGCGTCCTATTTTTGGTACACGGAGGGCGCTAGCAAAGTCTCGCCCCATTCCGAGTCCGGCGGACGAAGTGGGCCAGCCCCTCCCCCCAAGGCTATAGCCCACCCATTTTTTGGGCATTTTTGCGGCGGAAAAACTTGGGGAAGGGATCTTCGGGGGCTTATTTTTGGGTGCGGCTGTGCCCGCGGCCTATTTTTGGCACACGGAGGGCGCTCGCAAAGTCTCGCCCCATTCCGAGTCCGGCGGACGAAGTTGGCCAGCCCTCCCCCCAAGGCTATAGCCCACCCGTTTTTTGGGCATTTTTGCGGCGGACGAACTAGGGGACGGCACCTTTGGGGTCTTATTTTTGGGCGCAGCTGTGCCCGCGGCATATTTTTGGCACACGTAGAGTGATTGCAAAGTCTCGCCCCATTCCGAGTCCGGCGGACGAAGTTGGCCCGCCCCCCCCCCCAAGGCTATAGCCCACTCGTTTTTTGGAGATTTTTGCTGCGGACGAACTTGGGGACGGGACCTTCGGGCGCTTATTTTTTGGGCGCGACTGAGGCCGCGGCCTATTTTTGGCACACGGAGGAGGCTCGCAAACTCTCGCCCCATTCCAAATCCAGCGGACGAAGTTGGCCAGCCACTCCCCCCAAGGCTATAGCCCACCCGTTTTTTGGGCAATTTTGCGGCGGACGAACTTGGGGACGGGACCATCGGGCGCTTATTTTTGGATACGGCTGTGCCCGCGGCCAATTTTTGGCACACGGAGGGCGCTTGCAAAGTCTCGCCCCATTCCGAGTCCGGCGGACGATGTTGGCCAACCCCTCCCCCCAAGGCTATAGCCCACCCATTTTTTGGGAATTTTTGCGGCGGACGAACTTGGGGACGGCACCTTTGGGGGCTTATTTTTGGGCGCGGCTGTGCCCGCAGCATATTTTTGGCGCACGGAGGGCACTCGCAAAGTCTCGCCCCATTCCGAGTCCGGCGGACGATGTTGGCCAGCCCCTCCCCCCAAGGCTATAGCCCACCCGTTTTTTGGGCATTTTTGCGGCGGACGAAATTGGGGACGGGACCTTCGGGCGCTTTTTTTTGGGCACGGCGGTGCCTGCGGCATATTTTTGGCACACGGAGGGCGCTCACAAAGTCTCGCCCCATTCCGAGTCCGGCGGACGAAGTTGGCCAGCCCCTCCCCCCAAGGCTATAGCCCACCCGTTTTTTGGGCATTTTTGCGGCGGGCGAACTTCGGAACGGGACCTTCGGGGGCTTATTTTTGGGTGCGGCTGTGGCCGCGGCCTATTTTTGGCACACGGAGGGTGCTCGCAAAGTCTCGCCCCATTCCGAATCCGGCGGACGAAGTTGGCCAGCTCCTCCCCCCAAGGCTATAGCCCACCCGTTTTTTGGGCATTTTTGCGGCGGACGAACATGGGGACGGGACCATCGGGCACTTATTTTTGGATGCGGCTGTGCCCACGGACTATTTTTGGCACATGGAGGGCGCTCGCAAAGTCTCGCCCCATTCCGAGTCCGGCGGACGATGTTGGCCAGCCCCTCCCCCCAAGGCTATAGCCCACCCATTTTTTGGGAATTTTTGTGGCGGACGAACTTGGGGACGGGACCTTTGGGCGCTTTTTTTTGGGCGCGGCTGTGCCCACGGCCTATTTTTGGCACACGGAGGGTGCTCGTAAAGTCTCGCCCCATTCCGAGTCCGGTGGACGAAGTTGGCCAGCCCCTCCCCCCAAGGCTATAGTCCACCCGTTTTTTGGGCATTTTTGCGGCGGACGAACTTGGGAACGGGACCTTCGGGCGCTTATTTTTGGGCGTGGCTGTGCCCGCGGCCTATTTTTGCCACTCGGAGGGCGCTCGCAAAGTCTCGCCCCATTTCGAGTCCGTCGGAAGAAGTTGGCCAGCCCCTCCCCCCATGGCTATAGCCCACCCGTTTTTTGGACATTTTTGCGGCGGACGAACTTGGGGACGGGACCTTCGGGGGCTTATTTTTGGGTGCGGCTGTGCCCTCGGCCTATTTTTGGTACACGGAGGGTGCTCACAAGTCTCGCCCCATTCCGAGTCCGGCGGACGAAGTGGGCCGGCCCCTCCCCCCAAGGCTAGGCTATAGCCCACCCGTTTTTTGGGCATTTTTGCGGCGGACGAAAATGGGGACGGGACCTTCGAGCAATTATTTTTGGGTGCGGCTGTGCCCGCGGCCTATTTTATCACACGGAGGGTGCTCGCAAAGTCTCGCCCCATTCCGAGTCCGGCGGACGAAGTTGGCCAGCCCCTCCGCCCAAGGCTATAGCCCACCCATTTTTTGGGCATTTTTGCGGCGGACAAACATGGGGACGGGACCTTCGGGCGCTTGTTTTTTGGGCGCGGCTGTACCCGCGGCCTATTTTTGGCACACGGAGGGCGCTCACAAAGTCTCGCCCCATTCCGAGTCCGGCGGACGAAGTGGGCCGGCCCCTCCCCCCAAGGCTAGGCTATAGCCCACCCGTTTTTTGGGCATTTTTGCGGCGGACGAACTTGGGGACGGGACCTTCGAGCAATTATTTTTGGGCACGGCTGTGCCCGCGGCCTATTTTATCACATGGAGGGCGCTCGCAAAGTCCTGCCCCATTCCGAGTCCGGCGGAAGAAGTTGGCCAGCCCCTCCCCCCAAGGCTATAGCCCACCCGTTTTTTGGGCATTTTTGCAGCGGACGAACTTGGGGACGGGACCTTCGAGCAATTATTTTTGGGCGCGGCTGTGCCCGCGGCCTATTTTATCACACGGAGGGTGCTCGCAAAGTCTCGCCCCATTCCGAGTCCGGCGGACGAAGTTGGCCAGCCCCTCCGCCCAAGGCTATAGCCCACCCATTTTTTGGGCATTTTTGCGGCGGACAAACATGGGGACGGGACCTTCGGGCGCTTGTTTTTTGGGCGCGGCTGTACCCGCGGCCTATTTTTGGCACACGGAGGGCGCTCACAAAGTCTCGCCCCATTCCGAGTCCGGCGGACGAAGTGGGCCGGCCCCTCCCCCCAAGGCTAGGCTATAGCCCACCCGTTTTTTGGGCATTTTTGCGGCGGACGAACTTGGGGACGGGACCTTCGAGCAATTATTTTTGGGCACGGCTGTGCCCGCGGCCTATTTTATCACATGGAGGGCGCTCGCAAAGTCTTGCCCCATTCCGAGTCCGGCGGAAGAAGTTGGCCAGCCCCTCCCCCCAAGGCTATAGCCCACCCGTTTTTTGGGCATTTTTGCAGCGGACGAACTTGGGGACGGGACCTTCGAGCAATTATTTTTGGGCGCGGCTGTGCCCGTGGCCTATTTTATCACACGGAGGGCGCTCACAAAGCCTCGCCCCATTCCGAGTCCGGCGGACGAAATTGGCCAGCCCCTCCGCCCAAGGCTATAGCCCACCCGTTTTTTGGGCATTTTTGCGGCGGACGAACTTGGGGACGGGACCTTCTGGGGCTTATTTTTGGGCACGGCTGTGCCCGCGGCATATTTTTGGCACACGGAGGGCGCTCACAAAGTCTCGCCCCATTCCGAGTCCGGCGGACGAAGTTGGCCAGCCCCTCCCCCCAAGGCTATAGCCCACCCGTTTTTTGGGCATTTTTGCGGCGGGCGAACTTCGGAACGGGACCTTCGGGGGCTTATTTTTGGGTGCGGCTGTGGCCGCGGCCTATTTTTGGCACACGGAGGGTGCTCGCAAAGTCTCGCCCCATTCCGAATCCGGCGGACGAAGTTGGCCAGCTCCTCCCCCCAAGGCTAGGCTATAGCCCACCCGTTTTTTGGGCATTTTTGCGGCGGACGAACTTGGGGACGGGACCTTCGAGCAATTATTTTTGGCACGGCTGTGACCGCGGCCTATTTTTGGCACACGGAGGGCGCTCACAAAGTCTCGCCCCGTTCCGAGTCCGGCGGACGAAGTGGGCCGGCCCCTCCCCCCAAGGCTAGGCTATAGCCCACCCGTTTTTTGGGCATTTTTGCGGCGGACGAACTTGGGGACGGGACCTTCGAGCAATTATTTTTGGGCACGGCTGTGCCCGCGGCCTATTTTATCACATGGAGGGCGCTCGCAAAGTCTTGCCCCATTCCGAGTCCGGCGGAAGAAGTTGGCCAGCCCCTCCCCCCAAGGCTATAGCCCACCCGTTTTTTGGGCATTTTTGCAGCGGACGAACTTGGGGACGGGACCTTCGAGCAATTATTTTTGGGCGCGGCTGTGCCCGTGGCCTATTTTATCACACGGAGGGCGCTCGCAAAGCCTCGCCCCATTCCGAGTCCGGCGGACGAAATTGGCCAGCCCCTCCGCCCAAGGCTATAGCCCACCCGTTTTTTGGGCATTTTTGCGGCGGACGAACTTGGGGACGGGACCTTCTGGGGCTTATTTTTGGGCACGGCTGTGCCCGCGGCATATTTTTGGCACACGGAGGGCGCTCACAAAGTCTCGCCCCATTCCGAGTCCGGCGGACGAAGTTGGCCAGCCCCTCCCCCCAAGGCTATAGCCCACCCGTTTTTTGGGCATTTTTGCGGCGGGCGAACTTCGGAACGGGACCTTCGGGGGCTTATTTTTGGGTGCGGCTGTGGCCGCGGCCTATTTTTGGCACACGGAGGGTGCTCGCAAAGTCTCGCCCCATTCCGAATCCGGCGGACGAAGTTGGCCAGCTCCTCCCCCCAAGGCTATAGCCCACCCGTTTTTTGGGCATTTTTGCGGCGGACGAACATGGGGACGGGACCATCGGGCGCTTATTTTTGGATGCGGCTGTGCCCACAGCCTTTTTTTGGCACATGGAGGGCGCTCGCAAAGTCTCGCCCCATTCCGAGTCCGGCGGACGATGTTGGCCAGCCCCTCCCCCCAAGGCTATAGCCCACCCATTTTTTGGGAATTTTTGCGGCGGACGAACTTGGGGACGGGACCTTTGGGCGCTTTTTTTTGGGCGCGGCTGTGCCCGCGGCCTATTTTTGGCACACGGAGCGCGCTCGTAAAGTCTCGCCCCATTCCGAGTCCGGTGGACGAAGTTGGCCAGTCCCTCCCCCCAAGGCTATAGTCCACCCGTTTTTTGGGCATTTTTGCGGCAGACGAACTTGGGAACGGGACCTTCGGGCGCTTATTTTTGGGCGTGGCTGTGCCCGCGGCCTATTTTTGGCACTCGGAGGGCGCTCGCAAAGTCTCGCCCCATTTCGAGTCCGTCGGAAGAAGTTGGCCAGCCCCTCCCCCCATGGCTATAGCCCACCCGTTTTTTGAACATTTTTGCGGCGGACGAACTTGGGGACGGGACCTTCGGGGGCTTATTTTTGTGTGCGGCTGTGCCCTCGGCCTATTTTTGGTACACGGAGGGCGCTCACAAGTCTCGCCCCATTCCGAGTCCGGCGGACGAAGTGGGCCGGCCCCTCCCCCCAAGGCTAGGCTATAGCCCACCCGTTTTTTGGGCATTTTTGCGGCGGACGAACTTGGGGACGGGACCTTCGAGCAATTATTTTTGGGTGCGGCTGTGCCCGCGGCCTATTTTATCACACGGAGGGTGCTCGCAAAGTCTCGCCCCATTCCGAGTCCGGCGGACGAAGTTGGCCAGCCCCTCCGCCCAAGGCTATAGCCCACCCATTTTTTGGGCATTTTTGCGGCGGACAAACATGGGGACGGGACCTTCGGGCGCTTGTTTTTTGGGCGCGGCTGTGCCCGCGGCCTATTTTTGGCACACGGAGGGCGCTCACAAAGTCTCGCCCCATTCCGAGTCCGGCGGACGAAGTGGGCCGGCCCCTCCCCCCAAGGCTAGGCTATAGCCCACCCGTTTTTTGGGCATTTTTGCGGCGGACGAACTTGGGGACGGGACCTTCGAGCAATTATTTTTGGGCACGGCTGTGCCCGCGGCCTATTTTATCACATGGAGGGCGCTCGCAAAGTCTCGCCCCATTTCGAGTCCGTCGGAAGAAGTTGGCCAGCCCCTCCCCCCATGGCTATAGCCCACCCGTTTTTTGGACATTTTTGCGGCGGACGAACTTGGGGACGGGACCTTCGAGTAATTATTTTTGGGTGCGGCTGTGCCCGTGGCCTATTTTATCACACGGAGGGCGCTCGCAAAGCCTCGCCCCATTCCGAGTCCGGCGGACGAAATTGGCCAGCCCCTCCGCCCAAGGCTATAGCCCACCCGTTTTTTGGGCATTTTTGCGGCGGACGAACTTGGGGACGGGACCTTCGAGCAATTATTTTTGGGTGCGGCTGTGCCCGCGGCCTATTTTATCACACGGAGGGTGCTCGCAAAGCCTCGCCCCATTCCGAGTCCGGCGGACGAAGTTGGCCAGCCCCTCCGCCCAAGGCTATAGCCCACCCGTTTTTTGGGCATTTTTGCGGCGGACGAACTTGGGGACGGGACCTTCTGGGGCTTATTTTTTTGTCACACGGAGGGTGCTCGTAAAGTCTCGCCCCATTCCGAGTCCGGCGGACGAAGTGGGCCAGCCCCCCACCCCCAAGGATATAGCCCACCCGTTTTTTGGGTATTTTTGCGGCGGACGAACTTTGGGACTGCACCTTCGGGGGCTTATTTTTGGGCACGGCTGTGTCAATGGCCTATTTTTGGCACACGGAGGGCGCTCGCAAAGTCTTGCCCCATTCCGAGTCCAGCGGACGAAGTTGGCCAGCCCCTACCCCCAAGGCTATAGCCCACCCGTTTCTTGGGCATTTTTGCGGCGGACGAACTTGGGGACGGCACCTTCGGGGGCTTATTTTTGGGCGCGGCTGTGTCCGGGGCCTATTTTTGGCACACGGAGGGTGGTCGCAAAGTCTCGCCCCATTCCTAGTCCGGCGGACGAAGTTGGCCAGCCCCACCCCCCAAGGCTATAGCCCACCCGTTTTTGTGGCCTTTTTCCGCTGGACGAACTTAGCGCCCCGGCCTTCGGGCAGATATTTTTTGGCGCGGCTGTGCCCGCGGCCTATTTTTGGTACACGGAGGGTGCTCGCAAAGTCTCGCCCCATTCTGAGTCCGGCAGACGAAGTTGGCCAGCCCCTCCCCCCAAGGCTATAGCCCACCCGTTTTTTGGGCATTTTTGCGGCGGACGAACTTGGGGACGGGACCTTCGGGGGCTTATTTTTGGGCGCGGCTGTGTCCGCAGCCTATTTTTGGCACACGGATTGTGCTCGCAAAGTCTCAACCCATTCCGAGTCCGACGGACGAAGTTGGCCAGCCCCACCCCCCAAGCCTATAGCCCACCCGTTTTTTGGGCATTTTTGCGGCGGACGAACTTGGGGACGGGACCTTCGGGGGCTTATTTTTGGGCGCGGCTGTGCCCGTGGCCTATTTTTGGCACACGGAGGGCGCTCGCAAAGTCTCGCCCCATTCCGAGTCCGGCGGACGAAGTTGGCCAGCCCCTCCCGCCAAGCTATAGCCCACCCGTTTTTTGGGCATTTTTGCGGTGGACGAACTTGGGGACGGGACCTTCGGGGGCTTATTTTTGGGCGCGGCTGTGCCCACGGCCTATTTTTGGCACAAGGAGGGCGCTCGCAAAGTCTCGCCCCATTCCGAGTCTGGCGGAGTGGGCCAGCCCCTCCCCCTAAGGCTATAGCCCACCCGTTTTTTGGGCATTTTTGTGGCGGACGAACTTGGGGACGGGACCTTCGGGGGCTTATTTTTGGACACGGCTGTGCCCGCGGCCTATTTTTGGCACACGGAGGGTGCTCGCAAAGTCTCGCCCCATTCCGAGTCCGGCGGACGAAGTTGGCCAGCCCCTCCCCCCAAGGCTATAGCCCACCCATTTTTTCGGCATTTTTGCGGCGGACGAAATTGGGGACGGGACATTCGGGGGCTTATTTTTGGGCGTAGCTGTGCCCGCGGCTTATTTTTGGCACACGGAGGGCGCTCGCAAAGTCTCGCCCCATTCCGAGTCCGGCGGACGAAGTTGGCCAGCCCCTCCCCCCAAGGCTGTAGCCCACCCGTTTTTGGGCATTTTTGCGGCGGACGAACTTTGGGACGGGACCTTCGGGGGCTTATTTTTGGGTACGGCTGTGCACGCAGCCTATTTTTGGCACACGGAGGGCGCTCGCACAGTCTCGTCCCATTCCGACTCCGGCGGACGAAGTTGGCCAGCCCCTCCCTCCAAGGCTATAGCCCACCCGTTTTTTGGGCATTTTTGCGGTGGACGAACTTGGGGACGGGACCTTCGGGGGCTTATTTTTGGGCGCATCTGTGCCTGCGGCCTCTTTTGGCACATGGAGGGCGCTCGCAAAGTCTCGCCCCATTCTGAGTCTGGCGGACGAAGTGGGCCAGCCCCACCCCCCAAGGCTATAGCCCACCCGTTTTTGTGTCCTTTTTCCGCTGGACGAACTTGGCGCCCCGGCCTTCGGGCTGTTATTTTTGGGCGCGGCTGTGCCTGCATCCTATTTTTGGTACACGGAGGGCACTCGCAAAGTCTCGCCCCATTCCGAGTCCGGCAGACGAAGTTGGCCAGCCCCTCCCCCCAAGGCTATAGCCTACCCGTTTTTTGGGCATTTTTGCGGCGGACGAACTTGGGGACGGGACCTTCGGGGGCTTATTTTTGGGTGCACCTGTGCCCGCAGCCTATTTTTGGCACACGGAGGGCGCTCGCAAAGTCTCGCCCCATTCCGAGTCAGGCGGACGAAGTTGGCCAGCCCCTCCCCTCAAGGCTATAGCCCACCTGTTTTTTGGACATTTTTGGGGCGGACGAACTTGGGGACGGGACCTTCGGGGGCTTATTTTTGGGCGCGGCTGTGCCCGCGGCCTATTTTTGGCACACGGATGGTGCTCGCAAAGTCTCGCCCCATTCCGAGTCCGGCGGACGAAGTTGGCCAGCCCCTCCCCCCAAGCTATAGCCCACCCGTTTTTTGGGCATTTTTGCGATGGACGAACTTGGGGACGGGACCTTCGGGGGCTTATTTTTGGGCGCGGCTGTGCCCGCGGCCTATTTTTGGCACATGGAGGCCGCTCGCAAAGTCTCGCGCCATTCCGAGTCCGGCGGACGAAGTTGGCCAGCCCCACCCCCCAAGGCTATAGCCCACCCGTTTTTGTGGCCATTTTCCGCTGGACGAACTTGGCGCCCCGGACTTCGGGCGGTTATTTTTTGTCCGGCTGTGCCCGCGGCCTATTTTTGGCACACGGAGGCCGCTCGCAAAGTCTCGCGCCATTCCGAGTCCGGCGGACGAAGTTGGCCAGCCCCACCCCCTAATGGCTATAGCCCACCCGTTTTTGTGGCGTTTTTCCGCTGGACGAACTTGGCGCCCCGGACTTCGGGCGGTTATTTTTGGGTGCGGCTGTGACCGCAGCCTATTTTTGGCACACGAAGGCCACTCGCAAAGTCTCGCGCCATTCCGAGTCCGGCGGACGAAGTTGGCCAGCCCCACCTCCCAAGGCTATAGCCCACCCGTTTTTGTGGCCTTTTTCCGCTGGACGAACTTGGCGCCCCGGCCTTCGGGTGTTTATTTTTGGGCGCGGCTGTGCCCGCGGCCTATTTTTGGCACACGGAGGCTGCTCGCAAAGTCTCGCGCCATTCCGAGTCCGGCGGACGAAGTTGGCCAGCCCCACCCCCCAAGGCTATAGCCCACCCGTTTTTGTGGCCATTTTCCGCTGGACGAACTTGGCGCCCCGGACTTCGGGCGGTTATTTTTTGTCCGGCTGTGCCCGCGGCCTATTTTTGGCACACGGAGGCCGCTCGCAAAGTCTCGCGCAATTCTGAGTCCGGGGGACGAAGTTGGCCAGCCCCACCCCCTAATGGTATAGCCCACCCGTTTTTGTGGCGTTTTTCCGCTGGACGAACTTGGCGCCCCGGCCTTCGGGTAGTTATTTTTGGGTGCGGCTGTGTCCGCGGCCTCTTTTTGGCACGTGGAGGCCATTCGCAAAGTCTCGCGCCATTCCGGGTCCGGCGGACGAAGTTGGCCAGCCCCACCCCCCAAGGCTATAGCCCACCCGTTTTTGTCGCCTTTTTCCGCTGGACGAACTTGGCGCCCCGGCCTTCGGGCGGTTATTTTTGGGCGCGGCTATGCCCGCGGCCTATTTTTGGCACACGGAGGCCGCTCGCAAAGTCTCGCGCCATTCCGAATCCGGCGGACAAAGTGGGCCAGCCCCACCCGCCAAGGCTATAGCCCACCCGTTTTTGTGGCCTTTTTCCGCTGGACGAACTTGGCGCCCCGGCCTTCGGGCAGTTATTTTTGGGCGCGGCTTTGCCCGCGGCCTATTTTTGGCACACGGAGGCTGCTCGCAAAGTCTCGCGCCATTCCGAGTCCGGCGGACGAAGTTGGTCAGCCCCACCCCCCAAGGCTATAGCCCACCCGTTTTTGTGGCCTTTTTCCGCTGGACGAACTTGGCGCCCCGGCCTTCGGGCGGTTATTTTTGGGCGCGGCTGTGCCCACGGCCTATTATTGGAACACGGAGGCCGCTCGCAATGTCTCGCGCCATTCCGAGTCCGGCGGACGAAGTTGGCCAGCCCCACCCCCCAAGGCTATAGCCCACCCGTTTTTGTGGCCATTTTCCGCTGGACGAACTTGGCGCCCCGGCCTTCGGGCGGTTATTTTTGGGCGTGGCTTTGCCTGCGGCCTCTTTTGGCACACGGAGGGCGCTCGCAAAGTCTCGCCCCATTCTGAGTCTGGCGGACGAAGTTGGCCAGCCCCACCCCCCAAGGCTATAGCCCACCCGTTTTTGTGGCCTTTTTCCGCTGGACGAACTTGGCGCCCCTACCTTCGGGCGGTTATTTTTGGGCGTGGCTGTGCCCGCGGCCTATTTTTGGTACACGGAGGGCACTCGCAAAGTCTCGCCCCATTCCGAGTCCGGCAGACGAAGTTGGCCAGCCCCTCCCCCCAAGGCTATAGCCTACCCGTTTTTTGGGCATTTTTGCGGCGGACGAACTTGGGGACGGGACCTTCGGGGGCTTATTTTTGGGCGCGGCTGGGCGCGCAGCCTATTTTTGGCACACGGAGGGCGCTCGCAAAGTCTCGCCCCATTCCGAGTCAGGCGGACGAAGTTGGCCAGCCCCTCCCCTCAAGGCTATAGCCCACCTGTTTTTTGGACATTTTTGGGGCGGACGAACTTGGGGACGGGACCTTCGGGGGCTTATTTTTGGGCGCGGCTGTGCCCGCGGCCTATTTTTGGCACACGGATGGTGCTCGCAAAGTCTCGCCCCATTCCGAGTCCGGCGGACGAAGTTGGCCAGCCCCACCCGCCAAGGCTATAGCCCACCCGTTTTTGTGGCCTTTTTCCGCTGGACGAACTTGGCGCCCCGGCCTTCGGGCGGTTATTTTTGGGTACGGCTGTGCCTGCGGCCTATTTTTGGCACACGGAGGCCGCTCGCAAAGTCTCGCGCCATTCCGAGTCCGGCGGACGAAGTTGGTCACCCCCACCCCCCAAGGCTATAGCCCACCCGTTTTTGTGGCCTTTTTCCGCTGGACGAACTTGGCGCCCCGGCCTTCGGGCTGTTATTTTGTGCGCGGCGGTGCCCGCGGCCGATTTTTGGACCACGGAGGCCGCGCGCAATGTCACGCGCCAATACGAGTCCGGCGGACGGTTGGCCAGCCCCACCCCAAGGCTATAGCCCACCCGTTTTTGTGGCCTTTTTCCGCTGGACGAACTTGGCGCCCCGGCCTTCGGGCTGTTATTTTTTGGTGCGGCTGTGCCCGCGGGCTATTTTTGGCACACGGAGGCCGCTCGCAACATCTCGCGCCATTCAGAGTCCGGCGGACGAAGTTGGCCAGCCCCACCCCCCAAGGCTATAGCCCACCCGTTTTTGTGGCCTTTTTCCGCTGGACGAACTTTGCGCCCCGGCCTTCGGACGGTTATTTTTGGGCGCGGCTGTGCCCGCGGCCTATTTTTGGCACACGGAGGCCGCTCGCAATGTCTCGCGCCATTCCGAGTCCGGCGGACGAAGTCGGCCAGCCTCACCCCCCAAGGCTATAGCCCACCCGTTTTGTGGCCTTTTTCCGCTGGAAGAACTGTTAACATATATGTTTCCATAATATTGATTTTGATGATAACAAACAAGATTAAGAATGATTAATCTTTTAAGATAAAATTATTTTTTATACATTTTAAATAAATCATTATTTTCATATTATAAATGTTTTATATTTAATGGAAAAATGATTTTACGAAAATTGATTGCTTAAATACATGAAATGTTTGTCATCATCAAAAAGGGGGAGATTGTTAACATATATGTTTCCATAATATTGATTTTGATGATAACAAACAAGATTAAGTACGATAAATCTTTTAAGATCAAATTATTTTTTATACATTTTAAATAAATCATTATTTTCACATTATAAATGTTTCATATTTAATGGAAAAATGATTTTATGAAATTGGTTATTTTTAAAAGTTTATGGTTTAATTGAAAGCATTTTGAAAACTTTCAAATAAACAAGTATTGCTTGAAATTTTGGTGAATGACTTATTTGAAAAGTGTCATAGCATTTTGGGCTATAACATAATTTTAGAAAGTTTTGGGATTAGCAAAGCATTATTTAGAAATTCTAAAATTGGACCTATTTGCAAAGTTTCATAACGTTTTGGGTTATAGTACAGTTTTGTAAAGTTTTGGGGTCAAACTATAATTTCAGAACATAGTGCAATGTGAAGGTTACTGTAGCAATCACTGTAGCAAACGGCTAACCGTTTATTTAAAAACGGCTAACCATTTATTTAAAAACGGCTAACCGTTTATTTAAAAACGGCTAACCGATAATTTCCAGAAAGCATGTTCTTTAAAGTATTGTTAAAATGATGATTCTGGACAATAACGGTGAACCATTTACTGAAAACGGTTAACCGATTATTTCCAGTTTGCTAACCTTGAACCGTTTAGTAAGAACGGTTAAACCAAATTTGTTTTGCAGGTCTCTGGAAATTAATTAAAGGGTAAGCCTAAACGGCTAACCGCTTATTTGAAAATTCGGTAACTTTGACCAGCCTAAACGGTTAACCGTTAATGGTTAACGGCGAACCGTTTTCGTGCAGACAGTCTATAACGGCTAGTTTTTCAGCTCCAACTATAAATATGCTCAATCCAATTCAAACAAGAAGAATTCCAACGATCATCATTGAGCAAAATATTGAGAATACAACTTTCATTGAGCTTTAAATTCTTGTATTCATCTCATTCATTCACACATTGAGCTTTCACTTGAGATCAAACACATTGTGTGAGAGAGATTCATTTGTAATCTTTTTTTGTAAGATCAAGTTAAAAGATTGTAAGTGTTGGGATACACTTGGGTTAAGAGATTGGAGATAATCTCTTGTTGTAAAGGTCCATTGACACCTTGGAAGTCAATTGTAAGCGTTTGAAGCCTTGGGAGGCTAGCTTAGTGAAATCCTCAAGCCCGGTGTGCTTGGAGGCGTGGACGTAGGCAGGGATTACCGAACCACGTAAAAATCCTTGAGTTTGCTTTCTTCCTTTCTCATTTATTATTGTGATTTTATTGAATTTATTGTTTTCGAATTTATTAAGGCATTAGATTAAATTGTTGTGTAGTTTGCCAAGGATAATTTTTAAAATCCCATTTCACCCCCCTCTTGGGTTGCCTAGTTAGTATTTCACGAACTTGGCGCCCCGGCCTTCGGGCGGTTATTTTTTGCGCGCCGTGCCTATTTTTGGCACACGGAGGCCGCCGCAAAGTCTCGCGCCATTCCGAGTCCGGCGAAGTTGGCCAGCCCCACCCCCAAGGCTATAGCCCACCCGTTTGTGGCCTTTTTCCGCCGGATGAACTTGGCGCCCCGGCCTTCGGGCAGTTATTTATGGGCGCGGCTGCCTATTTTTGGCACACGGAGGCCGCCGCAACGTCTCGCGCCATTCCGAAGTTCGGCGGAAGAAGTTGGCCAGCCCCACCCCCAAGGCTATAGCCCACCCGTTTTTGTGGCCTTTTCCGCTGGGACGAATTTGGCAACGCCTTCGGCTGGCGGCTGCCCGCCTATTTTTGGCACACGGAGGCCGCTCGCAGTCTCGCGCCATTCCGAGTCCGGCGGACTGGCCAGCCCCACCCCCAAGGCTATAGCCCACCCGTTTTTGTGGCCTTTTTCCGCTGGACGAACTTGGCGCCCGGCCTTGGCGGTTATTTTTGGCTGTCCCCGCCATTTTTGGCACACGGAGGCCGCTCGCAAAGTCTCGCGCCATTCCGAGTCCGGCGGACGAAGTTGGCCAGCCCCACCCCCAACGCCATACGCCAACCCGTTTTGTCGCCTTTTTCCGCTGGACGAACTTGGCGCCCGCCTTCGGCGGTTATTTTTGCGCGGCTGTGCCCGCCTATTTTTGGCATACGGAGGCCGCCGCAGTCTCACGCCATTCCGAGTCCGCGGACGGTTGGCCAGCCCCACCCCCAAGGCTATAGCCCACCCGCTTTTGTGGCCTTTTTCCGCTGGACGAACTTGGCGCCCGGCCTTCGGGCGGTTATTTTTAGGCGTAGCTGTGGCCTATTTTGGCACACGGAGGCCGCCGCAAAGTCTCGCGCCATTCGAGTCCGCGGACGAAGTGGGCCAGCCCCACCCCGCAAGGCTGTAGCCCACCCGTTTTTGTGGCCTTTTTCCGCTCGACGAACTTGGCGCCCCGCACTTCGGGCCGTTATTTTTGGGCGCAGCTGTGCCCGCGGCCTATTTTTGGCACACGGAGGTCGCCGGCAAATTCTCGCCCCATTCCGAGTCCGGCGGACGAAGTGGGCCAGCCCCACCCCCCAAGTCTATATCCCACCCGTTGTTGTGGCCATTTTCCGCTGGACGAAATTGGCGCCCAGGCCTTCGGGCGGTTATTTTTGTGAGCGGCTGTTCCCACTCCCTATTTTTGGCACACGGAGGCCGCTCTCAAAGTCTCGTGCCATTCCGAGTCCGGCGGACGAAGTGGGCCAGCCCCACCGCCCAAGGCTATAGCCCACCTGTTTTTGTGGCCTTTTTCCGCTGGACGAATTTGGCGCCCTACCCTTCGGGCGATTATTTTTGTGTGCGGCTGTACCCGCGCCCTATTTTTGGCACACGGAGGCCGCTCGCAAAGTCTTGCCCCATTCCGATTCCGGCGGACGAAGTTGGCCAGCCCCAAGGCTATAGCCCACCCGTTCTTGTGGCCTTTTCCGCTAACTTGGCGCCCGGCCTTCGGGCGGTTATTTTTGGGCACGGCTGTGCCGCGGCCTATTTTTGGCACACGGAGGCCGCTTGCAAAATCTCGCGCCATTCCCAGTCCGGCGGACGAAGTTGGCCAGCCCCACCCCCCAAGGCTATAGCCCACCCGTTTTGTGGCCTTTTTTTTGGCACACGGAGGCCGCCGCAAAGTCTCGCGCCATTTTTGGGGGCTATAGCCACCAGCAGCTTTTTGGCCTTTTTCCGCTGGCGCGGCGCCCCGCCTATTTTTGGCACACAGGAGGCCGCAAAGTCTCGCCATTAGTCCATGACGAGTTGGGCCAGCCCACCCCCAAGGCTATAGCCCACCCCCTTTTCCGCTGGAATTTGCGGCGCCCTGCCTTGGGATATTTTTTCAGCTGGTGGGCACACGGGAGACCGCTCGCAAAGTCTTCGTCCCACGGGTGCTATAGCCCACCCATTTTGTGGCCTTTTCCGCTGGACGAACTTGGCGCCCCGGCGAAAAATAGGCCGTGGGTACAGCCGCGCCCAAAAATAATCGCCCGAAGGGTAGGGCGCCAAATTCGTCCAGCGGAAAAAGGCCACAAAAACAGGTGGGCTATAGCCTTGGGGGGTGGGGCTGGCCCACTTCGTCCGCCGGACTCGGAATGGCGCAAGACTTTGCGAGCGGCCTCCGTGTGCCAAAAATAGGCAGTGGGCACAGCCGCGCCCAAAAATTACCGCCCGAATGCCGGGGCGCCAAGTTCGTCCAGCGGAAAAAGGCCACAAAAACGGGTGGGCTATAGCCTTGGGGGGTTGGGCTGGCCAACTTCGTCCGCCGGACTCGAAATGGGACGAGACTTTGCGAGCGGCCTCCGTGTGCCGCGGCACAGCTGCGCCTCAAGGCCGGGCGCCAAGTTCGCCCAGCGGAAAAAGGCCACAAAAACGGGTGGGCTATAGCCTTGGGTGGGGCTGGCCCACTATCGCCGGACTCGGAATGGCGCGAGACTTTGCGAGCGGCCTCCGTGTGCTCAAAATAAGAAGGCCGGGCGTACAGCTGCGCCAAAAATAATCGCCCGAAGGGTAGGGCGCCAAATTCCCAGCGGAAAAAGGCCACAAAAACGGGTGGGCTATAGCCTTTGGGGGTTGGCCAACTTCGGACTCGAAATGGGACGAGACTTTGCGAGCGCCTCCGTTTGCTCGGGCACAGCCGCATCCTAAAATAACCTCCCGAAGGCCGGGGCGCCAAGTTCGTCCAGCGGAAAAAGGCGACAAAAACGGGTGGGCTACAGCCTCGCGGGGTGGGGCTGGCCCACTTCGTCCGCCGGACTTGGAATGGCGCGAGACTTTGCGACCGGCCTCCGTGTGCCAAAAATAGGCCGCGGGCACAGCTGCGCCCAAAAATAACCGCCCGAAGGACGGGCGCCAAGTTCGTCCAGCGGAAAAAGGCCACAAAAACGGGTGGGCCATAGCCTTGGGGGGTGGGGCTGGCCCACTTAGTCCGCCGGACTCGGAATGGCGCGAGACTTTGCGAGCCGCCTCCGTGTGCCAAAATAGGCCAGGTACAGCCGCGCCCAAAATAATCGCCCGAAGGGTAGGGCGCCAAATTCCAGCGGAAAAGGCCACAAAAACAGGTGGGCTATAGCCTTGGCGGGTGGGGCTGGCCCACTTCGTCCGCTCGGACTCGGAATGGCGCGAGACTTTGCGACCGGCCTCCGTGTGCAAATAGGTCATGGGCACAGCTGCGCCCAAAAATAACCGCCCGAAGGCCGGGGCGCCAAGTTCGTCCAGCGGAAAAAGGCCACAAAAACGGGTGGGCTATAGCCTTGGGGGGTGGGGCTGGCCCACTTCGTCCGCCGGACTCGGAATGGCGCGAGACTTTGCGAGCAGCCTCCGTGTGCCAAAAATAGGCAGTGGGCACAGCCGCGCCCAAAAATTACCGCCCGAATGCCGGGGCGCCAAGTTCGTCCAGCGGAAAAAGGCCACAAAAACAGGTGGGCTATAGCCTTGGGGGGTTGGGCTGGCCAACTTGGTCCGCCGGACTCGAAATGGGACGAGACTTTGCGAGCGGCCTCCGTGTGCCAAAAATAGGCCGTGGGTACAGCCGCGCCCAAAAATAATCGCCCGAAGGGTAGGGCGCCAAATTCGTCCAGCGGAAAAAGGCCACAAAAACAGGTGGGCTATAGCCTTGGGGGGTGGGGCTGGCCCACTTCGTCCGCCGAACTCGGAATGGCGCGAGAATTTGCGAGCGGCCTCCGTATGCCAAAACTAGACCGCGGGCACAGCCGCGCCCAAACATAACCGCCCGAAGGCTGGGGCGCCAAGTTCGTCAAGCGGAAAAAAGCGACAAAAACGGGTGGGCTATGGCCTTGGGGGGTGGGGCTGGCCCACTTCGTCCGCCGGACTCGGAATGGCGCGAGACATTGCGAGCGGCCTCCGTGTTCCAAAAATAGGCCGCGGGCACAGCCGCGCCCAAAAATAACCGCCCGAAGGCCGGGGCGCCAAGTTCGTCCAGCGGAAAATGGCCACAAAAACGGGTGGGCTATAGCCTTGGGGGGTGGGGCTGGCCAACCTCGTCCGCCGGACTCGGAATGGCGCGAGACTTTGCGAGCGGCCTCCGTGTGCCAAAAATAGGCCGCAGGCACAGCCGCGTCCTAAAATAACCTCCCGAAGGCCTGGGCGCCAAGTTCGTGCAGCGGAAAAAGGCCACAAAAACAGGTGGGCTATAGCCTTGGGGGGTGGGGCTGGCCAACTTCGTCCGCCGGACTCGGAATGGCACGAGACTTTGCGAGTGGCCTTTGGTTTACCAAAAATAGGCCGCGGGCACAGCCGCGCCCAAAAATAACAGCCCGAAGGCCGGGGCGCCAAGTTCGTCCAGCGGAAAAAGGCCACAAAAACGGGTGGGCTATAGCCTTGGGGGATGGGGCTGGCCAACTTCGTCCGCCGGACTCGGAATGGTGCGAGACTTTGCGAGCGGCCTCCACGTGCCAAAAAGAGGCCGCGGGCACAGCTGCGCCCAAAAATAACCGCCCGAAGGCCGGGGCGCCAAGTTCGTGCAGCGGAAAAAGGCCACAAAAATGGGTGGGCTATAGCCTTGGGGGGTGGGGCTGGCCATCTTCGTCCGCCGGACTCGGAATGGCGCGAGACTTTGCGAGTGGCCTTTGGTTTACCAAAAATAGGCCACGGGCACAGCCGCGCCCAAAAATAACAGCCCGAAGGCCGGGGCGCCAAGTTCGTCCAGCGGAAAAAGGCCACAAAAACGGGTGGGCTATAGCCTTGGGGGGTGGGGCTGGCCAACTTCGTCCGCCGGACTCGGAATGGAGCGAGACTTTGCGAGCGGCCTCCACGAGCCAAAAAGAGGCCGCCGCCACAGCTGATCCCAAAAATAACCGCCCGAAGGCCGGGGCGCCAAGTTCGTGCAGCGGAAAAAGGCCACAAAAATGGGTGGGCTATAGCCTTGGGGGGTGGGGCTGGCCAACTTCGTCCCCCGGACTCAGAATGGCGCGAGACTTTGCGAGCGGCCTCCGTGTGCCAAAAATAGGCCGCAGACACAGCCGCACCCAAAATTAACCGCCCGAAGGCCGGGGCGCCAAGTTCGTCCAGCGGAAAAAGGTCACAAAAACGGGTGGGCTATAGCCTTGGGAGGTGGGGCTGGCCCACTTCGTCCGCCGGACTCGGAATGGCGCGAGACTTTGCGAGCGTCCTCCGTGTGCCAAAAATCGGCCGCGCGCACAGCCGCGTCCAAAAATAAGCCCCCGAAGGTCCCGTCCCAAAGTTCGTCCGCCGCAAAAATGCCCAAAAAACGGGTGGGCTATAGCCTTGGGGGGAGGGGCTGGCCCACTTCGTCCGCCAGACTCGGAATGGGGCGAGACTTTGCGAGCACCCTCCGTGTGCCAAAAATAGGCCGCGGGCACAGCCGTACCCAAAAATAAGCCCCCTAAGGTCCCGTCCCAAAGTTCATCCGCCGTAAAAATGCCCAAAAAACGGGTGGGCTATAGCCTTGGGGGGAGGGGCTGGCCAACTTCGTCCGCCGGACTCGGAATGGGGAGAGAATTTACGACCGACCTCAGTGTGACAAAAATAGACCGTCGCCGCAGCCGAGCCAAAAAGTAAGCCCCCGAAGGTCCCGTCCCAAAGTTCGTCCGCCGCAAAATGCCTAAAAACGGGTGGGCTATAGCCTTGGGGAGGGCTTACAACTTCGTCCGGACTCGGAATGGGGAGAGACTTTGCGAGCACACTCCGTGTACCAAAAAGAGGCCGCCGGCACAGCCGTGCCAAAAAATAAGCCCCCGAAGGTCCCGTCCCAAAGTTCATCCGCCGCAAAAATGCCCAAAAAACGAGTGGGCTATAGCCTTGGGCGGAGGGGTTGGCCAACTTCGTCCGCCGGACTCGGAATGGGGCGAGACTTTGCGAGCGCCCTCCGTGTGCCAAAAATAGGCCGTGGGTACAGCCGTGCCCAAAAATAAGCCCCCGAAGGTCCCGTCCCCAAGTTCGTCCGCCGCAAAAATGCCCAAAAAACGGGTGGGCTAAAGCCTTGGGGGGAGGGGCTGGCCAATTTCGTCCGCCGGACTCGGAATGGGGCGAGACTTTGGGAGCGCACTCTGTGTGCCAAAAATATTTGGCGGGCGAAGTCGTACCCAAAAATAAGTCCCCGAAGGTCCCGTCCCCAAGTTCGTCCGCCGCAAAAATGCCCAAAAAACGGGTGGGCTATAGCCTTGGGGGGAGGGGCTGGCCAACTTCGTCCGCCGGACTCGGAATGGGGCGAGACTTTGCGAGCACCCTCCGTGTGCCAAAAATAGGCCGCGGTCACAGCCGCGCCCAAAAATAAGCCCCCGAAGGTCCCGTCCCCAAGTTCGTCCGCCGCAAAAATGCCCAAAAAACGGGTGGGCTATAGCCTTGGGGGGAGGGGCTGGCCAACTTTGTCCGCCGGACTCGGAATGGGGCGAGACTTTGCGAGCACCCTCCGTGTGCAAAAAATAGACCGCAAGCACAGCCGCGCACAAAAATAAGCCCCCGAAGGTCCCGTCCTCAAGTTCGTTCGCCGCAAAAATGCCCACAAAACGGGTGGGCTATAGCCTTGGGGGGAGGGGCTAACCAACTTCGTCCGCTGGACTCGGAATGGGGCGAGACTTTGCGAGCACAATCCGTGTGCCAAAAATAGACCGTGGTCACAGCCGCGCCCAAAAATAAGCCCCCGAAGGTCCCGTCCCCAAGTTCGTCCGCCGCAAAAATGCCCAAGAAACGGGTGGGCTATAGCCTTGGGGGGAGGGGCTTGCCAACTTCGTCCGCCGGACTCGGAATGGGGAGAGACTTTGCGAGCACCCTCCGTGTGCCAAAACTAGGGCGCGCGCACAGCCGCGCCTAAAAATAAGCCCACGAAGGACCCGTCCGCAAGTTCCTCCGCCGCAAAAATGCCCAAAAAACGGGTGGGCTATAGCCTTGGGTGGAGGGGCTGGCCAACTTCGTCCGCCGGACTCGGAATGGGGCGAGACTTTGCGAGCGCCCTCCGTGTGCCACAAATAGGCCGCAAGCACAGCCGCGCCCAAAAATAAGCCCCCGAAAGTCCCGTCCCCAAGTTCGTCCGCCGCAAAAATGCCCAAAAAACGGGTGGGCTAAAGCCTTGGGGGGAGGGGCTGGCCAATTTCGTCCGCCGGACTCGGAATGGGGCGAGACTTTGGGAGCGCACTCTCTGTGCCAAAAATATTTGGCGGGCGCAGTCGTACCCAAAAATAAGCCCCCGAAGGTCCCGTCCCCAAGTTCGTCCGTCGCAAAAATGCCTAAAAAACGGGTGGGCTATAGCCTTGGGGGGAGGGGCTGGCCCACTTCGTCCGCCGGACTCGGAATGGGGCGAGACTTTGCGACCACCCTCCGTGTGCCAAAAATAGGCCACGGGCACAGCCGCGCCCAAAAATAAGCCCCCGAAGGTCCCGTCCCCAAGTTCGTCCGCCGCAAAAATGCCCAAAAAATGGGTGGGCTATAGCCTTGGGGGGAGGGGCTGGCCAACTTCGTCCGCCGGACTCGGAATGGGGCGAGACTTTTCGAGCACCCTCCGTGTGCCAAAAATAGGCCCCGAAAATAGCCGCGCCCAAAAATAAGCTCCCGAAGGTGCCGTCCCCAAGTTCGTCCGCCGCAAAAATGCCCAAGAAACGGGTGGGCTATAGCCTTGGGGGGAGGGGCTGGCCAACTTCGTCCGCTGGACTCGGAATGGGGCGAGACATTGCGAGCGCCCTCCGTGTGCCAAAAATAGGCCACTGACACAGCCGTGCCCAAAAATAATCCCCCGAAGGTGCCGTCCCAAAGTTCGTCCGCCGCAAAAATACCCAAAAAACGGGTGGGCTATAGCCTTGGGGGGGGGGGGGCTGGCCCACTTCGTCCGCCGGACTCGGAATGGGGCGAGACATTACGAGCACCCTCTGTGTGGCAAAAATAGGCCGCGGGCACAGCCGCGCCCAAAAATAAGCCCCCGAAGGTCCCGTCCCCAAGTTCGTCCGCCGCAAAAATGCCCAAAAAACGGGTGGGATATAGCCTTGGGGGGAGGGGATGGCCAACTTCGTCCGCCGGACTCGGAATGGGGAGAGACTTTGCGAGCACCCTCCGTGTGCCAAAAATAGGCCGCGGGCACAGCCGCGCCCAAAAATAAGGCCCCAAAGGTCCCGTCCCCAAGTTCGTCCGCCGCAAAAATGCCCAAAAAACGGATGGGCTATAGCCTTGGGGGGAGGGGCTGGCCAACTTCGTCCGCCGGACTCGGAATGGGGCGAGACTTTGCGAGCACCCTCCGTGTGCCAAAAATAGGCCGCAAGCACAGCCGCGCACAAAAATAAGCCCCCGAAGGTCCCATCCCCAAGTTCGTCCGCCGCAAAATGCCCAAAAAACTGGTGGGATATAGCCTTGGGGGGAGGGGATGGCCAACTTCGTCCGCCGGACTCGGAATGGGGAGAGACTTTGCGAGCACCCTCCGTGTGCCAAAAATAGGCCGCGGCTACAGCCGCACCCAGAAATAAGCCCCCGAAGGTCCCGTCCCCAAGTTCGTCCGCCGCAAAAATGCCCAAAAAACGGGTGGGGTATAGCCTTGGGGGGAGGGGCTGGCCAACTTCGTCCGCCGGACTCGGAATGGGGCGATACTTTGCGAGCGCCCTCCGTGTGCCAAAAATAGGCCGCGGTCACAGCCGCGCCCAAAAATAAGCCCCCGAAGGTCCCGTCCCCAAGTTCGTCCGCCGCAAAAATGCCCAAAAAACGGGTGGGCTATAGCCTTGGGGGGAGGGGCTGGCCAACTTTGTCCGCCGGACTCGGAATGGGGCGAGACTTTGCGAGCACCCTCCGTGTGCAAAAAATAGGCCGCAAGCACAGGCGCGCACAAAAATAAGCCCCCGAAGGTCCCGTCCTCAAGTTCGTTCGCCGCAAAAATGCCCACAAAACGGGTGGGCTATAGCCTTGGGGGGAGGGGCTGGCCAACTTCGTCCGCTGGACTCGGAATGGGGCGAGACCTTGCGAGCACAATCCGTGTGCCAAAAATAGGCCGTGGTCACAGCCGCGCCCAAAAATAAGCCCCCGAAGGTCCCGTCCCCAAGTTCGTCCGCCGCAAAAATGCCCAAAAAACGGGTGGGCTATAGCCTTGGGGGGAGGGGCTGGCCAACTTCGTCCGCCGGACTCGGAATGGGGAGAGACTTTGCGAGCGCCCTCCGTGTGCCAAAACTAGGGCGCGCGCACAGCCGCGCCTAAAAATAAGCCCACGAAGGTCCCGTCCGCAAGTTCCTCCGCCGCAAAAATGCCCAAAAAACGGGTGGGCTATAGCCTTGGGGGGAGGGGCTGGCCAACTTCGTCCGCCGGACTCGGAATGGGGCGAGACTTTGCGAGCGCCCTCCGTGTGCCACAAATAGGCCGCGGGCACAGCCGCGCCCAAAAATAAGCCCCCGAAAGTCCCGCCTCCAAGTTCGTCCGCCGCAAAAATGCCCAAAAAACGGGTGGGATATAGCCTTGGGGGGAGGGGATGGCCAACTTCTTCCGCCGGACTCGGAATGGGGAGAGAGTTTGCGAGCACCCTCCATGTGCCAAAAATAGGCCACGGGCACAGCCGCACCCAAAAATAAGCCCCCGAAGGTCCCGTCCCCAAGTTCGTCCGCCGCAAAAATGCCCAAAAAACGGGTGGGGTATAGCCGTGGGGGGAGGGGCTGGCCAACTTCGTCCGCCGGACTCGGAATGGGGCGAGACTTTGCGAGCGCCCTCCGTGTGCCAAAAATAGGCTGCAGGCATAGCCGCGCCCAAAAATAAGTCCCCGAAGGTCCCGTCCCCAAGTCGTCCGCCGCAAAAATGCCCAAAAAACGGGTGGGCTATAGCCTTGGGGGGAGGGGCTGGCCAACTTCGTCCGCCGGAGTCGGAATGGGGCGAGACTTTGCGAGCACCCTCCGTGTGCCAAAAATAGGCCTCGGTCACAGCCGCGCCCAAAAATAAGCCCCCGAAGGTCCCGTCCCCAAGTTCGTTCGCCGCAAAAATGCCCAAAAAACGGGTGGGCTATAGCCTTGGGGGGAGGGGCTGGCGAACTTCGTCCGCCGGACTCGGAATGGGGCGAGACTTTGCGAGTGCCCTCCAAGTGCCAAAAATAGGCCGCGGGCACAGCCGCACCTAAAAATAAGCCCCCGAAAGTCCCGTCCCCAAGTTCGTCCGCCGCAAAAATGCCCAAAAAACGGGTGGGCTATAGCCTTGGGGGGAGGGGCTGGCCCACTTCGTCCGCCGGACTCGGAATGGGGTGAGACTTTGCGAGCGACCTCCGTGTGCCAAAAATAGGCTGCAAGCACAGCCACGCACAAAAATAAGCCCCCGAAGGTCCCGTCCCCAAGTACGTCCGCCGCAAAATGCCCAAAAAACGGGTGGGCTATAGCCTTGGGGGGAGGGGCTGGCCAACATCGTCTGCCGGACTCGGAATGGGGCGAGACTTTGCGAGCACCCTCCGTGTACCAAAAATATGCCACGTACACAGCCGCGTACAAAAATAAGCCCCCGAAGGTCCCGTCCCCAAGTTCGGCCGCCGCAAAAATGCCCAAAAAACGGGTGGGCTATAGCCTTGGGGGGAGGGGCCGGCCAACGTCGTCCGCCGGACTCGGAATGGGGCGAGACTTTGCGAGTTCCCTCCGTTTGCCAAAAATAGGCCGCGGGCTCAGCCGTACCTAAAAATAAGCCCCCGAAGGTCCCGTCCCCAAGTTCTTCCGCCGCAAAAATGCCCAAAAAACGGGTGGGCTATAGCCTTGGGGGGAGGGGCTGGCGAACTTCGTCCGCCGGACTCGGAATGGGGCGAGACTTTGCGAGTGCCCTCCAAGTGCCAAAAATAGGCCGCGGGCACAGCCGCACCTAAAAATAAGCCCCCGAAAGTCCCGTCCCCAAGTTCGTCCGCCGCAAAAATGCCCAAAAAACGGGTGGGCTATAGCCTTGGGGGGAGGGGCTGGCCCACTTCGTCCGCCGGACTCGGAATGGGGTGAGACTTTGCGAGCGCCCTCCGTGTGCCAAAAATAGGCTGCAACCACAGCCACGCACAAAAATAAGCCCCCGAAGGTCCCGTCCCCAAGTACGTCCGCCGCAAAATGCCCAAAAAACGGGTGGGCTATAGCCTTGGGGGGAGGGGCTGGCCAACATCGTCTGCCGGACTCGGAATGGGGCGAGACTTTGCGAGCACCCTCCGTGTACCAAAAATATGCCACGTACACAGCCGCGTACAAAAATAAGCCCCCGAAGGTCCCGTCGCCAAGTTCGGCCGCCGCAAAAATGCCCACAAAACGGGTGGGCTATAGCCTTGGGGGGAGGGGCCGGCCAACGTCGTCCGCCGGACTCGCAATGGGGCGAGACCTTGCGAGTGCCCTCCGTTTGCCACAAATAGGCCGCGGGCTCAGCCGTACCTAAAAATAAGCCCCCGAAGGTCCCGTCCCCAAGTTCTTCCGCCGCAAAAATGCCAAAAAAACGGGTGGGCTATAGCCTTGGGGGGAGGGGCTGGCCCACTTCGTCTGCCGGACTAGGAATGGGGCGAGACTTTGCGAGCGCGCTCTGTGTGCCAAAAATAGGCCGTAAGCACAGCCGTGCCCAAAAATAATCCCCCGAACGTCCCGTCCCGAAGTTCGTCCGCCGCAAAAATGCCCAAAAAACGGGTGGGCTATAGCCTTGGGGGGAGGGGCTGGCCAACTTCGTCCGCCGGACTCGGAATGGGGAAAGACTTTGCGAGCGCCCTCCGTGTGTCAAAAATAGACCATGGGCACAGCCGCACCCAAAAAAAGCCCCCGAAGGTCCCGTCCCCAAGTTCGTCCGCCGCAAAAATGCCCAAAAAACGGGTGGGCTATAGCCTTGGGGGGAGGGGCTGGCGTTCTTGGTGCGCAGTAGTCGGAATGGGGCGAGACTTTGCGAGCACCCTCCGTGTGCCAAAAATAGGCCGCGGGCACAGCCGCGCCCAAAAATAAGCCCCAGAAGGTCCCGTCCCCTAGTTCGTCCGCCGCAAAAATGCCCAAAAAATGGGTGGGCTATAGCCTCGGGGGGAGGGGCTAGCCAACTTCGTCCGCCGGACTCGGAATGGGGTGAGACTTTGCGAGCGCCCTCCGTGTGCCAAAACTAGACCGCGGGCAAAGCCGCGCCCAAAAATAAGCCCCCGAAGGTCCCGTCCCCAAGTTCGTCCGCCGCAAAAATGCCCAAAAAACGGGTGGGCTATAGCCTTGGGGGGAGGGGCTGGCCAACTTCGTCCGCCGGACTCGGAATGGGGCGAGACTTTGCGAGCGCCCTCCGTGTGCCAAAAATATGCCGCGGGCACAGCCACACCAAAAAATAAGCCCCCGAAGGTCCAGTCCCCAAGTTCGTCCGCCGCAAAAATGCCCAAAAAAAGGGTGGACTATAGCCTTGGGGGGAGGGGCTGGCCAACTTCGTCCGCCGGACTCGGAGTGGGGCAAGACTTTGCAAGTGCCCTCTGTGTGCCAAAAAAAGGCCACGGGCACAGCCGCGCCTAAAAATAAGCCCACGAAAGTCCCGTCCCCAAGTTCGTCCGCCGCAAAAATGCCCAAAAAACGGGTGGGCTATAGCCTTGGGGGGAGGGGCTGGCCCACTTCGTCCGCCGGACTCGGAATGGGGCGAGACTTTGCGAGCGCCCTCTGTGTGCTAAAAATAGGCCGCGAACACAGCCGCGCCCAATAATAAGCCCCCGAAGGTCCCGTCCCCATGTTCGTCCGCCGCAAAAATGCCCAAAAAACGGGTGGGCTATAGCCTTGGGGGGAGGGGTAGCCAACTTCGTCCGCCGGACTCGGAATGGGGCGAGACTTTCCGAGCACCCTCCGTGTGCCAAAAATAGGCCGCGGGCACAGCCGCACTCAAAAATAAGTCCCCGAAGGTCCTGTCCCCAAGTTCGTCCGCCGCAAAAATGCCCAAAAAATGGGTGGGCTATAGCCTTGGGGGGAGCGGCTGGCCAACTTTGTCAGCCGGACTCGGAATGGGGCGAGACTTTGCGAGCACCCTCCGTGTGCCAAAAATAAGCCGCGGGCAGAGCCGTGCCCAAAAATAAGCCCCCGAAGGTCCCGTCCCCAAGTTCGTCCGCCACAAAAATGCCCAAAAAACGGGTGGGCTATAGCCTTGGGGGGAGAAGCTGGGCAACTTCGTCCGCCAAACTCGGAATGGGGCGAGACTTTGCGAGCATCCTCCGTGTGCCAAAAATAGGCTGCGGGCACAGCCGCGCCCAAAAGTAAGCCCCCGAAGGTCCCGTCCCCAAGTTCGTCCGCCGCAAAAATGCCCAAAAAACGGGTGGGCTATAGCCTTGGGGGGAGGGGCTGGCCAACTTCGTCCGCCGGACTCGGAATGGGGTGAGACTTTGCGAGCACCCTCCGTGTGCCAATAATACGCCGCGGGCACAGACGCACCCAAAAATAAGCCCCCAAAGGTCCCGTCCCCAAGTTCGTCCGCCGCAAAAATGCCCAAAAAAAGGGTGGGCTATAGCCTTGCGGGGAGGGCTGGCCCTAAACTTCGTCCGCCGGACTCGGAATGGGTCGAGACTTTGCGAGCTCCCTCCGTGTGGCAAAAATAGGCTGTGGGCATAGTCGCCCCAAAAAATAAGCCCCCCAAGGTCCCGTCCCCAAGTTCGTCCGCCGCAAAAATGCCCAAAAAATGGGTGGGCTATAGCCTTGGGGGGAGGGGCTGGCCAACTTCGTCCGCCGGACTCGGAATGGGGTGAGATTTTGCGAGCGCCCTCCGTGTGGCAAAAATAGGCTGCGGGCACAGTCGCCCCAAAAAATAAGCCCCCGAAGGTCCCGTCCCCAAGTTCGTCCGCCGCAAAAATTCCCAAAAAACGGGTGGGCTATACCTTGCGGGGAGGGGATGGCCAACTTCGTCCGCCGGACTCGGAATGGGGCGAGACTTTGCGAGCGCCCTCCGTGTGCCAAAAATAGGCCGCGGGCACAGCCGCACTCAAAAATAAGCCCCCGAAGGTCCTGTCCCCAAGTTCGTCCGCCGCAAAAATGCCCAAAAAATGGGTGGGCTATAGCCTTGGGGGGAGCGGCTGGCCAACTTTGTCAGCCGGACTCGGAATTGGGCGAGACTTTGCGAGCGCCCTCCGTGTGCCAAAAATAAGCCGCGGGCAGAGCCGTGCCCAAAAATAAGCCCCCGAAGGTCCCGTCCCCAAGTTCGTCCGCCACAAAAATGCCCAAAAAACGGGTGGGCTATAGCCTTGGGGGGAGAAGCTGGGCAACTTCGTCCGCCAGACTCGGAATGGGGCGAGACTTTGCGAGCATCCTCCGTGTGCCAAAAATAGGCTGCGGGCACAGCCGCGCCCAAAAGTAAGCCCCCGAAGGTCCCGTCCCCAAGTTCGTCCGCCGCAAATATGCCCAAAAAACGGGTGGGCTATAGCCTTGGGGGGAGGGGCTGGCCAACTTCGTCCGCCGGACTCGGAATGGGGTGAGACTTTGCGAGCACCCTCCGTGTGCCAATAATACGCCGCGGGCACAGACGCACCCAAAAATAAGCCCCCAAAGGTCCCGTCCCCAAGTTCGTCCGCCGCAAAAATGCCCAAAAAACGGGTGGGCTATAGCCTTGGGGGGAGGGGCTGGCCAACTTCGTCCGCCGGACTCGGAATGGGGCGAGACTGTACGAGCGCCCTCCGTGTGCCAAAAATAGGCTGCGGGCACAGTCGCCCCAAAAAATACGCCCCCGAAGGTCCCGTCCCCAAGTTCGTCCGCCGCAAAAATGCCCAAAACATGGGTGGGCTATAGCCTTGGGGGGAGGGGCTGGCCAACTTCGTCCGCCGGACTCGGAATGGGGCGAGACTTTACGAGCGCCCTCCGTGTGCCAAAAATAGGCCGCGGGCACAGTCGTGCCCAAAAATAAGCCCCCGAAGGTCCCGTCCCCAAGTTCGTCCGCCGCAAAAATGCCCAAAAAACGGGTGGGCTATAGCCTTGGGGGGAGGGGCTGGCCAACTTCGTCCGCCGGACTCGGAATGGGGTGAGACTTTGCGAGCGACCTCCGTGTGGCAAAAATAGGCTGCGGGCACAGTCGCCCCAAAAAATAAGGCCCCGAAGGTCCCGTCCCCAAGTTCGTCCGCCGCAAAAATGCCCAAAAAATGGGTGGGCTATAGCCTTGGGGGAGGGGCTGGCCAACTCGCCCGGACTCGGAATGGGGCGAGACATTGCGAGCTCCCTCCGTGTGGCAAAAATAGGCTGCGGGCACAGTCGCCCCAAAAAATAAGCCCCCCAAGGTCCCGTCCCCAAGTTCGTCCGCCGCAAAAATGCCCAAAAAATGGGTGGGCTATAGCCTTGGGGGGAGGGGCTGGCCAACTTCTTCCGCCGGACTCGGAATGGGGCGAGACTTTGTGAGCGCCCTCCGTGTGCTAAAAATAGGCCGCGGGCACAGCTGTACCCAAAAAATAAGCCCCCGAAGGTCCCGTCCCCAAGTTCGTCCGCCGCAAAAATGCCCAAAAAACGGGTGGGCTATAGCCTTGCAGGGAGGGGATGGCCAACTTCGTCCGCCGGATTCGGAATGGGGCGAGACTTTACGATCATCCTCCGTGTGCCAAAATAGGCCGCGGGCACAGCCGCGCCCAAAAATGAGCCCCCGAAGGTCCCGTCCCCAAGTTCGTGCGCCGCAAAAATACCCAAAAAACGGGTGAGCTATAGCCTTGGGGGGAGGGGCTGGCCAACTTCGTCTGCCGGACTCGGAATGGGGCGAGACTTTACGAGCACCCTCCGTGTGCCAAAAATAGGCCGCGGGCACAGTCGCGCCCAAAAATAAGCCCCCGAAGGTGCCGTCCCCAAGTTCGTCCGCCGCAAAAATGCCCAAAAAACGGGTGGGCTATAGCCTTGGGGGGAGGGGCTGGCCAACTTCGTCCGCCGGGCTCGGAATGGGGCGAGACTTTGCAAGCGCCCTCCGTGTGCCAAAAATAGGCCGTGGACAAAGCCGCACCAGAAAATAAGCCCCCCAAGGTCCCGTCCCCAAGTTCGTCCGCCGCAAAAATGCCCAAAAAACGGGTGGGCTATAGCCTTGCGGGGAGGGGATGGCCCACTTCGTCCGCCGGATTCGGAATGGGGCGAGACTTTGCGATCATCCTCCGTGTGCCAAAATGGGCCGCGGGCACAGCCGTGCCCAAAAATGAGCCCCCGAAGTCCCGTCCCCAAGTTCGTGCGCCGCAAAAATACCCAAAAAACGGGTGAGCTATAGCCTTGGGGGGAGGGGCTGGCCAACTTCGTCCGCCGGACTCGGAATGGGACGAGACTTTACGAGCGCCCTCCGTGTGCCACAAATAGGCCGCGGGCACAGTCGCGCCCAAAAATAATCCCCCGAAGGTCCCGTCCCCAAGTTCGTCCGCCGCAAAAATGCCCAAAAAACGGGTGGGCTATAGCCTTGGGGGGAGGGGCTGGCCAACAAATCCGCCGGGCTCGGAATGGGGCGATACTTTGCAAGCGCCCTCCGTGTGCCAAAAATAGGCCGCGGGCACAGCCGCACCCAAAAATAGGCCACCGAAGGTCCCGTCCCCAAGTTCGTCCGCCGCAAAAATGCCCAAAAAACGGGTGGGCTATAGCCTTGGGGGGAGGGGCTGGCCCACTTCGTCCGCCGGACTCGGAATGGGGCGAGACTTTGCGAGCACCCTCCGTGTGCCAAAAATAGGCCACGGGCACAGGCGCGCCCCAAAGATAAGCCCCCGAAGGTCCCGTCGCCCAGTTCGTCCGCCGCAAAAATGCCCAAAAAACGGGTGGGCTATAGCCTTGGGGGGAGGGGCTGGCCAACTTCGTCCGCCGGACTCGGAATGGGGTGAGACTTTGCGAGCACCCTCCGTGTGCCAATAATAGGCCGCGGGCATAGACGCACCCAAAAATAAGCCCCCAATGGTCCCGTCCCCAAGTTCGTCCGCCGCAAAAATGCCCAAAAAATGGGTGGGCTATAGCCTTGGGGGGAGGGGCTGGCCAACTTCGTCCGCCGGACTCGGAATGGGGCGAGACTTTGCGAGCGCCCTCCGTGTGCCAAAAATAGGCCGTGGGCACAGCTGTACCCCAAAATAAGCCCCCGAAGGTCCCGTCCCCAAGTTCGTCCGCCGCAAAAATGCCCAAAAAACGGGTGGGCTATAGCCTTGCGGGGAGGGGCTGGCCAACTTCGTCCGCCGGATTCGGAATGGGGCGAGACTTTGCGAGCGCCCTTCGTGTGCCAAAAATAGGCCGCGGGCACAGCTGTACCCAAAAATAAGACCGCGAAGGTCCCGTCCCCAAGTTCGTCCGCCGCAAAAATGCCCAAAAAACGGGTGGGCTATAGCCTTGCGGGGAGGGGCTGGCCAACTTCGTCCGCCGGACTCGGAATGGGGCGAGACTTTGCGAGCATCCTCCGTGTGCCAAAAATAGGCCGTGGGCACAGCCGCACCCAAAATTAAGCCCCCGCAGGTCCCGTCCCCAAGTCCGTCCGCCGCAAATATGCCCAAAAAACGGGTGGGCTATAGCCTTGGGGGGAGGGGCTGGCCAACTTCGTCCGCCGGACTCGGAATGGGGTGAGACTTTGCGAGCGCCCTCCGTGTGCCAATAATAGGCCGCGGGCACAGACGCACCCAAAAATAAGCCCCCAATGGTCCCGTCCCCAAGTTCGTCCGCCGCAAAAATGCCCAAAAAACGGGTGGGCTATAGCCTTGGGGGGAGGGGCTGGCCAACTTCGTCCGCCGGACTCGGAATGGGGCGAGACTTTGGCAGCGCCCTCCGTGTGCCAAAAATAGGCCGTGGGCACAGCTGTACCCAAAAATAGGCCCCCGAAGTTCGCGTCCCCAAGTTCGTCCGCCGCAAAAATGCCCAAAAAACGGGTGGGCTATAGCCTTGCGGGGAGGGGCTGGCCAACTCGTCCGCGGATTCGAATGGGGCGAGACTGCAGCGCCCGTGTGCCAAAAATAGGCCGCGGGCACAGCTGTACCCAAAAATAAGACCGCGAAGGTCCCATCCCCAAGTTCGTCCGCCGCAAAAATGCCCAAAAAACGGGTGGGCTATAGCCTTGCGGGGAGGGGCTGGCCAACTTCGTCCGCCGGACTCGGAATGGATCGATAATTTGCGAGCGCCCTCCGTGTGGCAAAAATAGGCTGCGGGCACAGTCACCCCAAAAAATAATCCCCCGAAGGTCCCGTCCCCAAGTTCGTCCGCCGCAAAAATCCCCGAAAAATGGGTGGGCTAAGCGTTGGGGGGAGGGGCTGGCCAACTTCGTCCGCCGGGCTCGGAATGGGGCGAGACTTTGCGAGCACCCTCCGTGTGCCAAAAATAAGCCATGGACAGAGCCACGCCCAAAAATAAGCCCCCGAAGGTCCCATCCCCAAGTTCGTCCGCCGCAAAAATGCCCAAAAAATGGGTGGGCTATAGCCTTGCGGGGAGGGGCTGGCCCACTTCGTCCGCCGGACTTGGAATGGGGCGAGACTTTGTGAGCGCCCTCTGTGTGCTAAAAATAGGCCGCGGGCATAGCTGTACCCAAAAAAAAGCCCCCGAAGGTCCCGTCCCCAAGTTCGTCCGCCGCAAAAATGCCCAAAAAACGGGTGGGCTATAGCCTTGCGGGGAGGGGATGGCAAACTTCGTCCGCCGGATTCGGAATGGGGTGAGACTTTGCGATCGCCCTCCGTGGGCCAAAATAGGCCGCGGGCACAGCCGCGCCCAAAAATGAGCCCCCGAAGGTCCCGTCCCCAAGTTCGTCCGCCGCAAAAATACCCAAAAAACGGGTGGGCTATAGCCTTGCGGGGAGGGGCTGGCCAACTTCGTCCGCCGGACTCGGAATGGGGCGAGACTTTGCGAGCGCCTCCGTGTGCCAAAAATAGGCCACGGGCACAGCCGCGCCCCAAAAATAAGCCCCCGAAGGTCCCGTCACCTAGTTCGTCCGCCGCAAAAATGCCCAAAAAACGGGTGGGCTATAGCCTTGGGGGGAGAGGCTGGCCCACTTCGTCCGCCGGACTCGGAATGGGGCGAGACTTTGTGAACGCCCTCCGTGTGCCAAAAATAGGCCACGGGCACGGCCGTGCCCAAAGATAAGCCCCCGAATGTCCCGTCCCCAAGTTCGTCCGCCGCAAAAATGCCCAAAAAACGGGTGGGCTATAGCCTTGGGGGGAGGGGCTGGCCAACTTCGTCCGCCGGACTCGGAATGGGGCGATACTTTACGAGCGCCCTCCGTGTGCCAAAAATAGGCTGCGGGCAGAGTCGCGCCCAAAAATAAGACCCCGAAGGTCCCGTCCCCAAGTTCGTCCGCCACAAAAATGCCCAAAAAACGGGTGGGCTATAGCCTTGGGGGGAGGGGCTGGCCAACTTCGTCCGCCGGGTCCGGAATGGGGCGAGACTTTGCAAGCGCCCTCCGTGTGCCTAATATAGGCCGCGGGCACAGCCGTACCCAATAATAAGCCCCCGAAGGTCCCGTCCCCAAGTTCGACCGCCGCAAAAATGCCCAAAAAACGGGTGGGCTATAGCCTTGGGGGGAGGGGCTGGCCAACTTCGTCCGCCGGACTCGGAATGGGACGAGACTTTGCGAGCGCCTCCGTGTGCCAAAAATAGGCCACGGGCACAGCCGCGCCCAAAAAATAAGCCCCCGAAGATCCCTTCCCCTAGTTCGTCCGCCGCAAAAATGCCCAAAAAACGGGTGGGCTATAGCCTTGGGGGGAGGGGCTGGCCAACTTCGTCCGCCGGACTCGGAATGGGGCGATACTTTACGAGCGCCCTCCGTGTGCCAAAAATAGGCCGCGGGCACAGTCGCGCCCAAAAATAAGACCCCGAAGGTCCCGTCCCCAAGTTCGTCCGCCACAAAAATGCCCAAAAAACGGGTGGGCTATAGCCTTTGGGGGAGGGGCTGGCCAACTTCGTCCGCCGGGCTCGGAATGGGGCGAGACTTTGCAAGCGCCCTCCGTGTGCCAAAAATAGGCCGCGGGCACAGCCGCACCCAATAATAATCCCCCGAAGGTCCCGTCCCCAAGTTCGTCCGCCGCAAAAATGCCCAAAAAACGGGTGGGCTATAGCCTTGGGGGGAGGGGCTGGCCAACTTCGTCCGCCGGACTCGGAATGGGGTGAGACTTTGCGAGCGCCTCCGTGTGCCAAAAATAGGCCACGGGCACAGCCGCGCCCCAAAAATAAGCCCCCGAAGGTCCCGTCCCCTAGTTCGTCCGCCGCAAAAATGCCCAAAAAACGGGTGGGCTATAGCCTTGGGGGGAGAGGCTGGCCCGCCGTCCGCGGACTCGGAATGGGGCGAGACTTTGTGAACGCCCTCCGTGTGCCAAAAATAGGCCACGGGCACGGCCGTGCCCAAAGATAAGCCCCCGAATGTCCCGTCCCCAAGTTCGTCCGCCGCAAAAATGCCCAAAAAACGGGTGGGCTATAGCCTTGGGGGAGGGCTGGCCAACTCGTCCGGACTCGGAATGGGGCGATACTTTACGAGCGCCCTCCGTGTGCCAAAAATAGGCTGCGGGCAGAGTCGCGCCCAAAAATAAGACCCCGAAGGTCCCGTCCCCAAGTTCGTCCGCCACAAAAATGCCCAAAAAACGGGTGGGCTATAGCCTTGGGGGGAGGGGCTGGCCAACTTCGTCCGCCGGGTTCGGAATGGGGCGAGACTTTGCAAGCGCCCTCCGTGTGCCTAATATAGGCCGCGGGCACAGCCGTACCCAATAATAAGCCCCCGAAGGTCCCGTCCCCAAGTTCGACCGCCGCAAAAATGCCCAAAAAACGGGTGGGCTATAGCCTTGGGGGGAGGGGCTGGCCAACTTCGTCCGCCGGACTCGGAATGGGACGAGACTTTGCGAGCGCCTCCGTGTGCCAAAAATAGGCCACGGGCACAGCCGCGCCCAAAAAATAAGCCCCCGAAGGTCCCTTCCCCTAGTTCGTCCGCCGCAAAAATGCCCAAAAAACGGGTGGGCTATAGCCTTGGGGGGAGGGGCTGGCCAACTTCGTCCGCCGGACTCGGAATGGGGCGAGACTTTGCGAACGCCCTCCGTGTACTAAAAATAGGCCACGAGCACGGCCGCGCCCAAAGATAAGCCCCCGAATGTCCCGTCCCCAAGTTCGTCCGCCGCAAAAATGCCCAAAAAACGGGTGGGCTATAGCCTTGGGGGGAGGGGCTGGCCAACAAATCCGCGGACTCGGAATGGGGCGAGACTTTGTAAACGCCCTCCGTGTGCCAAAAATAGGCCATGGGCACAGCCGCGCCCAAAAATAAGCCCCCGAAGGTCCCGTCCCCAAGTTCGTCCGCCGCAAAAATGCCCAAAAAACGGGTGGGCTATAGCCTTGGGGAGGGCTGGCCAACCGTCCGCGGACTCGGAATGGGCGAGACTTTGCAAACGCCCTCCGTGTACCAAAAATAGGCCATGGGCACAGCCGCGCCCAAAAATAAGCCCCGAAGGTCCCGTCCCCAAGTTCGTCCCGCAAAAATGCCCCAGCGGGTGGGCTATAGCCTTGGGGAGGGCTGGCCCACTCGTCCGCGGACTCGGAATGGGGCGAGACTTTGCGAGCGCCCTCCGTGTGCCAAAAATAGGCAGCGGGCACAGCCGCACCCAGGAATAAGCCCCAGAAGGTCCCGTCCCCAAGTTCGTCCGCCCAAAAAAGCGGGTGGGCTATAGCCTTGGGGAGGGCTGGCCAAATCCGCGGACTCGGAATGGGGTGAGACTTTACGAGCGCCCTCCGTGTGCCAAAAATAGGCCACGGACACAGCCGCGCCCAAAAATAAGCCCGCAAAGGTCCCGTTCCCAAGTTTGTGACTTTTCGAGCGCCCTCCGTGTGCCAAAAATAGGCCGCGGGCACAGCCACGCCCAAAAATAAGCCCACGAAGGTCCCGTCCCCTAGTTCGTCCGCCGCAAAAATGCCCAAAAAACGGGTGGGCTATAGCCTTGTGGGGAGGGGCTGGCCAACTTCGTCCGCCGGACTCGGAATGGGGCGAGACTTTGCAAACGCCCTCCGTGTGCCAAAAATAGGCCATGGGCACAGCCGCGCCCAAAAATAAGCCCCCGAAGGTCCCGTCCCCAAGTTCGTCCGCCGCAAAAATGCCCCAAAAACGGGTGGGCTATAGCCTTGGGGGAGGGGCTGGCCCACTTCGTCCGCCGGACTCGGAATGGGGCGAGACTTTGCGAGCGCCCTCCGTGTGCCAAAAATAGGCTGCGGGCACAGCCGCACCCAGGAATAAGCCCCTGAAGGTCCCGTCCCCAAGTTCGTCCGCCGCAAAAACGCCCAAAAAACGGGTGGGCTATAGCCTTGGGGGAGGGGCTGGCCAACTTCGTCCGCCGGACTCGGAATGGGGTGAGACTTTACGAGCGCCCTCCGTGTGCCAAAAATATGCCACGGACACAGCCGCGCCCAAAAATAAGCCCGTAAAGGTCCCGTTCCCAAATTCGTGACTTTGCGAGCGCCCTCCGTGTGCCAAAAATAGGCCGCGGGCACAGCCGCGCCCAAAAATAAGCCCCCGAAGGTCCCGTCCCCAAGTTTGTCCGCCGCAAAAATGCCCAAAAAACGGATGGGCTATAGCCTTGGGGGGAGGGGCTGGCCAACTTCGTCCGCCGGACTCGGAATGGGGCGAGACTTTGCGAGCGCCCTCCTTGTGCAAAAAATAGGCCACGGGCACAGCCGCGCCCAAAAATAAGCCCGCAAAGGTCCCGTTCCCAAGTTTGTGACTTTTCGAGCGCCCTCCGTGTGCCAAAAATAGGCCGCGGGCACAGCCACGCCCAAAAATAAGCCCCCGAAGGTCCCGTCCCCTAGTTCGTCCGCCGCAAAAATGCCCAAAAAACGGGTGGGCTATAGCCTTGTGGGGAGGGGCTGGCCAACTTCGTCCGCCGGACTCGGAATGGGACGATCTTTTCGAGCGCCCTCCGTGTGCCAAAAATAGGCCACGGGCACTGTCGCGCCCAGAAATAATCCCCCGAAGGTCCCGTCCCCAAGTTCGTCCGCCGCAAAAATGCCCAAAAAATGGGTGGGCTATAGCCTTGGGGGAGGGGCTGGCCCACTTCGTCCGCCGGACTTGGAATGGGGCGAGACTTTGCGAGCGCCCTCCGTGTGCTAAAAATAGGCCGCGGGTACAGCTGCGCCCAAAAATAAGCCCCCGAAGGTCCCGTCCCCAAGTTCGTCCGCAGCAAAAATGCCCAAAAAACGGGTGGGCTATAGCCTTGGGGGGAGGGGCTGGCCAACTTGGTCCGCCGGGTTCGGAATGGGGCGAGACTTTGCAAGCGCCCTCCGTGTGCCAAAAATAGGCCGCGGGCACAGCCGCACCCAATAATAAGCCCCCGAAGGTCCCGTCCCCAAGTTCGTCCGCCGCAAAAATGCCCAAAAAATGGGTGGGCTATAGCCTTGGGGGGAGGGGCTGGCGACAAATCCGCGGACTCGGAATGGGGCGAGACTTTTCCAGCGCCCTCCGTGTGCCAAAAATAGGCCGCGGGCACAGTCTCTCCCAAAAATAAGACCCCGAAGGTCCCGTCCCCAAGTTCGTCCGCCACAAAAATGCCCAAAAAACAGGTGGGCTATAGCCTTGGGGAGGGGCTGGCCAACCGTCCGCCGGGCTCGGAATGGGCGAGACTTTGCAAGCGCCCTCCGTGTGCCAAAAATAGGCGCAGGCACAGCCGCACCCAATAATAATCCCGAAGGTCCCGTCCCCAAGTTCGTCCGCCAAAATGCCCAAAAGCGGGTGGGCTATAGCCTTGGGGGAGGGCTGGCCAACCGTCCGCGGACTCGGAATGGGGCGAGACTTTCCGAGCGGCCTCCGTGTACCAAAACTACGCCCCAGGCACAGCCGCGCCCAAAAACAACCCCCCGTAGGTCCCCTCCCCTATCTCGTCCGCAGCAAAAATGCCCAAAAAACGGGTGGGCTATAGCCTTGGGGGAGGGCTGGCCCACTTCGTCCGCGGACTCGGAATGGGGCGATACTTTTTGAACGCCCTCCGTGTGCAAAAAATAGGCCTCGGGCACGGCCGTGCCCAAAGATAAGCCCCCGAATGTCCCGTCCCCAAGTTCGTCCGCCGCAAAAATGCCCAAAAAACGGGTGGGCTATAGCCTTGGGGGGAGGGGCTGGCCAATCCGTCGCGGACTCGGTATAGGGCGATACTTTCAGCGCCCTCCGTGTGCAAAAAAGTGGCTGCGGGCAGTGTCGCGCCCAAAATTAAGACCCCGACGGTCCCGTCCCCAAGTTCGTCCGCCACAAAAATGCCCAAAAAACGGGTGGGCTATAGCCTTGGGGGAGGGCTGGCCAACAAATCCGCCGGGTTCGGAATGGGGCGAGACTTTGCAAGCGCCCTCCGTGTGCCTAATATAGGCCGCGGGCACAGCCGCGCAATAATAAGCCCCGAAGGTCCCGTCCCCAAGTTCGACCGCCCAAAAATGCCCAAGCGGGTGGGCTATAGCCTTGGGGGAGGGCTGGCCAACCGTCCGCCGGACTCGGAATGGGGACGAGACTTTGCGGCGCCTCCGTGTGCCAAAAATAGAGCCCCAGGCACAGCCGCGCCAAAAATAAGCCCCGAAGGTCCCTTCCCCTAGTTCGTCCGCCGCAAAAATGCACAAAAGCGGGTGGGCTATAGCCTTGGGGAGGGCTGGCCAACAAATCCGCCGGACTCGGAATGGGGCGAGACTTTGCGAACGCCCTCCGTGTACTAAAAATAGGCCACGAGCACGGCCGCACCCAAAGATAAGCCCCCGAATGTCCCGTCCCCAAGTTCGTCCGCCGCAAAAATGCCCAAAAAACGGGTGGGCTATAGCCTTGGGGGGAGGGGCTGGCCAACTTCGTCCGCCGGACTCGGAATGGGGCGAGACTTTGTAAACGCCCTCCGTGTGCCAAAAATAGGCCATGGGCACAGCCGCGCCCAAAAATAAGCCCCCGAAGGTCCCGTCCCCAAGTTCGTCCGCCGCAAAAATGCCCCAGCGGGTGGGCTATAGCCTTGGGGAGGGCTGGCCACTCGTCCGCCGGACTCGGAATGGGGCGAGACTTTGCTAGCGCCCTCCGTGCGCCAAAAATAGGCTGTGGGCACAGCCGCACCCAGGAATAAGCCCCTGAAGGTCCCGTCCCCAAGTTCGTCCGCCGAAAAGCGGGTGGGCTATAGCCTTGGGGAGGGCTGGCCAACAAATCCGCGGACTCGGAATGGGGTGAGACTTTACGAGTGCCCTCCGTGTGCCAAAAATAGGCCACGGACACAGCCGCGCCCAAAAATAAGCCCGCAAAGGTCCCGTTCCCAAGTTTGTGACTTTTCGAGCGCACTCCGTGTGCCAAAAATAGGCCGCGGGCACAGCCACGCCCAAAAATAAGCCCCCGAAGGTCCCGTCCCCTAGTTCGTCCGCCGCAAAAATGCCCAAAAAACGGGTGGGCTATAGCCTTGTGGGGAGGGGCTGGCCAACTTCGTCCGCCGGACTCGGAATGGGGCGAGACTTTGCAAACGCCCTCCGTGTGCCAAAAATAGGCCATGGGCACAGCCGCGCCCAAAAATAAGCCCCCGAAGGTCCCGTCCCCAAGTTCGTCCGCCGCAAAAATGCCCAAAAGCAGGTGGGCTATAGCCTTGGGAAGGGCTGGCCACCGTCCGCCGGACTCGGAATGGGGCGAGACTGCAGCGCCCTCCGTGTGCCAAAAATAGGCTGCGGGCACAGCCGCACCCAAAAATAAGCCCCTGAAGGTCCGTCCCCAAGTTCGTCCGCGCAAAAGCGGGTGGGCTATAGCCTTGGGGAGGGGCTGGCCAATCCGCGGACTCGGAATGGGGCGAGACTTTGCGGCGCCTCCGTGTGCCAAAAAATAGGCCCGCAGGCACAGCCGCGCCCAAAAATAAGCCCCTAAGGTCCCTTCCCCAAGTTCGTCCGCCGCAAAAATGCCCAAAAAACGGGTGGGCTATAGCCTTGGGGGGAGGGGCTGGCCAACTTCGTCCGCCGGACTCGGAATGGGGCGAGACTTTGCGAACGCCCTCCGTGTACTAAAAATAGGCCACGAGCACGGCCGCACCCAAAGATAAGCCCCCGAATGTCCCGTCCCCAAGTTCGTCCGCCGCAAAAATGCCAAAAAAACGGGTGGGCTATAGCCTTGGGGAGGGCTGGCCAACCGTCCGCGGACTCGGAATGGGCGAGACTTTGCAACGCCCTCCGTGTGCCAAAAATAGGCCATGGCACAACTGCGCCCAAAATAAGCCCCGAAGGTCCCGTCCCCAAGTTCGTCCGCCCAAAAATGCCCCAAGCGGTGGGCTATAGCCTTGGGGAGGGCTGGCCTCGTCCGCGGACTCGGAATGGGCGAGACTTTGCGGCGCCCTCCGTGTTCTAAAAATAGGCATCGTGCACAGCCGCACCCAGGAATAAGCCCCCGAAGGTCCCGTCCCCAAGTTCGTCCGCCCAGCGGGTGGGCTATAGCCTTGGGAGGGTCTGGCTTTCGTCCCGGACTCGGAATGGGGTGAGACTTTCAGCGCCCTCCGTGTGCAAAAATAGGCCACGGACACAGCCGCGCCCAAAAATAAGCCCGCAAGGTCCCGTTCCCAAGTTTGTGACTTTTAGGGCGCCCTCCGTGTGCCAAAAATAGGCAGCACACGCCCAAAAATAAGCCCCGAGGTCCCGTCCCCAAGTTAGTCCGTAAAAATGCCCAAAAGCGGGTGGGCTATAGCCTTGGGGAAGGGCTGGCCCCATCCGCCGGACTCGGAATGGGGCGAGACTTTGCGGCGCCCTCCGTGTGCAAAAATAGGCTGCGGGCACAGCCGCACCCAAAAATAAGCCCCTGAAGGTCCCGTCCCCAAGTTCGTCCGCCGCAAAAACGCCCAAAAAACGGTGGGCTATAGCCTTGGGGGAGGGGCTGGCCAACTTCGACCGCCGGACTCGGAATGGGGTGAGACTTTACGAGCGCCCTCCGTGTGCCAAAAATATGCCACGGACACAGCCGCGCCCAAAAATAAACCCGTAAAGGTCCCGTTCCCAAATTCGTGACTTTGCGAGCGCCCTCCGTGTGCCAAAAATAGGCCGCGGGCACAGCCGCGCCCAAAAATAAGCCCCCGAAGGTCCCGTCCCCAAGTTTGTCCGCCGCAAAAATGCCCAAAAGCGGATGGGCTATAGCCTTGGGGGAGGGGCTGGCCAACCGTCCGCGGACTCGGACTTGGGCGAGACTTTGCGAGCGCCCTCCTTGTGCAAAAAATAGGCCACGGGCACAGCCGCGCCCAAAAATAAGCCCGCAAAGGTCCCGTTCCCAAGTTTGTGACTTTTCGAGCGCCCTCCGTGTGCCAAAAATAGGCCACGGGCACTGTCGCGCCCAGAAATAATCCCCCGAAGGTCCCGTCCCCAAGTTCGTCCGCCGCAAAAATGCCCAAAAAATGGGTGGGCTATAGCCTTGGGGAGGGCTGGCCCAAATCCGCGGACTTGGAATGAGGCGAGACTTTGCGGCGCCCTCCGTGTGCTAAAAATAGGCCGCGGGTACAGCTGCGCCCAAAAATAAGCCCCCGAAGGTCCCGTCCCCAAGTTCGTCCGCAGCAAAAATGCCCAAAAAACGGGTGGGCTATAGCCTTGGGGGGAGGGGCTGGCCAACTTGGTCCGCCGGGTTCGGAATGGGGCGAGACTTTGCGCCCTCCGTGTGCCAAAAATAGGGCACAGCGCAATAATAAGCCCCGAAGGTCCCGTCCCCAAGTTCGTCCCTTAAAAATGCCCAAAAATGGGTGGGCTATAGCCTTGGGGGAGGGCTGGCCAACCGTCCGCGGACTCGGAATGGGCGAGACTTTGCAGCGCCTCCGTGTGCCAAAAATAGGCCCGCAGGCACAGCCGCGCCCCAAAAATAAGCCCCCGAAGGTCCCGTCCCCTAGTTATTCCGCCGCAAAAATGCCCAAAAAACGGGTGGGCTATAGCCTTCGGGGAGGGCTGGCCCACTTCCGCGGACTCGGAATGGGGCGAGACTTTGCGAACGCCCTACGTGTGCCTAATTTAGGCCACGGGCACGGCCGGGCCCAAAGATAAGCCCCCGAATGTCCCGTCCCCAAGTTCGTCCGCTGCAAAAATGCCCAAAAAACGGGTGGGCTATAGCCTTGGGGGAGGGGCTGGCCAACGTCCGCGGATTGGAATGGGGCGATACTTTGACGCCCTCCGTGTGCCAAAAATAGGCGCGGACAGAGTCGCGCAAAAATAAGCCCCAGTTCCGTCCCCAAGTTCGTCCGCCGCAAAAATGCCCAAAAGCGGGTGGGCTATAGCCTTGGGGAGGGCTGGCCCAATCCGCGGACTCGGAATGGGGCGAGACTTTGCGAGCGCCTCCGTGTGCAAAAATAGGCCTCGGGCCCAGCCGCACCCAAAAATAAGCCCCGAAGGTCCGTCCCCTAGTTCGTCCGCAAAAATGCCCAAAAGCGGGTGGGCTATAGCCTTGGCGGGAGGGCTGGCCGCCGTCCGCGGACTCGGAATGAGGCGAGACTTTGCGAAACGCCCTCCGTGTGCCAAAAATAGGCCACGGGCACAGGCGCGCCCAAAGATAAGCCCCGAAGGTCCCGTCCCCAGTTCGTCCGCAAAAATGCCCAAAAAATGGGTGGGCTATAGCCTTGGGGGGAGGGGCTGGCCCACTTCGTCCGCCGGACTCGGAATGGGGCGAGACTTTGCGAGCATCCTCCGTGTACCAAAAATAGGCCGTGGGCACAGCCGCACCCAAAATTAAGCCCCCGAAGGTCCCGTCCCCAAGTCCGTCCGCCGCAAATATGCCCAAAAGCGGGTGGGCTATAGCCTTGGGGAGGGCTGGCCAACAAATCCGCGGACTCGGAATGGGGTGAGACTTTGCGGCGCCCTCCGTGTGCCAATAATAGGCCGCGGGCACAGAGCGCACCCAAAAATAAGCCCCCAATGGTCCCGTCCCCAAGTTCGTCACTTAAAATGCCCAAAAAATGGGTGGGCTATAGCCTTGGGGGGAGGGGCTGGCCAACTTCGTCCGCCGGATTCGGAATGGGGCGAGACTTTGCGAGCGCCCTCCGTGTGCCAAAAATAGGCCATGGATACAGCTGTACCCCAAAATATGCCCCCGAAGGTACCGTCCCCAAGTTCGTCCGCCGCAAAAATGCCCAAAAAACGGGTGGGCTATAGCCTTGCGGGGAGGGGCTGGCCAACAAATCCGCCGGATTCGGAATGGGCGAGACTTTGTGAGCGCCCTCCGTGTGCCAAAAATAGGCCTGGGTCACAGCTGTACCCAAAAATAAGCCCGCGAAGGTCCCGTCCCCAAGTTCGTCCGCCGCAAAAATGCCCAAAAAACGGGTGGGCTATAGCCTTGCGGGGAGGGGCTGGCCAACCAAATCCGCGGACTCGGAATGGATCGATAATTTGCGAGCGCCCTCCGTGTGGCAAAAATAGGCTGCCGGCACAGTCACCCCAAAAAATAATCCCCCGAAGGTCCCGTCCCCAAGTTCGTCCGCCGCAAAAATCCCCAAAAAATGGGTGGGCTATAGCCTTGGGGGGAGGGGCTGGCCAACTACGTCCGCCGGGCTGGGAATGGGGCGAGACTTTGCGAGCGCCCTCCGTGTGCCAAAAATAAGCCGCGGACAGAGCCACGCCCAAAAATAAGCCCACGAAGCTCCCATCCCCAAGTTCGTCCGCCGCAAAAATGCCCAAAAAACGGGTGGGCTATAGCCTTGCGGGGAGGGGCTGGCCCACTTCGTCCGCCGGACTTGGAATGGGGCGAGACTTTGTGAGCGCCCTCTGTGTGCTAAAAATAGGCCGCGGGCATAGCTGTACCCAAAAAAAAGCCCCCGAAGGTCCCGTCCCCAAGTTTGTCCGCCGCAAAAATGCCCAAAAAACGGGTGGGCTATAGCCTTGCGGGGAGGGGATGGCAAACTTCGTCCGCCGGATTCGGAATGGGGTGAGACTTTGCGATCGCCCTCCGTGTGCCAAAATAGGCTGCGGGCACAGCCGCGCCCAAAAATGAGCCCCCGAAGGTCCCGTCCCCAAGTTCGTCCGCCGCAAAAATGCCCAAAAAACGGGTGGGCTATAGCCTTGGGGGAGGGCTGGCCAACCGTCCGCGGACTCGGAATGAGGCGATACTTTACGGCGCCCTCCGTGTGCCAAAAATAGGCAGGCACAGTCGCGCCCAAAAATAAGACCCGAAGGTCCCGTCCCCAAGTTCGTCCGCCGCAAAAATGCCCAAAAGCGGGTGGGCTATAGCCTTGGGGGAGGGCTGCTCGTCCCCGGACTCGGAATGGGGCGAGACTGCAGCGCCTCCGTGTGCCAAAAATAGGCCACGGGCACAGCCGCACACAAAAATAAGCCCCGAAGGTCCCGTCCCCTAGTTCGTCCGCCGCAAAAATGCCCAAAAAACGGGTGGGCTATAGCCTTGGGGGGAGGGGCTGGCCAACTTCGTCCCCCGGACTCGGAATGGGGCGAGACTTTGCGAGCGCCTCCGTGTGCCAAAAATAGGCCACGGGCACAGCCGCGCCCCAAAAATAAGCCCACGAAGGTCCCGTCCCCTAGTTCGTCCGCCGCAAAAATGCCCAAAAAACGGGTGGGCTATAGCCTTGGGGGGAGGGGCTGGCCAACTTCGTCCGCCGGTCTCGGAATGGGGCGAGACTTTGCAAACGCCCTCCGTGTGCCAAAAATAGGCCATGGGCACAGCCGCGCCCAAAAATAAGACCCCGAAGGTCCCGTCCCCAAGTTCGTCCGCCGCAAAAATGCCCAAAAAACGGGTGGGCTATAGCCTTGGGGAGGGCTGGCCCCGCAAATCCGCGGACTCGGAATGGGGCGAGACTTTGCGAAACGCCCTCCGTGTGCCAAAAATACGACGAACGGCCGTGCCCAAAGATAAGCCCGAATGTCCCGTCCCGAGTTCGTCCGCGCAAAAATGCCCAAGCGGGTGGGCTATAGCCTTGGGGAGGGGCTGGCCAACCGTCCGCCGGACTCGGAATGGGCGATACTTCCGAGCACCCTCCGTGTGCCAAAAATAGGCCGCGGGCAGAGTCGCGTCAAAAATAAGCCCCGAAGGTCCGTCCCCAAGTTCGTAAAAATGCCCAAAAGCGGGTGGGCTATAGCCTTGGGGAGGGCTGGCCAACTCGTCCGCGGACTCGGAAAGGCGAGACTGCGGCGCCTCCGTGTGCCAAAAATAAGCCAGGCACAGCCGCGCCCAAAAATAAGCCCCGAAGGTCCGTCCCCTAGTTCGTCCGCCGCAAAAATGCCCAAAAAAGCGGGTGGGCTATAGCCTTGGGGAGGGCTGGCCCTCGTCCGCGGACTCGGAATGGGCGATACTTCTGACGCCCTCCGTGTGCCAAAAATAGGCCACGGGCAGAGTCGCGCCCAAAAATAAGCCCCCGAATGTCCCGTCCCCAAGTTCGTCCGCTGCAAAAATGCCCAAAAGCGGGTGGGCTATAGCCTTGGGGAGGGCTGGCCCAAATCCGCGGACTCGGAAAGGCGAGACTGCAGCGCCTCCATGTGCCAAAAATAGGCCACGGGCACAGCCGCGCCCCAAAAATAAGCCCCGAAGGTCCCGTCCCTAGTTCGTCCGCAAAATGCCCAAAAAGCGGGTGGGCTATAGCCTTGGGGGAGGGCTGGCCAACATCGCCCGGACTCGGAATGGGGCGAGACTTTGCAAACGCCATCCGTGTGCCAAAAATAGGCCATGGGCACAGCGCGCCCAAAAATAAGCCCCGAAGGTCCCGTCCCCAAGTTCGTCCGCCGCAAAAAAAAGCGGGTGGGCTATAGCCTTGGGGAGGGCTGGCCCGCTAAATCCGCCGGACTCGGAATGGGGCGAGACTTTGCGAAACGCCCTCCGTGTGCCAAAAATAGGCCCGCAGGCACGGCGTGCCCAAAGATAAAGCCCCGAATGTCCCGTCCCCAAGTTCGTCCGCGCAAAAATGCCCAAAAGCGGGTGGGCTATAGCCTTGGGGAGGGCTGGCCAACCGTCCGCGGACTCGGAATGGGGCGATACTTTACGAGCGCCCTCCGTGTGCCAAAAATAGGCCGCGGGCAGAGTCGCGCCCAAAAATAAGCCCCCGAAGGTCCCGTCCCCAAGTTCGTCCGCCGCAAAAATGCCCAAAAAACGGGTGGGCTATAGCCTTGGGGGGAGGGGCTGGCCAACTTCGTCCGCCGGACTCGGAAAGGGGCGAGACTTTGCGAGCGCCTCCGTGTGCCAAAAATAGGCCACGGGCACAGCCGCGCCCCAAAAATAAGCCCCCGAAGGTCCCGTCCCCTAGTTCGTCCGCCGCAAAAATGCCCAAAAAACGGGTGGGCTATAGCCTTGGGGGGAGGGGCTGGCCCACTTCGTCCGCCGGACTCGGAATGGGGCGATACTTTACGAGCGCCCTCCGTGTGCCAAAAATAGTCCACGGGCAGAGTCGCGCCCAAAAATAAGCCCCCGAATGTCCCGTCCCCAAGTTCGTCCGCCGCAAAAATGCCCAAAAAACGGGTGGGCTATAGCCTTGGGGGGAGGGGCTGGCCAACTTCGTCCGCCGGACTCGGAAAGGGCCGAGACTTTGCGAGCGCCTCCATGTGCCAAAAAATAGGCCACGGGCACAGCCGCGCCCCAAAAATAAGCCCCCGAAGGTCCCGTCCCCTAGTTCGTCCGCCGCAAAAATGCCCAAAAAACGGGTGGGCTATAGCCTTGGGGGAGGGCTGGCCAACAAATCCGCGGACTCGGAATGGGGCGAGACTTTGCAACGCCATCCGTGTGCCAAAAATAGGCCATGGGCACAGCCGCGACCAGAATTAAGCCCCCGAAGGTCCCGTCCCCAAGTTCCTACGCCGCAGAAATGCCCGACAAACGGGTGGGCTATAGCCTTGGGGAGGGCTGGCCCAATCCGCCGGACTCGGAATGGGGCGAGACTTTCTGGCGCCCTCCGTGTGCTAAAAATAGGCCGTGGGTAAAGCTGCGCCCAAAAATAAGCCCCGAAGGTCCGTCCCCAAGTTCGTCCGCCCAAAAACGGGTGGGCTATAGCCTTGGGGGAGGGGCTGGCCAACTTCGTCCGCCGGACTCGGAATGGGGTGAGACTTTACGAGCGCCCTCCGTGTGCCAAAAATATGCCACGGACACAGCCGCGCCCAAAAATAAGCCCGTAAAGGTCCCGTTCCCAAATTCGTGACTTTGCGAGCGCCCTCCGTGTGCCAAAAATAGGCCGCGGGCACAGCCGCGCCCTAAAATAAGCCCCCGAAGGTCCCGTCCCCAAGTTTGTCCGCCGCAAAAATGCCCAAAAAACGGATGGGCTATAGCCTTGGGGGGAAGGGCTGGCCAACTTCGTCCGCCGGACTCGGAATGGGGCGAGACTTTGCGAGCGCCCTCCGTGTGCAAAAAATAGGCCACGGGCACAGCCGCGCCCAAAAATAAGCCCGCAAAGGTCCCGTTCCCAAGTTTGTGACTTTTCGAGCGCCCTCCGTGTGCCAAAAATAGGCCGCGGGCACAGCCACGCCCAAAAATAAGCCCCCGAAGGTCCCGTCCCCTAGTTCGTCTGCCGCAAAAATGCGCAAAAAACGGGTGGGCTATAGCCTTGGGGGGAGGGGCTGGCCAACTTCGTCCACCGGACTCGGAATGGGCGATCTTTTCGAGCGCCCTCCGTGTGCCAAAAATAGGCCGCGGGCACAGTCGCGCCCAAAAATAATTCCCCGAAGGTCCCGTTCCCAAGTTCGTCCTCCGCAAAAATGCCCAAAAAATGGGTGGGCTATAGCCTTGGGGGAGGGGCTGGCCAACTTCGTCCGCCGGACTCGGAATGGGGCGAGACTTTGCGAGAACCCACCGTGTGCTAAAAATAGGCCGCGGGACAAGCTGCGCCCAAAAATAAGCCACCGAAGGTCCCGTCCCCAAGTTCGTCCGCCGTAAAAATGCCCAAAAAACGGGTGGGCTATAGCCTTGGGGGGAGGGGCTGGCCAACTTAGTCCGCCGGACTCGGAATGGGGCGAGACTTTGCGAGCACCCTCCGTGTGCCAAAAATAGGCCGTGGGCACAGGCGCGCCCAAAAATAATCCCCCGAAGGTCCCGTCCCCAAATTCGTCCGCCGCAAAAATGCCCAAAAAACGGGTGGGCTATAGCCTTGGGGGGAGGGGCTGGCCAACTTCGTCCGCCGGACTCGGAATGGGGAGAGACTTTGCGAGCGCCCTCCGTGTGCCAAAAATAGGCCACGGGCACAGCCGCGCCCAAAAATAAGCCCGCAAAGGTCCCGTTACCAAGTTTGTGACTTTTCAAGCACCCTCCGTGTGCCAAAAATAGGCCGCGGGTACAGCCACGCCCAAAAATAAGCCCCCGAAGGTCTCGTCCCCTAGTTCGTCCGCCGAAAAAATGCCCAAAAAACGGGTGGACTATAGCCTTGGGGGGAGGGGCTGGCCAACTTCGTCCGCCGGACTCGGAATGGGGCGATCTTTTCGAGCGCCCTCCGTGTGCCAAAAATAGGCCGTGGGCACAGTCGCGCCCAGAAATAAGCCCCCGAAGGTCCCGTCCCCAAGTTCGTCCGCCGCAAAAATGCCCAAAAAATGGGTGGGCTATAGCCTTGGGGGAGGGGCTGGCCCACTTCGTCCGCCGGACTCGGAATGGGGCGAGACTTTGCGAGCGCCCTCCGTGTGCTAAAAATAGGCCGTGGGTAAAGCTGTGCCCAAAAATAAGCCCCCGAAGGTCCCGTCCCCAAGTTTGTCCGCCACAAAACGCCCAAAAAACGGGTGGGCTATAGCCTTGGGGGAGGGGCTGGCCAACTTCGTCCGCCGGACTCGGAATGGGGTGAGAATTGCGAGCGCCCTCCGTGTGCCAAAAATAGGCCGCGGGCACAGCCGCGCCCAAAACTAAGCCCCCGAAGGTCCCGTCCCCAAGTTCGTCCGCTGCAAAAATGCCCAAAAAACGGGTGGGCTATAGCCAGGGGAGGGCTGGCCCCAAATCCGCGGACTTGGAATGGGGCGAGACTTTGCGAGCGCCCTCCGTGTGCCCAAAATAGGCCACGGGCACAGCTGCGCCCAAAAATAAGCCCGTAAAGGTCCCGTTCCCAAGTTCGTGACTTTTCGAGCGCCCTCTATGTGCAAAAATTAGGCCGCGGGCACAGCCGCGCCCAAAAATAAGCCCCCGAAGGTCCCGTCCCCTAGTTCGTCTGCCGCAAAAATGCGCAAAAAACGGGTGGGCTATAGCCTTGGGGGGAGGGGCTGGCCAACTTCGTCCACCGGACTCGGAATGGGCGATCTTTTCGAGCGCCCTCCGTGTGCCAAAAATAGGCCGCGGGCACAGTCGCGCCCAAAAATAATTCCCCGAAGGTCCCGTTCCCAAGTTCGTCCGCCGCAAAAATGCCCAAAAAATGGGTGGGCTATAGCCTTGGGGGAGGGGCTGGCCAACTTCGTCCGCCGGACTCGGAATGGGGCGAGACTTTGCGAGAACCCACCGTGTGCTAAAAATAGGCCGCGGGACAAGCTGCGCCCAAAAATAAGCCACCGAAGGTCCCGTCCCCAAGTTCGTCCGCCGTAAAAATGCCCAAAAAACGGGTGGGCTATAGCCTTGGGGGGAGGGGCTGGCCAACTTAGTCCGCCGGACTCGGAATGGGGCGAGACTTTGCGAGCGCCCTCCGTGTGCCAAAAATAGGCCGTGGGCACAGGCGCGCCCAAAAATAATCCCCCGAAGGTCCCGTCCCCAAATTCGTCCGCCGCAAAAATGCCCAAAAAATGGGTGGGCAATAGCCTTGGGGGAGGGGCTGGCCCACTTCGTCCGCCGGACTCGGAATGGGGCGAGACTTTGCGAGCACCCTCCGTGTGCTAAAAATAGGCCACGGGACAAGCTGCGCCCAAAAATAAGCCCCCCGAAGGTCCCGTCCACAAGTTCGTCCGCCGCAAAAATGCCCAAAAAACGGGTGGGCTATAGCCTTGGGGGAGGGGCTGGCCAACTTAGTCCGCCGGACTCGGAATGGGGCGAGACTTTTCGAGCGCCCTCCGTGTGCCAAAAATAGGCCGTGGGCACAGGCGCGCCCAAAAATAAGCCCCCGAAGGTCCCGTCCCCAAGTTCGTCCGCCGCAAAAATGCCCAAAAAACGGGTGGGCTATAGCCTTGGGGAGGGCCGGCCACCGTCCGCGGAATCGGAATGGGGTGAGACTTTGCGAGTGCCCACCATGTGCCACAAATAGGCCGCGGGCACGGTCGCGCCCAAAAATAAGCCCCCGAAGGTCCCGTCCCCAAGTTCGTCCGCCGCAAAAATGCCCAAAAAACGGGTGAGCTATAGCCTTGGGGGGAGGGGCTGGCCCACTTCATCCGCCGGACTCGGAATGGGGCGAGACTTTGCGAGCGCCCTCCGTGTGCCAAAAATAGGCCGCGGGACAAGCTGCACCGAAAAATAAGCCCCCGAAGGTCCCGTCCCCAAGTTCGTCCGCCGCAAAAAATGCGCAAAAAACGGCTGGGCTATAGCCTTGGTGGGAGGGGCTGGCCAACTTTGTCCGCTGGACTCGGAATGGGGCGAGACTTTGCGAGCGCCGTCCGTGTGCCAAAAATAGGCCGTGGGCACAGACGCGGCCAAAAATAAGGCCCCGAAGGTCCCGTCCCCAAGTTCGTCCGCCGCAAAAATGCCCAAAAAACGGGTGGGCGATAGCCTTGGGGGGAGGGGCCGGCCCACTTCGTCCGCCGGACTCGGAATGGGGAGAGACTTTGCGAGCACCCTCCGTGTGCCAAAATAGGCTGCGAGCACAGCCGCGCCCAAAAATAAGCCCCCGAAGGTCCCGTCACCAAGTTCGTCCGCAAAAATGCCTAAAAGCGGGTGGGCTATAGCCTTGGGGAGGGATGGCCAACTTCGTCTGCGGACTCGGAATGGGGCGAGACTTTGTGGCGCCCTCCGTGTGCCAAACATAGGCGCGGGCAAAGCCGCACCAAAAATAAGCCCCGAAGGTCCCATCCCCAAGTTCGTCCGCCGTAAAAATGCCCAGCGGGTGGGCTATTGCCAGGGAGGGGCCGCCGTCCGCGGACTCGGAATGGGCGTGACTTTCCGAGCGCCATCCATGTGCCAAAAATAGGCGCAGGCACAGCTGCGCCCAAAAATAAGCCCCGAAGGTACCGTCCCCAAGTTCGTCCGCCGCATGAAATGCCCAGCGGGTGGGCTATAGCCTTGGGGAGGGATGGCGACTTCGTCCGCGGAGTCGGAATGGGGCGGAACTGCGGCGCCCTCCATGTGCCAAAAATAGGCGCGAGAACAGCCGCACCCAAAGTAAGCCCCGAAGGTCCCATCCCCAAGTTCGTCGCCGCAGCGAAAAATGGGTGGGCTATAGCCTTGGGGAGGGATGGCCAACCGTCCGCGGACTCGGAATGTGGCGAGACTTTGCGGCGCCCTCCGTGTGCCAAAAAATAGACGCGGCCACAGCCGCGCCAAGTCGCCCCGAAGGTCCCGTCCCCAAGTTCGTCCGCCGCAAAAACGCATAAAAAATGGGTGGGCTATAGCCTTGGAGGGAGGGGATGGCCAACTTCTTCTGCCGGACTCGGACTGGGGCGAGACTTTGCGAGAGCCCACCGTGTGCCACAAATAGGCCGCGGGCACAGCCGTGCCCAAAAATAAGCCCCCGAAGTTCCCGTCCCCAAGTTCGTCCGTCGCAAAAAGGCCCAAAAAACGGGTGGGCTATAGCCTTGGGGGGAGGGGATGGCCAACTTCGTCCGCCGGACTCGGAATGTGGCGAGACTTTGCGAGCGCCCTCCGTGTGCCAAAAAATAGGCTGCGGGACAGCCGCGCCCAAAATTAAGCCCCCGAAGGTCCCGTCCCCAAGTTCGTCCGCCGCAAAAATGCCTAAAAAATGGGTGGGCTATAGCCTTGGGGGGAGGGGATGGCCAACTTCTTCTGCCGGACTCGGACTGGGGCGAGACTTTGCGAGCGCCCTCCGTGTGCCAAACATAGGCCGCGGGCTCAGCCGCGCCCAAAAATAAGCCCCGAAGGTCCCGTCCGCAAGTTCGTCCGCTGCAAAAATGCCCAAAAAACGGGTGGGCTATTGCCTTGGGGGGAGGGGCTGGCCAACTTCGTCCGCCGGACTCGGAATGGGGCGAGACTTTGCGAGCGCCCTCCATGTGCCAAATATAGGCCGCAGGCACAGCCGCGCCCAAAAATAAGCCCCCGAAGGTCCCGTCCCCAAGTTCATCCGCGCAAAAATGCCCAAAAAACGGGTGGGCTATAGCCTTGGGGGGACGGGCTGGCCCACTTCGTCCGCCGGACTCGGAATGGGGCGAGACTTTGCGAGTGCCCACCGTGTGCCACAAATAGGCCGTGGGCACAGCCGCGCCCAAAAATAAGCCCGTGAAGGTCCGTCCCCAAGTTCGTCCGCGCCCAAAAATGGGTGGGCTATAGCCTTGGGGGGAGGGGATGGCCAACTTCGTCCGCCGGACTCGGAATGTGGCGAGACTTTGCGAGCGCCCTCCGTGTGCCAAAAATGGGAGGCACAGCCGCGCCCCGAAGGTCCCGTCCCCAAGTTCGTCCCCTTGCCTTTAAAAAATGGGTGGGCTATAGCCTCGGAGGGAGGGGATGGCCAACTTCTTCTGCCGGACTCGGACTGGGGCGAGACTTTGCGAGCGCCCTCCGTGTACCAAACATAGGCCGCGGGATCAGCCGCACCCAAAAATAATCCCCCGAAGGTCCCGTCCCCAAGTTCGTCCGCCGCAAAAACGCCTAAAAAATGGGTGGGCTATAGCCTCGGAGGGAGGGGATGGCCAACTTCTTCTGCCGGACTCGGACTGGGGCGAGACTTTGCGAGCGCCCTCCGTGTACCAAACATAGGCCGCGGGATCAGCCGCGCCCAAAAATAAGCCCCCGAAGGTCCCGTCCCCAAGTTCGTCCGCGCAAAAATGCCCAAAAAATGGGTGGGCTATAGCCTTGGGGGGAGGGGCTGGCCAACTTAGTCCGCTGGACTCGGAATGGGGCGAGACTTTGCGAGCGCCCTCCGTGTGCCAAAAAGAGGCCGTGGGCACAGACGTGCCCAAAAATAAGCCCCCGAAGGTCCCGTCCCCAAGTTCGTCCGCCGCAAAAATGCCCAAAAAACGGGTGGGCTATAGCCTTGGGGGGAGGGGCCGGCCCACTTCGTCCGCCGGACTCGGAATGGGGTGAGACTTTGCGAGTGCCCACCGTGTGCCAAAAATAGGCCGCAGGCACAGCCATGCCCAAAAATAAGCCCCTGAAGGTCCCGTCCCCAAGTTTGTCCGCCGCAAAAATGCCCAAAAAACGGGTGGGCTATAGCCTTGGGGGGACGGGCTTGCCAACTTCGTCCGCCGGACTCGGAATGGGGTGAGACTTTGCGAGCACCCTCCGTGTACCAAGAAAAGGCCGTGGGCACAGCCACGCCCAAAAATAAGCCCCCGAAGGTCCCGTCCCAAAGTTCGTCCGCCGCAAAAATGCCCAAAAAACGGGTGGGCTATAGCCTTGGGGGGAGGGGATGGCCAACTTCGTCCGCCGGACTCGGAATGGGGAAAGACTTTGTGAACGCCCTCCGTGTGCCAAAAATAGCCGCACCCAAAAATAAGCCCCCGAAGGTCCCGTCCCCAAGTTCGTCCGCCGCAAAAATGCCCAACAAACGGGTGGGCTATAGCCTTGGGGGGAGGGGCCGGCCCACTTCGTCCGCCGGACTCGGAATGGGGAGAGACTTTGCGAGCACCCTCCGTGTGCCAAAATAGGCTGCAAGCACAGCCGCGCCCAAAAATAAGCCCCCGAAGGTCCCGTCACCAAGTTCGTCCGCCGCAAAAATGCCTAAAAAACGGGTGGGCTATAGCCTTGGGGGGAGGGGATGGCCAACTTCGTCTGCCGGACTCGGAATGGGGCGAGACTTTGTGGCGCCCTCCGTGTACCAAACATAGGCAGGCAAAGCCGTACCAAAAATAAGCCCCGAAGGTCCCGTCCCCAAGTTCGTCCGTAAAAATGCCCAAAAAAGCGGGTGGGCTATTGCCTTGGGGGAGGGGCTAGCCCCAAATCCGCGGACTCGGAATGGGCGTGACTTTCCAGCGCCATCCATGTGCCAAAAATAGACGCGGCACAGCTGCGCCCAAAATAAGCCCCCGAAGGTCCCGTCCCCAAGTTCGTCCGCCGCAAAAATGCCCAAAAAACGGGTGGGCTATAGCCTTGGGGGGAGTTGATGGCCGACTTCGTCCGCCGGACTCGGAATGGGGCGAGACTTTGCGAGCGCCCTCCATGTGCCAAAAATAGGCCGCGAGCACAGCCGCACCCAAAAATAAGCCCCCGAAGGTCCCGTCACCAAGTTCGTCCGCCACAAAAATGTCAAAAGCGCGTGGGCTATAGCCTTGGGGAGGGATGGCCAACCGTCCGCCGGACTCGGAATGGGCGAGACTTTGCGAGCGACCTCCATGTGCCAAATATAGACGCGGTCACAGCGCGCCCAAAAATAAGCCCCGAAGGTCCCGTCACCAAGTTCGTCCGCAAAAATGCCTAAAAGCAGGTGGGCTATAGCCTTGGGGGAGGGGATGGCCAACTTCGTCTGCGGACTCGGAATGGGGCGAGACTTTGTGGCGCCCTCCGTGTGCCAAACATAGGCAGCGGGCAAAGCCGTACCCAAAAATAAGCCCCGAAGGTCCGTCCCCAAGTTCGTCCGCGCAAAAATGCCCAAAAAGCGGGTGGGCTATTGCCTTGGGGGAGGGCTAGCCCACCAAATCCGCGGACTCGGAATGGGGCGTGACTTTCAGCGCCATCCATGTGCCAAAAATAGACGCGGGCACAGCTGCGCCCAAAAATAAGCCCCGAAGGTCCCGTCCCCAAGTTCGTCCGCCGCAAAAATGCCCAAAAGCGGGTGGGCTATAGCCTTGGGGAGTTGATGGCGACTTCGTCCGCGGACTCGGAATGGGGCGAGACTTTGCGGCGCCCTCCATGTGCCAAAAATAGACGCGAGCACAGCCGCACCCAAAATAAGCCCCGAAGGTCCCGTCCCCAAGTTCGTCCGCGCCAAAATGTCAAGCGCGTGGGCTATAGCCTTGGGGGAGGGGATGGCCAACGTCCGCCGGACTCGGAATGGGGCGAGACTTTGCGGCGACCTCCATGTGCCAAATATAGGCGCGGTCACAGCCGCGCCCAAATAAGCCCCGAAGGTCCGTCCCCAAGTTCGTCCTAAAAATGCCCAAAAGCGGGTGGGCTATAGCCTTGGGAGGCAGGCTGGCCCACTTCGTCCGCCGGACTCGGAATGGGGCGAGACTTTGCGAGTGCCCTCCGTGTGCCAAAAATAGGCCGCGGGCACAGCCGCGCCCAAAAATAAGCCCCCGAAGGTACCGTCCCCAAGTTCGTCCGCCCCAAAAATGCCCAAAAAACGGGTGGGCTATAGCCTTGGGGGGAGGGGCTGGCCAACTTCGTCCGCCGGACTCCGAATGGGGCGAGACTTTATGAACGCCCTCCATGTGCCAAATATAGGCTGCAGGAACAGCCGCGCCCAAAAATAAGCCCCCGAAGGTCCCGTCCACAAGTTCGTCCGCGCAAAAATGCCCAAAAAATGGGTGGACTATAGCCTTGGGGGGACGGGCTGGCCCACTTCGTCCGCCGGACTCGGAATGGGGCGAGACTTTGCGAGTGCCCACCGTGTGCCACAAATAGGCCGTGGGCACAGCCGCGCCCAAAAATAAGCCCGTGAAGGTCCCGTCCCCAAGTTCGTCCGCCGCAAAAACGCCCAAAAAATGGGTGGGCTATAGCCTTGGGGGGAGGGGATGGCCAACTTCGTCCGCCGGACTCGGAATGTGGCGAGACTTTGCGAGCGCCCTCCGTGTGCCAAAAAATAGGCCGCGGGCACAGCCGCGCCCAGAATTAAGCCCCCGAAGGTCCCGTCCCCAAGTTCGTCCGCCGCAAAAACGCCTAAAAAATGGGTGGGCTATAGCCTCGGAGGGAGGGGATGGCCAACTTCTTCTGCCGGACTCGGACTGGGGCGAGACTTTGCGAGCGCCCTCCGTGTACTAAACATAGGCCGCGGGATCAGCCGCACCCAAAAATAATCCCCCGAAGGTCCCGTCCGCAAGTTCGTCCCCCGCAAAAATGCCCAAAAAACGGGTGGGCTATTGCCTTGGGGGGAGGGCTGGCCAACATCGTCCGCCGGACTCGGAATGGGGCGAGACTTTGCGAGCGCCCTCCGTGTGCCAAATATAGGCCGCGGGTACAGCCGCGCCCAAAAATAAGCCCCCGAAGGTCCCGTCCCCAAGTTCGTCCGCGCAAAAATGCCCAAAAAATGGGTGGGCTATAGCCTTGGGGGGAGGGGCTGGCCAACTTAGTCCGCTGGACTCGGAATGGGGCGAGACTTTGCGAGCGCCCTCCGTGTGCCAAAAAGAGGCCGTGGGCACAGACGCGCCCAATAATAAGCCGCCGAAGGTCCCATCCCCAAGTTCGTCCGCCGCAAAAATGCCCAAAAAACGGGTGGGCTATAGCCTTGGGGGGAGGGGCCGGCCCACTTCGTCCGCCAGACTCGGAATGGGGTGAGACTTTGCGAGTGCCCACCGTGTGCCAAAAATAGGCCGCGGGCACAGCCGTGCCCAAAAATAAGCCCCTGAAGGTCCCGTCCCCAAGTTTGTCCGCCGCAAAAATGCCCAAAAAACGGGTGGGCTATAGCCTTGGGGGGACGGGCTTGCCAACTTCGTCCGCCGGACTCGGAATGGGGTGAGACTTTGCGAGCACCCTCCGTGTACCAAGAAAAGGCCGTGGGCACAGCCACGCCCAAAAATAAGCCCCCGAAGGTCCCGTCCCCAAATTCGTCCGCCGCAAAAATGCCCAAAAAACGGGTGGGCTATAGACTTGGGGGGAGGGGATGGCCAACTTCGTCCGCCGGACTCGAAATGGGGAAAGACTTTGCGAACGCCCTCCGTGTGCCAAAAATAGCCGCACCCAAAAATAAGCCCCCGAAGGTCCCGTCCCCAAGTTCGTCCGCCGCAAAAATGCCCAAAAAACGGGTGGGCTATAGCCTTGGGGGGAGGGGCCGGCCCACTTCGTCCGCCGGACTCGGAATGGGGAGAGACTTTGCGAGCACCCTCCGTGTGCCAAAATAGGCTGCAAGCACAGCCGCGCCCAAAAATAAGCCCCCGAAGGTCCCGTCACCAAGTTCGTCCGCCGCAAAAATGCCTAAAAAACGGGTGGGCTATAGCCTTGGGGGGAGGGGATGGCCAACTTCGTCTGCCGGACTCGGAATGGGGCGAGACTTTGTGAGCGCCCTCCGTGTGCCAAACATAGGCCGCGGGCAAAGCCGCACCCAAAAATAAGCCCCCGAAGGTCCCGTCCCCAAGTTCGTCCGCCGCAAAAATGCCCAAAAAACGGGTGGGCTATTGCCTTGGGGGGAGGGGCTAGCCCACTTCGTCCGCCGGACTCGGAATGGGGCGTGACTTTCCGAGCGCCATCCATGTGCCAAAAATAGGCCGCGGGCACAGCTGCGCCCAAAAATAAGCCCCCGAAGGTCCCGTCCCCAAGTTCGTCCGCCGCAAAAATGCCCAAAAAACGGGTGGGCTATAGCCTTGGGGGGAGTTGATGGCCGACTTCGTCCGCCGGACTCGGAATGGGGCGAGACTTTGCGAGCGCCCTCCATGTGCCAAAAATAGGCCGCGAGCACAGCCGCACCCAAAAATAAGCCCCCGAAGGTCCCGTCCCCAAGTTCGTCCGCCGCAAAAATGTCCAAAAAACGCGTGGGCTATAGCCTTGGGGGGAGGGGATGGCCAACTTCGTCCGCCGGACTCGGAATGGGGCGAGACTTTGCGAGCGACCTCCATGTGCCAAATATAGGCCGCGGTCACAGCCACGCCCAAAAATAAGCCCCCGAAGGTCCCGTCCCCAAGTTCGTCCTCGCAAAAATGCCCAAAAAACGGGTGGGCTATAGCCTTGGGGGGACGGGCTGGCCCACTTCGTCCGCCGGACTCGGAATGGGGCGAGACTTTGCGAGTGCCCTCCGTGTGCCAAAAATAGGCCGCGGGCACAGCCGCGCCCAAAAATAAGCCCCCGTAGGTACCGTCCCCAAGTTCGTCCGCCGCAAAAATGCCCAAAAAACGGGTGGGCCACAGCCTTGGGGGGAGGGGCTGGCCAACTTCGTCCGCCGGACTCGGAATGGGGCGAGACTTTACGAGCGCCCTCCGTGTGCCAAAAATAGGCCGCGGGCACAGCCGAACCCAAAAATAAGCCCCTGAAGGTCCCGTCCCCAAGTTCGTCCGCCGCAAAAATGCCCAAAAAACGGGTGGGCTATAGCCATGGGGGGAGGGGCTGGCCAACTTCGTCCGCCGGACTCGGAATGGGGCGAGCCTTTGCGAGCGCCCTCCGTGTGCCAAAAATAGGCCGCGGGCACAGCCGCGGCCAAAAATAAGAGCCCGAAGGTCCCGTCCCCAAGTTCGTCCGCCGCAAAAATGCCCGAAAAACGGGTGGGCTATAGCCTTGGGCGGAGGGGCTGGCCGACTTCGTCCGCCGGACTCGGAATGGGCGAGACTTTGCGAGCGCCCTCCGTGTGCCAAAAATAGGCTGCGGGTAAAGGCACGCACAAAAATAAGCCCCCGAAGGTCCCGTCCCCAAGTTCGTCCGCCTTAAAAATGCCCAAAAAACGGGTGGGCTAAAGCCTTTGGGGGAGGGACTGGCCAACTTCGTCCTTCGGACTCGTAATGGGGCGAGACTTTGCGAGCGCCCTCTGTGTGTCAAAAATAGGCCGCAGGCACAGCCGCACCCAAAAATTAGCCCCCGAAGGTCCCGTCCCCAAGTTCGTCCGCCGCAAAAATGCCCAAAAAACGGGTGGGCTATAGCCTTGGGGGGAGGGGCTGGCCAACTTCGTCCGCCGGACTCGGAATGGGGCGCGACTTAGCGAGCGCCCTCCACGTGCCAAAAGTAGACTGCGGGCACAGCCGCGCCCAAAAATAAGTCCCTGAAGGTCCCGTCCCCAAGTTCGTCGGCCGTAAAAATGCCCAAAAAACAGGTTGGGCTATAGCCTTGGGCAGAGGGGCTGGCCGACTTCGTCCGCCGGACTCGGAATGGGCGAGACTTTGCGAACGCCCTCCGTGTGCCAAAAATAGGCCGCGGGCACAGCCGCACCCAAAAATAAGCCCCTGAAGGTCCCGTCCCCAAGTTCGTCCTCCGCAAAAATGCCCAAAAAACGGGTGGGCCACAGCCTTGGGGGGAGGGGCTGGCCGACTTCGTCCGCCGGACTCGGAATGGGCGAGACTTTGCGAACGCCCTCCGTGTGCCAAAAATAGGCCGCGGGCACAGCCGCACCCAAAAATAAGCCCCCGAAGGTCCCGTCCCCAAGTTCGTCTGCCGCAAAAATGCCCAAAAAACAGGTGGGCTATAGCCTTGGGGGGAGGGGCTGGCCACCTTCGTCCGCCGGACTCGGAATGGGGCGAGCCTTTGGGAGCGCCCGCCGTGTGCCAGAATTAGGCCACGGGCACAGCCGCACCCAAAAATAAGCCCCCGAAGGTCCCGTCCCCAAGTTCGTCCGCCGTAAAAATGCCCAAAAAATGGTTGGGCTATAGCCTTGGGCAGACGGGCTGGCCGACTTCGTCCGCCGGACTCGGAATGGGCGAGACTTTACGAACGCCCTCCGTGTGCCAAAAATAGGCCGCGGGCACAGCCACGCCCAAAAATAAGCGCCCAAAGGTCCCGTCCCCAAGTTCGTCCGCCGCAAAAATGGCCAAAAAACGGGTGGGCTATAGCCTTGTGGGGAAGGGCTGGCCAACTTCGTCCGCCGGACTCGGAATGGGGCGAGACTTTGCGAGCGCCGTCCGTGCGCCAAAAATAGGCCGCGGGCATGGCCGCGCCCAAAAATAAGTCCCCGAAGGTCCCGTCCCCAAGTTCGTCAGCCGTAAAAATGCCCATAAAACGGGTGGGCTATAGCCTTGGCGGGAGGAGCTGGCCAACTTCGTCCGCCGGACTCGGAATGGGGCGAGACTTTGCGAGCGCCCCCCGTGTGCCAAAAATAGGCCGCGGACAGGGCCGCGCCCAAAAATAAGCCCCTGAAGGTCCCGTCCCCAAGTTCGTCCGCCGCAAAAATGCCCAAAAAACGGGTGGGCAATAGCCTTGGGCGGAGGGGCTGGCCGACTTCGTCCGCCGGACTCGGAATGGGCGAGACTTTGCGAACGCCCTCCGTGTGTCAAAAATAGGTTGCGGGCACAGACGCGCCCAAAAGTAAGACCCCAAAGGTCCCGTCCCCAAGTTCGTCCGCCGCAAAAATGCCCAAAAAACGGGTGGGCTATAGCCTTGGGGGGAGGGGCTGGCCAACTTCGTCCGCCGGACTCGGAATGCGGCGAGACTTTGCGAGCGCCGTCCGTGCACCAAAAATAGGCCGCGGGCATGGCCGTGCCCAAAAATAAGTCCCTGAAGGTCCCGTCCCCAAGTTCGTCGGCCGTAAAAATGCCCAAAAAACAGGTGGGCTATAGCCTTGGGGGGAGGGGCTGGCCACCTTCGTCCGCCGGACTCGAAATGGGGCGATCCTTTGCGAGCGCCCTCCGTGTGCCAAAAATAGGCCGCGGGCACAGCCGTGGCCAAAAATAAGAGCCCGAAGGTCCCGTCCCCAAGTTCGTCCGCCACAAAAATGCCCGAAAAACGGGTGGGCTATAGCCTTGGGCGGAGGGGCTGGCCGACTTCGTCCGCCGGACTCGGAATGGGCGAGACTTTGTGAGCGCCCTCCGAGTGCCAAAAATAGGCTGCGGGTACAGGCGCGCAAAAAAATAAGCCCCCGAAGGTCCCGTCCCCAAGTTCGTCCGCCTTAAAAATGCCCAAAAAACGGGTGGGCTATAGCCTTTGGGGGAGGGACTGGCCAACTTCGTCCTCCGGACTCGTAATGGGGCGAGACTTTGCGAGCGCCCTCTGTGTGTCAAAAATAGGCCTCTGTCACAAGCGCTGCCAAAAATTAGCCCCCGAAGGTCCCGTCCCCAAGTTCGTCCGCCGCAAAAATGCCCAAAAAACGGGTGGGCTATAGCCATGGGGAGGGCTGGCCAAGTCCGCGGACTCGGAATGGGGCGAGCCTTTGCGGCGCCCTCCGTGTGCCAAAAATAGACGCGAGCACAGCCGCGGCCAAAAGTAAACCCGAAGGTCCGTCCCCAAGTTCGTCCGCCCAAAAATGCCCGAAAAGCGGGTGGGCTATAGCCTTAGGCGGAGGGGCTGGCGACCGTCCGCCGGACTCGGAATGGGCGAGACTTTGCGAGCACCCTCCGTGTGCCAAAAATAGGCTGCGGGTACAGGCGCGCAAAAAAATAAGCCCCCGAAGGTCCCGTCCCCAAGTTCGTCCGCCTTAAAAATGCCCAAAAAACGGGTGGGCTATAGCCTTTGGGGGAGGGACTGGCCAACTTCGTCCTCCGGACTCGTAATGGGGCGAGACTTTGCGAGCGCCCTCTGTGTGTCAAAAATAGGCCGCAGGCACAGCCGCACCCAAAAATTAGCCCCCGAAGGTCCCGTCCCCAAGTTCGTCCGCCGCAAAAATGCCCAAAAAACGGGTGGGCTATAGCCTTGGGGGGAGGGGCTGGCCAACTTCGTCCGCCGGACTCGGAATGGGGCGCGACTTTGCGAGCGCCCTCTGTGTGCCAAAAATAGGCTGCGGGTACAGGCGCGCACAAAAATAAGCCCCCGAAGGTCCCGTCCCCAAGTTCGTCCGCCTCAAAAATGCCCAAAAAACGGGTGGGCTATAGCCTTGGGCGGAGGGGCTGGCCGACTTCGTCCGCCGGACTCGGAATGGGCGAGACTTTGCGAGCGCCCTCCGTGTGCCAAAAATAGGCTGCGGGTACAGGCGCGCAAAAAAATAAGCCCCTGAAGGTCCCGTCCCCAAGTTCGTCCTCCGCAAAAATGCCCAAAAAACGGGTGGGCCACAGCCTTGGGGGGAGGAGCTGGCCAACTTCGTCCTCCGGACTCGTAATGGGGCGAGACTTTGCGAGCGCCCCCCGTGTGCCAAAAATAGGCCGCGGACACTGCCGCGCCCATAAATAAGCCCCTGAAGGTCCCGTCCCCAAGTTCGTCCGCCGCAAAAATGCCCAAAAAACGGGTGGGCTATAGCCATGGGGGGAGGGGCTGGCCAACTTCGTCCGCCGGACTCGGAATGGGGCGAGCCTTTGCGAGCGCCCTCCGTGTGCCAAAAATAGGCCGCGGGCACAGCCGCGGCCAAAAATAAGAGCCCGAAGGTCCCGTCCCCAAGTTCGTCCGCCGCAAAAATGCCCGAAAAACGGGTGGGCTATAGCCAGGCGGAGGGCTGGCGACAAATCCGCGGACTCGGAATGGGCGAGACTTTGCGAGCGCCCTCCGTGTGCCAAAAATAGGCTGCGGGTACAGGCGCGCAAAAAAATAAGCCCCCGAAGGTCCCGTCCCCAAGTTCGTCCGCCTTAAAAATGCCCAAAAAACGGGTGGGCTATAGCCTTTGGGGGAGGGACTGGCCAACTTCGTCCTCCGGACTCGTAATGGGGTGAGACTTTGCGAGCGCCCTCTGTGTGTCAAAAATAGGCCGCAGGCACAGCCGCACCCAAAAATTAGCCCCCGAAGGTCCCGTCCCCAAGTTCGTCCGCCGCAAAAATGCCCAAAAAACGGGTGGGCTATAGCCTTGGGGGGAGGGGCTGGCCAACTTCGTCCGCCGGACTCGGAATGGGGCGCGACTTTGCGAGCGCCCTCTGTGTGCCAAAAATAGGCTGCGGGTACAGGCGCGCACAAAAATAAGCCCCCGAAGGTCCCGTCCCCAAGTTCGTCCGCCTTAAAAATGCCCAAAAAACGGGTGGGCTATAGCCTTTGGGGGAGGGACTGGCCAACTTCGTCCTCCGGACTCGTAATGGGGCGAGCCTTTGTGAGCGCCCTCTGTGTGCCAAAAATAGGCCGCGGGCACAGCCGCGCCCAAAAATAAGCCCCTGAAGGTCCCGTACCCAAGTTCGTCGGCCGTAAAAATGCCCAAAAAACAGGTGGGCTATAGCCTTGGGGGGAGGGGCTGGCCACCATCGTCCGCCGGACTCGGAATGGGCGAGACTTTGCGAGCGCCCTCTGTGTGCCAAAAATAGGCCGCGGGCACAGCCGCACCCAAAAATAAGCCCCTGAAGGTCCCGTCGCCAAGTTCATCCTCCGCAAAAATGCCCAAAAAACGGGTGGGCCACAGCCTTGGGGGGAGGGGCTGGCCAACTTCGTCCGCCGGACTCGGAATAGGGCGAGACTTTGCGAGCGCCCTCCGTGTGCCAAAAATAGGCCGCGGGCACAGCCGCGGCCAAAAATAAGAGCCCGAAGGTCCCGTCCCCAAGTTCGTCCGCCGCAAAAATGCCCGAAAAACGGGTGGGCTATAGCCTTGGGCGGAGGGGCTGGCCGACTTCGTCCGCCGGACTCGAAATGGGCGAGACTTTGCGAGCGCCCTCCATGAGCCAAAAATAGGCTGCGGGTACAGGCGCGCCCAAAAATAAGCCCCCGAAGGTCCCGTCCCCAAGTTCGTCCGCCTTAAAAATGCCCAAAATACGGGTGGGCTATAGCCTTTGGGGGAGGGACTGGCCAACTTCGTCCGCCGGCCTCGGAATGGGGCGAGACTTTGCGAGCGCCCTCCGTGTGCTAAAAATAGGCCGTGGGCAAAGCCGCACCGAAAAATAATACCCCGAAGGTCCCGTCCCCAAGTTCTTCCGAAGCAAAAATGCCTAAAAAACGGGTGGGCAATAGGCTTGGGGGGAGGGGCTGGCCAACTTCGTCCGCATGACTCGGAATGGGGCGCAACTTTGTGAGCTCCCTCCGTGTGCCAAAAATAGACCGTGGGCACAGCCGCGCCCAAAAATAAACCCCCAAAGGTCCCGTCCCCAAGTTCGTCCGCCGAAAAAATGCCCAAAAAACGGATGGGCTATAGCCTTGGGGGGAGGGGATGCCCAACTTCGTCCGCCGGCCTCGGAATGGGCCGAGACTTTGCGAGCGCCCTCCGTGTGCCAAAAATAGGCCGTGGGCAAAGCCGTACCCAAAAATAATACCCCGAAGGTCCCGTTCCCAAGTTCGTCCGAAGCAAAAATGCCCAAAAAACGGGTGGGCTATAGGCTTGGGGGGAGGGGCTGGCCAACTTCGTCCGCAGGACTCGGAATGGGGCGCAACTTTGCGAGCGCCCTCCGTGTGCCAAAAATAGACCGTGGGCACAGCCGCGCCCAAAAATAAGCCCCCGAAGGTCCCGTCCCCAAGTTCGTCCGCCGAAAAAATGCCCAAAAAATGGGTGGGCTATAGCCTTGCGGGAGGGGCTTGCCAACTTCGTCCGCCAGACTCAGAATGGGGTGAGACTTTGCGAGCGCCCTCCATGTGCAAAAAATAGGCCGCGGACAAAGCTGCTCCCAAAAATAAGCATCCGAAGGTCCGGTCCCCTAGTTCGTCCGCCGTAAAAATGCCCAAAAAACGGGTGGGCTATAGCCTTGGGGGGAGGGGCTGGCCAACTTCGTCCGGCGGACTCGGAATGGACGAGACTTTGCGAGCGCCCGCCGTGTGTCAAAAATAGGCCGCGGGCACAGCCGCACCCAAAAATAATCCCCCGAAGGTCCCGTCCCCAAGTTCGTCCGCCGTGAAAATGCCCAAAAAATGGGTGGGCTATAGCCTTGGGGGGAGGGGCGGGCCAACTTCGTCCGCCGGACTCGGAATGGGGCGAGACTTTGCGAGCGCCGTCCGTGCGCCAAAAATAGGCCGCGGCCACGGCCGCGCCCAAAAATAACTCTCCGAAGGTCCCGTCCCCAAGTTCGTCGGCCGTAAAAATGCCCAAAAAACGGGTGGGCTATAGCCTTGGGGGGAGGAGCTGGCCAACTTCGTCCGCCGGACTCGGAATGGGGCGAGACTTTGCGAGCGCCCCCCGTTTGCCAAAAATAGGCCGCGGACACTGCCGCGCCCAAAAATAACTCCCCGAAGGTCCCGTCCCCAAGTTCGTCGGCCGTAAAAATGCCCAAAAAATGGGTGGGCTATAGCCTTGCGGGAGGGGCTTGCCAACTTCGTCCGCCAGACTCAGAATGGGGTGAGACTTTGCGAGCGCCCTCCGCGTGCAAAAAATAGGCCGCGGACAAAGCTGCTCCCAAAAATAAGCATCCGAAGGTCCCGTCCCCTAGTTCGTCCGCCGTAAAAATGCCCAAAAAACGGGTGGGCTATAGCCTTGGGGGGAGGGGCTTGCCCACTTCGTCCGCCAGACTCAGAATGGGGTGAGACTTTGCGAGCGCCCTCCGTGTGCAAAAAATAGGCCGTGGACAAAGCTGCTCCCAAAAATAAGCATCCGAAGGTCCCGTCCCCTAGTTCGTCCTCCGTAAAAATGCCCAAAAAACGGGTGGGCTATAGCCTTGGGGGGAGGGGCTGGCCAACTTCGTCCGGCGGACTCGGAATGGGCGAGACTTTGCGAGCGCCCGCCGTGTGTCAAAAATAGGCCGTGGGCACAGCCGCGCCCAAAAATAAGCCCCCGAAGGTCCCGTCCCCAAGTTCATCCGCCGTAAAAATGCCCAAAAAATGGGTGGGCTATAGCCTTGGGGGGAGGGGCGGGCCAACTTCATCCGCCGGACTCGGAATGGGGCGAGACTTTGCGAGCGCCCCCCGTTTGCCAAAAATAGGCCGCGGACACTGCCGCGCCCAAAAAAAAGTCCTCGAATGTCACGTCCCCAAGGTCGTCCGCCGCAAAAATGCCCAAAAAACGGGTGGGCTATAGCCTTGGGCGGAGGGGCTGGCCGACTTCGTCCGCCGGACTCGGAATGGGCGAGACTTTGCGAGCGCCCTCCGTGTGCCAAAAATAGGCTGCGGGCACAACCGCGCCCAAAAATAAGCCCCCGAAGGTCCCGTCCCCAAGTTCGTCCGCCGCAAAAATGCCAAAAAAACGGGAGGGCCATAGCCTTGGGGGAGGGGCTGGCCAACTTCGTCCGCCGGACTCGGAATGGGGCGAGACTTTGCGAGCGCCCTCCGTGTGCCAAAAATTGGCCGCGGGCACAGCCGCGGCAAAAATAAGAGCCCGAAGTTCCCGTCCCCAAGTTCGTCCGCCGCAAAAATGTCCAAAAAACAGGTGGGCTATAGCCTTGGGGGGAGGGGCTGGCTAACTTCGTCCGCCGGACTCGGAATGGGGCGAGCCTTTGCGAGCACCCTCCGTGTGCCAGAAATAGGCCATGGGCACAGCCGCGCCCAAAAATAAACCCCCGAAGGTCCCGTCCCCAAGTTCGTCCGCCGCAAAAATGCCCAAAAAACGGGTGGGCTATAGCCTTGGGGGAGGGATGGCGACAAATCCGCGGACTCGGAATGGGGCGAGACTTTGCGAACGCCCTCCGTGTGCCAAAAATAGGCCGTGGGCAAAGCCGCGCCCAAAAATAAGTCCCCGAACGTCCCATCCCCAAGTTCGTCCGAAGCAAAAATGCCCAAAAAACGGGTGGGCTAGAGCCTTGGGGGGAGGGACTGGCCAACTTCGTCCGCCGGACTCGGAATGGGGCGCGACTTTGCGAGCGCCCTCTGTGTGTCAAAAATAGGCCGCGGGCACAGCCGCACCCAAAAATAAGCCCCGGAAGGTCCCGTCCCCAAGTTCGTCCTCCGCAAAAATGCCCAAAAAATGGGCTGGCCAACTTCGTCCGCCGGACTCGGAATGGGGCGAGACTTTGCGAGCGCCCTCCGTGTGCCAAAAATAGGCTGCGGGCACAGCCGCGGCCAAAAATAACAGCCCAAAGGTCCCGTCCCCAAGTTCGTCCGCCGCAAAAATGCCCGAAAAACGGGTGGGCTATAGCCTTTGGGGGAGGGACTGGCCAACTTCGTCCTCCGGACTCGTAATGGGGCGAGACTTTGCGAGCGCCCTCTGTGTGTCAAAAATAGGCCACGGGCACAGCCGCACCCAAAAATAAGCCCCCGAAGGTCCCGTCCCCAAGTTCGTCCGCCGCAAAAATGCCCAAAAAACGGGTGCGCTATAGCCTTGGGGAGGGCTGGCCAATCCGCCGGACTCGGAATGGGCGCGACTTTGCGGCGCCCTCCATGTGCCAAAGTAGACTGCGGTCACAGCCGCACCCAAAAATAAGCCCCGAAGGTCCGTCCCCAAGTTCGTCCGCCAAAAATGCCCAAAAGCGGGTGGGCTATAGCCTTGGGGGAGGGCTGGCCAACAAATCCGCCGGACTCGGAATGGGGCGAGACTTTGCGACGCCCTCCGTGTGCCAAAAATAGGCCACGGGCGCACGCCCAAAAATAAGCCCCGAAGGTCCCGTCCCCAAGTTCGTCCGCCGCAAAAATGCCCAAAAGCGGGTGGGCTATAGCCTTGGGGGAGGGCTGGCCAACTTCGTCCGCGAACTCGGAATGGGGCGAGACTTTGCGAGCGCCCTCCGTGTGCCAAAAATAGGCCGCGGGCACAGCCGCGTCCAAAAATAAGCCCCCGAAGGTCCCGTCCCCAAGTTCGTCCGCCGCAAAAATGCCCAAAAAACGGGTGGGCTATAGCCATGGGGGGAGGGGCTGGCCAATTTCGTCCGCCGGACTCGGAATGGGGTGAGCCTTTGCGAGCGCCCTCCGTGTGCCAAAAATAGGCCGTGGGCAAAGCCACGCCCAAAAATAAGCCTCTGAAGGTCCCGTCCCCAAGTTCGTCGGCCGTAAAAATGCCCAAAAAACAGGTGGGCTATAGCCTTGGGCGGAGGGGCTGGCCGACTTCGTCCGCCGGACTTGAAATGGGCGAGACTTTGCGAACGCCCTCCGTTTGCCAAAAATAGGCCGCGGGCACAGCCACGCCCAAAAATAAGCCCCCGAAGGTCCCGTCCCCAAGTTCGTCCGCCGCAAAAATGGCCAAAAAACGGGTGGGCTATAGCCTTGGGTGGAGGGGCTGGCCCACTTCGTCCGCCGGACTCGGAATTGGGCGAGACTTTGCGAGCGCCATCCGTGTGCCAAAAATAGGCCGCGGGCACGGCCGCGCCCAAAAATAAGCCCCCGAAGGTCTCGTCCCCAAGTTCGTCGGCCGTAAAAATGCCCAAAAAACGGGTGGGCTACAGCCTTGGGGGGAGGAGCTGGCCAACTTCGTCCGCCGGACTCGGAATGGGGCGAGACTTTGCGAGCGCCCTCCGTGTGCCAAAAATAGGCCGCGGACACAGCCGCGGCCAAAAATAAGAGCCCGAAGGTCCCGTCCCCAAGTTCGTCCGCCGCAAGAATGCCCGAAAAACGGGTGGGCTATAGCCTTGGGCGGAGGGGCTGGCCGACTTCGTCCGCCGGACTCGGAATGGGCGAGACTTTGCGAGCGCCCTCCGTGTGCCCAAAATAGGCTGCGGATACAGGCGCGCCCAAAAATAAGCCCCCGAAGGTCCCGTCCCCAAGTTCGTCCGCCTTAAAAATGCCCAAAAAACGGGTGGGCTATAGCCTTGGGGGGAGGGACTGGCCAACTTCGTCCTCCGGACTCGTAATGGGGCGAGACTTTGCGAGCGCCCTCTGTGTGTCAAAAATAGGCCGCGGTCACAGCCGCGTCCAAAAATAAGCCCCCGAAGGTCCCGTCCCCAAGTTCGTCCGCCGCAAAAATGCCCAAAAAACAGGTGGGCTATAGCCATGGGGGGAGGGGCTGGCCAACTTCGTCCGCCGGACTCGGAATGGGGCGAGCCTTTGCGAGCGCCCTCTGTGTGCCAAAAATAGGCCGTGGGCAAAGCCACGCCCAAAAATAAGCCTCCTAAGGTCCCGTCCCCAAGTTCGTCGGCCGTAAAAATGCCCAAAAAACAGGTGGGCTATAGCCTTGGGCGGAGGGGCTGGCCGACTTCGTCCGCCGGACTCGGAATGGGCGAGACTTTGCGAGCGCCCTCTGTGTGCCAAAAATAGGCCGCGGGCACAGCCGCACCCCAAAATAAGCCCCTGAAGGTCCCGTCCCCAAGTTCGTCCTCCGCAAAAATGCCCAAAAAACGGGTGGGCCACAGCCTTGGGGGGAGGGGCTGGCCAACTTCGTCCGCCGGACTCGGAATGGGGCGAGCCTTTGCGAGCGCCCTCCGTGTGCCAAAAATAGGCCGTGGGCAAAGCCACGCCCAAAAATAAGCCTCCGAAGGTCCCGTCCCCAAGTTCGTCCGCCGTAAAAATGCCCAAAAAACAGGTGGGCTATAGCCTTGGGCGGAGGGGCTGGCCGACTTCGTCCGCCGGACTCGGAATGGGCGAGACTTTGCGAGCGCCCTCTGTGTGCCAAAAATAGGCCGCGGGCACAGCCGCACCCAAAAATAAGCCCCTGAAGGTCCCGTCCCCAAGTTCGTCCTCCGCAAAAATGCCCAAAAAACGGGTGGGCCACAGCCTTGGGAGGAGGGGCTGGCCAACTTCGTCCGCCGGACTCGGAATGCGGCGAGACTTTGCGAGCGCCCTCCGTGTGCCAAAAATAGGCCGCGGGCACAGCCGCGGCCAAAAATAAGAGCCCGAAGGTCCCGTCCCCAAGTTCGTCCGCCGAAAAAATGCCCAAAAAACAGGTGGGCTATAGCCTTGGGGGGAGGGGCTGGCCAACTTCGTCCGCCGGACTCGGAATGGAGCGAGCCTTTGCGAGCGCCCTCCGTGTGCCAAAAATAGGCCGTGGGCACAGCCGCGCCCAAAAATAAGCCCCCGAAGGTCCCGTCCCCAAGTTCGTCCGCCGCAAAAATGCCCAAAAAACGGGTGGGCTATAGCCTTGGGGGGAGGGGATGGCCAACTTCGTCCGCCGGACTCGGAATGGGGCGAGACTTTGCGAGCGCCGTCCGTGTGCCAAAAATAGGCCGTGGGCAAAGCCGCGCCCAAAAATAAGCCCCGAAGCGTCCGTCCCCAAGTTCGTCCGAAGCAAAAATGCACAAAAAACGGGTGGGCTATAGCCTTGGGGGGAGGGGCTGGCCAACTTCGTCCGCCGGACTCGGAATGGGGCGAGACTTTGCGAGCGCCCTCCGTGTGCCAAAAATAGGCCGTGGGCAAAGCCGCGCCCAAAAATAAGCCCCCGAACGTCCCGTCCCCAAGTTCGTCCGAAGCAAAAATGCCCAAAAAACGGGTGGGCTATAGCCTTGGGGGGAGGGGCTGGCCAACTTCGTCCGCCGGACTCGGAATGGGGCGAGACTTTGCGAGTGCCCTCCATGTGGCAAAAATAGACCATGGCCACAGCCGCGCCCAAAAATGAGCCCCTGAAGGTCCCGTCCCCAAGTTCGTCCTCCGCAAAAATGCCCAAAAAACGGGTGGGCTATAGCCTTGGGGGGAGGGGCTGGCCCACTTCGTCCGCCGAACTCGGAATGGGGCGAGACTTTGCGAGCGCCCTCCGTGTGCCAAAAATAGGCCGCGGGCACAGCCGCGTCCAAAAATAAGCCCCCGAAGGTCCCGTCCCCAAGTTCGTCCGCCGCAAAAATGCCCAAAAAACGGGTGGGCTATAGCCATGGGGGGAGGGGCTGGCCAACTTCGTCCGCCGGACTCGGAATGGGGCGAGCCTTTGCGAGCGCCCTCCGTGTGCCAAAAATAGGCCGTGGGTAAAGCCACGCCCAAAAATAAGCCCCCGAAGGTCCCGTTCCCAAGTTCGTCCGCCGCAAAAATGCCCAAAAAACGGGTGGGCTATAGCCTTGGGGGGAGGAGATGGCCAACTTCGTCCGCCGGACTCGGAATGGGCCGAGCTTTTGCGAGCGCCCTCCGTGTGCCAAAAATAGGCCCCGGGCTCAGCCGCGCCCAAAAATAAGCCCCCGAAGGTCCCGTCCCCAAGTTCGTGCGCCGGAAAAATGCCGAAAAAACGTGCGGGCTATAGCCTTGGGAGGAGGGGCTGGCCAACTTCGTCCAACGGACTTGGAATGGGGCGAGACTTTGCGAGTGCCCTCCGTGTGCCAAAAATAGGCCGTGGGCACAGCCGCGGCCAAAAATAAACCCCCGAAGGTCCCGTCCCCAAGTTCGTCCCCCGCAAAAATGCCCAAAAAACAGGTGGGCTATAGACTTGGGGGGAGGGGCTGGCCCTCTTCGTCCGCCGAACTCGGAATGGGGCGAGACTTTGCGAGCGCCCTCTGTGTGCCAAAAATAGGCCGCGGGCACAGCCACGTCCAAAAATAAGCCCCCGAAGGTCCCGTCCCCAAGTTCGTGCGCCGCAAAAATGCCGAAAAAACGGGCGGGCCATAGCCTTGGGAGGAGGGGCTGGCCAACTTCGTCCGCCGGAGTCGGAATGGGGCGAGACTTTGCGAGTGCCCTCCGTGTACCAAAAATAGGCCGCGGGCACAGACACACCCAAAAATAAGCCCCGAAAGTCCCGTCCCCACGTTAGTCCGCCGCAAAAATGCCCAAAAAACGGGTGGACTATAGCCTTGGGGGGAGGGGCTGGCCAACTTCGTCCGCCGGACTCGGAATGGGGCGAGACTTTGCGAGCGCCCTCCTTGTGCCAAAAATAGGCCGCGGGCACAGCCACGCCCAAAAATAAGCCCCCGAAGGTCCCGTCCCCAAGTTCGTCCGCCGCAAAAATGCCCAAAAAACGGGTGGGCTATAGCCATGGGGGGAGGGGCTGGCCAACTTCGTCCGCCGGACTCGGAATGGGGCGAGCCTTTGCGAGAGCCCTCCGTGATCCAAAAATAGGCCGTGGGCAAAGCCACGCCCAAAAATAAGAGCCCGAAGGTCCCGTACCCAAGTTCGTCCGCCGAAAAAATGCCCAAAAAACGGGTGGGCTATAGCCTTGGGGGGAGGGGCTGGCCAACTTCGTCCGCCGGACTCGGAATGGGTCGAGCCTTTGCGAGCACCCTCCGTGTGCCAAAAATATGCCCCGGGCTCAGCCGCGCCCCAAAATAAGCCCCCGAAGGACCCGTCCCCAAGTTCGTGCGCCGCAAAAATGCCCAAAAAACGGGTGGGCTATAGCCATGGGGGGAGGGGCTGGCCAACTTCGTCCGCCGGACTCGGAATGGGGCGAGCCTTTGCGAGCGCCCTCCGTGTGCCAAAAATAGGCCGTGGGCAAAGCCACACCCAAAAATAAGCCGCCGAAGGTCCCGTACCCAAGTTCGTCCGCCGCAAAAATGCCCAAAAAACGGGTGGGCTATAGCCTTGGGCGGAGGGGCTGGCCAACTTCGTGCGCCGGACTCGGAATGGGGCGAGCCTTTGCGAGTGCCCTCCGTGTGCCAAAAATAGGCCCCGGACTCAGCCACGCCCAAAAATAAGCCCCCGAAGGTCCCGTCCCCAAGTTCGTCCGCCGCAAAAATGTCCAAAAAACGGGTGGGCTATAGCCTTGGGGGGAGGGGCTGGCCCACTTCGTCCGCCAGACTCGGAATGGGGCGAGACTTTGCGAGTACCCTCCGTGCACCAAAAATAGGCTGCAGGCACAGCCGCACCCAAAAATAGGCCCCCGAAGGTCCCGTCCCCAAGTTTGTCCGCCGCAAAAATGCCCAAAAAACGGGTGGTCTATAGCCTTGGGGGGAGGGGCTGGCCAACTTCGTCCGCCGGACTCGGAATGGGGCGAGACTTTGCGAGCACCCTCCGTGTGCCAAAAATAGGCCTCGGGGACAGCCGCATCCAAAAATAAGCCCCCGAAGGTCCCGACCCGAAGTTCGTCCGCCGCAAAAATGCCCAAAAAACGGGTGGGCTATAGCCTTTGGGGAGGGGCTGGCCAACTTCGTATGCCGGACTCAGAATGGGGCGAGCCTTTGCGAGCGCCCTCCGTGCGCCAAAAATAGGCCACGGGCACAGCCGCGCCCAAAAATAAGCCCCCGAAGGTCCCGTCCCCAAGTTTGTCCGCCGCAAAAATGCCGAAAAAACGGGTGGTCTATAGCCTTGGGGGGAGGGGCTGGCCAACTTCGTCCGCCGGACTCGGAATGGGGCGAGACTTTGGGAGCGGCCTCCGTGTGCCAACAATAGGCCACGGGCACAGCCGCTTCCAAAAATAAACCCCCGAAGGTCCCGTCCCCAAGTTCGTCCGCCGCAAAAATGCCCAAAAAACGGGTGGGATATAGCCTTGGGGGGAGGGGCTGGCCAACTTCGTCCGCCGGACTCGGAATGGGGCGAGACTTTGGGAGCGGCCTCCGTGTGCCAACAACAGGCTGCGTGCACAGGCGCGCCCAAAAATAAGCCCCTGAAGGTCCCGTTCCCAAGTTCATCCTCCGCAAAACTGCCCAAAAAACGGGTGGGCTATAGCCTTGGGGGGAGGGGCTGGCCAACTTCGTCCGCCGGACTCGGAATGGGGCGAGACTTTGCGAGCGGCCTCCGTGTGCCAAAAATAGGCTGCGGGCACAGCCGTGCCCAAAAATAAGCCCCCAAAGGTCCCGTGCCCAAGTTCGTCCGCCGCAAAAATGCCCAAAAAACGGGTGGTCTATAGCCTTGGGGGGAGGGGCTGGCCAACTTCGTCCGCCGGACTTGGAATGGGGCGAGCCTTTGCAAGCGCCCTCCGTGCACCAAAAATAGGCTGTGGGCACAGCCGCGCCCAAAAATAAGCCCCCGAAGGTCCCGTCCCCAAGTTTGTCCGCCGCAAAAATGCCCAAAAAACGGGTGGTCTATAGCCTTGGGGGGAGGGGCTGGCCAACTTCGTCCGCCGGACTCGGAATGGGGCGAGACTTTGCGAGCGTCTTCCGTGTGCCAAAAAAAGGCCGCGGACACAGCCGCGTCCAAAAATAAGCCACCGAATGTCCCGTCCCCAAGTTCGTCCTCGCAAAAATGCCCAAAAAACGGGTGGGCTATAGCCTTGGGGGGAGGGGCTGGCCAACTTCGTCCGCCGGACTCGGAATGGGGAGAGACGTTGCGAGCGGCCTCCGTGTGACAACAATAAGCCGCGGGCACAGCCGCGCCCCAAAATAAGCCCCCGAATGTCCCGTCCCCATGTTCGTCCGCCGCAAAAATGCCCAAAAAACGGATGGGCTATAGCCTTGGGGGGAGGGGCTGGCCAACTTCGTCCGCCGGACTCGGAATGGGGTGAGACTTTGCGAGCGCCCTCCATGTGCCAAAAATAGGCCGTGGGCAAAGCCGCTCCCAAAAATGAGCCCCCGAAGGTCCCGTCGCCAAGTTCGTGCGCCGCAAAAATGCCCAAAAAACTGGTGGGCTATAGCCTTGGGGGCAGGGGCTGGCCCACTTCGTCCGCCAGACTCGGAATGGGGCGAGCCTTTGTGAGCGCCCTCCGTGTGCCAAAAATAGACCGTGTGCACAGCCGTGCCCAAAATTAAGCCCCCGAAGGTCACGTCCCGAAGTTCGTCCGCCGCAAAAATGCCCAAAAAACGGGTGGGCTATAGCCTTGGGGGGAGGGGCTGGCCAACTTCGGCCGCCGGACTCGGAATGGGGCGAGACTTTGCGAGCGCACCCCGTGTGCCAAAAATAGGCCGCGGGCCCAGCCGCACTCAAAAATAAGCCCCCGAAGGTCCCGTCCCCAAGTTCGTCCGCTGCAAAAATGCCCAAAAAACGGGAGGGCTATAGCCTTGGGGGGATGGGCTGGCCAACTTCGTCCGCCGGACTCGGAATGGGGTGAGACTTTACGAGCACCCTCCGTGTGCCAAAAATAGGCTGCGGACACAGCCGCTCCCAAAAATAAGCCCCCGAAGGTCCCGTCCCCAAGTTCGTCCGCCGCAAAAATGCCCAAAAAATGGGTGGGCTATAGCCTTGGGGGGAGGGGCTGGCCAACTTCGTCCGCCGGACTCGGAATGGTGCGAGACTTTGCGAGCGCCCTCCGTGTGCAAACAATAGGCCATGGGCACAGCCGTGCCCAAAAATTAGCCCCCGAAGGTCCCGTCCCCAAGTTCGTCAGCTGCAAAAATACCCAAAAAACGGGTGGGCTATAGCCTTGGGGGGAGGGGCTGGCCAACTTCGTCCGCCGGACTCGGAATGGGGCGAGCCTTTGCGAGCGCCATCCGTGTGCCAAAAATAGGCCGCGAGCACAGCCGCGCCCCAAAATAAGCCCCCGAAGGTCCCGTCCCCAAGTTCGTCCGCCGCAAAAATGCCCAAAAAACGGGTGGGCTATAGCCTTGGGGGGAGGGGATGGCCAACTTCATCCGCCGGACTCGGAATGGGGCGAGACTTTGCGAGCGCGCTCCGTGTGCCAAAAATAGGCTGTGGGCAAAGCCGCACCTAAAAATAAGCCCCCGAAGGTCCCGTCCCCAAGTTCGTCCGAAGCAAAAATGCCCAAAAAATGGGTGGGCTATAGGCTTGGGGGGAGGGGCTGGCCAACTTCGTCCGCCGGACTCGGAATGGGGCGAGACTTTGCGAGCACCCTCCGTGTGCCAAAAATAGGCCTCAGGGACAGCCGCATCCAAAAATAAGCCCCCGAAGGTCCCGACCCGAAGTTCGTCCGCCGCAAAAATGCCCAAAAAACGGGTGGGCTATAGCCTTTGGGGAGGGGCTGGCCAACTTCGTATGCCGGACTCAGAATGGGGCGAGCGCCCTCCGTGCGCCAAAAATAGGCCACGGGCACAGCCGCGCCCAAAAATAAGCCCCCGAAGGTCCCGTCCCCAAGTTTGTCCGCCGCAAAAATGCCGAAAAAACGGGTGGGCTATAGCCTTGGGGGAGGGGCTGGCCAACTTCGTCTGTCGGACTCGGAATGGGGCGAGCCTTTGCGAGCACCCTCCGTGCGCCAAAAATAGGCCGCAGGCACAGCCGCGCCCAAAATTAAGCCCCGAAGGTCCCGTCCCCAAGTTTGGCCGCCGCAAAAATGCCGAAAAAACGGGTGGTCTATAGCCTTGGGGGGAGGGGCTGGCCAACTTCGTCCGCCGGACTCGGAATGGGGCGAGACTTTGGGAGCGGCCTCCGTGTGCCAACAATAGGCCACGGGCACAGCCGCTTCCAAAAATAAACCCCCGAAGGTCCCGTCCCCAAGTTCGTCCGCCGCAAAAATGCCCAAAAAACGGGTGGGATATAGCCTTGGGGGGAGGGGCTGGCCAACTTCGTCCGCCGGACTCGGAATGGGGCGAGACTTTGGGAGCGGCCTCCGTGTGCCAACAACAGGCTGCGTGCACAGGCGCGCCCAAAAAAAAGCCCCTGAAGGTCCCGTTCCCAAGTTCATCCTCCGCAAAACTGCCCAAAAAACGGGTGGGCTATAGCCTTGGGGTGAGGGGCTGGCCAACTTCGTCCGCCGGACTCGGAATGGGGCGAGACTTTGCGAGCGGCCTCCGTGTGCCAAAAATAGGCTGCGGGCACAGCCGTGCCCAAAAATAAGCCCCCGAAGGTCCCGTCCCCAAGTTCGTCCGCCGCAAAAATGCCCAAAAAACGGGTGGTCTATAGCCTTGGGGGGAGGGGCTGGCCAACTTCGTCCACCGGACTCGGAATGGTGCGAGACTTTGCGAGCGCCCTCCGTGTGCAAACAATAGGCCATGGGCACAGCCGTGCCCAAAAATTAGCCCCCGAAGGTCCCGTCCCCAAGTTCGTCAGCTGCAAAAATACCCAAAAAACGGGTGGGCTATAGCCTTGGGGGGAGGGGCTGGCCAACTTCGTCCGCCGGACTCGGAATGGGGCGAGCCTTTGCGAGCGCCATCCGTGTGCCAAAAATAGGCCGCGAGCACAGCCGCGCCCCAAAATAAGCCCCCGAAGGTCCCGTCCCCAAGTTCGTCCGCCGCAAAAATGCCCAAAAAACGGGTGGGCTATAGCCTTGGGGGGGGGATGGCCAACTTCATCCGCCGGACTCGGAATTTGGCGAGACTTTGCGAGCGCGCTCCGTGTGCCAAAAATAGGCTGTGGGCAAAGCCGCACCTAAAAATAAGCCCCCGAAGGTCCCGCCCCAAGTTCGTCCGCCGCAAAAATGCCCAAAAAACGGGTGGGCTATAGCCTTGGGGGGGGGGATGGCCAACTTCATCCGCCGGACTCGGAATTTGGCGAGACTTTGCGAGCACCCTCCGTGTGCCAAAAATAGGCTGCGGGCACAGCCGCGCCCAAAAATAAGCCCCCGAAGGTCCCGTCCCCAAGTTCGTCCGCCGCAAAAATGCCCAAAAAATGGGTGGGCTATAGCCTTGGGGGGAGGGGCTGGCCAACTTCGTCCGCCGGACTCGGAATGGTGCGAGACTTTGCGAGCGCCCTCCGTGTGCAAACAATAGGCCATGGGCACAGCCGTGCCCAAAAATTAGCCCCCGAAGGTCCCGTCCCCAAGTTCGTCAGCTGCAAAAATACCCAAAAAACGGGTGGGCTATAGCCTTGGGGGGAGGGGCTGGCCAACTTCGTCCGCCGGACTCGGAATGGGGCGAGCCTTTGCGAGCGCCATCCGTGTGCCAAAAATAGGCCGCGAGCACAGCCGCGCCCCAAAATAAGCCCCCGAAGGTCCCGTCCCCAAGTTCGTCCGCCGCAAAAATGCCCAAAAAACGGGTGGGCTATAGCCTTGGGGGGGGGATGGCCAACTTCATCCGCCGGACTCGGAATTTGGCGAGACTTTGCGAGCGCGCTCCGTGTGCCAAAAATAGGCTGTGGGCAAAGCCGCACCTAAAAATAAGCCCCCGAAGGTCCCGCCCCAAGTTCGTCCGAAGCAAAAATGCCCAAAAAATGGGTGGGCTATAGGCTTGGGGGGAGGGGCTGGCCAACTTCGTCCGCCGGACTCGGAATGGGGCGAGACTTTGCGAGCACCCTCCGTGTGCCAAAAATAGGCTGCGGGCACAGCCGCGCCCAAAAATAAGGCCCCGAAGGTCCCGTCCCCAAGTTCGTCCGCCGTAAAAATGCCCAAAAAACGGGTGGGGTATAGCCTTGGGGGGAGGGGCTGGCCAACTTCGTCCACCGCACTCGTAATGGGGCGAGACTTTGCGAGCGCCCTCCATGTGTCAAAAATAGCCCGCGGGCACAGTCGCGCCCAAAAATAAGCCCCCGAAGGTCCGGTCCCCAAGTTCGTCCGAAGCAAAAATGCCCAAAAAACGGGTGGGCTATAGGCTTGGGGGGAGGGGCTGGCCAACTTCGTCCGCCGGACTCGGAATGGGGCGAGACTTTGCGAGCGCCCTCCGTGCGCCAAAAATAGGCTGTGGGCACAGCCGCGCCCAAAAATAAGCCCCCGAAGGTCCCGTCCCCAACTTTGTCCGCCGCAAAAATGCCCAAAAAACGGGTGGTCTATAGCCTTGGGGGGAGGGGGTGGCCAACTTCGTCCGCCGGGCTTGGAATGGGGCGAGACTTTGCGAGCGTCTTCCGTGTGCCAAAAATAGGCCGCGGGCACAGCCGCGCCCAAAAATAAGCCCCCGAAGGTCCCGTCGCCAAGTTCGTCCGCCGTAAAAATGCCCAAAAAACGGGTGGGCTATAGCCTTGGGGGCAGGGGCTGGCCAACTTCGTCCGCCGGACTCGGAATGCGGCGAGACTTTGCGAGCGCCCTCCGCGTGCCAAAAATAGGCCGTAGGCACAGCCGCGCCAAAAAATAAGCCCCCGAAGGTCCCGTCCCCAAGTTCGTCCGCCGCAAAAATGCCCAAAAAACAAGTGGGCTATAGCCATGGGGGGAGGGGCGGGCCAACTTCGTCCGCCGGACTCGGATTGGGGTGAGCCTTTGAGAGCGCCCTCCGTGTGCCAAAAATAGACCGTGGGCACAGCCGCGCCCAAAAATAATCCCCCGAAGGTCCTGTCCCGAAGTTCGTCCGCCGCAAAAATGCCCAAAAAACGTGTGGGCTATAGCCTTGGGGGGAGGGGCTGGCCAACTTCGGCCGCCGGACTCGGAATGGGGCGAGAATTTGCGAACGCACCCCGTGTGCCAAAAATAGGCCGCAAGCTGAGCCGCGCTCAAAAATAAGACCCCGAAGGTCGCGTCCCCAAGTTCATCCGCTGCAAAAATGCCCAAAAAACGGGTGGGCTATAGCCTTGGGGGGATGGGCTGGCCAACTTCGTCCGCCGGACTCGGAATGGGGCGAGACTTTGCGAGCGCCCTCCATGTGCCAAAAATAGGCTGTGGACACAGCCGCTCCAAAAAATAAGCCCCCGAAGGTCCCGTCGCCCAGTTCGTCCGCCGCAAAAATGCCCAAAAAACGGGTGGGCTATAGCCTTGGGGGGAGGGGCTGGCCAACTTCGTCCGCCGGACTCGGAATGGGGCGAGACTTTGCGAGTGCCCTCCGTGTACAAAAAATAGGCCGCGGGCACAGCCGCGCATAAAAATTAGCCCCCGAAGGTCCCGTCCCCAAGTTCGTCCGCTGCAAAAATACCCAAAAAACAGGTGGTCTATAGCCTTGGGGGGAGGGGCTGGCCAACTTCGTCCGCCGGACTCGGAATGGGGCGAGCCTTTGTGAGCGCCCTCCGTGTGCCAAAAATAGCCCGCGGGCACAGCCGCGCCCCAAAATAAGCCCCCGAAGGTCCCGTCCCCAAGTTCGTCCGCCGCAAAAATGCCTAAAAAACGGGTGGGCTATAGCCTTGGGGGGAGGGGATGGCCAACTTCATCCGCCGGACTCAGAATGGGGCGAGACTTTGCGAGCGCGCTCCGTGTGCCAAAAATAGGCCGTGGTCAAAGCCGTGCCTAAAAATAAGCCCCCGAAGGTCCCGTCCCCAAGTTCGTCCGAAGCAAAAATGCCCAAAAAATGGGTGGGCTATAGGCTTGGGGGGAGGGGCTGGCCAACTTCGTCCGCCGGACTCGGAATGGGGTGAGACTTTGCGAGCGCCCTCTGTGTGCCAAAAATAGGCTGCAGGCACAGCCGCGCCCCAAAATAAGCCCCCGAAGGTCCCGTCCCCAAGTTCGTCCGCCGCAAAAATGCCCAAAAAACGGGTGGGCTATAGCCTTGGGGGGAGGGGCTGGCCAACTTCGTCCGCCGGACTCGGAATGGGGCGAGACTTTGCGAGTGCCCTCCGTGTACAAAAAATAGGCCGCGGGCACAGCCGCGCATAAAAATTAGCCCCCGAAGGTCCCGTCCCCAAGTTCGTCCGCTGCAAAAATACCCAAAAAACAGGTGGTCTATAGCCTTGGGGGGAGGGGCTGGCCAACTTCGTCCGCCGGACTCGGAATGGGCCGAGCCTTTGTGAGCGCCCTCCGTGTGCCAAAAATAGCCCGCGGGCACAGCCGCACCCCAAAATAAGCCCCCGAAGGTCCCGTCCCCAAGTTCGTCCGCCGCAAAAATGCCTAAAAAACGGGTGGGCTATAGCCTTGGGGGGAGGGGATGGCCAACTTCATCCGCCGGACTCAGAATGGGGCGAGACTTTGCGAGCGCGCTCCGTGTGCCAAAAATAGGCCGTGGTCAAAGCCGTGCCTAAAAATAAGCCCCCGAAGGTCCCGTCCCCAAGTTCGTCCGAAGCAAAAATGCCCAAAAAATGGGTGGGCTATAGGCTTGGGGGGAGGGGCTGGCCAACTTCGTCCGCCGGACTCGGAATGGGGCGAGACTTTGTGAGCACCCTCCGTGTGCCAAAACTAGGCCGCGGGCACAGCCGCGCCCAAAAATAAGCCCCCGAAGGTCCCGTCCCCAAGTTCGTCCGCCGTAAAAATGCCCAAAAAACGGGTGGGCTATAGCCTTGGGGGGAGGGGCTGGCCAACTTCGTCCACCGGACTCGTAATGGGGCGATACTTTGTGAGCGGCCTCCGTGTGTCAAAAATAGCCCGCGGACACAGTCGCGCCCAAAAATAAGCCCCCGAAGGTCCCGTCCCCAAGTTCGTCCGAAGCAAAAATGCCCAAAAAACGGGTGGGCTATAGGCTTGGGGGGAGGGGCTGGCCAACTTCGTCCGCCGGACTCGGAATGGGGTGAGACTTTGCGAGCGCCCTCTGTGTGGCAAAAATAGGCTGTGGGCACAGCCGCGCCCAAAAATAAGCCCCCGAAGGTCCCGTCCCCAAGTTTGTCCGCCGCAAAAATGCCCAAAAAACGGGTGGTCTATAGCCTTGGGGGGAGGGGCTGGCCGACGTCGTCCGCCGGACTCGGAATGGGGCGAGACTTTGCGAGCGTCTTCCGTGTGCCAAAAATAGGCCGTGGACACAGCCGCGCCCAAAAATAAGCCACCGAAGGTCCCGTCCCCAAGTTCGTCCGCGCAAAATTGCCCAAAAAACGGGTGGGCTATAGCCTTGGGGGGAGGGGCTGGCCAACTTTGTCCGCCGGACTCGGAATGGGGAGAGACATTGCGAGCGGCCTCCGTGTGACAACAATAGGCCGCGGGCACAGCCGCGCCCGCAAATAAGCCCCCGAATGTCCCGTCCCCATGTTCGTCCGCCGCAAAAATGCCCAAAAAACGGATGGGCTATAGCCTTGGGGGGAGGGGCTGGCGAACTTCGTCCGCCGGACTCGGAATGGGGCGAGACTTTGTGAGCGCCCCACATGTGCCAAAAATAGGCCATGGGCACAGCCACTCCGAAAAATGAGCCCCCGAAGGTCCCGTCGCGAAGTTCGTGCGCCGCAAAAATGCCCAAAAAACGGGTGGGCTAAAGCCTTGGGGGCAGGGGCTGGCCAACTTCGTCCGCCGGACTCGGAATGCGGCGAGACTTTGCGAGCGCCCTCCGTGTGCCAAAAATAGGCCGCGGGCACAGCCGCGCCGAAAAATAAGTCCCCGAAGGTCCCGTCCCCAAGTTCGTCCGCCGCAAAAATGCCCAAAAAACAGGTGGGCTATAGCCTTGGGGGGAGGGGCTGGCCAACTTCGGACGCCGGACTCGGAATGGGGTGAGATTTTGCGAGCGCACCCCGTGTGCCAAAAATAGGCCACGGGCCGAGCCGCGCTCAAAAATAAGCCCCCGAAGGTCCCGTCCCCAAGTTCGTCCGCTGCAAAAATGCCCAAAAAACGGGTGGGCTATAGCCTTGGGGGGATGGGCTGGCCAACTTCGTCCGCCGGACTCGGAATGGGGCGAGACTTTGCGAGTGCCCTCCGTGTGCCAAAAATAGGCTGCGGACACAGCCGCTCCCAAAAATAAGCCCCCGAAGGTCCCGTCGCCCAGTTCGTCCGCCGCAAAAATGCCCAAAAAACGGGTGGGCTATAGCCTTGGGGGGAGGGGCTGGCCAACTTCGTCCGCCGGACTCGGAATGGGGCGAGACTTTGCGAGCGCCCTCCGTGTGCCAAAAATAGGCCGTGGACAAAGCCGCACCTAAAAATAAGCCCCCGAAGGTCCCGTCCCCAAGTTCGTCCGAAGCAAAAATGCCCAAAAAACGGGTGGGCTATAGGCTTGGGGGGAGGGGCTGGCCCACTTCGTCCGCCGGACTCGGAATGGGGCGAGAATTGCGAGCGCCCTCCATGTGCCAAAAATAGGCCGTGGGCACAGCCGCGCCCAAAAATAAGCCCCCGAAGGTCCCGTCCCCAAGTTCGTCCGCCGTAAAAATGCCCAAAAAACGGGTGGGCTATAGCCTTGGGGGGAGGGGCTGGCCAACTTCGTCCACCGGACTCGTAATGGGGCGAGACTTTGCTAGCGCCCTCCGTGTGTCAAAAATAGCCCGCGGGCACAGTCGCACCCAAAAATAAGCCCCCGAAGGTCCCGTCCCCAAGTTCGTCCCTCGCAAAAATGCCCAAAAAACGGGTGGCGTATAGCCTTGGGGGGAGGGGCTGGCCAACTTCGTCCGCCAGACTCGGAATAAGTCGATCCTTTGCGAGCGCCCTGCGTGTGCCAAAAATAGGCCGTGGACAAAGCCGCGCCCAAAAATAAGCCCCCGAAGGTCCCGTCCCCAAGTTCGTCCGCCGCAAAAATGCCCAAAAAACGGGTGGGCTATAGCCTTGGGGGGAGGGGCTGGCCAACTTCGGCCGCCGGACTCGGAATGGGCCGAGACTTTGCGAGCGCACCCCGTGTGCCAAAAATAGACTACGGGCCGAGCCGCGCTCAAAAATAAGCCCCCGAAGGTCCCGTCCCCAAGTTCGTCCGCTGCAAAAATGCCCAAAAAACGGGTGGGCTATAGCCTTGGGGGGATGGGCTGGCCAACTTCGTCAGCGGGACTCGGAATGGGGCGAGACTTTGCGAGCGCCCTCCGTGTGCCAAAAATAGGCTGCGGACACAGCCGCTCCCAAAAATAAGCCCCTGAAGGTCCCGTCGCCCAGTTCGTCCGCCGCAAAAATGCCCAAAAAACGGGTGGGCTATAGCCTTGGGGGGAGGGGCTGGCCAACTTCGTCCGCCGGACTCGGAATGGGGCAAGACTTTGCGAGCGCCCTCCGTGTGCCAAAAATAGGCCGTGGGCACAGCCGCGCCCAAAAATAAGCCCCCGAAGGTCCCGTCCCCAAGTTCGTCCGCCGTAAAAATGCCCAAAAAATGGGTGGGCTATAGCCTTGGGGGGAGGGGCTGGCCAACTTCGTCCACCGGACTCGTAATGGGGCGAGACTTTGCTATCGCCCTCCGTGTGTCAAAAATAGCCCGCGGGCACAGTCGCACCCAAAAATAAGCCCCCGAAGGTCCCGTCCCCAAGTTCGTCCCTCGCAAAAATGCCCAAAAAACGGGTGGCGTATAGCCTTGGGGGGAGGGGCTGGCCAACTTCGTCCGCCGGACTCGGAATGGGTCGATCCTTTGCGAGCGCCCTGCGTGTGCCAAAAATAGGCCGTGGACAAAGCCGCGCCCAAAAATAAGCCCCCGAAGGTCCCGTCCCCAAGTTCGTCCGCCGCAAAAATGCCCAAAAAACGGGTGGGCTATAGCCTTGGGGGGAGGGGCTTGCCAACTTCATCCTCCGGACTCGGAATGGGGCGAGACATTGTGAGCACCCTCAGAGTGCCAAAAATAGGCCGCGGGCACAGCCGCACCTAAAAATAAGCCCCCGAAGGTCCCGTCCCCAAGTTCGTCCGCCGCAAAAATGCCCAAAAAACGGGTGGGCTATAGCCTTGGGGGGAGGGGCTGGCCAACTTCGTCCTCTGGACTCGGAATGTGGTGAGACTTTGCGAGTTCCCTCCGTGTGCCAAAAATAGCCCGCGGGCACAGCCGCGCCCAAAAATAAGCCCCCGAAGGTCCCGTCCCCAAGTTCGTCCGCCGCAAAAATGCCCAAAAAACGGGTGGGCTATAGCCTTGGGGGGAGGGGCTGGCCAACTTCGTCCGCCGCACTCGTAATGGGGCGAGACTATGCGAGCACCCTCCGTGTGCCAAAAATAGACCATGGGCACAGCCGCACCCAAAAATATGCCCCGAAGGTCCCGTCCCCAAGTTCGTCCGCCGCAAAAATGCCCAAAAAACGGGTGGGCTATAGCCTTGGGGGGAGGGGCTGGCCCACTTCGTCCGCCGGACTCGGAATGGGGCGAGACTTTGCGAGCACCCTCCGTGTGCCAAAAATAGGCCGTGGACAGAGCCGCGCCCAAAAATAAGCCCCCGAAGGTCCCGTCCCCAAGTTCGTCCGCCGCAAAAATGCCCAAAAAACGGGTGGGCTATAGCCTTGGGGGGAGGGGCTGGCCAACTTCGGCCGCCGGACTCGGAATGGGACAAGACTTTGCGAGCGCACCCCGTGTGCCAAAAATAGGCCACGGGCTGAGCCGCGCTAAAAAATAAGCCCCCGAAGGTCCCGTCCCCAAGTTCGTCCGCTGCAAAAATGCCCAAAAAACGGGTGGGCTATAGCCTTGGGGGGATGGGCTGGTCAACTTCGTCTGCCGGACTCGGAATGGGGCGAGACTTTGCGAGCGCCCTCCGTGTGCCAAAAATAGGCTACGGACACAGCCGCTCCCAAAAATAAGCCCCCGAAGGTCCCGTCGCCCAGTTCGTCCGCCGCAAAAATGCCCAAAAAACGGGTGGGCTATAGCCTTGGGGGGAGGGGCTGGCCAACTTCGTCCGCCGGACTCGGAATGGGGCGAGACTTTGCGAGCGCCCTCCGTGTGCCAAAAATAGGCCGTGGACAAAGCCGCGCCTAAAAATAAGCCCCCGAATGTCCCGTCCCCAAGTTCGTCCGAAGCAAAAATGCCCAAAAAACGGGTTGGCTATAGGCTTGGGGGGAGGGGCTGGCCAACTTCGTCCGCCGGACTCGGAATGGGGCAAGACTTTGCGAGCGCCCTCCGTGTGCCAAAAATAGGCCGTGGGCACAGCCGCGCCCAAAAATAAGCCCCCGACGGTCCCGTCCCCAAGTTCGTCCGCCGTAAAAATGCCCAAAAAACGGGTGGGCTATAGCCTTGGGGGGAGGGGCTGGCCAACTTCGTCCACCGGACTCGTAATGGGGCGAGACTTTGCTAGCGCCCTCCGTGTGTCAAAAATAGCCCGCGGTCATAGTCGCACCCAAAAATAAGCCCCCGAAGGTCCCGTCCCCAAGTTCGTCCCTCGCAAAAATGCCAAAAAAATGGGTGGCGTATAGCCTTGGGGGGAGGGGCTGGCCAACTTCGTCCGCCGGACTCGGAATGGGTCGATCCTTTGTGAGCGCCCTGCGTGTGCCAAAAATAGGCCGTGGACAAAGCCGCGCCCAAAAATAAGCCCCCGAAGGTCCCGTCCCCAAGTTCGTCCGCCGCAAAAATGCCCAAAAAACGGGTGGGCTATAGCCTTGGGGGGAGGGGCTTGCCAACTTCATCCTCCGGACTCGGAATGGGGCGAGACATTGTGAGCACCCTCAGAGTGCCAAAAATAGGCCGCGGGCACAGCCGCACCTAAAAATAAGCCCCCGAAGGTCCCGTCCCCAAGTTCGTCCGCCGCAAAAATGCCCAAAAAACGGGTGGGCTATAGCCTTGGGGGGAGGGGCTGGCCAACTTCATCCTCTGGACTCGGAATGTGGTGAGACTTTGCGAGTGCCCTCCGTGTGCCAAAAATAGACCGCGGGCACAGCCGCGCCCAAAAATAAGCCCCCGAAGGTCCCGTCCCCAAGTTCGTCCGCCGCAAAAATGCCCAAAAAACGGGTGGGCTATAGCCTTGGGGGGAGGGGCTGGCCAACTTCGTCCGCCGCACTCGTAATGGGGCGAGACTATGCGAGCACCCTCCGTGTGCCAAAAATAGACCATGGGCACAGCCGCGCCCAAAAATATGCCCCCGAAGGTCCCGTCCCCAAGTTCGTCCGCCGCAAAAATGCCCAAAAAACGGGTGGGCTATAGCCTTGGGGGGAGGGGCTGGCCCACTTCGTCCGCCGGACTCGGAATGGGGCGAGACTTTGCGAGCACCCTCCGAGTGCCAAAAATAGGCCGCGGGTACAGCTGCACCTAAAAATAAGCCCCCAAAAATCCCGTCCCCAAGTTCGTCCGCCGCAAAAATGCCCAAAAAACGGGTGGCGTATAGCCTTGGGGGGAGGGGCTGGCCAACTTCGTCCGCCGGACTCGGAATGGGTCGATCCTTTGCGAGCGCCCTGCGTGTGCCAAAAATAGGCCGTGGACAAAGCCGCGCCCAAAAATAAGCCCCCGAAGGTCCCGTCCCCAAGTTCGTCCGCCGCAAAAATGCCCAAAAAACGGGTGGGCTATAGCCTTGGGGGGAGGGGCTGGCCCACTTCGTCCGCCGGACTCGGAATGGGGCGAGACTTTGCGAGCACCCTCCGAGTGCCAAAAATAGGCCGCGGGTACAGCTGCACCTAAAAATAAGCCCCCAAAAATCCCGTCCCCAAATTCGTCCGCCGCAAAAATGCCCAAAAAACGGTTGGGCTATAGCCTTGGGGGGAGGGGCTGGCCAACTTCGTCCAACGGACTCGGAAAGGGGCGAGACTTTGCGAGCACCCTCCGAGTGCCAAAAAAAGGCCACGGGCACAGCCACGCCCAAAAATAATCCCCCGAAGGTCCCGTCCCCAAGTTCGTCCGCCGCAAAAATGCCCAAAAAACGGGTGGGCTATAGCCTTGGGGGGAGGGGCTGGCCAACTTCGTCCAACGGACTCGGAATGGGGCGAGACTTTGCGAGTGCCCTCCGTGTGCCAAAAATAGGCCGTGGGCACAGCCGCGCCCAAAAATAAGCCCCCGAAGGTCCCGTCCCCAAGTTCGTCCGCCGCAAAAATGCCCAAAAAACGGTTGGGCTATAGCCTTGGGGGGAGGGGCTGGCCAACTTCGTCCGCCGGACTCGGAATGGGACGAGACTTTGCGAGTGCCCTACGTGTGCCAAAAATAGGCCCTGGACACAGCCGCACCCAAAAATAAGCCCCCGAAAGTCCCATCCCCAACTTCGTCCGCCGCAAAAATGCCGAAAAAACGGGTGGGCTATAGCCTTGGGGGGAGGGGCTGGCCAACTTCGTCCAACGGACTCGGAATGGGGCGAGACTTTGCGAGTGCCCTCCGTGTGCCAAAAATAGGCCGTGGGCACAGCCGCGCCCAAAAACAAGCCCCCGAAGGTCCCATCCCCAAGTTCGTCCGCCGCAAAAATGCCCAAAAAACGGTTGGGCTATAGCCTTGGGCGGAGGGGCGGGCCAACTTCTTCCGCCGGACTCGGAATGGGGCGAGACATTGTGAGCACCCTCAGAGTGCCAAAAATAGGCCGCGGGCACAGCCGCACCTAAAAATAAGCCCCCGAAGGTCCCGTCCCCAAGTTCGTCCGCCGCAAAAATGCCCAAAAAACGGGTGGGCTATAGCCTTGGGGGGAGGGGCTGGCCAACTTCATCCTCCGGACTCGGAATGGGGTGAGACTTTGCGAGTGCCCTCCGTGTGCCAAAAATAGACCGCGGGCACAGCCGCGCCCAAAAATAAGCCCCCGAAGGTCCCGTCCCCAAATTCGTCCGCAGCAAACATGCCCAAAACTGGGTTGTGCTATTGCCTTGGGGGGAGGGGCTGGCCAACTTCGTCCGCCGGACTCGGAATGGGGCGAGACTTTGCGAGCGCCCTCTGAGTGCCAAAAAAAGGCCGCGGGCACAGGCGTACCCAAAAATAAGCCCCTGAAGGTCCCGTCCCCAAGTTCGTCCGCCGCAAAAATGCCCAAAAAACGGTTGGGCTATAGCCTTGGGGGGAGGGGCTGGCCAACTTCGTCCGCCGGACTCAGAATGGGGCGAGACTTTGCGAGCATCCTCGGTGTGCCAAAAATAGGCCGCGGGCACAGCTGCTCCCAAACCTAAGCCCCCGAAGGCCCCGTCCCCAAGTTCGTCCGCCGCAAAAATGCCCAAAAAACGGGTGGGCTATAGCCTTGGGGGGAGGGGCTGGCCAACTTAGTCCGCCGGACTCGGAATGGGGCGAGACTTTGTGATCGCCCTCCGTGTGCAAAAAATAGGCAGCGGGCACAGCCACGCCAAAAAATAAGCCCCCCAAGGTCCCGTCCCCAAGTTCGTCCGCCGCAAAAATGCCCAAAAAACGGGTGGGCTACAGCCTCGGGGAGGGCTGGCCAACCCGGACTCGGAATGGGGCGAGACTTTGCGGCGGCCTCCGTGAGCCAAAAATCGGCCGCGGTCTCAGCCACCCCCAAAATAAGCCCCGAAGGTCCCGCCCCAAGTTCGTCCGCCGCAAAAAGCCCAAAACGGGTGGGCTATAGCCTTGGGGGGAGGGGCTGGCCAGCTTCGTCCGCCGGACTCGGAATGGGGCGAGACTTTGTGAACGCCCTCCGTGTGCCAAAAATAGGCCGCGGGCACAGCCGCGCCCAAAAATAATCCCCCGAAGGTCCCGTCCCCAAGTTCGTCCGCCGCAAAAATGCCCAAAAAACGGGTGGGCTATAGCCTTGGGAGGAGGGGCTGGCCAACTTCGTCCAACGGACTCGGAATGGGGCGAGACTTTGCGAGTGCCCTCCATGTGCCAAAAATAGGCCGTGGGCACAGCCGCGCCCAAAAACAAGCCCCCGAAGGTCCCGTCCCCAACTTCGTCCGCCGCAAAAATGCCTAAAAAACGGTTGGGCTATAGCCTTGGGGGGAGGGGCTGGCCAACTTCGTCCGCCGGACTCGGAATGGGGCGATACATTGCGGGCGCCCTCAGAGTGCCAAAAATAGGCCGCGGGCACAGCCGCACCTAAAAATAAGCCCCCGAAGGTCCCGTCCCCAAGTTCGTCCGCCGCAAAAATGCCCAAAAAACGGGTGGGCTATAGCCTTGGGGGGAGGGGCTGGCCAACTTCGTCCAACGGACTCGGAATGGGGCGAGCCTTTGCGAGTGCCCTCCATGTGCCAAAAATAGGCCGTGGGCACAGCCACACCCAAAAACAAGCCCCCGAAGGTCCCGTCCCCAACTTCGTCCGCCGCAAAAATGCCCAAAAAACGGTTGGGCTATAGCCTTGGGGGGAGGGGCTGGCCAACTTCATCCTCCGGACTCGGAATGGGGCGAGACTTTGCGAGCGCCCTCCGTGTGCCAAAAATAGACCACGGACACAGCCGCGCCCAAAAATAAGCCCCCGAAGGTCCCGTCCCCAAATTCGTCCGCCGCAAAAATGCCCAAAAAACGGGTGGGCTATAGCCTTGGGGGGAGGGGCTGGCCAACTTCATCCTCCGGACTCGGAATGGGGGGAGACTTTGCGAGCACCCTCCGTGTGCCAAAAATAAGCCGCGGGCCCTGCCGCGGCCAAAAATAAGCCCCCGAAGGTCCCGTCCCCAAATTCGTCCGCCGCAAAAATGCCCAAAAAAGTGTTGGGCTATAGCCTTGGGCGGAGGGGCTGGCCAACTTCGTCCGCCGGACTCGGAATGGGGCGAGACTTTGCGAGCGCCCTCTGAGTGCCAAAAATAGGCCGTGGGCACAGGCGTACCCAAAAATAAGCCCCTGAAGGTCCCGTCCCCAAGTTCGTCCGCCGCAAAAATGCCCAAAAAACGGTTGGGCTATAGCCTTGGGGGGAGGGGCTGGCCAACTTCGTCCGCCGGACTCGGAATGGGGCGAGACTTTGCGAGCATCCTCCGTGTGCCAAAAATAGGCCACGGGCACAGCTGCGACCAAAACTAAGCCCCCGAAGGTCCCGTCCCCAAGTTCGTCCGCCGCAAAAATGCCCAAAAAACGGGTGGGCTATAGCCTTGGGGGGAGGGGCTGGCCAACTTCGTCCGCCGGACTCGGAATGGGGTGAGACTTTGCGAGCGCCCTCCATGTGCCAAAAATAGGCCGCGGGCACAGCCGCACCCGAAACTAAGCCCCCGAAGCTCCCGTCCCCAAGTTCGTCCGCCGCAAAAATGCCCAAAAAACGTGTGGGCTATAGCCTTGGGGGGAGGGGCTGGCCAACTTCGTCCGCCGGACTCGGAATGGGCGAGACTTTGTGATCACCCTCCGTGTACAAAAAAATAGGAAGCGGGCACAGCCGCGCCGAAAAATAAGCCCCCCAATGTCCCGTCCCCAAGTTCGTCCGCCGCAAAAATGCCCAAAAAACGGGTGGGCTACAGCCTCGGGGGGAGGGGCTGGCCAACTTCGTCCGCCGGACTCGGAATGGGGTGAGACTTTTCGAGCACCCTCCATGTGCCAAAAATAAGCCGCGGTCACAGCCGCGCCCAAAAATAAGCCCCCGAAGGTCCCGTCCCCAAGTTCGTCCGCCGCAAAAATGCCGAAAAAATGGTGGGCTATAGCCTTGGGGGGAGGGGCTGGCCAACTTCATCCGCCGGACTCGGAATAGGGCGAGACTCTTAGAACGCCCTCCGTGTGCCAAAAATAGGCCGCGGGCAAAGCCGCGCCCAAAAATAAGCCCCCGAAAGTCCCGTCCCCAAGTTCGTCCGCCGCAAAAATGCCCAAAAAACGAGTGGACTATAGCCTTGGAGGAAGGGGCTGGCCAACTTCGTCCGCTGTACTCGGAATGGGGCGAAAATTTGCGAGCGCCCTCTATGTGCCAAAAATAGGCTGCGGCCACAGCCGTGGCCAAAAATAAGCCCCCGAAGGTCCCGTCCCCAATTTCGTCCGCCGCAAAAATGCCCAAAAAACGGGTAGGCCATAGCCTTGGGGGGAGGGGCTGGCCAACTTCTTCCGCCGAACTCGGAATGGGGCGAGACTTTGCGAGCGCCCTCCGTGTACCAAAAATAGGCCGTGGTCTCAGCCACCCCCAAAAATAAGCCCCCGAAGGTCCCGTCCCCAAGTTCGTCCGCCGCAAAAAAGCCCAAGAAACAGGTGGGCTATAGCCTTGGGGGGAGGGGCTGGCCAGCTTCGTCCGCCGGACTCGGAATGGGGCGAGACTTTGCGAGCGCCCTCCCTGTGCCAAAAATAGGCCGTGGGCACAGCCGAACCCAAAAATAAGCCCCCGAAGGTCCCGTCCCCAAGTTCGTCCGCCGCAAAAATGCCCAAAAAATGGGTTGGCTATAGCCTTGGGGGAGGGGCTGGCCAACTTCGTCCGCCGGACTCGGAATGGGGTGAGACATTGCGAACGCCCTCCGTCTGCCAAAAATAGGCCGCAGACACAGCTGCGCCCAAAAATAAGCCCCCGAAGGTCCCGTCCCCAAGTTTGTCCGCCGCAAAAATGCCCAAAAAACGGGTGGGCTATAGCCTTGGGGGGAGGGGCTGGCATACTTCGTTCGCCGGACTCGGAATGGGGCGAGACTTTGCGAGAGCCCTCCGTGTGCCAAAAATAGGCCGCGGGCACAGCTGCGCCCACAAATAAGCCCCCGAAGGTCCCGTCCCCAAGTTCGTCGGCCGCAAAAATGCCCAAAAAACGGGTGGGCTATAGCCTTGGGGGGAGGGGCTGGCCAACTTCGTCCGCCGGACTCGGAATGGGGCGAGACTTTGCGAGCACCCTCCGTGTGCCAAAACTAGGCCGTGGTCTCAGCCACCCCCAAAAATAAGCCCCCGAAGGTCCCGTCCCCAAGTTCGTCCGCCGCAAAAAAGCCCAAAAAACGGGTGGGCTATAGCCTTGGGGGGAGGGGCTGGCCAGCTTCGTCCGCCGGACTCGGAATGGGGCGAGACTTTGCGAGCGCCCTCCGTGTGCCAAAAATAGGCCGTGGGCACAGCCGCACCCAAAAATAAGCCCCCGAAGGTCCCGTCCCCAAGTTCGTCGGCCGCAAAAATGCCCAAAAAACGGGTGGGCTATAGCCTTGGGGGGAGGGGCTGGCCCACTTCGTCCGCCGGACTCGGAATGGGGCGAGACTTAGCGAGCGCCCTCCGTGTGCCAAAAATAGGCCGCGGGCACGGCCGCGCCCAAAAATAAGTCCCCGAAGGTCCCGTCCCCAAGTTCGTCCGCCACAAAAATGCCCAAAAAACGGGTGGGCTATAGCCTTGGGGGGAGGGGCTGGCCAACTTCGTCCGCCGGACTCGGAATGGGGCGAGACTTTGCGAGCGCCCTCCGTGTGCCAAAAATAGGCCGTGGGCACAGCCGCAGCCAAAAATAAGCCCCCGAAGGTCCCGTCCCCAAGTTCGTCCGCCGCAAAAATGCCCAAAAAACGGGTGGGCTATAGCCTTTGGGGGAGGGGCTGGCGAACTTAGTCCGCCGGACTCGGAATGGGACGAGACTTTGCGTGCGCCGTCCGTGTGCCAAAAATAGGCCGCGGACCCAGCCGTGCCCAAAAATAAGCCCCCGAAGGTGCCGTCCCCATGTTCATCGAACGCAAAAATACCCAAAAAACGGGTGGGCTATAGCCTTGGGGGGAGGGGCTGGCCAGCTTCGTCCGCCGGACTCGGAATGGGGCGAGACTTTGCGAGCGCCGTCCCTGTGCCAAAAATAGGCCGTGGGCACAGCCGAACCCAAAAATAAGCCCCCGAAGGTCGCGTCCCCAAGTTCGTCCGCCGCAAAAATGCCCAAAAAATGGGTTGGCTATAGCCTTGGGGGAGGGGCTGGCCAACTTCGTCCGCCGGACTCGGAATGGGGTGAGACATTGCGAGCGCCCTCCGTCTGCCAAAAATAGGCCGTAGACACAGCTGCGCCCAAAAATAAGCCCCCGAAGGTCCCGTCCCCAAGTTTGTCCGCCGCAAAAATGCCCAAAAAACGGGTGGGCTATAGCCTTGGGGGGAGGGGCTGGCCTACTTCGTTCGCCGGACTCGGAATGGGGCGAGACTTTGCGAGAGCCCTCCGTGTGCCAAAAATAGGCCGCGGGCACAGCTGCGCCCAAAAATAAGCCCCCGAAGGTCCCGTCCCCAAGTTCGGCCGCAAAATGCCCAAAAACGGGTGGGCTATAGCCTTGGGGAGGGCTGGCCAACTTCGTCCGCGGACTCGGAATGGGGCGAGACTTTGCGAGCACCCTCCGTGTGCCAAAACTAGGCCGTGGTCTCAGCCACCCCCAAAAATAAGCCCCCGAAGGTCCCGTCCCCAAGTTCGTCCGCCGCAAAAATGCCCAAAAAACGGGTGGGCTATAGCCTTGGGGGAGGGCTGGCCAATCCGCGGACTCGGAATGGGGCGAGACTTTGCGAGCGCCCTCCGTGTGCCAAAAATAGGCCGTGGGCACGGCCGCACCCAAAAATAAGTCCCCGAAGGTCCCATCCCCAAGTTCGTCCGCCACAAAAATGCCCAAAAAACGGGTGGGCTATAGCCTTGGGGGGAGGGGCTGGCCAACTTCGTCCGCCGGACTCGGAATGGGGCGAGACTTTGCAGCGCCTCCGTGTGCAAAAATATGCTGGGCACATCCATGCCAAAAATAAGCCCCCGAAGGTCCCGTCCCCAAGTTCGTCCGCCGCAAAAATGCCCAAAAAACGGGTGGGCTATAGCCTTGGGGGGAGGGGATGGCCAACTTCGTCCGCCGGACTCGGAATGGGACGAGACTTTGCGAGCGCCCTCCGCGTACCAAAAATAGGCCGCGGGTACAGCCGTGCCCAAAAATAAGACCCCAAAGGTGCCGTCCCCAAGTTCGTTGAACGCAAAAATGCCCAAAAAACGGGTGGGCTATAGCCTTGGGGGGAGGGGCTCCCAACTTCGTCCGCCGGACTCGGAATGGGACGAGACTTTGCGAGCGCCCTCCGTGAGCCAAAAATAGGCCGCGGGCACAGCCTCACCAAAAAATAAGCGCCCGAAGGTCCAGTCCCCATGTTCGTCCGCCGCAAAAATGCCCAAAAAACGGGTGGGCTACAGCCTTGGGGGGAGGGGCTGGCCAACTTCGTCCTCCGGACTCGGAATGGGGCGAGACTTTGCGAGCACCCTCCGTGTGCCAAAAATAGGCCTAGGGCACAGCCGCGCCCAAAAATAAGCGCCCGAAGGTCCCGTCCCCAAGTTCGTCCGCCGCAAAAATGCCCAAAAAACGGGTGGGCTATAGCCTTGGGGGGAGGGGCTGGCAAACTTAGTCCGCCGGACTCGGAATGGGACGAGACTTTGCGAGCGCCTTCCTTTACCAAAAATAGGCCGCGGACCCAGCCGTGCCCAAAAATAAGCTCCCGAAGGTCCCATCCCCAAGTTCGTCCGCCGCAAAAATGCCCCAAAAATGGGTGGGCTATAGCCTTGGGGGGAGGGGTGGGCCAACTTCGTCCGCCGGACTCGGAATGAGGTGAGACTTTCCGAGCGCCCTCCGTGTGACAAAAAAAGGCCGCGGGAACAGCCGCGCCCAAAAATAACCCCCGAAGGTCCCGTCCCCAAGTTCGTCCGCCGCAAAAATGCCCAGAAAACGGGTGGGCTATAGCCTTGGGGGGAGGGGCTCCCAACTTCGTCCGCCGGACTCGGAATGGGACGAGACTTTGCGAGCGCCCTCCGTGAGCCAAAAATAGGCCGCGGGCACAGCCTCACCAAAAAATAAGCGCCCGAAGGTCCAGTCCCCATGTTCGTCCGCCGCAAAAAAGCCCAAAAAACGGGTGGGCTATAGCCTTGGGGGGAGGGGCTGGCCAGCTTCGTCCGCCGGACTCGGAATGGGGCGAGACTTTGCGAGCGCCCTCCGTGTGCCAAAAATAGGCCGCGGGAACAGCCGCGCCCAAAAATAAGCCCCCGAAGGTCCCGTCCCCAAGTTCGTCCGCCGCAAAAATGCCCAGAAAAGGGGTGGGCTATAGCCAGGTCGGGAGGGCCTCGGCAACTTCGTCCGCCGGACTCGGAATGGGGCGAGACTTTGCGAGCGCACTCCGTGTGCCAATAATAGGCCATGGGCACAGCCGCGCCCAAAAATAAGCCCCCGAAGGTCCCGTCCCCAAGTTCGTCCGCCGCAAAAATGCCCAAAAAATGGGTGGGCTATAGCCTTGGGGGGAGGGGCGGGCCAACTTCGTCCGCCGGACTCGGAATGGGGTGAGACTTTCCGAGCGCCCTCCGTGTACCAAAAATAGGCCGCGGGAACAGCCGCGCCCAAAAATAAGCCCCCGAAGGTCCCGTCCCCAAGTTCGTCCGCCGCAAAAATGCCCAGAAAACGGGTGGGCTATAGCCTTGGGGGGAGGGGCTGGCCAACTTCGTCCGCCGGACTCGGAATGGGGCGAGACTTTGCGAGCGCACTCCGTGTGCCAATAATAGGCCACGGGCACAGCCGCGCCCAAAAATAAGCCCCCGAAGGTCCCGTCCCCAAGTTCGTCCCGCAAAATGCCCGAAAGCGGGTGGGCTATAGCCTTGGGGAGGGCTGGCCAACTCGTCCGCGGACTCGGAATGGGGCGAGACTTTGCGAGCACACTCCGTTTGCAAAAATAGGCCACGGGCACAGCCGCGCCCAAAAATAAGCCCCCAAGGTCCCGTCCCCAAGTTCGTCCGTAAAAATGCCCCAAAATGGGTGGGCTATAGCCTTGGGGGAGGGGCGGGCCAACAAATCGCCTCGGACTCGGAATGGGGTGAGACTTTCCGAGCACCCTCCGTGTGCAAAAATAGGCCACGGGAACAGCCGCGCCCGAAAATAAGCCCCGAAGGTCCGTCCCCAAGTTCGTAAAATGCCTAAACGGGTGGGCTATAGCCTGGGGAGGGCTGGCCAACCGGACTCGGAATGTGGCGAGACTTTGCGAGAACCCTACGTGTGCCAAAAATAGGCGGCGGCCACAACCGCGCCCAAAAATAAGCTCCCAAAGGTCCCGTCCCCAAGTTCGTCCGCCGCAAAAATGCCCAAAAAACGGGTGGGCTATAGCCTTGGGGGGGGGTCTGACCAATCCGCCGGACTCGGAATGAAGCGAGACTTTATGAGCGCCCTCCGTGTACCAAAAATAGGCCACGGGCACAGCCGTGGCCAAAAATGAGGCCCCGAAGGTCCCGTCCCCAAGTTCTTCCGCAGCAAAAATGCCCAATAAACGGGTGGGCTATAGCCTTGGGGGTGGGATGACCAAATACGTCCGCAGGACTCGGAATCTGGCGAGACTTAACGAGAGCCCGCAGAGTCACAAAAATAGGCCGCGGTAACAGCAGCGCCCAAAAATAAGGCACCGAAGGACCCGTCCCCAAGTTCGTCGCAAAATGCCGAAAACATGTGTGGGCTACCGCCTTGGGGCGTGGGGCTGCCCAACTTCGTCCGCCGGACTCGGAATGGGGCGAGACTTTGCGAGCCCCCTCCGTGTGCCAAAAATAGGCCGCGGGAACAGCCGCGCCCAAAAATAAGCCCCCGAAGGTCCCGACCCCAAGTTCGTAAATGCCCATAAAGCGGGTGGGCTATAGCCTTGGGGAGGGGCTGGCCAACTCGTCCGCGGACTCGGAATGGGGCGAGACTTTGCGAGCGCACTCCGTGTGCCAATAGGCCACGGGCACAGCGCGCCAAAAAATAAGCCCCGAAGGTCCGTCCCCAAGTTCGTCCATGGCAGCAAAATGCCCAAAAATGGGTGGGCTATAGCCTTGGGGGGAGGGGCGGGCCAACTTCGTCCGCCGGACTCGGAATGGGGTGAGACTTTCCGAGCGCCCTCCGTGTACAAAAAATAGGCCGCGGGAACAGCCGCGCCCAAAAATAACCCCCGAAGGTCCCGTCCCCAAGTTCGTCCTCCGCAAAATGCCCTGTGAAACGGTGGCTATAGCCTTGGGGAGGGCTGGCCAACCTCGTCCGCCGGACTGAATGGGCGAGACTTTGCGAGCGCACTCCGTTTGCAAAAATAGGCCACGGGCACAGCGCGCCCAAAAATAAGCCCCGAAGGTCCCATCCCCAAGTTCGTCGCCGCAAAATGCCCCAAAAATGGGTGGGCTATAGCCTTTGGGGAGCGGGCCAACTTCGTCCGCCGGACTCGGAATGAGTGAGACTTTCCGAGCGCCCTCCGTGTGCCAAAAAAGGCCAGGGAACAGCCGCCCAAAAATAAGCCCCCGAAGGTCCCGTCCCCAAGTTCGTCCGCCGCAAAAATGCCCAGAAAACGGGTGGGCTATAGCCTTGGGGGGAGGGGCGGGCCAACTTCGTCCGCCGGACTCGGAATGGGGTGAGACTTTCCGAGCACCCTCCGTGTGCCAAAAATAGGCCACGGGAACAGCCGCGCCCGAAAATAAGCCCCCGAAGGTCCCGTCCCCAAGTTCGTCCGCCGCAAAAATGCCCAGAAAACGGGTGGGCTATAGCCTTGGGGGGAGGGGCTGGCCAACTTCGTCCGCCGGACTCGGAATGTGGCGAGACTTTGCGAGAACCCTACGTGTGCCAAAAATAGGCGGCGGCCACAACCGCGCCCAAAAATAAGCTCCCAAAGGTCCCGTCCCCAAGTTCGTCCGCCGCAAAAATGCCCAAAAAACGGGTGGGCTATAGCCTTGGGGGGGGGGGCTGACCAACTTCGTCCGCCGGACTCGGAATGAAGCGAGACTTTACGAGCGCCCTCCGTGTGCCAAAAATAGGCCACGGGAACAGCCGTGGCCAAAAATAAGGCCCCGAAGGTCCCGTCCCCAAGTTCATCCGCAGCAAAAATGCCCAATAAACGGGTGGGCTATAGCCTTGGGGGGGGGCTGACCAACTTCGTCCGCCGGACTCGGAATGGGGCGAGACTTTACGAGTGCCCTCCGTGTGCCAAAAATAGGCCGCGGTCACAGCCGCGCCCAAAAATAAGGCCCCGAAGGTCCCGTCCCCAAGTTCGTCCGCCGCAAAAATGCCCAAAAAATGGGTGGGCTATAGCCTTGGGGAGAGGGGCTGGCCAACTTCGTCCGCCGGACTCGGAATGGGGCGAGACTTTGCGAGCGCCCTCCGTGTGCCAAAAATAGGCCGCGGGAACAGCCGCGCCCAAAAATAAGCCCCCGAAGGTCCCGTCCCCAAGTTCGTCCGCCGCAAAAATGCCCCCAAAACGGGGGGGCTATAGCCCCGGGGGGCGGGGCTGCCCAACTTCGTCCGCCGGACTCGGAATGGGGCGAGACTTGCGAGCGCACTCCGTGTACCAATATTAGGCCACGGCACAGCCGCGCAAAAATAAGCCCCGAAGGTCCCGTCCCCAAGTTCGTCCATGCAAAATGCCCAAAAATGGGTGGGCTATAGCCTTGGGGAGGCGGAGCTAACTCGTCCGCCGGACTCGGAATGGGGTGAGACTTTCCGAGCGCCCTCCGTGTACCAAAATAGGCGCGGGAACAGCCGCGCCCAAAATAACCCCGAAGGTCCCGTCCCCAAGTTCGTCCGCGCAAAATGCCCGAAAGCGGGTGGGCTATAGGGGGAGGGCTGGCAAATCCGCGGACTCGGAATGGGGCGAGACTTTGCGGCGCACTCCGTTTGCAAAATAGCCAGGCACAGCGCGCCCAAAAATAAGCCCCGAAGGTCCCATCCCCAAGTTCGTCAAAAATGCCCAAAATGGGTGGGCTATAGCCTTGGGAGGGTGGGCCAACAAATCGCCCGGACTCGGAATGAGGTGAGACTTTCCGAGCGCCTCCGTGTGACAAAAAGGCCGCGGGAACAGCCGCGCCCAAAAATAAGCCCCAAGGTCCCGTCCCCAAGTTCGTCCAGCAAAATGCCTGTGAAAAGCGGGTGGGCTATAGCCTTGGGGGGAGGGGCTGGCCAACTTCGTCCGCCGGACTCGATATGGGGCGAGACTTTGCGAGCGCACTCCGTGTGCCAATAATAGGCCACGGGCACAGCCGCGCCCAAAAATAAGCCCCCGAAGGTCCCGTCCCCAAGTTCGTCCGCCGCAAAAATGCCCAAAAAATGGGTGGGCTATAGCCTTGGGGGGAGGGGCGGGCCAACTTCGTCCGCCGGACTCGGAATGGGGTGAGACTTTCCGAGCGCCCTCCGTGTGCCAAAAATAGGCCGCGGGAACAGCCGCGCCCAAAAATAAGCCCCCGAAGGTCCCGTCCCCAAGTTCGTCCGCCGCAAAAATGCCCAGAAAACGGGTGGGCTATAGCCTTGGGGGGAGGGGCTGGCCAACTTCGTCCGCCGGACTCGGAATGGGGCGAGACTTTGCGAGCGCACTCCGTTTACAAAAAATAGGACACGGGCACAGCCGCGCCCAAAAATAAGCCCCCGAAGGTCCCGTCCCCAAGTTCGTCCGCCGCAAAAATGCCCCAAAAATGGGTGGGCTATAGCCTTGGGGGGAGGGGCGGGCCAACTTCGTCCGCCGGACTCGGAATGGGGTGAGACTTTCCGAGCACCCTCCGTGTGCCAAAAACAGGCCACGGGCACAGCCGTGCCCAAAAATAAGCCCCCAAAAGTCCCATCCCCAAGTTCGTCCGCCGCAAAAATGCCCAAAAAACGGGTGGGCTATAGCCTTGGGGGGAGGGGCTGGCCAAGTTCATCCGCCGGACTCGGAATGGGGTGAGACTTTCCGAGCACCCTCCGTGTGCCAAAAACAGGCCACGGGCACAGCCGTGCCCAAAAATAAGCCCCCGAAGGTCCCGTCCCCAAGTTCATCCGCCGCAAAAATGCCCAAAAAACGGGTGGGCTATAGCCTTGGGGAGAGGGGCTGGCCAACTTCGTCCGACAGACGTGGAATGGGGCGAGACTTTGCGAGCGCCCTCCGTGTGCCAAAAATAGGCCGCGGGAACAGCCGCGCCCAAAAATAAGCCCCCGAAGGTCCCGTCCCCAAGTTCGTCCGCCGCAAAAATGCCCAGAAAACGGGTGGGCTATAGCCTTGGGGGGAGGGGCTGGCCAACTTCGTCCGCCGGACTCGGAATGGGGCGAGACTTTGCGAGCGCACTCCGTTTGCAAAAAATAGGCCACGGGCACAGCCGCGCCCAAAAATAAGCCCCCGAAGGTCCCATCCCCAAGTTCGTCCGCCGCAAAAATGCCCCAAAAATGGGTGGGCTATAGCCTTGGGGGGAGGGGTGGGCCAACTTCGTCCGCCGGACTCGGAATGAGGTGAGACTTTCCGAGCGCCCTCCGTGTGACAAAAAAAGGCCGCGGGAACAGCCGCGCCCAAAAATAAGCCCCCGAAGGTCCCGTCCCCAAGTTCGTCCGCCGCAAAAATGCCCAGAAAACGGGTGGGCTATAGCCTTGGGGGGAGGGGCTGGCCAACTTCGTCCGCCGGACTCGGAATGGGGTGAGACTTTGCGAGCGCACTCCGTGTGCCAATAATAGGCCACGGGCACAGCCGCGCCCAAAAATAAGCCCCCGAAGGTCCCGTCCCCAAGTTCGTCCTCCGCAAAAATGCCCAAAAAATGGGTGGGCTATAGCCTTGGGGGGAGGGGCGGGCCAACTTCGTCCGCCGGACTCGGAATGGGGTGAGACTTTCCGAGCGCCCTCCGTGTACCAAAAATAGGCCGCGGGAACAGCCGCGCCCAAAAATAACCCCCGAAGGTCCCGTCCCCAAGTTCGTCCGCCGCAAAAATGCCCAGAAAACGGGTGGGCTATAGCCTTGGGGGGAGGGGCTGGCCAACTTCGTCCGCCGGACTCGGAATGTGGCGAGACTTTGCGAGAACCCTCCGTGTGCCAAAAATAGGCGGCGGGCACAACCGCGCCCAAAAATAAGCTCCCAAAGGTCCCGTCCCCAAGTTCGTCCGCCGCAAAAATGCCCAAAAAACGGGTGGGCTATAGCCTCGGGTTGACCAACTTCGTCCGCCGGACTCGGAATGAAGCGAGACTTTACGAGCACCCTCCGTGTGCCAAAAATAGGCCGCAGGCACAGCCGTGGCCAAAAATAAGGCCCCGAAGGTCCCGTCCCCAAGTTCATCCGCAGCAAAAATGCCCAAAAAACGGGTGGGCTATAGCCTTGGGGCTGACCAACTCGTCCGCCGGACTCGAATGGGGCGAGACTTTACGAGTGCCCTCCGTGTGCCAAAATAGGCCGCGGTCACAGCCGCGCCCAAAAATAAGGCCCCGAAGGTCCTGTCCCCAAGTTCGCCCGTCGCAAAATGCCCAAATGGGTGGGCTATGGCCTTGGGGGGAGGGGCTGGCAAACGTCGTCCGCCGGACTCGGAATGGGGCGAGACTTGTCGAGCTGCCTCCGTGTGCCAAAAATAGGCCACGGGAACTGCCGTGCCCAAAAATAAGCCCCCGAAGGTCCCGTACCCAAGTTCGTCCGCCGCAAAAAATGGGTGGGCTATAGCCTTGGGGAGGGCTGGCCAACTCGTCCGCCGGACTCGGAATGGGCGAGACTTTGCGAGCGCACTCCGTGTGCCAAAATAGGCCACGTGCACAGCCGCGCCAAAAATAAGCCCCGAAGGTCCCCCCCAAGTTCATCCGCAGCAAAATGCCCAAAAGCGGTGGGCTATAGCCTTGGGGGGGCTGACCAACTTCGTCCGCCGGACTCGGAATGGGGCGAGACTTTACGAGTGCCCTCCGTGTGCCAAAAATAGGCCGCGGGAACAGCCGCGCCCAAAAATAAGGCCCCGAAGGTCCCGTCCCCAAGTTCGCCGCAAAATTGCCTAAAAATGGGTGGGCTATAGCCTGGGGAGGGCTGGCCAACTTCGTCCGCTCGGACTCGGAATGGGGCGAGACTTTAGCGCCTCCGTGTGCAAAAATAGGCCGGGGGAACCGCGCGCCCAAAAATAAGCCCCCGAAGGTCCCGTCCCCAAGTTCGTCCGCCGCAAAATGCCTGTAAAAGCGGGTGGGCTATAGCCTTGGGGGAGGGGCTGGCCAACTTCGTCCGCCGGACTCGGAATGGGGCGAGACTTTGCAGCGTACGTGTGCCAAAAATAGGCCACGTGCACAGCCGCGCCCAAAAATAAGCCCCGAAGGTCCCGTCCCCAAGTTCGTCCGCCGCAAAATGCCTGGGAAACGGGTGGGCTATAGCCTTGGGGAGGCTGGCCAACTTCGTCCGCCGGACTCGGAATGGGGCGAGACTTTGCGAGCGCACTCCGTGTGCCAAATAGGCCGGGAACAGCCGCGCCCAAAATAAGCCCCGAAGGTCCCGTCCCCAAGTTCGTCCGCCGCAAAATGCCAAACGGGTGGGCTATAGCCTTGGGGAGGGCTGGCCAATCTTCGCCGGACTCGGAATGGGGCGAGACTTTGCAGCGCACTCCGTGTGCCAATAATAGGCCACGGCACAGCCGCGCCCAAAAATAAGCCCCAAGGTCCCGTCCCCAAGTTCGTCCGCCGCAAAATGCCCAAAAATGGGTGGGCTATAGCCTTGGGGGAGGCTGGCCAACTCGTCCGCCGGACTCGGAATGGGGTGAGACTTTCCGAGCGCCTCCGTGTACCAAAAATAGACGCGGGAACAGCCGCGCCCAAAATAAGCCCCGAAGGTCCGTCCCCAAGTTCGTCCGCCGCAAAAATGCCTGAACGTGGCTATAGCCTTGGGGAGGGGCTGGCCAACTTCGTCCGCCCGGACTCGGAATGGGGCGAGACTTTGCGCGCATTTTGCCAAAATGGGCCACTGCACAGCCGCGCCCAAAAATAAGCCCCGAAGGTCCCGTCCCCAAGCGCAAAAAAAAGCCAGGCACAAGGAGGCGCCAAGTCGTCCGCCGGACTCGGACTGGGGTGAGACTTTCCGAGCGCCCTCCGTGTGCCAAAAATAGGCTGCGGGCACAGCCGCGCCCAAAAATAAGCCCCCGAAAGTCCCATCCCCAAGTTCGTCCGCCGCAAAAATGCCCAAAAAACGGGTGGGCTATAGCCTTGGGCGGAGGGGCTGGCCAAGTTCATCCGCCGGACTCGGAATGGGGCGAGACTATGCGAGCACCCTCCGTGTGCCAAAAATAGGCCACGGGCACAGCCGCACCCAAAAATAAACCCCCGAAGGTCCCGTCCCCAAGTTCATCCGCCGCAAAAATGCCCAAAAAACGGGTGGGCTATAGCCTTGGGGAGAAGGGCTGGCCAACTTCGTCCGCCGGACGTGGAATGGGGTGAGACTTTTCGAGCGCCCTCCGTGTGCCAAAAATAGGCTGCAGGAACAGCCGTGCCCAAAAATAAGCCCCCGAAGGTCCCGTCACCAAGTTCGTCCGCCGCAAAAATGCCCAGAAAACGGGTGGGCTATAGCCTTGGGGGGAGGGGCTGGCCAACTTCGTCCGCCGGACTCGGAATGGCGCGAGACTTTCCGAGCGCACTCCGTGTGCCAAAAATAGGCCACGGGCACAGCCGCACCCAAAAATAAGCCCCCGAAGGTCCCGTCCCCAAGTTCGTCCGCCGCAAAAATGCCCAAAAAATGGGTGGGCTATAGCCTTGGGCGGAGGGGCTGGCCAAGTTCATCCGCCGGACTCGGAATGGGGCGAGACTATGCGAGCGCCGTCCGTGTGCCAAAAATAGGCCGCGGGCACAGCCGCACCCAAAAATAAACCCCCGAAGGTCCCGTCCCCAAGTTCATCCGCCGCAAAAATGCCCAAAAAACGGGTGGGCTATAGCCTTGGGGACAAGGGCTGGCCAACTTCGTCCGCCGGACGTGGAATGGGGTGAGACTTTGCGAGCGCCCTCCATGTGCCAAAAATAGGCTGCGGGAACAGCCGCGCCCAAAAATAAGCCCCCGAAGGTCCCGTCACCAAGTTCGTCCGCCGCAAAAATGCCCAGAAAACGGGTGGGCTATAGCCTTGGGGGGAGGGGCTGGCCAACTTCGTCCGCCGGACTCGGAATGGGGCGAGACTTTGCGAGCGCACTCCGTGTGCCAAAAATAGGCCACGGGCACAGCCGCACCAAAAAATAAGCCCCCGAAGGTCCCGTCCACAAGTTCGTCCGCCGCAAAAATGCCCAAAAAATGGGTGGGCTATAGCCTTGGGGGGAGGGGCGGGCCAACTTCGTCCGCCGGAATCGGAATGGGGTGAGACTTTCCGAGCGCCCTCCGTGTTCCAAAAATAGGCCACGGGCACAGCCGCACGCAAAAATAAGCCCCCGAAAGTCCCGTCCCCAAGTTCGTCCGCCGCAAAAATGCCCAAAAAATGGGTGGGCTATAGCCTTGGGGAGAGGGGCTGGCCAACTTCGTCCGCCGGACTCGGAATGGGGCAAGACTTTGCGAGCGCCCTCCGTGTGGCAAAAATAGGCCGCGGGAACAGCCGCGCCCAAAAATAAGCCCCCGAAGGTCCCGTCCCCAAGTTCGTCCGCCGCAAAAATGCCTAGAAAACGGGTGGGCTATAGCCTTGGGGGGAGGGGCTGGCCAACTTCGTCTGCCGGACTCGGAATGGGGCGAGACTTTGCGAGCGCACTCCGTGTGCCAAAAATAGGCCACGGGCTCAGCCACGCCCAAAAATAAGCCCCCGAAGGTCCCGTACCCAAGTTCGTCCGCCGCAAAAATGCCCAAAAAATGGGTGGGCTATAGCCTTGGGGGGAGGGGCGGGCCAACTTCGTCCGCCGGACTCGGAATGGGGTGAGACTTTCCGAGCGCCCTCCGTGTGCAAAAAATAGGCCACGGGCACAGCCGTGCCCAAAAATAAGCCCCCGAAAGTCCCATCCCCAAGTTCGTCCGCCGCAAAAATCCCCAAAAAACGGGTGGGCTATAGCCTTGGGGGGAGGGGCTGGCCAAGTTAACCCGCCGGACTCGGAATGGGGCGAGACTATGCGAACACCCTCCGTGTGCCAAAAATAGGCCGCGGGCACAGCCGCACCCAAAAATAAGCCCCCGAACATCCCGTCCCCAAGTTCATCCGCCGCAAAAATGCCCAAAAAACGGGTGGGCTATAGCCTTTCCGCCGGAGAATGCGAGACTAAGTCCGTGTGGGCTCAAAAATAAGCCCCAAGGTCCCCCCCAAGCCCAGCGGGTGGGCTATAACTCGGAATGAAGCGAGACTGCGCCTCCGTGTGCCAAAAATGGCACAAGCCGCGCCCAAAAATAAGCCCCCGAAGGTCCCGTCCCCGAGTTCGTCCGCAGCAAAAATGCCCAAAAAACGAGTGGGCTATAGCCTTGGGGGGAGGGGTTGACCAACTTCGTCCGCCGGACTCGGAATGGGGCGAGACATTACGAGCGCCCTCCGTGTGCCAAAAATAGGCCGCAGGCACAGCGGCGCCCAAAAATAAGCCCCCGAAGGTCCCGTCCCCAAGTTCGTCCGCCGCTAAAATGCCCAAAAAACGGGTGGGCTATAGCCTTGGGGGGAGGGGATGGCCAACTTCGTCCGCCGGACTCGGAATGGGGCGAGGCTTTGCGAGCGCCCTCCGTGTGTGAAAAATAGGCCGCGGACACAGCCGCGCCTAAAAATAAGCCCCCGAAGGTCCCGTCCCAAAGTTCGTCCGCCGCTAAAATGCCCAAAAAACGGGTGGGCTATAGCCTTGGGGGGAGGGGATTGCCCACTTCGTCCGCCAGACTCGGAATGGGGCGAGACTCTTCGAGCACCCTACGTGTCCCAAAAATAGGCCGCGGGCACAGCTCCGCCCAAAAATAAGCCCCCGAAGGTCCCGTCCCCAAGTTCGTCCGCCGCAAAAATGCCCAAAAAACGGGTGGGCTATAGCCTTGGGGGGAGGGGCTGGACAACTTCGTCCGCCGTACTCGGAATGGGACGAGACTTTATGAGCGCCCTCCGTGAGCCAATAATAGGCCGCGGGCACTGTCGCGCCCAAAAATAAGCCCCCGAAGGTCCCGTCCCCAAGTTCGTCCGCCGCAAAAATGCCCAAAAAACGGGTGGGCTATAGCCTTGGGGGGAGGGGCTGACCAACTTCGTCCGCCGGACTCGGAATGGGGCGACACTTTACGAGCGCCCTCCGTGTGCCAAAAATAGGCCGCGGGCACAGCCGTACCCAAAAATAAGCACCCGAAGGTCCCGTCCCCAAGTTCCTCCGCCGTAAAAATGCCCAAAAAACGGGTGGGCTATAGCCTTGGGGGGAGGGGATGGCCGACTTCGTCCGACAGACTCGGAATGGGACGAGACTTTGCGAGTGCCCTCCGTGTGCCAAAAATAGGCCGCGGACACAGCCGAGCCCAAAAATAAGCCCCCGAAGGTCCCGTCCCCGAGTTCGTCCGCAGCAAAAATGCCCAAAAAACGGGTGGGCTATAGCCTTGGGGGGAGGGGTTGACCAACTTCGTCCGCCGGACTCGGAATGGGGCGAGACATTACGAGCGCCCTCCGTGTGCCAAAAATAGGCCGCAGGCACAGCGGCGCCCAAAAATAAGCCCCGAAGGTCCCGTCCCCAAGTTCGTCCGCCGAAAAAATGCCCAAAAAACGAGTGGGCTATAGCCTTGGGGGGAAGGGCTGGCCCACTTCGTCCGCCGGACTCGGAATGGGGCGAGACTTTGCGAGCGCCCTCCGTGTGCCAAAAATAGGCCGCGGGGACAGCCGCGCCCAAAAATAAGCCCCCGAAGGTCCCGTCCCCAAGTTCGTCCGCCGTAAAAATGCCCAAAAAACGGGTGGGCTACAGCCTTGGGGGGAGGGGATTGCCCACTTCGTCCGCCAGACTCGGAATGGGGCGAGACTTTTCGAGCGCCCTACGTGTCCCAAAAATAGGCCGCGGGCACAGCTCCGCCATAAAAAAAAGCCCCCGAAGGTCCCGTCCCCAAGTTCGTCCGCCGCAAAAATGCCCAAAAAACGGGTGGGCTATAGCCTTGGGGGGAGGGGCTGGACAACTTCGTCCGCCGTACTCAGAATGGGACGAGACTTTACGAGTGCCCTCCGTGTGCCAAAAATAGGCCGTGGGCACAGCCGCGCCCAAAAATAAGCCCCTGAAGGTCCCGTCCCCAAGTTCCTCCGCCGCAAATATGCCCAAAAAACGGGTGGGCTATAGCCTTGGGGGGAGGGGCTGACCAACTTCGTCCGCCGGACTCGGAATGGGGCGAGACATTACGAGCGCCCTCCGTGTGCCAAAAATAGGCCGCGGGCACAGCCGTACCCAAAAATAAGCACCCGAAGGTCCCGTCCACAAGTTCCTCCGCCGTAAAAATGCCAAAAAAACGGGTGGGCTATAGCCTTGGGGGAGGATGGCGTCCGCCAGACTCGGAATGGGTCGAGACTTTGCGAGTGCCCTCCGTGTGCCAAAAATAGGCCGCGGACACAGCCGCGCCTAAAAATAAGCCCCCGAAGGTCCCGTCCCAAAGTTCGTCCGCCGCTAAAATGCCCAAAAAACGGGTGGGCTATAGCCTTGGGGGGAGGGGATTGCCCACTTCGTCCGCCAGACTCGGAATGGGGCGAGACTTTTCGAGCGCCCTACGTGTCCCAAAAATAGGCCGCGGGCACAGCTCCGCCCAAAAATAAGCCCCCGAAGGTCCCGTCCCCAAGTTCGTCCGCCGCAAAAATGCCCAAAAAACGGGTGGGCTATAGCCTTGGGGGGAGGGGCTGGACAACTTCGTCCGCCGTACTCGGAATGGGACGAGACTTTATGAGCACCCTCCGTGAGCCAAAAATAGTCCGCGGGCACAGTCGCGCCAAAAAATAAGCCCCCGAAGGTCCCGTCCCCAAGTTCGTCCGCCGCAAAAATGCCCAAAAAACGGGTGGGCTATAGCCTTGGGGGGAGGGGCTGACCAACTTCGTCCGCCGGACTCGGAATGGGGCGACACTTTACGAGCGCCCTCCGTGTGCCAAAAATAGGCCGCGGGCACAGCCGTACCCAAAAATAAGCACCCGAAGGTCCCGTCCCCAAGTTCCTCCGCCGTAAAAATGCCCAAAAAACGGGTGGGCTATAGCCTTGGGGGGAGGGGATAGCCGACTTCGTCCGCCAGACTCGGAATGGGACGAGACTTTGCGAGTGCCCTCTGTGTGCCAAAAATAGGTCGCGGACACAGCCGCGCCCAAAAATAAGCCCCCGAAGGTCCCGTCCCCGAGTTCGTCCGCAGCAAAAATGCCCAAAAAACGGGTGGGCTATAGCCTTGGGGGGAGGGGTTGACCAACTTCGTCCGCAGGACTCGGAATGGGGCGAGACTTTGCGAGCGCCCTCCGTGTGCCAAAAATAGGCGGCGGGCACAGCCGCGCCCAAAAATAAGCCCCCGAAGGTCCCGTCCCCAAGTTCCTCCGCCGCAAATATGCCCAAAAAATGGGTGGGCTATAGCCTTGGGGGGAGGGGCTGGCCGACTTCGTCCGCCAGACTCGGAATGGGACGAGACTTTGCGAGTGCCCTCCGTGTGCCAAAAATAGGCCGCGGACACAGCCGCACCCAAAAATAAGCCCCCGAAGGTCCCGTCCCCGAGTTCGTCTGCAGCAAAAATGCCCAAAAAATGGGTGGGCTATAGCCTTGGGGGGAGGGGCTGACCAACTTCGTCCGCCGGACTCGGAATGGGGCGAGACATTACGAGCGCCCTCCGTGTGCCAAAAATAGGCCGCGGGCACAGCCGTACCCAAAAATAAGCACCCGAAGGTCCCGTCCACAAGTTCCTCCGCCGTAAAAATGCCAAAAAAACGGGTGGGCTATAGCCTTGGGGGGAGGGGATGGCCGACTTCGTCCGCCAGACTCGGAATGGGACGAGACTTTGCGAGTGCCCTCCGTGTGCCAAAAATAGGCCGCGGACACAGCCGCGCCTAAAAATAAGCCCCCGAAGGTCCCGTCCCAAAGTTCGTCCGCCGCTAAAATGCCCAAAAAACGGGTGGGCTATAGCCTTGGGGGGAGGGGACTGCCCACTTCGTCCGCCAGACTCGGAATGGGGCGAGACTTTTCGAGCACCCTACGTGTCCCAAAAATAGGCCGCGGGCACAGCTCCGCCCAAAAATAAGCCCCCGAAGGTCCCGTCCCCAAGTTCGTCCGCCGCAAAAATGCCCAAAAAACGGGTGGGCTATAGCCTTGGGGGGAGGGGTTGACCAACTTCGTCCGCAGGACTCGGAATGGGGCGAGACTTTGCGAGCGCCCTCCGTGTGCCAAAAATAGGCCGCGGGCACAGCCGCGCCCAAAAATAAGCCCCCGAAGGTCCCGTCCCCAAGTTCCTCCGCCGCAAATATGCCCAAAAAATGGGTGGGCTATAGCCTTGGGGGGAGGGGCTGGCCGACTCGGAATGGGACGAGACTTTGCGAGTGCCCTCCGTGTGCCAAAAATAGGCCGCGGACACAGCCGCACCCAAAAATAAGCCCCCGAATGTCCCGTCCCCGAGTTCGTCTGCAGCAAAAATGCCCAAAAAATGGGTGGGCTATAGCCTTGGGGGGAGGGGTTGACCAACTTCGTCCGCCGGACTCGGAATGGGGCGAGACTTTGCGAGCGCCCTCCGTGTACCAAAAATAGGCCGTGGGCACAGCGGCGCCCAAAAATAAGCCCCCGAAGGTCCCGTCCCCAAGTTCGTCCGCCGCTAAAATGCCCAAAAAACGGGTGGGCTATAGCCTTGGGGGGAGGGGATGGCCAACTTCGTCCGCCGGAGTCGGAATGGGGCGAGACTTTGCGAGCGCCCTCCGTGTGCCAAAAATAGGCCGCGGGCACAGTCGCTCCCAAAAATAAGCCCCCGAAGGTCCCGTCCCCAAGTTCGTCCGCCGCAAAAATGCCCAAAAAACGGGTGGGCTATAGCCTTGGGGGGAAGGGCTGGCCCACTTCGTCCGCCGGACTCGGAATGGGGCGAGACTTTGCGAGCACCCTCCGTGTGCCAAAAATAGGCTGCGGGCACAGCCGCGCCCAAAAATAAGCCCCCGAAGGTCCCGTCCCCAAGTTCGTCCGCCGTAAAAATGCCCAAAAAACGGGTGGGCTACAGCCTTGGGGGGAGGGGATTGCCCACTTCGTCCGCCAGACTCGGAATGGGGCGAGACTTTTCGAGCGCCTTACGTGTCCCAAAAATAGGCCGCGGGCACAGCTCCGCCCAAAAATAAGCCCCCGAAGGTCCCGTCCCCAAGTTCGTCCGCCGCAAATATGCCCAAAAAACGGGTGGGCTATAGCCTTGGGGGGAGGGGCTGGCCAACTTCGTCCGCCGGACTCGGAATGGGGCGAGAGTTTACGAGCGCCCTCCGTGTACCAAAAATAGGCCGTGGGCACAGCCGCGCCCAAAAACAGGCGCCCGAAGGTCCCGTCCCCAAGTTCGTCCGCCGCAAAAATGCCCAAGAAACGGGTGGGCTATAGCCTTGGGGGGAGGGGCTGGCCAATTTCGTCCGCCGGACTCAGAATGGGGCGAGACTTTACGAGCGCCCTACGTGTGCCAAAAATAGGCCGTGGGCACAGCCGCACCCAAAAATAAGTCCCCGAATTTCCCGTCCCCAAGTTCGTCCGCCGCAAAAATGCCCAAAAAACGGGTGGGCTATAGCCTTGGGGGGATGGGCTGGCCCACTTCGTCCGCCGGACTCGGAATGGGGCGAGACTTTGCGAGTGCCCTCCGTGTGCCAAAAATATTCCACGGGCACAGCCACGCCCAAAAATAAGCCCCCGAAGGTCCCGTCCCCAAGTTCATCCGCCGCAAAAATGCCCAAAAAACGGGTGGGCTATAGCCTTGGGGGGAGGGGCTGGCCAAGTTCGTCCGCCGGACTTGGACTGGGGCGAGACTATGCGAGCGCCCTTCGTGTGCCAAAAATAGGCCGCGGGCACAGCCGCGCCCAAGAATAAGCCCCCGAAGGTTCCGTCCCCAAGTTCGTCCGCTGCAAAATTGGCCAAAAAACGGGTGGGCTATAGCCTTGGGGGGAGGGGATGGCCAACTTCGTCCGCCGGACTCGGAATGGGGCGAGACTTTGCGAGAACCCTCCGTGTGCCAAAAATAGGCGGCGGGCACAACCGCGCCCAAAAATAAGCCCCCGAAGGTCCCGTCCCCAAGTTCGTCCGCCGCAAAAATGCCCAAAAAACGGGTGGGCTATAGCCTTGGGGGGAGGGGCGGGCAACTTCGTCCGCCGGACTCGGAATGGGGTGAGACTTTGCTAGCGCCCTCCGTGTGCCAAAAATAGGCCACGGGCACAGCCGCACCCAATAATAAGCCCCCGAATTTCCCGTCCCCAAGTTCGTCCGCCGCAAAAATGCCCAAAAAACGGGTGGGCTATAGCCTTGGGGGGATGGGCTGGCCCACTTCGTCCGCCGGACTCGGAATGGGGCGAGACTTTTCGAGCGCCCTCCGTGTGCGAAAAATAGGCCGCGGGAACAGCCACGCCCAAAAATAAGCCCCCGAACGTTCCGTCCCCAAGTTCGTCAGCCGCAAAATTGCCCAAAAAACAGGTGGGCTATAGCCTTGGGGGGAGGGGATGGCCAACTTCGTCCGCCGGACTCGGAATGGGGCGAGACTTTGCGAGAACCCTCCGTGTGCCAAAAATAGGCGGCGGGCACAGCCGTACCCAAAAATAAGCCCCCGAAGGTCTCGTCCCCAAGTTCGTCCGCCGCAAAAATGCCCAAAAAATGGGTGGGCTATAGCCTTGGGGGGAGGGGATGGCCAACTTCGTCCGCCGGACTCGGAATGGGGCGAGACTTTGCGAGAACCCTCCGTGTGCCAAAACTAGGCGGCGGGCACAACGGCGGCCAAAAATAAGCCCCCGAAGGTCCCGTCCCCAAGTTCGTCCGCCGCAAAAATGCCCAAAAAATGGGTGGGCTATAGCCTTGGGGGGAGGGGCTGGCCAACTTCGTCCGCAGGACTCGGAATGGGGAGAGACTTTGCGAGCGCACTCCGTGTGCCAAAAATAGGCCGCGGGCACAGCCATGCCCAAAAATAAGCCCCCGAAGGTCCCATCCCCAAGTTCATCCGCCGCAAAAATGCCCAAAAAACGGGTGGGCTATAGCCTTGGGGGGAGGGGCTGGCCAACTTCGTCCGCCGGACTCGGAATGGGGCGAGACTTTGCGAGAACCCTCCGTGTGCCAAAAATAGGCGGCGGGCACAACCGCGCCAAAAAATAAGCCCCCGAAGGTCCCGTCCCCAAGTTCGTCCGCCGCAAAAATGCCCAAAAAATGGGTGGGCTATAGCCTTGGGGGGAGGGGCGGGCCCACTTCGTCCGCCGGACTCGGAATGGGGTGAGACTTTCCGAGCGCCCTCCGTGTGCCAAAAATAGGACGCAGGCACAGCGGCGCCCAAAAATAAGACCCCGAAGGTCCCGTCCCCAAGTTCGTCCGCCGCAAAAATGCCCAAAAAATGGGTGGGCTATAGCCTTGGGGGGAGGGGCGGGCCCACTTCGTCCGCCGGACTCGGAATGGGGTGATACTTTCCGAACGCCCTCCGTGTGCCAAAATTAGGCCACGGGCACAGCCGCACCCAATAATAAGCCCCCGAAGGTCCCGTCCCCAAGTTCGTCCGCCGCAAAAATGCCCAAAAAACGGGTGGACTATAGCCTTGGGGAGAGGGGCTGGCCAACTTCGTCCGCCGGACTCGGAATGGGGCGAGACTTTGCGAGCGCACTCCGTGTGCCAAAAATAGGCCACAGGAACAGCCGCGCCCAAAAATAAGCCCCCGAAGGTCCCGTCCCCAAGTTAGTCCGCCGCAAAAATGCCCAGAAAACGGGTGGGCTATAGCCTTGGGGGGAGGGGCTGGCCAACTTCGTCCGCAGGACTCGGAATGGGGCGAGACTTTACGAGCGCACTCCGTGTGCCAAAAATAGGCCGCGGGCACAGCCGTACCCAAAAATAAGCCCCCGAAGGTACCCTCCCCATGTTCATCCGCTGCAAAAATGCCCAAAAAAGGGTGGGCTATAGCCTTGGGGGGATGGGCTGGCCAAGTTCGTCCGCCGGACTCGGAATGGGGCGAGACTATACGAGCGCCCTCCGTGTGCCAAAAATAGGCCGCGGGCACAGCCGTACCCAAAAATAAGACCCCGAAGGTCACGTCCCCAAGTTCTTCCGCCGCAAAAATGCCCAAAAAACGGGTGGGCTATAGCCTTGGGGGAGGGGCTGGCCAACTTCGTCCGCCGGACTCGGAATGGGGCGAGACTTTGCGAGCGCCCTCCGTGTGCCAAAAATAGGCCGCGGTCACAGCCGCGCCCAAAAATAAGTCCCCGAAGGTCCCGTCCCCAAGTTCCTCCGCCGCAAAATTGCCCAAAAAACGGGTGGGCTATAGCCTTGGGGGAGGGGACGGCAAACTTCGTCCGCCAGACTCGAAATGGGGCGAGACTTTTCGAGCGCCCTCCGTGTGCCAAAAATAGGCCGCGGGCACAGCCGCGCCCAAAAATAAGCCCCCGAAGGTCCCATCCCCAAGTTCGTCCGCCGTAAAAATGCCCAAAAAAGGGGTGGGCTATAGCCTTGGGGGGAGGGGATGGCCGACTTCGTCCGGCAGACTCGGAATGGGGCGAGACTTTTCGAGCGCCCTCCGTGTGCCAAAAATAGGCTGCGGGCACAGCCGCGGCCAAAAATAAGCCCCCGAAGGTCCCGTCCCCAAGTTCGTCCGCCGCAAAAATGCCCAAAAAACGGGTGGGCTATAGCCTTGGGGGGAGGGGCTGGCCAACTTCGTCCGCCGGACTCGGAATGGGGCGAGACTTTTCGAGCGCCCTCCGTGTGCCAAAAATAGGCCGCGGGCACAGCTCCGCCCAAAAATAAGCCCCCGAAGGTCCCGTCCCCAAGTTCGTCCGCCGCAAAAATGCCCAAAAAACGGGTGGGCTATAGCCTTGGGGTGGGGGGGCTGACCAACTTCGTCCGCCGGACTTGGAATGGGGCGAGACTTAACGAGCGCCCTCCGTGTGCCAAAAATAGGCCGCGGACACAGCCGCACCCAAAAATAAGCCCCCGAAGGTCCCGTCCCCAAGTTCCTCCGCCGCAAAATTGCCCAAAAAACGGGTGGGCTATAGCCTTGGGGGGAGGGGCTGACCAACTTCGTCCGCCGGACTCGTAATGGGGCGAGACTTTACGAGCACCCTCCGTGTGCCAAACGTAGGCTGTGGGCACAGCCGCGCCCAAAAATAAGCCCCCGAAGGTCCCATCCCCAAGTTCGTCCTCCGTAAAAATGCCCAAAAAAGGGGTGGGCTATAGCCTTGGGGGGAGGGGATGGCCGACTTCGTCCGGCAGACTCGGAATGGGGCGAGACTTTTCGAGCGCCCTCCGTGTGCCAAAAATAGGCTGCGGGCACAGCCGCGGCCAAAAATAAGCCCCCGAAGGTCCCGTCCCCAAGTTCGTCCGCCGCAAAAATGCCCAAAAAACGGGTGGGCTATAGCCTTGGGGGGAGGGGCTGGCCAACTTCGTCCGCCGGACTCGGAATGGGGTGAGACTTTTCGAGCGCCCTCCGTGTGCCAAAAATAGGCCGCGGGCACAGCTGCCCTAAAAATAAGCCCCCGAAGGTCCCGTCCCTAAGTTCGTCCGCCGCAAAAATGCCCGAAAAACGGGTGGACTATAGCCTTGGGGGGAGGGGCTGGACAACTTCGTCCGCCGTCCTCGGAATGGGGCGAGAATTTACGACCGCCCTCCGCGTGCCAAAAATAGGCCACGGCCAGAGTCGCGCCCAAAAATAAGCCCCCGAAGGTCCCGTCCCCAAGTTCCTCCGCCGTAAAATTGCCCAAAAAACGGGTGGGCTATAGCCTTGGGGGAGGGGACGGCCAACTTCGTCCGCCAGACTCGGAATGGGGCGACACTTTTCGAGCGCCCTCCGTGTACCAAAAATAGGCCGCAGGCACAGCCGCGCCCAAAAATAAGCCCCCGAAGGTCCCGTCCGCAAGTTCCTCCGCCGCAAAATTGCCCAAAAAACGGGTGGGCTATAGCCTTGGGGGGAGGGGATGGCCCACTTCGTCCGCCAGACTCGGAATGGGGGGAGACTTTTCGAACGTCCTCCGTGTGCGAAAAATAGGCCGCGGGCACAGCTGCGCCCAAAAATAAGCCCCCGAAGGTCCCGTCCCCAAGTTCCTCCGCCGCAAAATTGCCCAAAAAACGGGTGGGCTATAGCCTTGGGGGAGGGGACGGCCAACTTCGACCGCCAGACTCGGAATGGGGCGACACTTTTCGAGCGCCCTCCGTGTACCAAAAATAGGCCGCGGGCACAGCCGCGCCCAAAAATAAGCCCCCGAAGGTCCCGTCCGCAAGTTACTCCGCCGCAAAATTGCCAAAAAAACGGGTGGGCTATAGCCTTGGGGGGAGGGGACGGCCCACTTCGTCCGCCGGGCTCGGAATGGGGCGAGACTTTGCGAGCACCCTCCGTGTGCCAAAAATAGGCCGCGGGCACAGCCGCACCCAAAAATAAGTCCCCAAAGGTCCCATCCCCAAGTTCGTCCGCCGCAAAAATGCCCAAAAAACGGGTGGGCTATAGCCTTGGGGGGAGGGGCTGACCAACTTCGTCCGCCGGACTCGTAATGGGGCGAGACTTTACGAGCGCCCTCCGTGTGCAAAACGTAGGCCGCGGACACAGCCGCGCCCAAAAATAAGCCCCCGAAGGTCCCATCCCCAAGTTCGTCCGCCGTAAAAATGCCCAAAAAAGGGGTGGGCTATAGCCTTGGGGGGAGGGGATGGCCGACTTCGTCCGGCAGACTCGGAATGGGGCGAGACTTACGAGCGCCCTCCGTGTGCCAAACGTAGGCCGCGGGCACAGCCGCGCCCAAAAATAAGCGCCCGAAGGTCCCATCCCCAAGTTTGTCCGCCGTAAAAATGCCCCAAAAAGGGGTGGGCTATAGCCTTGGGGGGAGGGGATGGCCGACTTCGTCCGCCGGACTCGTAATGGGGCGAGACTTTACGAGCACCCTCCGTGTGCCAAACGTAGGCCGCGGGCACAGCCGCACCCAAAAATAAGCCCCCGAAGGTCCCATCCCCAAGTTTGTCCGCCGTAAAAATGCTCAAAAAGGGGTGGGCTATAGCCTTGGGAGGGGATGGCCGACTTCGTCCGGCAGACTCGGAATGGGTCGAGACTTTTCGAGCGCCCTCCGTGTGCCAAAAATAGCCGCGCCCAAAATAAGCCCCGAAGGTCCCGTCCCCAAGTTCGTCCGCCGCAAAAATGTCCAAAAAACGGGTGGGCTATAGCCTTGGGGGAGGGCTGGCCAACGTCGTCCGCCGTACTCGGAATGGGGCGAGACTTACGAGCGCCCTCCGTGTGCCAAAAATAGGCCGCGGGCACAGCCGCGCCCAAAAATAAGTCCCCGAAGGTCCCGTCCCCAAGTTCCTCCGCCGCAAAATTGCCCAAAAAACGGGTGGGCTATAGCCTTGGGGGAGGGGACGGCAAACTTCGTCCGCCAGACTCGAAATGGGGCGAGACTTTTCCAGCGCCCTCCGTGTGCCAAAAATAGGCCGCGGGCACAGCCGCGCCCAAAAATAAGCCCCCGAAGGTCCCATCCCCAAGTTCGTCCGCCGTAAAAATGCCCAAAAAAGGGGTGGGCTGTAGCCTTGGGGGGAGGGGATGGCCGACTTCGTCCGGCAGACTCGGAATGGGGCGAGACTTTTCGAGTGCCCTCCGTGTGCCAAAAATAGGCCGCGGGCACAGCCGCGCCCAAAAATAAACCCCCGAAGGTCCCGTCCCCAAGTTCGTCCGCCGCAAAAATGCCCAAAAAACGGGTGGGCTATAGCCTTGGGGGGAGGGGCTGGCCAACTTCGTCCGCCGTACTCGGAATGGGGCGAGACTTTACGAGCGCCCTCTGTGTGCCAAAAATAGGCCGCGGGCACAGCCGCGCCCAAAAATAAGTCCCCGAAGGTCCCGTCCCCAAGTTCCTCCGCCGCAAAATTGCCCAAAAAACGGGTGGGCTATAGCCTTGGGGGAGGGGACGGCAAACTTCGTCCGCCAGACTCGGAATGGGGCGAGACTTTTTGAGCGCCCTCCGTGTACCAAAAATAGGCCGTGGGCATTGCCGCGCCCAAAAATAAGTCCCCGAAGGTCCGGTCCGCAAGTTCCTCCGCCGCAAAATTGCCCAAAAAACGGGTGGTCTATAGCCTTGGGGGGAGGGGACGGCCAACTTCATCCGCCGAACTCGGAATGGGACGAGACTTTGCGAGCACCCTCCGTGTGCCCAAAATAGGCCGCGGGCACAGCCGCGCCCAAAAATAAACCCCCGAAGCTCCCGTCCCCAAGTTCGTCCGCCGCAAAAATGCCCAAAAAACGGGTGGGCTATAGCCTTGGGGGGAGGGGCTGGCCAACTTCGTCCGCCGGACTCGAAATGGGGCGAGACTTTGCGAGCACCCTCCGTGTGCCAAAAATCGGCCGCGAACACAGCCGCACCCAAAAATAAGCCCCCGAAGGTTCCGTCCCCAAGTTCATCCGCCGCAAAAATGCCCACAAAACGGGTGGGCTATAGCCTTGGGGGGAGGGGCTGACCAACTTCGTCCGCCGGACTCGTAATGGGGCGAGACTTTACGAGCACCCTCCGTGTGCCAAACGTAGGCCGCGGGCACAGCCGCGCCCAAAAATAAGCCCCCGAAGGTCCCATCCCCAAGTTTGTCCGCCGTAAAAATGCCCCAAAAAGGGGTGGGCTATAGCCTTGGGGGGAGGGGATGGCCGACTTCGTCCGCCGTACTCGGAATGGGGCGAGACTTAAGAGCGCCCGCCGTTGTCCAAAAATAGGCCGCCGGCACAAGCCCCCCCAAAAATAAGTCCCCGAAGGTCCCATCCCCAAGTTTGTCCGCCGTAAAAATGCTCAAAAGGGGTGGGCTATAGCCTTGGGGGGAGGGGATGGCCGACTTCGTCCGGCAGACTCGGAATGGGGCGAGACTTTTCGAGCGCCCTCCGTGTGCCAAAAATAGGCCGCGGGCACAGCCGCGCCCAAAAATAAGCCCCCGAAGGTCCCGTCCCCAAGTTCGTCCGCCGCAAAAATGTCCAAAAAACGGGTGGGCTATAGCCTTGGGGGGAGGGGCTGGCCAACTTCGTCCGCCGTACTCGGAATGGGGCGAGACTTACGAGCGCCCTCCGTGTGCCAAAAATAGGCCGCGGGCACAGCCGCGCCCAAAAATAAGTCCCCGAAGGTCCCGTCCCGAAGTTCCTCCGCCGCAAAATTGCCCAAAAAACGGGTGGGCTATAGCCTTGGGGGAGGGGACGGCAAACTTCGTCCGCCAGACTCGGAATGGGGCGAGACTTTTCGAGCGCCCTCCGTGTGCCAAAAATAGGCCGCGGGCATTGCCGCGCCCAAAAATAAGCCCCCGAAGGTCCTGTCCGCAAGTTCCTCCGCCGCAAAATTGCCCAAAAAACGGGTGAGCTATAGCCTTGGGGGGAGGGGACGGCCCACTTCGTCCGCCGAACTCGGAATGGGACGAGACTTTGCGAGCACCCTCCGTGTTCCCAAAATAGGCCGCGGGCACAGCCGCGCCCAAAAATAAGCCCCCGAAGGTCCCGTCCCCAAGTTCGTCCGCCGCAAAAATGCCCAAAAAACGGGTGGGCTATAGCCTTGGGGGGAGGGGCTGGCCAACTTCGTCCGCCGGACTCGAAATGGGGCGAGACTTTGCGAGCACCCTCCGTGTGCCAAAAATTGGCCGCGAACATGACCGCACCCAAAAATAAGCCCCCGAAGGTTCCGTCCCCAAGTTCAGCTGCCGCAAAAATGCCCACAAAACGGGTGGGCTATAGCCTTGGGGGGAGGGGCTGACCAACTTCGTCCGCCGGACTCGGAATGGGGCGAGACTTTACGAGCGCCCTCCGTGTGCCAAAAATAGGCCGCGGGCACAGCCGCACCCAAAAATAAGCCCCCGAAGGTCCCGTCCCCAAGTTCGTCCGCCGCAAAAATGCCCAAAAAACGGGTGGGCTATAGCCTTGGGGGGAGGGGCTGGCCAACTTCGTCCGCCGGACTCGGAATGGAGCGAGACTTTGCGAGCACCCTCCGTGTGCCAAAAATATGCCGCGGGAACAGCCGCGCCGAAAATAAGCCCCCGAAGGTCCCGTCCCCAAGTTCGTCCGCCGCAAAAATGCCCAAAAAACGGGTGGGCTATAGCCTTGGGGGGAGGAGCTGGCCAACTTCGTCCGCCGGACTCGGAATGGGGTGAGACTTTACGAGTGCCCTCCGTGTGCCAAAGCGTAGGCACAGCGCGCCTAAAATAAGCCCCCGAAGGTCCCTTCCCCAAGTTTGTCCGCCGTAAAATGCCCCAAAAAGGGGTGGGCTATAGCCTTGGGGGGAGGGGATGGCCGACTTCGTCCGCCGGACTCGTAATGGGGCGAGACTTTACGAGCACCCTCCGTGTGCCAACGTAGGCCGCGGGCACAGCCGCGCCCAAAAATAAGCCCCCGAAGGTCCCATCCCCAAGTTTGTCCGCCGTAAAAATGCCCAAAAAAGGGGTGGGCTATAGCCTTGGGGGGAGGGGATGGCCGACTTCGTCCGGCAGACTCGGAATGGGGCGAGACTTTTCGAGCGCCCTCCGTGTGCCAAAAATAGGCCGCGGGCACAGCCGCGCCCAAAAATAAGCCCCCGAAGGTCCCGTCCCCAAGTTCGTCCGCCGCAAAATGTCCAAAAAACGGGTGGGCTATAGCCTTGGGGGGAGGGGCTGGCCAACTTCGTCCGCCGTACTCGGAATGGGGCGAGACTTACGAGCGCCCTCCGTGTGCCAAAAATAGGCCGCGGGCACAGCCGCGCCCAAAAATAAGTCCCCGAAGGTCCCGTCCCGAAGTTCCTCCGCCGCAAAATTGCCCAAAAAACGGGTGGGCTATAGCCTTGGGGGAGGGGACGGCAAACTTCGTCCGCCAGACTCGGAATGGGGCGAGACTTTTCGAGCGCCCTCCGTGTGCCAAAAATAGGCCGCGGGCATTGCCGCGCCCAAAAATAAGCCCCCGAAGGTCCTGTCCGCAAGTTCCTCCGCCGCAAAATTGCCCAAAAAACGGGTGGGCTATAGCCTTGGGGGGAGGGGCTGGCCAACTTCGTCCGCCGGACTCGAAATGGGGCGAGACTTTGCGAGCACCCTCCGTGTGCCAAAAATCGGCCGCGAACACAGCCGCACCCAAAAATAAGCCCCCGAAGGTTCCGTCCCCAAGTTCATCCGCCGCAAAAATGCCCACAAAACGGGTGGGCTATAGCCTTGGGGGGAGGGGCTGACCAACTTCGTCCGCCGGACTCGTAATGGGGCGAGACTTTACGAGCACCCTCCGTGTGCCAAACGTAGGCCGCGGGCACAGCCGCGCCCAAAAATAAGCCCCCGAAGGTCCCATCCCCAAGTTTGTCCGCCGTAAAAATGCCCCAAAAAGGGGTGGGCTATAGCCTTGGGGGGAGGGGATGGCCGACTTCGTCCGCCGGACTCGTAATGGGGCGAGACTTTACGAGCACCCTCCGTGTGCCAAACGTAGGCCGCGGGCACAGCCGCGCCCAAAAATAAGCCCCCGAAGGTCCCATCCCCAAGTTTGTCCGCCGTAAAAATGCTCAAAAAAGGGGTGGGCTATAGCCTTGGGGGGAGGGGATGGCCGACTTCGTCCGGCAGACTCGGAATGGGGCGAGACTTTTCGAGCGCCCTCCGTGTGCCAAAAATAGGCCGCGGGCACAGCCGCGCCCAAAAATAAGCCCCCGAAGGTCCCGTCCCCAAGTTCGTCCGCCGCAAAAATGTCCAAAAAACGGGTGGGCTATAGCCTTGGGGGGAAGGGGATGGCCAACCGTCCGTACTCGGAATGGGGCGAGACTTACGAGCGCCCTCCGTGTGCCAAAAATAGGCCGCGGGCACAGCCGCGCCCAAAAATAAGTCCCCGAAGGTCCCGTCCCGAAGTTCCTCCGCCGCAAAATTGCCCAAAAAACGGGTGGGCTATAGCCTTGGGGGAGGGGACGGCAAACTTCGTCCGCCAGACTCGGAATGGGGCGAGACTTTTCGAGCGCCCTCCGTGTGCCAAAAATAGGCCGCGGGCATTGCCGCACCCAAAAATAAGCCCCCGAAGGTCCTGTCCGCAAGTTCCTCCGCCGCAAAATTGCCCAAAAAACGGGTGAGCTATAGCCTTGGGGGGAGGGGACGGCCCACTTCGTCCGCCGAACTCGGAATGGGACGAGACTTTGCGAGCACCCTCCGTGTTCCCAAAATAGGCCGCGGGCACAGCCGCGCCCAAAAATAAGCCCCCGAAGGTCCCGTCCCCAAGTTCGTCCGCCGCAAAAATGCCCAAAAAACGGGTGGGCTATAGCCTTGGGGGGAGGGGCTGGCCAACTTCGTCCGCCGGACTCGAAATGGGGCGAGACTTTGCGAGCACCCTCCGTGTGCCAAAAATTGGCCGCGAACATGACCGCACCCAAAAATAAGCCCCCGAAGGTTCCGTCCCCAAGTTCAGCTGCCGCAAAAATGCCCACAAAACGGGTGGGCTATAGCCTTGGGGGGAGGGGCTGACCAACTTCGTCCGCCGGACTCGGAATGGGGCGAGACTTTACGAGCGCCCTCCGTGTGCCAAAAATAGGCCGCGGGCACAGCCGCACCCAAAAATAAGCACCCGAAGGTCCCGTCCCCAAGTTCCTCCGCCGTAAAAATGCCCAAAAAACGGGTGGGCTATAGCCTTGGGGGGAGGGGCTGGCCAACTTCGTCCGCCGGACTCGGAATGGAGCGAGACTTTGCGAGCACCCTCCGTGTGCCAAAAATATGCCGCGGGAACAGCCGCGCCGAAAATAAGCCCCCGAAGGTCCCGTCCCCAAGTTCGTCCGCCGCAAAAATGCCCAAAAAACGGGTGGGCTATAGCCTTGGGGGGAGGAGCTGGCCAACTTCGTCCGCCGGACTCGGAATGGGACGAGACTTACGAGCGCCCTCCGTGTGCCAAACGTAGGCCGCGGGCACAGCCGCGCCCAAAAATAAGCCCCCGAAGGTCCCATCCCCAAGTTTGTCCGCCGTAAAAATGCCCCAAAAAGGGGTGGGCTATAGCCTTGGGGGGAGGGGATGGCCGACTTCGTCCGCCGGACTCGTAATGGGGCGAGACTTTACGAGCACCCTCCGTGTGCCAAACGTAGGCCGCGGGCACAGCCGCGCCCAAAAATAAGCCCCCGAAGGTCCCATCCCCAAGTTTGTCCGCCGTAAAAATGCTCAAAAAAGGGGTGGGCTATAGCCTTGGGGGGAGGGGATGGCCGACTTCGTCCGGCAGACTCGGAATGGGGCGAGACTTTTCGAGCGCCCTCCGTGTGCCAAAAATAGGCCGCGGGCACAGCCGCGCCCAAAAATAAGCCCCCGAAGGTCCCGTCCCCAAGTTCGTCCGCCGCAAAAATGTCCAAAAAACGGGTGGGCTATAGCCTTGGGGGGAGGGGCTGGCCAACTTCGTCCGCCGTACTCGGAATGGGGCGAGACTTACGAGCGCCCTCCGTGTGCCAAAAATAGGCCGCGGGCACAGCCGCGCCCAAAAATAAGTCCCCGAAGGTCCCGTCCCGAAGTTCCTCCGCCGCAAAATTGCCCAAAAAACGGGTGGGCTATAGCCTTGGGGAGGACGGCGTCCGCCAGACTCGGAATGGGGCAAGACTTTTCGAGCGCCCTCCGTGTGCCAAAAATAGGCCGCGGGCACAGCCGCGCCCAAAAATAAGCCCCCGAAGGTCCTGTCCGCAAGTTCCTCCGCCGCAAAATTGCCCAAAAAACGGGTGGGCTATAGCCTTGGGGGGAGGGGACGGCCCACTTCGTCCGCCGAACTCGGAATGGGACGAGATTTTGCGAGCGCCCTCCATGTGCCAAAAATAGGCCACGGGCACAGCCGCGCCCAAAAATACGCCCCCGAAGGTCCCGTCCCCGAGTTCGTCCGCAGCAAAAATGCCCAAAAAACGGGTGGGCTATAGCCTTGGGGGGAGGGGCTGGCCAACTTCGTCCGCCGGACTCGAAATGGGGCGAGACTTTGCGAGCACCCTCCGTGTGCCAAAAATTGGCCGCGAACACGACCGCACCCAAAAATAAGCCCCCGAAGGTTCCGTCCCCAAGTTCATCTGCCGCAAAAATGCCCACAAAACGGGTGGGCTATAGCCTTGGGGGGAGGGGCTGACCAACTTCGTCCGCCGGACTCGGAATGGGGCGAGACTTTACGAGCGCCATCCGTGTGCCAAAAATAGGCCGCGGGCACAGCCGTACCCAAAAATAAGCACCCGAAGGTCCCGTCCCCAAGTTCCTCCGCCGTAAAAATGCCCAAAAAACGGGTGGGCTATAGCCTTGGGGGGAGGGGCTGGCCAACTTCGTCCGCCGGACTCGGAATGGGGCGAGACTTTGCGAGCACCCTCCGTGTGCCAAAAATATGCCGCGGGAACAGCCGCGCCGAAAATAAGCCCCCGAAGGTCCCGTCCCCAAGTTCGTCCGCCGCAAAAATGCCCAAAAAACGGGTGGGCTATAGCCTTGGGGGGAGGAGCTGGCCAACTTCGTCCGCCGGACTCGGAATGGGGCGAGACTTTGCAAGCGCCCTCCGTGTGCCAAAAATAGGCCGTGGGCACAGGCGCGCCCAAAAATAAGCCCTCGAAGGTCCCGTCACCAAGTTCGTCCGCCGAAAAAATTCCCAAAAAACGGGTTGGCTATAGCATTGGGGGGAGGGGCTGGCCAATTTCGTTCGCCGGACTCGGAATGGGGCGAGACTTTACGAGCACCCTCCGTGTGCCAAAATAGGCTGCGGGCACAGCCGCACCCTAAAATAAGCCCCCGAAGGTCCCGTCCCCAAGTTCTTCCGCCGCAAAAATGCCTAAAAAACGGGTGGGCTATAGCCTTGGGGGGAGGGGATGGCCAACTTCGTCTGCCGGACTCGGAATGGGGCGAGACTTTGCGAGCGCCCTGCGTGTGCCAAACATAGGCCACGGGCAAAGCCGCGCCCAAAAATAAGCCCCCGTAGGTCCCGTCCCCAAGTTCGTCCGCCGCAAAAATGCCCAAAAAACGGGTGGGCTATAGACTTGGGGGGAGGGGCTGGCCCACTTCGTCCGCCGGACTCGGAATGGGCCGAGACTTTGCGAGCACCCTCCGTGTGCCAAAAATAGGCCGCGGGCACAGAGTGGGCTATAGCCTTGGGGGGAGGGGATGGCCAACTTCGTCCGCCGGACTCGGAATGGGGGAGACTTTGCGAGCGCCCTCCGTGTGCCAAAACTAGGCCGCGGCCACAGACGCGCCCAAAAATAAGTCCCTGAAGGTCCCTTCCCCAGGTTCGTCCGCCGCAAATATGCCCAAAAAACGGGTGGGCTATAGCCTTGGGGGGAGGGGATGGCCGACTTCGTCCGCCAGACTCGGAATGGGACGAGACTTTACGAGCGCCATCCGTGTGCCAAAAATAGGCCGCGGGCACAGCCGTACCCAAAAATAAGCACCCGAAGGTCCCGTCCCCAAGTTCCTCCGCCGTAAAAATGCCCAAAAAACGGGTGGGCTATAGCCTTGGGGGGAGGCGCTGGCCAATCCGCCGGACTCGTAATGGGGCGAGACTTTGCGAGCACCCTCCGTGTGCCAAAAATATGCCGCGGGAACAGCCGCGCCAAAAATAAGCCCCCGAAGGTCCCGTCCCCAAGTTCGTCCGCCGCAAAAATGCCCAAAAAACGGGTGGGCTATAGCCTTGGGGGGAGGAGCTGGCCAACTTCGTCCGCCGGACTCGGAATGGGGCGAGACTTTGCAAGCGCCCTCCGTGTGCCAAAAATAGGCCGTGGGCACAGGCGCGCCCAAAAATAAGCCCTCGAAGGTCCCGTCACCAAGTTCGTCCGCCGAAAAAATTCCCAAAAAACGGGTTGGCTATAGCATTGGGGGGAGGGGCTGGCCAACTTCGTTCGCCGGACTCGGAATGGGGCGAGACTTTACGAGCACCCTCCGTGTGCCAAAATAGGCTGCGGGCACAGCCGCACCCAAAAATAAGCCCCCGAAGGTCCCGTCCCCAAGTTCTTCCGCCGCAAAAATGCCTAAAAAACGGGTGGGCTATAGCCTTGGGGGGAGGGGATGGCCAACTTCGTCTGCCGGACTCGGAATGGGGCGAGACTTTGCGAGCGCCCTGCGTGTGCCGAACATAGGCCACGGGCAAAGCCGCGCCCAAAAATAAGCCCCCGTAGGTCCCGTCCCCAAGTTCGTCCGCCGCAAAAATGCCCAAAAAACGGGTGGGCGATTGCCTTGGGGGGAGGGGATGGCCGACTTCGTCCGCCGGACTCGGAATGGGGCGAGACTTTGCGAGCACCCTCTGTGTTCCAAAAATAGGCCGCGAGCACAGCCGCACCCAAAAATAAGCCCCCGAAGGTACCGTCCCCAAGTTCGTCCGCCGCAAAAATGCCCAAAAAACGGGTGGGCTATAGCCTTCGGGGGAGGGGATGTCCAACTTCGTCCGCCGGACTCGGAATGGGGCGAGACTTTATGAGCGCCCTCCGTGTGCCACCAATAGGCCGCGAGCACAGCCGCGCCCAAAAATAAGCCCCCGAAGGTCCCGTCCCCAAGTTCGTCCGCCGCAAAAATGCCCAAAAAACAGGTGGGCTATAGACTTGGGGGGAGGGGCTGGCCCACTTCGTCCGCCGGACTCGGAATGGGCCGAGACTTTGCGAGCACCCTCCGTGTGCCAAAAATAGGCCGCGGGCACAGAGTGGGCTATAGCCTTGGGGGGAGGGGATGGCCAACTTCGTCCGCCGGACTCGGAATGGGGGAGACTTTGCGAGCGCCCTCCGTGTGCCAAAACTAGGCCGCCCAAAAATAAGTCCCTGAAGGTCCCTTCCCCAGGTTCGTCCGCCGCAAATATGCCCAAAAAACGGGTGGGCTATAGCCTTGGGGGGAGGGGATGGCCGACTTCGTCCGCCAGACTCGGAATGGGGCGAGACTTTGCGAGCGCCCTCTGTGTGCCAAAAATAGGCCGCGAGCACAGCCGCACCCAAAAATAAGCCCCCGAAGGTACCGTCCCCAAGTTCGTCCGCCGCAAAAATGCCCAAAAAACGGGTGGGCTATAGCCTTCGGGGGAGGGGATGTCCAACTTCGTCCGCCGGACTCGGAATGGGGCGAGACTTTATGAGCGCCCTCCGTGTGCCAACAATAGGCCGCAAGCACAGCCGCACCCAAAAATAAGCCCCCGAAGGTCCCGTCCCGAAGTTCGTCCGCCGCAAAAATGCCCACAAAACGGGTGGGCTATAGCCTTGGGGGGAGGGGCTGACCAACTTCGTCCGCCGGACTCGGAATGGGGCGAGACTTTATGAGCGCCCTCCGTGTGCCAAAAATAGGCCGCGGGCACAGCCGCACCCAAAAATAAGCACCCGAAGGTCCCGTCCCGAAGTTCGTCCGCCGCAAAAATGCCCAAAAAACAGGTGGGCTATAGACTTGGGGGGAGGGGCTGGCCCACTTCGTCCGCCGGACTCGGAATGGGGCGAGACTTTGCGAGCGCCCTCCGTGTGCCAAAAATGAGTGGGCTATAGCCTTGGGGGAGGGATGGCCAACTTCGTCCGCCGGACTCGGAATGGGGGAGACTTTGCGAGCGCCCTCCGTGTGCCAAAACTAGGCCGCGGCCACAGACGCGCCCAAAAATAAGTCCCTGAAGGTCCCTTCCCCAGGTTCGTCCGCCGCAAATATGCCCAAAAAACGGGTGGGCTATAGCCTTGGGGGGAGGGGATGGCCGACTTCGTCCGCCAGACTCGGAATGGGGCGAGACTGCAGCGCCCTCTGTGTGCCAAAAATGAGCACAGCCGCACCCAAAAATAAGCCCCCGAAGGTACCGTCCCCAAGTTCGTCCGCCGCAAAAATGCCCAAAAAACGGGTGGGCTATAGCCTTCGGGGGAGGGGATGTCCAACTTCGTCCGCCGGACTCGGAATGGGGCGAGACTTTATGAGCGCCCTCCATGTGCCAACAATAGGCCGCGAGCACAGCCGCACCCAAAAATAAGCCCCCGAAGGTCCCGTCCCCAAGTTCGTCCGCCGCAAAAATGCCCACAAAACGGGTGGGCTATAGCCTTGGGGGGAGGGGCTGACCAACTTCGTCCGCCGGACTCGGAATGGGGCGAGACTTTATGAGCGCCCTCCGTGTGCCAAAAATAGGCCGCGGGCACAGCCGCACCCAAAAATAAGCACCCGAAGGTCCCGTCCCCAAGTTCCTCCGCCGTAAAAATGCCCAAAAAACGGGTGGGCTATAGCCTTGGGGGGAGGGGATGGCCGACTTCGTCCGCCAGACTCGGAATGGGACGAGACTTTGCGAGCGCCCTCCGTGTGCCAAAAATAGGCCGCGGGCACAGCCGCGCCCAAAAATAAGCCCCCGAAGGTCCCGTCCCCAAGTTCGTCCGCCGCAAAAATGCCCAAAAACCAGGTGGGCTATAGACTTGGGGGGAGGGGCTGGCCCACTTCGTCCGCCGGACACGGAATGGGGCGAGACTTTGCGAGCGCCCTACGTGTCCCAAAAATAGGCCGCGGGCACAGCTCCGCCCAAAAATAAGCCCCCGAAGGTCCCGTCCCCAAGTTCGTCCGCCGCAAAAATGCCCAAAAAACGGGTGGGCTATAGCCTTAGGGGGAGGGGCTGGCCAACTTCGTCCGCCGGACTCGGAATGGGGCGAGACTTTGCGAGCGCCCTCCGTGTGCCAAAACTAGGCCGCGGCCACAGACGCGCCCAAAAATAAGTCCCCGAAGGTCCCTTCCCCAGGTTCGTCCGCCGCAAATATGCCCAAAAAACGGGTGGACTATAGCCTTGGGGGGAGGGGCTGGCCAACTTCATCCGCCGGACTCGGAATGGGGCGAGGCTTTGCGAGCGCCCTCCGTGTGCCAAAAATAGGCCGCGGGCACAGACGCGCCCAAAAATAAGCCCCCGAAGGTCCGTTCCCCAAGTTCGTCCGCCGCAATTATGCCCAAAAAATGGGTGGACTATAGCCTTGTGGGTAGGGGCTGGCCAACTTCGTCCGCCGCACTCGGAATGGGCCGAGACTTTGCTAGCGCCCTCCGTGTGCCAAAAATAGGCCGTGGGCACAGCCGCGCCCAAAAATAAGCCCCCGAAGGTCTCGTCCCCAAGTTCGTCCTACGCCAAAATGCCCAAAAAACGGGTGGGCTATAGCCTTCGGGGTAGGGGCTGGCCAACTTCGTCCGCCGCACTCGGAATGGGCCGAGACTTTGCGAACGCCCTCCGTGTGCAAAAAATAGGCCGTGGGCACAGCCGCGCCCAAAAATAAGCCCCCGAATGTCCCGTCCCCAAGTTCGTCCTCCGCAAAAATGCCCAAAAAACGGGTGGGCTATAGCCTTGGGGGGAGGGGATGGCCAACTTCGTCCGCCGGACTCGGAATGGGGCGAGACTTTGCGAGTGCCCTCCGTGTACCAAAAATAGGCCGCGGGCACAGACGCGCCCAAAAATAAGCCCCCGAAGGTCCCTTCTCCAAGTTCCTCCGCCGCAAATATGCCCAAAAAACGGGTGGACTATAGCCTTGGGGGGAGGGGCTGGCCAACTTCGTCCGCCGGACTCGGAAAGGGCCGAGACTTTGCGAGCGCCCTCCGTGTGCCGAAAATAGGCCACGGTCACAGCCGCGCCCAAAAATAAGTGCCCGAAGGTCCCGTCCCCATGTTCGTCCTCCGTAAAACTGCCCAAAAAACGGGTGGGCTATAGCCTTGGGGGGAGGGAATGGCCAACTTCGTCCGCCGGACTCGGAATGGGGCGAGACTTTGTGAGCACCCTCCGTGTGCGAAATATAGGCCGCGGGCTCAGCCGCTCCCAAAAATAAGCTCCCGAAGGTCCCGTCCCCAAGTTAGTCCGCCGCAAAAATGCCCAAAAAACGGGTGGGCTATAGCCTTGGGGGGAGGGGCTGGCCCACTTCGTCCGCCGGACTCGGAATTGGGCGAGACTTTGCGAGTGCCCTCCGTGTGGCAAAAATAGGCCGCGGGAACAGCCGCGCCCAAAAATGGCCCCCGAAGGTCCCGTCCCCAAGTTCGTCCGCCGCAAAAATGCCCAAAAAACGGGTGGGCTATACCCTTGGGGGGAGGGGATGGCCAACTTCGTCCGCCGGACTCGGAATGGGGCGAGAGTTTACGAGCGCCCTCCGTGTACCAAAAATAGGCCATGGGCACAGCCGCGCCCAAAAACAGGCGCCCGAAGGTCCCGTCCCCAAGTTCGTCCGCCGTAAAAATGCCCAAAAAACGGGTGGGCTATAGCCTGGGGGGGAGGGGCTGGCCAACTTCGTCCGCCGGACTCGGAATTGGGTAATACTTTGCGATCGCCCTCCGTGTGCTAAAAATAGGCCGCGGGCACAGCCGTGCCCAAAAATAAGCACCCGAAGGTCTCGTCCCCAAGTTCGTCCGCCGCAAAAATACCCAAAAAACGGGTGGGCTATAGCCTCGGGGGGAGGGCCTGGCCCACTTCGTCCGCCGGACTCGGAATGGGGCGAGACTTTGCGAGCGCCCTCCGTGCACCAAAAATAGGCCGCGGACACAGCCGCGCCTAAAAATAAGCCCCCGAAGGTCCCGTCCCAAAGTTCGTCCGCCGCTAAAATGCCCAAAAAACGGGTGGGCTATAGCCTTGGGGGGAGGGGATGGCCAACTTCGTCCGCCGGACTCAGAATGGGGTGAGACTTTGCGAGCGCCCTCCGTGTGCCAAAAATAGGCCACGGGCACAGTCGCACCCAAAAATAAGCCCCCGAAGGTCCCGTCCCCAAGTTCGTCCGCCGCAAAAATGCCCAAAAAACGGGTGGGCTATAGCCTTGGGGGGAGGGGATGGCCAACTTCGTCCGCCGGACTCAGAATGGGGTGAGACTTTGCGAGCGCCCTCCGTGTGCCAAAAATAGGCCACGGGCACAGTCGCACCCAAAAATAAGCCCCCGAAGGTCCCGTCCCCAAGTTCGTCCGCCGCAAAAATGCCCAAAAAACGGGTGGGCTATAGACTTGGGGGGAGGGGCTGGCCCACTTCGTCCGCCGGACTCGGAATGGGGCGAGACTTTGCGAGCGCCCTCCATGTGCAAAAAATAGGTGGCGGGCATAGCCACGTCCAAAAATAAGCCCCCGAAGGTCCCGTCCCCAAGTTCGTCCGCCGTAAAAATAACCAAAAAACGGGTGGGCTATAGCCTTGGGGGGAGGGGATTGCCCACTTCGTCCGCCAGACTCGGAAGCGGGCGAGAATTTTCGAGTGCCCTCCGTGTGTCCAAAATAGGCCGCGGGCACAGCTGCGCCCAAAAATAAGCCCCCGAAGGTCCCGTCCCCAAGTTCGTCCGCCGCAAAAATGCCCAAAAAACGGGTGGGCTATAGCCTTGGGGGGAGGGGCTGGAAGACTTCGTCCGCCGTACTCGGAATGGGACGAGACTTTACGAGCGCTCTCCGTGTGCCAAAAATAGGCCGTGGGCACAGCCGCGCCCAAAAATAAGCCCCCGAAGGTCCCGTCCCCAAGTTCGTCCGCCGTAAAAATAACCAAAAAACGGGTGGGCTATAGCCTTGGGGGGAGGGGATTGCCCACTTCGTCCGCCAGACTCGGAAGGGGGCGAGAATTTTCGAGCGCCCTCCGTGTGTCAAAAATAGGCCGCGGGCACAGCTGCGCCCAAAAATAAGCCCCCGAAGGTCCCGTCCCCAAGTTCGTCCGCCGCAAAAATGCCCAAAAAACGGGTGGGCTATAGCCTTGGGGGGAGGGGCTGGAAGACTTCGTCCGCCGTACTCGGAATGGGACGAGACTTTACGAGCGCTCTCCGTGTGCCAAAAATAGGCCGTGGGCACAGCCGCGCCCAAAAATAAGCCCCCGAAGGTCCCGTCCCCAAGTTCCTCCGCCGCAAATATGCCCAAAAAACGGGTGGGCTATAGCCTTGGGGGGAGGGGCTGACCAACTTCGTCCGCCGGACTCAGAATGGGGCGAGACTTTACGAGCGCCCTACGTGTGCTAAAAATAGGCCGTGGGCACAGCCGCACCCAAAAATAAGCCCCCGAAGGTCCAGTCCCCATGTTCGTCCGCCGCAAAAATGCCCAAAAAACGGGTGGGCTATAGCCTTGGGGGGAGGGGATGGCCAGCTTCGTCCGCCGAACTCGGAATGGGGCGAGACTTTGCGAGCGCCCTCCGTGTACCAAAACTAGGCCGCGGGCACAGCCGCGCCCAAAAATAAGCCCCCGAAGGTCCCATCCCCAAGTTCGTCCGCCGCAAAAATGACCAAAAAACGGGTGGGCTATAGCCTTGGGGGGAGGGGCTGGCCAACTTCGTCCGCCGGACTCGGAATGGGGCGAGACTTTGCGAGCACCCTCCGTGTGCCAAAAATAGGCCGCGGGCACAGCCGCCCCCAAAAATAAGCCCCCGGAGGTCCCATCCCCAAGTTCGTCCGCCGCAAAAATGACCAAAAAACGGGTGGGCTATAGCCTTGGGGGGAGGGGCTGGCCAACTTCGTCCGCCGGACTCGGAATGGGGTGAGACTTTGCGAGCACCCTCCGTGTGCCAAAAATAGGCCGCGGGCACAGAGTGGGCTATAGCCTTGGGGGGAGGGGATGGCCAACTTCGTCCGCCGGACTCGGAATGGGGCGAGACTTTGCGAGCGCCCTCCGTGTGCCAAAACTAGGCCGCGGCCACAGACGCCCCCAAAAATAAGTCCCCGAAGGTCCCTTCCCCAGGTTCGTCCGCCGCAAATATGCCCAAAAAACGGGTGGACTATAGCCTTGGGGGGAGGGGCTGGCCAACTTCATCCGCCGGACTCGGAATGGGGCGAGACTTTGCGAGCGCCCTCCGTGTGCCAAAAATAGGCCGCGGGCACAGACGCGCCCAAAAATAAGCCCCCGAAGGTCCCTTCCCCAAGTTCGTCCGCCGCAATTATGCCCAAAAAATGGGTGGACTATAGCCTTGGGGGTAGGGGCTGGCCAACTTCGTCCGCCGCACTCGGAATGGGCCGAGACTTTGCGAGCGCCCTCCGTGTGCCAAAAATAGGCCGTGGGCACAGCCGCGCCCAAAAATAAGCCCCCGAAGGTCCCGTCCCCAAGTTCGTCCTCCGCAAAAATGCCCAAAAAACGGGTGGGCTATAGCCTTGGGGGGAGGGGATGGCCAACTTCGTCCGCCGGACTCGGAATGGGGCGAGACTTTGCGAGCGCCCTACGTGTGCCAAAAATAGGCCGCGGGCACAGACGCGCCCAAAAATAAGCCCCCGAAGGTCCCTTCCCCAAGTTCCTCCGCCGCAAATATGCCCAAAAAACGGGTGGACTATAGCCTTGGGGGGAGGGGCTGGCCAACTTCGTCCGCCGGACTCGGAATGGGCCGAGACTTTGCGAGCGCCCTCCGTGTGCCAAAAATAGGCCACGGGCACAGCCGCGCCCAAAAATAAGTGCCCGAAGGTCCCGTCCCCATGTTCGTCCTCCGCAAAAATGCCCAAAAAACGGGTGGGCTATAGCCTTGGGGGGAGGGGATGGCCAACTTCGTCCGCCGGACTCGGAATGGGGCGAGACTTTGTGAGCACCCTCCGTGTGCGAAATATAGGCCGCGGGCTCAGCCGCGCCCAAAAATAAGCCCCCGAAGGTCCCGTCCCCAAGTTAGTCCGCCGCAAAAATGCCCAAAAAACGGGTGGGCTATAGACTTGGGGGGAGGGGCTGGCCCACTTCGTCCGCCGGACTCGGAATGGGGTGAGACTTTGCGAGCGCCCTCCGTGTGGCAAAAATAGGCCACGGACACAGCCACACCCAAAAATAAGTCCCCGAAGGTCCCGTCCCCAAGTTCATCCGCCACAAAAATGCCCAAAAAACGGGTGGGCTATAGCCTTGGGGGGAGGGGCTGGCCAACTTCGTCCGCCGGACTCGGAATTGGGCGAGACTTTGCGAGTGCCCTCCGTGTGGCAAAAATAGGCCGCGGGAACAGCCGCGCCCAAAAATGGCCCCCGAAGGTCCCGTCCCCAAGTTCGTCCGCCGCAAAAATGCCCAAAAAACGGGTGGGCTATACCCTTGGGGGAGGGGATGGCCAACTTCGTCCGCAGGACTAGGAATAGGGTGAGACTTTGCGAGCGCCATCCGTGCACCAAAAATATCCCCCGAAGGTCCCGTCCCCAAGTACGTCCGCCGCAAAAATGCCCAAAAAACAGGTGGGCTATAGCCTTGGGGGGCGGGGATGGCCAACTTCCTCCGCCGGACTCGGAATGGGGCGAGACTTTGCGAGCGCCCTCGGTGTGCCAAAAATAGGCCGCGGGTACAGCCGCGCCCAAAAATAAGCCCCCGAAGGTCCCGTCCCCAAGTTCGTCCGCCGCAAAAATGCCCAAAAAATGGGTGGGCTATAGCCTTGGGGGGAGGGGACAGCCAACTTCGTCCGCCGAACTCGGAATGGGACGAGAATTAATGAGCGCCCTCCGTGTGCCAAAAATAGGCCGCGTACACAGCCGCACGCAAAAATAAGCCCCCGAAGGTCCCGTCCCCAAGTTCTTCCGCCGCAAAAATGCCCAAAAAATGGGTGGGTTATAGCCTTGGGGGGAGGGGACAGCCAACTTCGTCCGCCGAACTCGGAATGGGCCGAGACTTTGCGAGCACCCTCCGTGTGCCAAAACTAAGCCGTGGCCACAGACGCACCCAAAAATAAGTCCCCGAAGGTCCCGTCCCCAAGTTCGTCCGCCGCAAAAAAGCCCAAAAAACGGGTTGGCTATAGCCTTGGGGGGAGGGGATGGCCAACGTCGTCCGCCGGACTCGGAATGAGGCGAGACTTTGCGAGCACCCTCCGTGTGCCAAAAATAGGCCGGGGGCACAGCGGCTCCCAAAAATAAGCCCCCGAAGGTCCCATCCCCAACTTCGTCCGCCGCAAAAAAGCCCAAAAAACGGGTGGGCTATAGCCTTGGGGGGAGGGGCTGGACAACTTTGTCCGCCGGACTCGGAATGGGGCGATACTTTGCGAGCGCCCTCCGTGTACCAAAAATAGGCCGCGGGCACAGCTGCGCCCAAAAATAAGCCCCCGAAGGTCCCGTCCCCAAGTTCGTCCGCCGCAAAAATGCCCAAAAAACGGGTGGGCTATAGCCTTGGGGGGAGGGGCTGGCCAACTTCGTCCGCCGGACTCGGAATGGGGCGAGACTTTGCGAGCGCCCTCTGTGTGCCAAAAATAGGCCGTGGGCACAGCCGCGCCCAAAAATAAGCCCCCGAAGGTCCCGTCCCCAAGTTCGTCCGCCGCAAAAATGCCCAAAAAACGGGTGGGTTATAGCCTTGGGGGGAGGGGATGGCCAACTTCGTACGCCGGACTCGGAATGGGGCGAGACTTTGCGAGCGCCCTCCGTGTGCCAAAACTAGGCCGCGGCCACAGACGCGCCCAAAAATAAGTCCGCGAAGGTCCCTTCCCCAGGTCCGTCCGCCGCAAATATGCCCAAAAAACGGGTGGACTATAGCCTTGGGGGGAGGGGCTGGCCAACTTCATCCGCCGGACTCGGAATGGGGCGAGACTTTGCGAGCGCCCTCCGTGTGCCAAAAATAGGCCGCAGGCACAGACGCGCCCAAAAATAAGCCCCCGAAGGTCCCTTCCCCAAGTTCGTCCGCCGCAATTATGCCCAAAAAATGGGTGGACTATAGCCTTGGGGGTAGGGGCTGGCCAACTTCGTCCGCCGCACTCGGAATGGGCCAAGACTTTGCGAGTGCCTCCGTGTGCCAAAATTAGGCCGCGGGCACAGACGCGCCCAAAAATAAGCCCCCGAAGGTCCCTTCCCCAAGTTCCTCCGCCGCAAATAAGCCCAAAAAACGGGTGGACTATAGCCTTGGGGGAAGGGGCTGGCCAACTTCGTCCGTCGGACTCGGAATGGGCCGAGACTTTGCGAGCGCCCTCCGTGTGCCAAAAATAGGCCACGGGCACAGCCGCGCCCAAAAATAAGTGCCCGAAGGTCCCGTCCCCAAGTTCGTCCTCCGCAAAAATGCCCAAAAAACGGGTGGGCTATAGCCTTGGGGGGAGGGGATGGCCAACTTCGTCCGCCGGACTCGGAATGGGGCGAGACTTTGTGAGCACCCTCCGTGTGCGAAATATAGGCCGCGGGCTCAGCCGCGCGCAAAAATAAGCCCCCGAAGGTCCCGTCCCCAAGTTAGTCCGCCGCAAAAATGCCCAAAAAACGGGTGGGCTATAGACTTGGGGGGAGGGGCTGGCCCACTTCGTCCGCCGGACTCGGAATGGGGTGAGACTTTGCGAGCACCCTCCGTGTGGCAAAAATAGGCCGCGGACACAGCCACGACCAAAAATAAGTCCCCGAAGGTCCCGTCCCCAAGTTCATCCGCCGCAAAAATGCCCAAAAAACGGGTGGGCTATAGCCTTGGGGGGAGGGGCTGGCCAACTTCGTCCGCCGGACTCGGAATTGGGCGAGACTTTGCGAGTGCCCTCCGTGTGGCAAAAATAGGCCGCGGGAACAGCCGCGCCCAAAAATGGCCCCCGAAGGTCCCGTCCCCAAGTTCGTCCGCCGCAAAAATGCCCAAAAAACGGGTGGGCTATACCCTTGGGGGGAGGGGATGGCCAACTTCGTCCGCCGGACTCGGAATGGGGCACAACTTTGCGAGCGCCATCCGTGTGCCAAAAATAGTCCGCAGGCAAAGCCGCGCCCAAAAATAGCCACCGAAGGTCCCGGCCCCAAGTTCGTCCGCCGCAAAAATGCCCAAAAAACGGGTGGGCTATAGCCTTGGGGGGAGGGGCTGGCCAACTTCGTCTGCCGGACTTGGAATGGGGCGAGACTTTGCGATCGCCCTCCGTGTGCTAAAAATAGGCCGCGGGCAGAGCCGTGCCCAAAAATAAGTGCCCGAAGGTCCCGTCCCCAAGTTCGTCCGCCGCAAAAATGCCCAAAAAACGGGTGGGCTATAGCCTTGGGGGGAGGGGCTGGCCCACTTCGTCCGCCGGACTCGGAATGGGGTGAGACCTGGCGAGTTCCCTCCGTGTGCGAAAAATAGGCCGCAGGCACAGCCGCGCAAAAAAATAAGCGCCCGAAGGTCCCGTCCCCAAGTTCGTCCGCCGCAAAAATGCCCAAAAAACGGGTGGGCTATAGCCTTGGGGGGAGGGGCTGGCCAACTTCGTCCGCCGGGCTCGGAATGGGGTGAGACTTTGCGAACGTCCTCCGTGTGCCAAAAATAGGCCGCGAGCACAGTTGCGCCCAAAAACAAGGGCCCGAAGGTCCCGTCCCCAAGTTCCTCCGCCGCAAAAATGCCCAAAAAACGGGTGGGCTATAGCCTTGGGGGGAGGGGCTGGCCAACTTCGTCCGCCGGACTCCGAATGGGGCAAGACTTTGCGATCACCCTCCGTGTGCTAAAAATAGGCCGTGGGCACAGTCGTGCCCAAAAATAAGGGCCCGAAGGTCCCGGCCCCAAGTTCGTCCGCCGCAAAAATGCCCAAAAAACGGGTGGGCTATAGCCTTGGGGGGAGGGGCTGGCCAACTTCGTCCGCCGGACTCAGAATGGAGCAAGACTTTACGAGCGCCCTCCGTGTGCCAAAAATAGGCCGCGGGCAGAGGCTCGCCCAAAAATAAGCGCCCGAAGGTCCCGTCCCCAAGTTCGTCCGCCGAAAAAATGCCCAAAAAACGGGTGGGCTATAGCCTCGGGGGGAGGGGCTGGCCCACTTCGTCCGCCGGACTCGGAATGGGGCGAGACTTTGCGAGCGCCATCCGTGTGCCAAAAATAGTCCGCAGGCAAAGCCGCGCCCAAAAATAGCCACCGAAGGTCCCGGCCCCAAGTTCGTCCGCCGCAAAAATGCCCAAAAAACGGGTGGGCTATAGCCTTGGGGGGAGGGGATGGCCAACTTCCTCCGCCGGACTCGGAATGGGGCGAGACTTAGTGAGCGCCCTCCGTGTGCCAAAAATAGGCCGCGGGTACAGCCGCGCCCAAAAATAAGCCCCCGAAGGTCCCTTCCCCAAGTTCGTCCGCCGCAAAAATGCCCAAAAAACGGGTTGGCTATAGCCTTGGGGGGAGGGGATGGCCAACGTCGTCCGCCGGACTCGGAATGAGGCGAGACTTTGCGAGCACCCTCCGTGTGCCAAAAATAGGCCGGGGGCATAGCGGCTCCCAAAAATAAGCCCCCGAAGGTCCCATCCCCAACTTCGTCCGCCGCAAAAAAGCCCAAAAAACGGGTGGGCTATAGCCTTGGGGGGAGGGGCTGGCCAACTTTGTCCGCCGGACTCGGAATGGGGCGATACTTTGCGACCGCCCTCCGTGTACCAAAAATAGGCCGCGGGCACAGCTGCGCCCAAAAATAAGCCCCCGAAGGTCCCGTCCCCAAGTTCGTCCGCCGCAAAAATGCCCAAAAAATGGGTGGGCTATAGCCTTGGGGGAGGGCTGGCCAACCGTCCGCGGACTCGGAATGGGCGAGACTTTGTGAGCGCCCTCTGTGTGCCAAAAATAGGCACAGCCGCGCCCAAAATAAGCCCCGAAGGTCCCGTCCCCAAGTTCGTCCGCAAAAATGCCCAAAAAGCGGGTGGGCTATAGCCTTGGGGAGGGGATGGCCAACTTCGTCCGCGGACTCGGAATGGGGCGAGACTTTGCAGCGCCCTCGCCCACAAATATGCCCAAAAACGGGTGGACTATAGCCTTGGGGGAGGGGCTGGCCAACTTCATCCGCCGGACTCGGAATGGGGCGAGACTGCAGCGCCCTCCGTGTGCGAAAAATAGGCCGCAGGCACAGCGCGCCCAAAAATAAGCCCCGAAGGTCCCTTCCCCAAGTTCGTAATTATGCCCCGCCGCCCCGTAAAACTATAGCCTTGGGGAGGGCTGGCCAAGTCCGCCGGACTCGGAATGGGGCGAGACTTTGCGGCGCCCTCCGTGTGCAAAAATAGCGCGCCCAAGGTCCCGTCCCCAAGTTCGTATGCCCAAAAAACGGGTGGGCTATAGCCTTGGGGGAGGGCTGGCCAACCGTCCGCCGGACTCGGAATGGGGCGAGACTTTGCGAGCCCTCCGTGTGAAAATAGGCAGCGGCACAGCCCGCCCAAAAATAAGCCCCGAAGGTCCCGTCCCCAAGTTCGTCCGCCGCAAAAATGCCCAAAAAGCGGGTGGGCTATAGCCTTGGGGGAGGGCTGGCCAACTTCGTCCGCGGACTCGGAATGGGGCGAGACTGCGAGCCCTCCGTGTGCCAAAAATAGGCCGCGGACACAGCCGCGACCAAAAATAAGCCCCGAAGGTCCCGTCCCCAAGTTTCCGCAAAATGCCCAAAAAGCGGGTGGGCTATAGCCTTGGGGGAGGGCTGGCCAATCCGCGGACTGGAATGCCTCCGTGTAAAATAGGCACAGCCGCCCAAAAATAAGCCCCAGGTCCCGCCCAAGTTCGCCCAAAAATGCCCAACGGGTGGGCTATAGCCTTGGGGGAGTCCGGACTCGGAATAGTCCCCCGAAATCGCCCGTCCCGTCCCCAAGTTCAAAAATGCCCAAAAAACGGGTGGGCTATAGCCTGGGGGGGAGGGGCTGGCCGACAACCTCCGCCTGAGGCGGAATGGGGCGAGACTTTGCGAGCGCCCTCCGTGTGCCAAAAATAGGCCGGGCACAGCCGCGCCCAAAATAAGCCCCGAAGGTCCCGTCCCCAAGTTCGTCCCGCAAAAATGCCCAAAAAGCGGGTGGGCTATAGCCTTGGGGGAGGGGCTGGCCAACTTCGTCCGCCGGACTCGGAATGGGGCGAGACTTTGCGAGCGCCTCCGTGTGCCAAAAATAGGCTGGCACAGCCGCCCAAAAATACGGCCCCGAAGGTCCCGTCCCCAAGTTCGTCCGCCGCAAAAATGCCCAAAAAACGGGTGGGCTATAGCCTTGGGGGAGGGCTGGCCAACTTCGTCCGCCGGACTCGGAATGGGGCGTGACTTTGCGCCCTCCGTGTGCAAAAATAGGCCAAGGGCCCAAAAATAAGCCCCGAAGGTCCCGTCCCCAAGTTCGTCCGCCAAAAATGCCCAAAAAGCGGGTGGGCTATAGCCTTGGGGGAGGACTCGGAATGGGGCGAGAAGAAACCCAAAAATGCCCCGGGTGGACGGACTCGGAAAGACAGCGCCCTCCGTGTGAGGCACAGCCGCGCCAAAAATAACCCCGAAGGTCCCGTCCCCAAGTTCGTCCGCCGCAAAAATGCCCAAAAAGCGGGTGGGCTATAGCCTTGGGGGAGGGCTGGCCAACTAATCCGCCGGACTCGGAATGGGGCGAGACTCCGTGTGCAAAAATGCCAAAAATGCCCAAAAGCGGGTGGGCTATAGCCTTGGGGAGGGCTGGCCAACCGTCCGCCGGACTCGGAATGGGGCGAGACTTTGCGGCGCCCTCCGTGTGCCAAAAATAGGCCGGGCACAGCCGCGCCCAAAAATAAGCCCCGAAGGTCCCGTCCCCAAGTTCGTCCGCAAAAATGCCCAAAAAAGCGGGTGGGCTATAGCCTTGGGGGAGGGGCTGGCCAATCCGCCGGACTCGGAATGGGGCGAGACTTGCAGCGCCCTCCGTGTGCCAAAAATAGGCCGGGCACAGCTGCCCAAAAATAAGCCCCGAAGGTCCCGTCCCCAAGTTCGTCCGCCGCAAAAATGCCCAAAAGCGGGTGGGCTATAGCCTTGGGGAGGGCTGGCCAATCCGCCGGACTCGGAATGGGGCGAGACTTTGCGCCCTCCGTGTGCCAAAAATAGGCACAGCCGCGCCCAAAAATAAGCCCCGAAGGTCCCGTCCCCAAGTTCGTCCGCCGCAAAATGCCCAAAAAGCGGGTGGGCTATAGCCTTGGGGGAGGGCTGGCCAATCCGCGGACTCGGAATGGGGCGAGACTGCGAGCCCTCCGCCAAAAAATGGGGCGCCAGCGCCCAAAAATAAGCCCCGAAGGTCCCGTCCCCAAGTTCGTCCGAAAATGCCCAAAAATGGGTGGGCTATAGCCTTGGGGGGAGGGGCTGGCCAACTTCGTCCGCCGGACTCGGAATGGGGCGAGACTTTGCGAGCGCCCTCCGTGTGCCAAAAATAGGCCGCGGGCACAGCCGCGCCCAAAAATAAGCCCCCGAAGGTCCCGTCCCCAAGTTCGTCCGCCGCAAAAATGCCCAAAAAACGGGTGGGCTATAGCCTTGGGGGGAGGGGCTGGCCAACTTCGTCTGCCGGACTCGGAATGGGGCGAGACTTTGCGAGCGCCCTCCGTGTGCCAAAAATAGGCCGCGGGCACAGCCGCGCCAAAAATAAGCCCCCGAAGGTCCCGTCCCCAAGTTCGTCCGCCGCAAAAATGCCCAAAAAACGGGTGGGCTATAGCCTTGGGGGGAGGGGCTGGCCAATCCGTCCGGACTCGGAATGGGGCGAGACTTTGCGCGCCCTCCGTGTGCCAAAAAGGCACAGCCGGGCCAAAAATAAGCCCCGAAGGTCCCGTCCCCAAGTTCGTCCGCCAAAAATGCCCAAAAGCGGGTGGGCTATAGCCTTGGGGGAGGGCTCCGCCGGACTCGGAATGGGGCGAGACTTTGCTCCGGTTGTACCGGGCGCCCCCAAAAATAAGCCCCGAAGGTCCCGTCCCCAAGTTCGTCCGCCGCAAAAATGCCCAAAAGCGGGTGGGCTATAGCCTTGGGGGAGGGCTGGCCAAGCGGACTCGGAATGGGGCAGACTCCGTGCCAAAAATGCCCAGGCCCGCCCAAAAATAAGCCCCGAAGTCCCGTCCCCAAGTTCGTCCGCAAAAATGCCCAAAAAAGCGGGTGGGCTATAGCCTTGGGGGAGGGCTGGCCAACTTGTCCGCGGACTCGGAATGGGGCGAGACTTTGCGGCGCCCTCCGTGTGCCAAAAATAGGCCGGGCACAGCCGCGCCAAAAATAAGCCCCGAAGGTCCGTCCCCAAGTTCGTCCGCCCAAAAATGCCCAAAAAAGCGGGTGGGCTATAGCCTTGGGGGAGGGCTGGCCAACTCGTCCGCCGGACTCGGAATGGGGCGAGACTTTGCGGCGCCCTCCGTGTGCCAAAAATACAGGCACAGCCGCGCAAAAATAAGCCCGAAGGTCCCGAAAAATCCCCAAGTTCGTCCGCCGCAAAAATGCCCAAAAGCGGGTGGGCTATAGCCTTGGGGGAGGGCTGGCCAACTTCGTCCGCGGACTCGGAATGGGGCGAGACTTTGTGGCGCCCTCCGTGTGCCAAAAATAGGCACAGGCTCGCCCAAAAATAAGCCCCGAAGGTCCCGTCCCCAAGTTCGTCGGCCGCAAAAATGCCCAAAAAGCGGGTGGGCGAGAGCCTTGGGGGAGGGGGCTGGCCCAATCCGCCGGACTCGGAATGGGGCGAGACTTTGCGAGCGCCCTCCGTGTGCCAAAAATGGGCACAGCCGCCCCCAAAAATAAGCCCCACCAGGTCCCGTCCCCATGTTCGTCCGCCGCAAAAATGCCCAAAAAACGGGTGGGCTATAGCCTGGGGGGGTTGGGCTGGCCAACTTCGTCCGGCGGACTCGGAATGGGGCGAGACTTTGCGAGCGCCCTCCGTGTGCAAAAAATAGGCGCGGCACAGCCGCCCAAAAATAAGCCCCGAAGTCCGTCCCCAACCCAAAATTCATAAAATGCCCAAAAGCGGGTGGGCTATAGCCTTGGGGGAGGGCTGGCCAAGTCCGCCGGACTCGGAATGGGGTGAGACTTTTGCGCCCTCCGTGTGCCAAAAAGCGCCGCAAAAATAAGCCCCGAAGGTCCCGTCCCCAAGTTCGTCCGCCGCAAAAATGCCCAAAAAGCGGGTGGGCTATAGCCTTGGGGGAGGGCTGGCCAATCCGCGGACTCGGAATGGGGCGAGACTTTGCGGCGCCCTCCGTGTGCCAAAAATAGGCCGCAGGCACAGCCGCCCAAAAATAAGCCCCGAAGGTCCCGTCCCCAAGTTCGTCCGCCGCATAAAAATGCCCAAAAAAGCGGGTGGGCTATAGCCTTGGGGGAGGGCTGGCCAACTTCGTCCGCGGACTCGGAATGAGGCGAGACTTTGCGGCGCCCTCCGCCAAAAATAAGCCCCGAAGGTCCCGTCCCCAAGTTCGTCAAAAATGCCCAAAAGCGGGTGGGCTATAGCCTTGGGGGGCTCGTCCGCGGACTCGGAATGACTGAAGGTCCCGTCCCCAAGTTCGTCCGCAAAAATGCCCAAAAAAGCGGGTGGGCTATAGCCTTGGGGGAGGGCTGGCCAACCGTCCGCCCCGGACTCGGAATGGGGCGAGACTTTAAGGCGCCCTCCGTGTGCCAAAAATAGGCCGCCAAAAAAATAAGCCCCGAAGGTCCCGTCCCCAAGTTGCGCAAAAATGCCCAAAAAAGCGGGTGGGCTATAGCCTTGGGGGAGGGCTGGCCAACTCGTCCGGACTCGGAATGGGGCGAGACTTTGCGGCGAAGTCCCCGAAGTTCGTCAAAAATGCCCAAAAGCGGGTGGGCTATAGCCTTGGGGAGGGCTGGCTAAATCGTCCGCCGGACTCGGAATGGGGCGAGACTTTTGCGCCCTCCGCCAAAAATAAGCCCCGAAGGTCCCGTCCCCAAGTTCGTCCGCCCGCAAAAATGCCCAAAAGCGGGTGGGCTATAGCCTTGGGGAGGGCTGGCCAACTTCGTCCGCCGGACTCGGAATGGGCGAGACTGTGAGCGCCCTCCGTGTGCCAAAAATAGGCCCCAGGGGACCCAAGGCCATAAAAATCCGCCCCAAAAAAGCGGGTGGGCTATAGCCTTGGGGAGGGGCTGGCCAACCGTCCGCCGGACTCGGAATGGCGAGACTGCAGCGCCCTCCGTGTGCAAAAATAGGCCACGGGCACAGCCGCGCCAAAAATAAGCCCCGAAGGTCCCGTCCCCAAGTTCGTCCGCCGCAAAAATGCCCAAAAAGCGGGTGGGCTATAGCCTTGGGGGAGGGCTGGCCACCGTCCGCGGACTCGGAATGGGGCGAGACTGCGAGCGCCCTCCGTGTGGCCAAAAATAGGCACAGCCGCGCCCAAAAATAAGCCCCGAGTCCCGTCCCCAAGTTCGTCCGCCGCAAAAATGCCCAAAAAGCGGGTGGGCTATAGCCTTGGGGGAGGGCTGGCCAACTTAGCCGTCCGCCCGGACTCGGAATGGGGCGAGACTTTGCGCCCTCCGTGTGCCAAAAATGCCCAAAAATGTCCGCAAAAATGCCCCGGTTCGTAGGCACTTATAATCCCCAAGCAAAAAGCGGGTGGGCTATAGCCTTGGGGGAGGGGCTGGCTCGTCCGCCCGGACTCGGGAAGGTAGAGGCGAGAGGCGCCCTCCGTGTGCCAAAAAATAGGCGGGCACAGCAGCGCGCCCAAAAATAAGCCCCGAAGGTGGCCCCGTCCCCCCGTGCCAAAAATCCGCCGCCAAAAATGTCCCCAAATGCCCAAAAGCGGGTGGGCTATAGCCTTGGGGAGGGGCTGGCCAACCGTCCGCCCGGACTCGGAATGGGGCGAGACTTTGCGAGCGCCCTCCGTGTGCCAAAAAACAAATACCCAAAAATAAGCCCCGAAGGTCCCGTCCCCAAGTTCATCCGCAAAAATGCCCAAAAAGCGGGTGGGCTATAGCCTTGGGGGAGGGGCTGGGTCCGCCGGACTCGGAATGGGGCGAGACTTTGCGAGCGCCTCCGTGTGCCAAAAATAGGCCGGGCACAGCGCCAAAAATAAGCCCCCGAAGGTCCCGTCCCCAAGTTCGTCCGCCGCAAAATGCCAAAGCGGGTGGGCTATAGCCTTGGGGGAGGGGCTGGCCAACCGTCCGCCGGACTCGGAATGGGGCGAGACTTTGAGCGCCCTCCGTGTGCCAAAAATAGGCCGCGGCACAGCCGCGCCCAAAAATAAGCCCCGAAGGTCCCGTCCCCAAGTTCGTCCAAAATGCCCAAAAACGGGTGGGCTATAGCCTTGGGGGAGGGCTGGCCAACTTCGTCCGCCGGACTCGGAATGGGGCGAGACTTTGCGGCGGCCTCGTGTGCCAAAAATAAGCGCCCAAAAATAAGCCCCCAAGGGTCCCGTCCGCCGCAAAAATGCCCAAAAAGGTCCGCCTAAATTGGGCTATAGCAGGGGAGGGCTTTGAATGGGCGAGACTTTGCGAGCGCCCTCCGTGTGCCAAAAATAGGCAGGGCCAAAAATAACCCCGAAGGTCCCGTCAAAAATGCCCAAAAGCGGGTGGGCTATAGCCTTGGGGGAGGCTGGCCAACCGTCCCGGACTGGAATGGGCGAGACGTGTGCCAAAAATCGTGAAAAATAAGCCCCGAAGGTCCGTCCCCCGTCAAAAATGCCCAAAAAAATTCGGAATCTCCGTGTGCCAAAAATAGGCATGGCACAGCCGCGCCCAAAAATAAGCCCCGAAGGTCCCGTCCCCAAGTTCGTCCGCCAGCAAAATGCCCAAAAAGCGGGTGGGCTATAGCCTTGGGGAGGGCTGGCCAACTTCGTCCGCGCGGACTCGGAATGGGGCGAGGCGCCCTCCGTGTGCCAAAAATAGGCGCGGGCACAGCGCGCCCAAAAATAAGCCCCGAAGGTCCCGTCCCCAAGTTCGTCCGCCGCAAAAATGCCCAAAAAGCGGGTGGGCTATAGCCTTGGGGAGGGGGGCCAAGGCTGGCCAACTGTCCGCCGGACTCGGAATGGGGCGAGACTTTGCGGCGCCCTCCGTGTGCAAAAATGGCACAGCCGCGCCCAAAAATAAGCCCCGAAGGTCCCGTCCCCAAGTTCGTCCGCCGCAAAAATGCCCAAAAAGCGGGTGGGCTATAGCCTTGGGGGAGGGGCTGGCCAACAAATCCGCCGGACTCGGAATGGGGCGAGACTTTGCAGCGCCCTCCGTGTGCCAAAAATAGGCTGCGGGCACAGCCGCCCAAAAATAAGCCCCGGTCCCGTCCCCAAGTCCGTCCGCCGTAAAATGCCCAAAAAGCGGGTGGGCTATAGCCTTGGGGAGGGCTGGCCAAATCCGCCGGACTCGGAATGGGGCGAGACCGTGTGCCAAAAATATAAAATGAGCGGGTGGGGGCCAGGGCTGGCAAATCCGCCGGACTGAGACTTTGCGAGAGAAAAATCGCCCCAAAGCGCAAAAATGCCCAAGCGGGTGGGCTATAGCCGGGAGGGGCTGGGCAGCGTTCCCCAAAAATAGCACAGCGCGCCCAAAAAATAAGCCCTGGAGTCCCGTCCCGTTCATCCCCGAAAAATGCCCAAAAAACCCGGGTGGGCTATGGCCTTGGGGAGGGCTGGGCAAATCCGCCGGACTCGGAATGGGGCGAGACTTTGCGGCGGCCTCCGTGTGCAAAAATGGGCACAGCCGTACCCAAAAATAAGCCACCGAAGGTCCCGTCCCCAAGTTCGTCCGTCGCAAAAATGCCCAAAAAACGGGTGGGCTATAGCCTTGGGGGGACGGGCTGTCCAACTTCGTCCGCCGGACTCGGAATGGGGCGAGACTTTGCGAGTGCCCTCCGTGTGTCAAAAATAGGCTGCGGGCACAGCCGTGCACAAAAATAAGCCCCGGAAGGTCCCGTCCCCAAGTTTGTCCGCCGCAAAAATGCCCAAAAAACGGGTGGGCTATAGCCTTGGGGGGAGGGGCTGGCCAACTTCGTCCGCCAGACTCGGAATGGGGCGAGACTTTGCGAGTGGCCTCCGTGTACGAAAAATAGGCCGCGGGCACAGATGTACCCAAAAATAAGCCACCGAAGGTCCCGTCCCCAAGTTCGTCCGTCGCAAAAATGCCCAAAAAACGGGTGGGCTATAGCCTTGGGGGAAGGGGCTGTCCAACTTCGTCCGCCGGACTCGGAATGGGGCGAGACTTTGCGAGTGCCCTCCGTGTGCCAAAAATAGGCCACGGGCACAGCCGTGCACAAAAATAAGCCCCCGAAGGTCCCGTCCCCAAGTTTGTCCGCCGCAAAAATGCCCAAAAATCGGGTGGGCTATAGCCTTGGGGGGAGGGGCTGGCCAACTTCGTCCGCCGGACTCGGAAAGGGGCGAGACATTGGGAGCGCCCTCCGTGTGCCAAAAATAGGCCGCGGGAAAAGCCTACAGAAAAATAAGCCCCCGAAGGTCCCATCCCCAAGTTCGTCCGCTGCAAAAATGCCCAAAAAACGGGTAGGCTATAGCCTTGGGGGGAGGGGCTGGCCAACTTCGTCCGCCGGACTCGGAATGGGGCGAGACTTTGCGAGCGCCTTCCGTGTGCCAAAAATAGGCCGTGGGAACAGCTGCGACCAAAAACAAGCCCCCGAAGGTCCCGTCCCCAAGTTCGTCCGCCGCAAAAATGCCCAAAAAATGGGTGGGCTATAGCCTTGGGGGGAGGGGCTGGCCAAGTTCGTCCGCCGGACTCGGAATGGGGCGAGACATTGCGAGCGCCCTCCGTATGCAAAAAATAGGCCGCGGGCACAGCCGCGCCCAAAAATAAGCCCCCGAAGGTCCCGTCCCCAAGATCGTCCGCCGCAAAAATGCCCAAAAAACGGGTGGGCTATATCCTTGGGGGGAGGGGCTGGCCAACTTCGTCCGCCGGACTCGGAATGGGGCGAGACTTTATGAGCGCCCTCCGTGCGCCAAAAATAGGCCGTGGGCACGGCCACGCCCAAAAATAACCCCCGTAGGTCCCGTCCCCAAGTTCGTCCGCCGCAAAAATGCCCAAAAAACTGGTAGGCTATAGCCTTGGGGGGAGGGGCTGGCCAACTTCGTCCGCCGGACTCGGAATGGGGCGAGACTTTGCGAGTGCCTCCATGTGCCAAAAATAGGCCGCGGACACAGCCGCGGCCAAAAATAAGCCCCCGAAGGTCCCGTCCCCAAGTTCGTCCGCCGCAAAAATGCCCAAAAAACGGGTGGCCTATAGCCTTGGGGGGAGGGGCTGGCCAACTTTGTCCGCCGGACTTGGAATGGGGCGAGACTTTATGAGCGCCCTCCGTGCGCCAAAAATAGGCTGTGGACACGGCCGCGCCCAAAAATAAGCCCCCGTAGGTCCCGTCCCCAAGTTCGTCCGCCGCAAAAATGCCCAAAAAACTGGTAGGCTATAGCCTTGGGGGGAGGGGCTGGCCAACTTCGTCCGCCGGACTCGGAATGGGGCGAGACTTTGCGAGCGCCTCCATGTGCCAAAAATAGGCCGCGGACACAGCCGCGGCCAAAAATAAGCCCCCGAAGGTCCCGTCCCCAAGTTCGTCCGCCGCAAAAATGCCCAAAAAACAGGTGGGCTATAGCCTTGGGGGGAGGGGCTGGCCCACTTCGTCCGCCGGACTCGGAATGGGGCAAGACTTTGCGAACGGCCTCCGTGTGCCGAAAATAGGCCATGGGCGCAGCCGCGCCCAAAAATAAGCCTCCGAATGTCCCGTTCCCAAGTTCGTCCCCCGCAAAAATGCCCAAAAACGGGTGGGCTATAGCCTTGGGGGGAGGGCCGTCCGCGGACTCGGAATGGGGCAAGACTTTGCGAGCGGCCTCCATGTGCCAAAAATAGGCCGCGGCACAGCCGCGCCCAAAAATAAGCCCCCGAAGGTCCCGTCTCCAAGTTCGTCCGCCGGACTCGGAATAGGGCGAGACTTTGCGAGCGCCCTCCGTGTGCCAAAAATAGGCCGCAAGCACAGCCGCGCCTAAAAATAAGCCCCCGAAGGTCCCGTCCCCAAGTTCATCCGCCGCAAAAATGCCCAAAAAATGGGTGGGCTATAGCCTTGGGGGGAGGGGCTGGCCCACTTCATCCGCCGGACTCGGAATGGGACGAGACTTTGTGAGCGGCCTCCGTGTCCCAAAAATAGACCGCGGGCACAGCCGCGCCCAAAAATAAGCCCCCGAAGGTCCCGTCCCCAAGTTCGTCCGGCGCAAAAATGCCCAACAAACGGGTGGGCTATAGCCTTGGGGGGAGGGGCAGTCGTCCGCCGGACTCGGACTGGGGCGAGACTTTGCGAGCGGCCTCCATGTGCCAAAAATAGGCCGCGGGCACAGCTGCGCCCAAAAATAAGCCCCCGAAGGTCCCGTCCCCAAGTTCATCCGCCGCAAAAATGCCCAAAAAACGGGTGGGCTATAGCCTTGGGGGGAGGGGCTGGCCCACTTCGTCCGCCGGACTCGGAATAGGGCGAGACTTTGTGAATGCCCTCCGTGTGCCAAAAATAGGCTGCGGGCACAGCCGCGCCCAAAAATAAGCCCCCGAAGGTCCCGTCCCCAAGTTCGTCCGCCGCAAAAATGCCCAAAAAACGGGTGGGCTATACCTTGGGGGGAGGGGCTGGGCAACTTCGTCCGCCGGACTCGGAATGGGGCGAGACTTTGCGAGCGGTCTCCGTGTGCCAAAAATAGGCCGCGGGCACAGCCGCGCCCAAAAATAAGCCCCCGAAGGTCCCGTCCCCAAGATCGTCCGCCGCAAAAATGCCCAAAAAACGGGTGGGCTATAGCCTTGGGGGGAGGGGCTGGCCAACTTCGTCCGCCGGACTCGGAATGGGGTGAGACTTTGCGAGCGCCCTCCGTGTGCCAAAAATAGGCCGCGGACACAGCTGCGCCCAAAAATAAGCCCCCGAAGGTCCTGTCCCCAAGTTCATCCGCCGCAAAAATGCCCAAAAAACGGGTGGGCTATAGCCTTGGGGGGAGGGGCTGGCCCACTTCGTCCGCCGGACTCGGACTGGGGCGAGACTTTGCGGCGGCCTCCGTGTGCCAAAAATGAGGCCAGCGGGCACAGCTGCGCCCAAAAATAAGCCCCGAAGGTCCCGTCCCCAAGTTCATCCACGCAAAATGCCCAAAAATGGGTGGGCCATAGCCTTGGGGGAGGGCTGGCCCAAACTTCGTCCGCCGGACTCGGAATGGGGCAAGACTTTGCGGCGGCCTCCGTGTGCCAAAAATGAGCGCGCCCAGGCACAGCCGCGCCCAAAAATAAGCCCCGAAGGTCCCGTCCCCAAGTTCGTCCGCGCCAAAATGCCCAAAAAGCGGGTGGGCTATAGCCTTGGGGAGGGGCTGGCCAATCCGCGGACTCGGACTAGGCGAGACTTTGCAGCGGCCTCCGTGTGCCAAAAATAGGATGTGGGCACGGCCGCGCCCAAAAATAAGCCCCGAAGGTCCCGTCCCCAAGTTCGCCCGCCGCAAAAATTCACAAAATGGGTGGGCTATAGCCTTGGGGGAGGGCTGGCCAACTTAGTCCGCCGGACTCGGAATGGGCGAGACTTTAAGGCGCCCTCCGTGAGCCAAAAATAGGCCGCGGGCATAGCTGAGCCCAAAAATAAGCCCCAGGTCCCTTCCCCAAGTTCGTAAAAATGCCCAAAAGCGGGTGGGCTATAGCCTTGGGGAGGGGCTGGCCACTTCGTCCAACGAGGTCGGATAAGGCAAGACTTTACGAGGCACCCTCTGTGTGCCAAAAATAGGCAGGCACAGCCGCGCCAAAAATAACCCCGAAGGTCCTGTCCCCAAGTTCGTCGCCGCAAAAATGCCCAAAAGCGGGTGGGCTATAGCCTTGGGGAGGGCTGGCCAACAATCCGCGGACTCGGAATGGCGCGAGACTTTGCGAGCGGCCTCCGTGTGCCAAAAATAGACCGCGGGCACAGGTGCGCCCAAAAATAACCGCCCGAAGGCCGGGGCGCCAAGTTCGTCCAGCGGAAAAAGGCCACAAAAATGGGTGGGCTATAGCCTTGGGGGGAGGGGCTGGCCAACTTCGTCCGCCGGACTCGGAATGGGGCGAGACTTTGCAAACGCCCTCTGTGTACCAAAAATAGGCCGCGGGCACAGCCGCACCCAAAAATAAGCCCCCGAATGTCCCGTCCCCAAGTTCATCCGCCGCAAAAATGCCCAAAAAACGGGTGGGCTATAGCCTTGGGGGGAGGGGCTGGCCAACTTCGTCCGCCGGACTCGGAATGGGGCGAGACTTTGCAAACGCCCTCCTTGTGAAAAAAATAGGCCGCGGGCACAGCCTCGCCCAAAAATAAGCCCCCGAAGGTCCCGTCCCCAAGTTCGTCCGCCACAAGAATGCCCAAAAAACGGGTGGGCTATAGCCTTGGGGGGAGGGCTGGCGACTCAAATCCGCGGAGTCGGAATGGGGCGAGACTTTACGATTGACCTCCTTGTGAAAAAAATAGGCCGCGGGCACACCCTCTCCCAAAAATAAGCCCCCGAAGGTCCCGTCCCCAAGTTCGTCCCCCGCAAAAATGCCCAAAAAACGGGTGGGCTATAGCCTTGGGGGGAGGGGTTGGCCAACTTCGTCCGCCGGACTCGGAATGGGGCGAGACTTTGTGAGCAGACTCCGTGTACCAAATATAGGCCGCGGGCACAGCCGTACCCAAAAATAAGCCCCCGAAGGTCCTGTCCCCAAGTTCGTCCGCCGCAAAAATGCCCAAAAAATGGGTGGGCTATAGCCTTGGGGGGAGGGGCTAGCCAAGTTCGTCCGCCGGACTCGGAATGGGACGAGACTTTGCGAGTGCCCTCCTTGTGCTAAAAATAGGCCGTGGGCACAGCCGCGCCCAAAAATAAACCCCCTATGGTCCCGTCCCCAAGTTCGTCCGCCGCAAAAATGCCCAAAAACGGGTGGGCTATAGCCTTGGGGGGAGGGGCTGGCCAACTTCGTCCGCCGGACTCGGAATGGGGTGAGACTTTGCGAGCGCCCTCCGTGTGCCAAAAATAGGCCGCGGGCACAGCCGCGCCCAAAAATAACCCCCCGAAGGTCCCATGCCCAAGTTCGTCCGCAGCAAAAATGCCCAAAAAACGGGTGGGCTATAGCCTTGGGGGGAGGGGCTGGCCAACTTCATCCGCCAGACTCGTAATGGGGCGAGACTTTACGAGCACCCTCTCTGTGCCAAAAATAGGCCGGGGGCACAGCCGCCCAAAAATAAGCCCCCGAAGGTCCGTCAGTTCGTCCGCAAAAATGCCCAAAAAGCGGGTGGGCTATAGCAGGGAGGGCTAGCCAAGTTCGTCTGCGGACTCGGAATAGGGCGAGACTTCCGAGAACCCCGTGTGCCAAAAATAGGCCTTGGGCACAGCCAAAATAAGCCCCCGAAGGTCCCGTCCCCAAGTTCGTCCGCCGCAAAAATGCCCAAAAAACGGGTGGGCTATAGCCTTGGGGGGAGGGGCCAGCCAAGTTCGTCCGCCGGACTCGGAATGGGGCGAGACTTTGCGAGCACACTCCGTGTGCCAAAAAGAGGCCGCGGACACAGCCGTACCCAAAATTAATCCACCGAAGGTCCCGTCCCCAAGTTCGTCCGTCGCAAAAATGCCCAAAAAACGGGTGGGCTATAGCCTTGGGGGGAAGGGCTGGCCAACTTCGTCCGCCGGACTCGGAATGGGGCGAGACTTTACGAGCGACCTCCGTGTGCCAAAAATAGGCCGCGGGCACAGCCGCGCCGAAAAATAAGCCCCCGACGGTCCCGTCCCCAAGTTCGTCCGCCGTAAAAATGCCCAAAAAACGGGTGGGCTATAGCCTTGGGGGGAGGGGCTGGCCAACTTCGTCCGCCGGACTCGGAATGGGGCGAGACTTTACGAGTGCCCTCTCTGTGCCACAAATAGGCCGGGGGCACAGCCGCCCAAAAATAAGTCCCCGAAGGTTCCGTCCCAGAGTTCGTCCGCCGCAAAAATGCCCAAAAAACGGGTGGGCTATAGCCTTGGGGGGAGGGGCTAGCCAAGTTCGTCTGCCGGACTCGGAATAGGGCGAGACTTTACGAGCGCCCCCCGTGTGCCAAAAATCGGCCGCGCACACAGCCGCGCCCAAAAATAAGCCCCCGAAGGTCCCGTCCCCAAGTTCGTCCGCCGCAAAAATGCCCAAAAAACGGGTGGGCAATAGCCTTCGGGGGACGGGCCAGCCAAGTCGCCCGGACTCGGAATAGGCGAGACTTTGCTATCGCCCTCCGTGTGCAAAAAATCGGCCGCGGGCACATCCGTAGCCAAAAATAAGCCACCGGAGGTCCCGTCCCCAAGTTCGTCCGTCGCAAAAATGCCCAAAAAACGGGTGGGCTATAGCCTTGGGGGGAGGGGCTGGCCAACTTCGTCCGCCGGACTCGGAATGGGGTGAGACTTTGCGAGCACCCTCCGTGTGCCAAAAATAGGCCGGGGGCACAGTCACGCCAATAATAAGCCCCCGACGGTCCCGTCCCCAAGTTCGTCCGCCTCAAAAATGCCCAAAAAACGGGTGGGCTATAGCCTTGGGGGGAGTGGCTAGCCAAGTTCGTCCGCCGGACTTGGAATGGGACGAGACTTTGCGGCGCCTCCTTGTGCCAAAATAGGCCGTGGGCACAGCGCCCAAAAATAAGCCCCTAAGGTCCCGTCCCCAAGTTCGTCCGCCGCAAAAATGCCCAAAAGCGGGTGGGCTATAGCCTTGGGGAGGGGCTGGCCCATTCGGAATAGGTCGAAGAGACTTTGCGAGCGCCCTCCGTGTGTGCCAAAAATAGGCCGGGCACAGCCGCCCAAAAATAAGCCCCGAAGGTCCCGTGCCCAAGTTCGTGCGCAAAAATTCCCAAAAAGCGGGTGGGCTATAGCCTTGGGGAGGGCTGCCAGCAAATCCGCCGGACTCGGAATGGGCGAGACTTCACTGGCGTCCCCCGTGTGCCAAAAATAGGCCGCGGGCACAGCCGTACCAAAAAATAAACCCCCAAAGGTCCCATCCCAAGTTCATCCGCCGCAAAAATGCCCAAAAAACGGGTGGGCTATAGCCTTGGGGGGTGGGGCTGGCTAACTTCGTCCGCGGGAGTCGGAATGGGCCGAGACTTTGCGAGCGCCCTCTGTGTGCCAAAAATAGGCCGCTGGCACAGCCGTGCACAAAAATAAGCCCCCGATGGTCCCGTCCCCAAGTTCGTCCGACGCAAAAATGCCCAATAAACGGGTGGGCTATATCCTTTGAGACGCAATCCGCGGACTCGGAATGGGGCGAGACTTTGCGAGCGCCCTCCGTGTGCATAAACGAGGCCGCGGGCACAGCTGTAGCAAAAAAGAAGCCACCGAAGGTCCCGTCCCCAAGTTCGTCCGTCGCAAAAATGCCCAAAAAACGGGTGGGCTATAGCCTTGGGGGGAGGGGCTGGCCAACTTCGTCCGCCGGACTCGGTATGGGGTGAGACTTTGCGAGCACCCTCCGTGTGCCAAAAATAGGCCGGGGGCACAGTCGCGCCAATAATAAGCCCCCGACGGTCCCGTCCCCAAGTTCGTCCGCCTCAAAAATGCCCAAAAAACGGGTGGGCTATAGCCTTGGGGGGAGTGGCTAGCCAAGTTCGTCCGCCGGACTCGGAATGGGACGAGACTTTGCGAGCGCCCTCCTTGTGCCAAAAATAGGCCGTGGTCACAGCCGCGTCCAAAAATAAGCCCCCTAACGTCCCGTCCCCAAGTTCGTCCGCCGCAAAAATGCCCAAAAACGGGTGGGCTATAGCCTTGGGGGGAGGGGCTGGCCAACTTCGTCCGCCGGACTCGGAATGGGTCGAGACTTTGCGAGCGCCCTCCGTGTGCCAAAAATAGGCTGCGGGCACAGCCGCGCCCAAAAATAAGCCCCCGAAGGTCCCGTGCCCAAGTTCGTCCGCCGCAAAAATTCCCAAAAAACGGGTGGGCTATAGCCTTGGGGGGAGGGGCTGGGCAACTTCGTCCGCCGGACTCGGAATGGGGCGAGACTTTACGAGCGCCCTCTCTGTGCCAAAAATAGGCCGGGGGCACAGCCGCCCAAAAATAAGCCCCCGAAGGTCCCGTCCCAGAGTTCGTCCGCCGCAAAAATGCCGAAAAAACGGGTGGGCTATAGCCTTGGGGGGAGGGGCTAGCCAAGTTCGTCTGCCGGACTCGGAATAGGGCGAGACTTTACGAGCGCCCCCCGTGTGCCACAAATAGGCCGCGGGCACAGCCGTACCCAAAAATAAGCCACCGAAGGTCCCGTCCCCAAGTTCGTCCGTCGCAAAAATGCCCAAAAAACGGGTGGGCTATAGCCTTGGGGGGAGGGGCTGGCTAACTTCGTCCGCCGGACTCGGAATGGGGCGAGACTTTGCGAGCGCCCTCTGTGTGCCAAAAATAGGCCGCTGGCACAGCCGTGCACAAAAATAAGCCCCCGATGGTCCCGTCCCCAAGTTCGTCCGCCGCAAAAATGCCCAAAAGGCGGGTGGGCTGTAGCCTTGGGGAGGGCTGGCCAAATCCGCCGGACTCGGAATGGGACGAGACTTTGCGAGCGCCATCCTTGTGCCAAAAATAGGCTGCGGGCACAGCCGCGCCCAAAAATAAGCCCCCTAAGGTCCCGTCCCCAAGTTCGTCCGCCGCAAAAATGCCCAAAAACGGGTGGGCTATAGCCGTGGGGGAGGGGCTGGCCAAATCCGCCGGACTCGGAATGGGGCGAGCCATTATGAGCACCCTCCGTGTGCCAAAAATAGGCCGCGGGCACAGCTGCACCCAAAACTAAGCCCCCGAAGGTCCCGTCCCCAAGTTCGTCCGTCGCAAAAATGCCCAAAAAACGGGTGTGCTATTGCCTTGGGGGGAGGGGCTGGCCAACTTCGTCCGCCGGACTCGGAATGGGGCGAGACTTTTCGAGCGTGCTCCGTGTGCCTAAAATATGCCGCGGGCACAGCCGCACCCAAAAATAAGCCCCCGAAGGTCCCGTCCCCAAGTTCGTCCGCCGCAAAAATGCCCATAAAACGGGAGGGCTATAGCCTTGGGGGGAGGGGCTGGCCAACTTCGTCCGCCGGACTCGGAATGGGGCGAGACTTTGCGACCGCCCTCCGTGTGCTAAAAATAGGCCGCGGGCACAGCCGCACCCCAAACTAAGCCCCCGAAGGTCCCGTCCCCAAGTTCGTCCGTCGCAAAAATGCCCAAAAAACGGGTGGGCTATAGCCTTGGGGGGAGGGGCTGGCCCCCGTCGTCCGCCGGACTCGGAATGGGGCGGGACTTTGCGGCGCCCTCCGTGTGCCAAAAATGGGGAGCGGGCACAGCCGCACCCAAAAATAAGCCCCCGAAGGTCCCGTCCCTAAGTTCGTCCGCCGAAAAAATGCTCAAAAAATGGGTGGGCTATAGCCTTGGGGGGAGGGGCTGGCCCACTTCGTCCGCCGGACTCGGAATGGGGCGTGTCTTTGCCTTCGCCGTCCTTGTGATATAACTATGCCGCGGGCACAGCCGCGCCCAAAAATAAGCCCCCGAAGGTCCCGTCCCCAAGTTCGTCCGCCGCATAAGAATTCCCAAAAGCGGGTGGGCTATAGCCTTGGGGAGGGGCTGGGACCGTCCGCCGGAGTCGGAATGGGGCGAGACTTTATGAGCGACCTCCGTGTGCCAAAAATAGCCGGCAGGCACACCCACGTCCAAAAATAAGCCCCCAAAGGTCCCGTCCCCAAGTTCGTCCCCCGCAAAAATGCCCAAAAAACGGGTGGGCTATAGCCTTGGGGGGTGGGGTTGGCCAACTTTGTCCGCCGGACTCGGAATGGGGTGAGACTTTGTGTGCAGCCTCCGTGTACCAAATATAGGCCGTGGGCACAGCCGTACCCAAAAATAAGCCCCCGAAGGTCCTGTCGCCAAGTTCGTCCGCCGCAAAAATGCCCAAAAAACGGGTGTGCTATTGCCTTGGGGGGAGGGGCTGGCCAACTTCGTCCGCCGGACTCGGAATGGGGCGAGCCATTATGAGCGCCCTCCGTGTGCCAAAAATAGGCCGCGGGCACAGCTGCACCCAAAACTAAGCCCCCGAAGGTCCCGTCCCCAAGTTCGTCCGTCGCAAAAATGCCCAAAAAACGGGTGGGCTATAGCCTTGGGGGGAGGGGCTGGCCCACTTCGTCCGCCGGACTCGGACTGGGGCGAGACTTTGCGAGCGGCCTCCGTGTGCCAAAAATAGGCCGCGGGCACAGCTGCGCCCAAAAATAAGCCCCCGAAGGTCCCGTCCCCAAGTTCATCCGCCGCAAAAATGCCCAAAAAATGGGTGGGCCATAGCCTTGGGGGGAGGGGCTGGCCCACTTCGTCCGCCGGACTCGGAATGGGGCAAGACTTTGCGAGCGGCCTCCGTGTGCCAAAAATAGGCCGCGGGCACAGCCGCGCCCAAAAATAAGCCCCCGAAGGTCCCGTCCCCAAGTTCGTCCGCCGCCAAAATGCCCAAAAAACGGGTGGGCTATAGCCTTGGGGGGAGGGGCTGGCCAACTTCGTCCGCCGGACTCGGACTAGGGCGAGACTTTGCGAGCGGCCTCCGTGTGCCAAAAATAGGATGTGGGCACGGCCGCGCCCAAAAATAAGCCCCCGAAGGTCCCGTCCCCAAGTTCGCCCGCCGCAAAAATTCACAAAAAATGGGTGGGCTATAGCCTTGGGGGGAGGGGCTGGCCAACTTAGTCCGCCGGACTCGGAATGGGGCGAGACTTTAAGAGCGCCCTCCGTGTGCTAAAAATAGGCCGCGGGCATAGCCGAGCCCAAAAATAAGCCCCAGGTCCCTTCCCCAAGTTCGTCCGCCGCAAAAATGCCCAAAAGCGGGTGGGCTATAGCCTTGGGGGAGGGCTGGCCAACTTCGTCAGAGTCGGATAAGGCAAGACTTTCTGAGCACCCTCTGTGTGCCAAAAATAGGCTTGGGCACAGCCGCGCCCAAAATAACCCCGAAGGTCCTGTCCCCAAGTTCGTCCGCAAAAATGCCCAAAAAACGGGTGGGCTATAGCCTTGGGGGGAGGGGCTGGCCGACTTCGTCCGCCGGAGTCGGAATGGGGCGAGACTTTACGAGCGGCCTCCGTGTGCCAAAAATAGACCGCGGGCACAGGTGCGCCCAAAAATAACCGCCCGAAGGCCGGGGCGCCAAGTTCGTCCAGCGGAAAAAGGCCACAAAAATGGGTGGGCTATAGCCTTGGGGGGAGGGGCTGGCCAACTTCGTCCGCCGGACTCGGACTGGCGCGAGACTTTGCTACCGGCCTCTGTGTACCAAAAATAGGCCGCGGGCACAGCCGCACCCAAAAATAAGCCCCCGAATGTCCCGTCCCCAAGTTCATCCAAAAATGCCCAAAAGCGGGTGGGCTATAGCCTTGGGGAGGGCTGGCCAACTTCGTCCGCGGACTCGGAATGGGGCGAGACTTTGCAACGCCCTCCTTGTGAAAAAAATAGGCGCGGGCACAGCCTCGCCCAAAATAAGCCCCGAAGGTCCCGTCCCCAAGTTCGTCCGCCACAAGAATGCCCAAAAGCGGGTGGGCTATAGCCTTGGGGGAGGGCTGGCGACTTCGTCCGCCGGAGTCGGAATGGGGCGAGACTTGAGTGACCTCCGTGTGCCAAAAATAGGCCGCAGGCACACCGCGTCAAAAATAAGCCCCGAAGGTCCGTCCCAAGTTCGTCCCCGCAAAATGCCCAAAAGCGGGTGGGCTATAGCCTTGGGGAGGGTTGGCCAACTTCGTCCGCCGGACTCGGAATGGGGCGAGACTTTGTGAGCAGACTCCATGTACCAAATATAGGCCGTGGGCACAGCCGTACCCAAAAATAAGCCCCGAAGGTCCTGTCCCCAAGTTCGTCCGCCCAAAATGCCCAAAAAATGGGTGGGCTATAGCCTTGGGGAGGGCTAGAAATCCGCGGACTCGGAATGGGACGAGACTTTGCGAGTGCCCTCCTTGTGCTAAAAATAGGCCGTGGGCACAGCCGCGCCCAAAAATAAACCCCCTATGGTCCCGTCCCCAAGTTCGTCCGCCGCAAAAATGCCCAAAAACGGGTGGGCTATAGCCGTGGGGGGAGGGGCTGGCCAACTTCGTCCGCGGACTCGGAATGGGGTGAGACTTTGCGGCGCCCTCCGTGTGCCAAAAATAGGCACAGCCGCGCCCAAAAATAAGCCCCCGAAGGTCCCATGCCCAAGTTCGTCCGCAGCAAAAATGCCCAAAAAACGGGTGGGCTATAGCCTTGGGGGGAGGGGCTGGCCAACTTCATCCGCCAGACTCGTAATGGGGCGAGACTTTACGAGCACCCTCTCTGTGCCAAAAATAGGCCGGGGGCACAGCCGCCCAAAAATAAGCCCCGAGGTCCGTCCCGAGTTCGTAAATGCCCAAAAAACGGGTGGGCTATAGCCTTGGGGGGAGGGGCTAGCCAAGTTCGTCTGCCGGACTCGGAATAGGGCGAGACTTTACGAGAACCCCCGTGTGCCAAAAATAGACGCGGGCACAGCCGCGCCAAAAATAAGCCCGAAGGTCCCGTCCCCCAGTTCGTCCGCGCAAAAATGCCCAGCGGGTGGGCTATAGCAGGGAGGGCCAGCCAAGTTCGTCCGCCGGACTCGGAATGGGGCGAGACTTTGCGAGCACCCTCCGTGTGCCAAAAAGAGGCCGCGGACACAGCCGTACCCAAAATTAATCCACCGAAGGTCCCGTCCCCAAGTTCATCCGTTGCAAAAATGCCCAAAAAACGGGTGGGCTATAGCCTTGGGGGGAGGGGCTGGCCAACTTCGTCCGCCGGACTCGGAATGGGGCGAGACTTTGCGAGCGACCTCCGTGTGCCAAAAATAGGCCGCGGGCACAGCCGCAGCGAAAAATAAGCCCCCGACGGTCCCGTCCCCAAGTTCGTCCGCCGTAAAAATGCCCAAAAAACGGGTGGGCTATAGCCTTGGGGGGAGGGGCTGGCCAACTTCGTCCGCCGGACTCGGAATGGGGCGAGACTTTACGAGTGCCCTCTCTGTGCCACAAATAGGCCGGGGGCACAGCCGCCCAAAAATAAGTCCCCGAAGGTTCCGTCCCAGAGTTCGTCCGCCGCAAAAATGCCCAAAAAACGGGTGGGCTATAGCCTTGGGGGGAGGGGCTAGCCAAGTTCGTCTGCCGGACTCGGAATAGGGCGAGACTTTACGAGCGCCCCCCGTGTGCCAAAAATCGGCCGCGCACACAGCCGCGCCCAAAAATAAGCCCCCGAAGGTCCCGTCCCCAAGTTCGTCCGCCGCAAAAATGCCCAAAAAACGGGTGGGCAATAGCCTTCGGGGGACGGGCCAGCCAAGTTCGTCCGCCGGACTCGGAATGGGGCGAGACTTTGCGAGCGCCCTCCGTGTGCAAAAACGAGGCCGCGGGCACATCCGTAGCCAAAAATAAGCCACCGGAGGTCCCGTCCCCAAGTTCGTCCGTCGCAAAAATGCCCAAAAAACGGGTGGGCTATAGCCTTGAGGGAGGGCTGGCCAACAAATCCGCCCGGACTCGGAATGGGGTGTGACTTTGCTAGCTCCCTCCGTGTGCCAAAAATTGGCCGGGGGCACAGTCACGCCAATAATAAGCCCCCGCCGGTCCCGTCCCCAAGTTCGTCCGCCTCAAAAATGCCCAAAAAACGGGTGGGCTATAGCCTTGGGGGGAGTGGCTAGCCAAGTTCGTCCGCCGGACTCGGAATGGGACGAGACTTTGCGAGCGCCCTCCTTGTGCCAAAAATAGGCCGTGGGCACAGCCGCGCCCAAAAATAAGCCCCCTAAGGTCCCGTCCCCAAGTTCGTCCGCCGCAAAAATGCCCAAAAACGGGTGGGCTATAGCCTTGGGGGAGGGCTGGCCACCGTCCGCCGGACTCGGAATGGGACGAGACTTTGCGAGCGCCCTCCTTGTGCCAAAAATAGGCCGTGGGCACAGCCGCGCCCAAAAATAAGCCCCCGAAGGTCCCGTGCCCAAGTTCGTCCGCCGCAAAAATTCCCAAAAAACGGGTGGGCTATAGCCTTGGGGGGAGGGGCTGGCCAACTTCGTCCGCCGGACTCGGAATGGGGCGAGACTTTACGAGCGCCCTCTCTGTGCCAAAAATAGGCCGGGGGCACAGCCGCCCAAAAATAAGCCCCCGAAGGTCCCGTCCTAGAGTTCGTCCGCCGCAAAAATGCCCAAAAAACGGGTGGGCTATAGCCTTGGGGGGAGGGGCTAGCCAAGTTCGTCTGCCGGACTCGGAATAGGGCGAGACTTTACGAGCGCCCCCCGTGTGCCAAAAATAGGCCGCGGGCACAGCCGTACCCAAAAATAAGCCACCGAAGGTCCCGTCCCCAAGTTCGTCCGTCGCAAAAATGCCCAAAAAACGGGTGGGCTATAGCCTTGGGGGGAGGGGCTGGCTAACTTCGTCCGCCGGACTCGGAATGGGCCGAGACTTTGCGAGCGCCCTCTGTGTGCCAAAAATAGGCCGCTGGCACAGCCGTGCACAAAAATAAGCCCCCGATGGTCCCGTCCCCAAGTTCGTCCGCCGCAAAAATGCCCAATAAACGGGTGGGCTATATCCTTGGGCGGGCCAAAATCCGCGGACTCGGAATGGGCGAGACTTTGCGAGCGCCCTCCGTGTGCATAAACGAGGCCGCGGGCACAGCTGTAGCAAAAAAGAAGCCACCGAAGGTCCCGTCCCCAAGTTCGTCCGTCGCAAAAATGCCCAAAAAACGGGTGGGCTATAGCCTTGGGGGGAGGGGCTGGCCAACTTCGTCCGCGGACTCGGTATGGGGTGAGACTTTGCGAGCACCCTCCGTGTGCCAAAAATAGGCCGGGGGCACAGTCGCGCCAATAATAAGCCCCGGCGGTCCCGTCCCCAAGTTCGTCCGCCTCAAAATGCCCAAAAGCGGGTGGGCTATAGCCTTGGGGGGAGTGGCTAGCCAAGTTCGTCCGCCGGACTCGGAATGGGGCGAGACTTTGCGAGCGCCCTCCTTGTGCCAAAAAAAGGCCGTGGTGGCACAGCGTCAAAAATAAGCCCCTAACGTCCCGTCCCCAAGTTCGTCCGCCGCAAAATGCCCAAAAGCGGGTGGGCTATAGCCTTGGGGAGGGGCTGGCCAACTTCGTCCGCCGGACTCGGAATGGAGTCGAGACTGCAGCGCCCTCCGTGTGCCAAAAATAGGCTGCGGGCACAGCCGCGCCCAAAATAAGCCCCGAAGGTCCCGTGCCCAAGTTCGTCCACGCAAAAATTCCCAAAAGCGGGTGGGCTATAGCCTTGGGGGAGGGGCTGGGCAACTTCGTCCGCGGACTCGGAATGGGGCGAGACTTTACGGCGCCCTCTCTGTACCAAAAATAGGCCGGGGGCACAGCCGCCCAAAAATAAGCCCCCGAAGGTCCCGTCCCAGAGTTCGTCCGCCGCAAAAATGCCGAAAAAACGGGTGGGCTATAGCCTTGGGGGGAGGGGCTAGCCAAGTTCGTCTGCCGGACTCGGAATAGGGCGAGACTTTACGAGCGCCCCCCGTGTGCCACAAATAGGCCGCGGGCACAGCCGTACCCAAAAATAAGCCACCGAAGGTCCCGTCCCCAAGTTCGTCCGTCGCAAAAATGCCCAAAAAACGGGTGGGCTATAGCCTTGGGGGGAGGGGCTGGCTAACTTCGTCCGCCGGACTCGGAATGGGGCGAGACTTTGCGAGCGCCCTCTGTGTGCCAAAAATAGGCCGCTGGCACAGCCGTGCACAAAAATAAGCCCCCGATGGTCCCGTCCCCAAGTTCGTCCGCCGCAAAAATGCCCAAAAAACGGGTGGGCTATAGCCTTGGGGGGAGGGGCTGGCCAACTTCGTCCGCCGGACTCGGAATGGGACGAGACTTTGCGAGCGCCATCCTTGTGCCAAAAATAGGCTGCGGGCACAGCCGCGCCCAAAAATAAGCCCCCTAAGGTCCCGTCCCCAAGTTCGTCCGCCGCAAAAATGCCCAAAAACGGGTGGGCTATAGCCTTGGGGGGAGGGGCTGGCCAAGTTCGTCCGCCGGACTCGGAATGGGGCGAGCCATTATGAGCACCCTCCGTGTGCCAAAAATAGGCCGCGGGCACAGCTGCACCCAAAACTAAGCCCCCGAAGGTCCCGTCCCCAAGTTCGTCCGTCGCAAAAATGCCCAAAAAACGGGTGTGCTATTGCCTTGGGGGGAGGGGCTGGCCAACTTCCGCGGACTCGGAATGGGCGAGACTTTCGGCGTGCTCCGTGTGCCTAAAATATGCCAGGCACAGCCGCACCCAAAATAAGCCCCGAAGGTCCCGTCCCCAAGTTCGTCCGCCGCAAAAATGCCCATAAAAGCGGAGGGCTATAGCCTTGGGGGAGGGGCTGGCCAACCGTCCGCGGACTCGGAATGGGGCGAGACTTTGCGACCGCCCTCCGTGTGCTAAAAATGGGCACAGCCGCACCCCAAACTAAGCCCCGAAGGTCCGTCCCCAAGTTCGTCCGTCGCAAAAATGCCCAAAAAAGCGGGTGGGCTATAGCCTTGGGGAGGGGCTAGCCAAATTCGCCAGACTCGGAATGGGGCGGGACTTTGCGGCGCCCTCCGTGTGCCAAAAATAGGGCGGCACAGCCGCACCCAAAAATAAGCCCCGAAGGTCCCGTCCCTAAGTTCGTCCGCCGCAAAAATGCTCAAAAATGGGTGGGCTATAGCCTTGGGGAGGGGCTGGCCCACTCGTCCGCGGACTCGGAATGGGGCGAGACTTTGCCAACGCCCTCCTTGTGAAAAACTAGGCGCGGGCACAGCGCCAAAAATAAGCCCCGAAGGTCCGTCCCCAAGTTCGTCCGCCGCAAGAATTCCCAAAAAGCGGGTGGGCTATAGCCTTGGGGAGGGGCTGGCGACAAATCCGCGAGTCGGAATGGGGCGAACTTTATGGCGACCTCCGTGTGCCAAAAATAGCGGCAGGCACACCACGTCAAAAATAAGCCCCCAAAGGTCCCGTCCCAAGTTCGTCCCCCAAAATGCCCAAAGCGGGTGGGCTATAGCCTTGGGGGGTGGGGTTGGCCAACTTTGTCCGCCGGACTCGGAATGGGGTGAGACATTGTGTGCAGCCTCCGTGTACCAAATATAGGCCGAGGGCACAGCCGAACCCAAAAATAAGCCCCCGAAGGTCCAGTCCCCAAGTTCGTCCGCCGCAAAATGCCCAAAAAGGTGTGCTATTGCCTTGGGGAGGGCTGGCCAACAAATCCGCGGACTCGGAATGGGGCGAAGCCATTATGAGCGCCCTCCGTGTGCCAAAAATAGGCGCGGGCACAGCTGCACCCAAAACTAAGCCCCGAAGGTCCCGTCCCCAAGTTCGTCCGTCGCAAAAATGCCCAAAAGCGGGTGTGCTATTGCCTTGGGGGAGGGCTGGCCAACCGTCCGCGGACTCGGAATGGGGCGAGACACTTTTCGGCGCCCTCCGTGTGCCTAAAATAGGCGGGCACAGCCGCACCCAAAAATAAGCCCCGAAGGTCCCGTCCCCAAGTTCGTCCGCCGCAAAAATTCCCATAAAGCGGGAGGCTATAGCCTTGGGGGAGGGCTGGCCAACTCGTCCGCCGGACTCGGAATGGGGCGAGACTTTGTAACCGCCCTCCTTGTGCTAAAAATACGACGAGGGCACAGCCGAGCCCAAAACTAAGCCCCCGAAGGTCCCGTCCCCAAGTTCGTCCGTCGCAAAAATGCCCAAAAAACGGGTGGGCTATAGCCTTGGGGGGAGGGGCTAGCCAAATTCGTCCGCCAGACTCGGAATGGGGCGAGACTTTACGAGCGCCCTCCGTGTGCCAAAAATAGGCCGTGGGCACAGCCGCACCCAAAAATAAGCCCCCGAAGGTCCCGTCCCTAAGTTCGTCCGCCGAAAAAATGCCCAAAAAATGGGTGGGCTATAGCCTTGGGGGGAGGGGCTGGCCCACTTCGTCCGCCGGACTCGGAATGGGGCGGGACTTTGCGAGCGCCCTCCGTGTGCAAAAAATAGGCCGCGGGCACAGCCGCGTATAAAAATAAGCCCCCGAAGGTCCCGTCCCCAAGTTCGTCCGCCTCAAAAATCCCCAAAAAATGGGTGGGCTATAGCCTTGGGGGGAGGGGCTAGCCAAGTTCGTCCGCCGGACTCGGAATGGGGCGAGACATTATGAGCGCCCTCCGTGTGCCAAAAATAGGCCGCGGGCACAGCCAAAAATAAGCCCCGAAGGTCCCGTCCACAAGTTCGTTCGCCGTATAAATGCCCAATATACGGGTGGGATATAGCCTTGGGGAGGGGCTAAGGTCCACCGGACTTGGAATGGGGCGAGACTTGCGGCGCCCTCCGTGTTCCAAAAATAGGCGCTTGGGCACAGCCGCGTATAAAAATAAGCCCCGAAGGTCCCGTCCCCAAGTTCGTCCGCCGCAAAATGCCCAAAAGCGGGTGGGCTATAGCCTTGGGGAGGGTTGGCCAACTTCGTCCGCCGGACTCGGAATGGGGCGAGACTTTGTGAGCAGCCTCCGTGTACCAAAAATAGGCCGCGGGCACAGCCGAACCCAAAAATAAGCCCCCGAAGGTCCCGTCCCCATGTTCGTCCGCCGCAAAAATTCCCAAAAAACGGGTGGGCTATAGCCTTGGGGGGAGGGGCTGGCCAACTTCGTCCGCCGGACTCGGAATGGGGCGAGACTTTGCGAGCGCCCTCCGTGTGCCAAAAATAGGACACGGGCACAGCCGCGCCCAAAAATAAGCACCTGACGCTCCCGTCCCCAAGTTCGTCCGTCGTAAAAATCCCCAAAAAACGGGTGGGCTATAGCCTTGGGGGGAGGGGCTTGCCAAGTTCGTCCGCCGGACTCGGAATGGGGCCAGACTTTGCGAACACCCTCCGTGTGCCAAAAATAGTACGTGGGCACAGCCGCAACCAAAAATAAGCACCCGAAGGTCCCATCCCCAAGTTCGTCCGCCGCAAAAATGCCCAAAAAACGGGTGGGCTATAGCCTTGGGGGCTGGCGCAAATCCGCCGGACTCGGAATCGGGAGAGACTTTGCGAGCGCCCTTCGTGTTCCAAAAATAGGCCGTGGAGACAGCCGCGCCCAAAAATAAGCCCCGAAGGTCCCGTCCCCAAGTTCGTCCGGCGCAAAAAAGCCCAAAAAAGGGGTGAGCTATAGCCTTGGGGGGAAGGGCTGGCCAACTTCGTTCGCCGCACTCGGAATGGGGCAAGACTTTGCGAGCACCCTCCGTGTGTGAAAAATAGGCCGCGGGCACAGCCGCGCCCAAAAATAAGCCCCCGAAGGTCCCGTCCCCAATTTCGACCGTCGCAAAAATGCCCAAAAAACGGGTGTGCTATTGCCTTGGGGGGAGGGGCTGGCCAACTTCGTCCGCCGGACTCGGAATGGGGCGAGACATTTCGAGCGCCCTCCGTGTGCCTAAAATAGGCCGCGGGCACAGCCGCACCCAAAAATAAGCCCCCGAAGGTCCCGTCCCCAAGTTCGTCCGCCGCAAAAATTCCCAAAAAACGGGTGGGCTATAGCCTTGGGGGGGGGGGCTGGCCGACTTCGTCCGCCGGACTCGGAATCGGGAGAGACTTTGCGAGCGCCCTTCGTGTTCCAAAAATAGGCCGTGGAGACAGCCGCGCCCAAAAATAAGCCCCCGAAGGTCCCGTCCCCAAGTTCGTCCGGCGCAAAAGCCCAAAAAGGGATGAGCTATAGCCTTGGGGAAGGGCTGGCCAACCGTTCGCCCCGGAATGGGGCAAGACTTTGCGAGCACCCTCCGTGTGTGAAAAATAGGCCGCGGGCACAGCCGCGCCCAAAAATAAGCCCCCGAAGGTCCCGTCCCCAATTTCGACCGTCGCAAAAATGCCCAAAAAACGGGTGTGCTATTGCCTTGGGGGGAGGGGCTGGCCAACTTCGTCCGCCGGACTCGGAATGGGGCGAGACTTTTCGAGCGCCCTCCGTGTGCCTAAAATAGGCCGCGGGCACAGCCGCACCCAAAAATAAGCCCCCGAAGGTCCCGTCCCCAAGTTCGTCCGCCGCAAAAATTCCCATAAAACGGGAGGGCTATAGCCTTGGGGAGGGCTGGCCAACGTCCGCCCGGACTCGGAATGGGACGAGACTTTGCGAGCGCCCTCTGTGTGCTAAAAATAGGCCGCGGGCACAGCCGCGACCAAAAATAAGCACCCAAAGGTCCCGTCCCCAAGTTCGTCCACCGAAAAAATGCCCAAAATACGGGTGGGCTATAGACTTGGGGGAGGGCTAGCCAACCGTCCGCGGACTCGGAATGGGGCGAGACTTTGCGAGCGCCCTCCGTGTGCCACAAATAGGCCGCGGGCACAGCCGCACCCAAAAATAAGCCCCCAAAGGTCCCGTCCCCAAGTTCGTCCGCCGTAAAAATGCCCAAAAAACGGGTGGGCTATAGCCTTGGGGCAGGCTGGCCACGTCCGCCCGGACTCGGAATGGGGCGAATTTACAGCGCCCTCCGTGTGCCAAAATTAGGCCGCGGGCACAGCTGCGCCAAAAAATAAGCCCCCAAAGGTCCCGTCCCCAATTTCGTCCGCCGCAAAAATGCCCATAAAACGGGAGGGCTATAGCCTTGGGGGGAGGGGCTGGCCGACTTCGTCCGCCGGACTCGGAATGGGACGAGACTTTGCGAGCGCCCTCCGTGTGCCAAAAATAGGCCGTCGGCACAGCCGCGCCTAAGAATAAGCACCCGAAGGTCCCGTCCCCAAGTTCGTCCACCGCAAAAATGCCCAAAATACGGGTAGGCAATAGCCTTGGGGGGAGGGGCTAGCCAACTTCGTCCGCCGGACTCGGAATGGCGCGAGACATTGCAATCGGACTCCGTGTGCCAAAAATAGGCCGTGGGTGCAGCCGCGCCCAAAAATAACCGCCCGATGGCCGGGGCGCCAAGTTCGTCCAGCGGAAAAAGGCCACAAAAACGGGTGGGCTATAGCCTTGGGGGGTGGGGCCGGCCGACTTCGTCTGCCAGACTCGGAATGGGGCGAGACTTTGCGAGCGCCCTCCGTGTGCCAAAAATAGGCCACGGACACAGCCTCGCCCAAAAATAAGCCCCCGAAGGTCCCGTCCCCAAGTTCGTCCGCCGCAAAAATGCCCAAAAAACGGGTGGGCTATAGCCTTGGGGGGAGGGGCTGGCCAACTTCGTCCGCCGGACTCGGAATGGGACGAGACTTTGCGAGCACCCTCCGTGTGCCAAAAGTAGGCCGCGGGCACAGCCGCGCCAAAGAATAAGCACCCGAAGGTCCCGTCCCCAAGTTCGTCCACCGCAAAAATGCCCAAAATACGGGTGGGCTATAGCCTTGGGGGGAGGGGCTAGCCAACTTAAATCCGCCGGACTCGGAATGGTGCGAGACATTGCGATCGGCCTCCGTGTGCCAAAAATAGGCAGCGCGCAAAAATAACCTCCCGATGGCGGGCGCCAAGTTCATCCAGCGGAAAAGGCCACAAAACCGGGTGGGCTATAGCCTTCGGGGTGGGGCTGGCCAATCCGCGGACTCGGAATGGCGCGAGACTTTGCGGCCTCCATGTGCCAAAAATAGGCCGCGGGCACAGCCGTGCCCAAAAATAAGCCCCCGAAGGTCCCGTCCCCAAGTTCGTCCGCCGCAAAAATGCCTATAAAACGGGAGGGCTATAGCCTTGGGGGGAGGGGCTGGCCAACTTCGTCCGCCGGACTCGGAATGGGGCGAGACTTTGCGACCGCCCTCCGTGTGCCAAAAATAGTTTGCGGGCACAGCCGTACCCAAATATAAGCCCCCTAAGGTCCCGTCCGCAAGTTCTTCCGCCGCAAAATTGCCCAAAAAACGGGTGGGCTATAGCCTTGGGGGGAGGGGCTGGCCAACTTCATCCGCCGGACTCGGAATGGGACGAGACTTTGCGAGCGCCCTCCGTATGCCAAAAATAGGCCGCGGGCACGTCCGCGCCAAAAAATAAGCACCCGAAGGTCCCGTCCCCAAGTTCGTCCGCCGCAAAAATGCCCAAAATACGGGTGGGCTATAGCCTTGGGGAGGGCTAGCAACAAATCCGCCAGACTCGGAATGGCGCGAGACATTGCGATCAACCTCCGTTTTCAAAAATAGGCGCGGGTACAGCGCGCGCAAAAATAACCGCCCGATGGCGGGGTGCCAAGTTCGTCCAGCGTAAAAAGGCCTAAAACCGGGTGGGCTATAGCCTTGGGGGTGGGGCTGGCCAATCCGCGGACTCGGAATGGGGCGAGTTTGCGAGCGCCCTCCGTGTGGCAAAAATAGGCCGGGCACAGCCGCACCCAAAAATAAGCTCCCGAAGGTCCGTCCCCAAGTTCGTCCGCCGCTAAAAGGCCACTAAACGGGGTGGGCTATAGCCTTGGGGGGTGGGGCTGGCCAACTTCGTCCGCCGGACTCGGAATGGCGCGAGACATTCCGAACGCCCTCCGTGTGCCAAAAATAGCGCGGGCACAGCGCGCCAAAAATAACTGCCCGAAGGCCGGGGCGCCAAGTTCGTCCAACGGAAAAAGACCACAAAAACGGGTGGGCTATAGCCTTGGAGGGTGGGCCCGGCCGACTTCGTCCGCAGGACTCGGTCTGGCGCGAGACTTTGCGAGCGGCCTCCGTGTGCCAAAATTTAGCGGCGGGCACAGCCGCGCCCAAAATTAACCTCCCGAAGGCCGGGGCGCCAAGTTCGTCCAACGGAAAAAGGCCACAAAAACGGGTGGGCTATAGCCTTGGGGGGTGGGGCCGGACGACTTCGTCCGCCGGACTCGGAATGGCGCGAGACCTAGCGAACGGCCTCCGTGTGCCAAAATAAGGCCGCGGCTACAGCCGCGCCAGCCTTGAAGGCCGGGCGCCAAGTTCGTCCAGCGGAAAAGGCCACAAAAGCGGGTGGGCTATAGCCTTGGGGTGGGGCGGCCGACTTCGTCCGCGGACTCGGAATGGGGCGAGACTTTGCGGCGCCCTCCGTGTGCCAAAAATAGGTCGCGGACACAGCCTCGCCCAAAAATAAGCCCCGAAGGTCCTGTCCCCAAGTTCGTCCGCAAAAATGCCCAAAAAAGCGGGTGGGCTATAGCCTTGGGGAGGGCTGGCCAAGTTCGTCCGCCGGACTCGGAATGGGGCGAGACTGCGAGCACCCTCCGTGTGCCAAAAATAGGTCGAGGCACAGCCGCACCCCAAAATAAGCTCCCGAAGGTCCCGTCCCCAAGTTCGTCCGCCCAAAAATGCCCAAAAGCGGGTGGGCTATAGCCTTGGGGGAGGGCTGGCCAACTCCGCTGGATTCGGAATGGGGCGAGACTTACGAGGCACCCTCCGTGTGCTAAAAATAGCCGCGGACATAGCCTCGCCCAAAAATAAGCCCCGAAGGTCCCGTCCCCAAGTTCGTCCGTCGCAAAAATGCCCAAGCGGGTGGGCTATAGCCTTGGGGGGAGGGGCTAGCCAAATTCGTCCGCCAGACTCGGAATGGGGCGAGACATTGCGAGCGCCCTCCGTGTGCAAAAAATAGGCTTCGGACACAGCCTATCCAAAAAATAAGCCCCCGAAGGTCCCGTCCCCAAGTTCGTCCGCCGTAAAAATGCCCAAAAAACGGTTGGGCTATAGCCTTGGGGGAGGGCTGCAGCCTAAATCCGCCGGACTCGGAATGGGGCGAGACATTGCGATCGCCCTCCGTGTCCCAAAAATAGGCTGCGGACACAGCCTCACCCAAAAATAAGCCCCCGAAGGTCCCGTCCCCAAGTTCGTCCGCCGTAAAAATGCCCAAAAACGGGTGGGCTATAGCCTTGGGGAGGGCTGGCCAAGTTCGTCCGCGGACTCGGAATGGGCGATACTGCGGCGACCTCCGTGTGCCAAAAATAGGCCGTGGACACAGCCGCGCCCATAAAATAATGCCCGAAGGTCCGTCCCCAAGTTAGTCCGCCGCAAAAATGCCCAAAAGCGGGTGGGCTATAGCCTTGGGGAGGGCTGGCCAAGTTCGTCCCGGACTCGGAATGGGCGAGACTTTGCGACCGCCCTCCGTGTGCCAAAAATAGGCGGGCACAGCCGTACCCAAAAATAAGCTCCCGAAGGTCCCGTCCCCAAGTTCGTCACGCAAAATGCCCAAAAAAGCGGGTGGGCTATAGCCTTGGGGAGGGCTGGCCAACTTCCGCGGACTCGGAATGGGGCGAGACTGCGGCGCCTCCGTGTGTGCCAAAAATAGGCCACGGACACAGCCTCGCCCAAAAATAAGCCCCCGAAGGTCCCGTCCCCAAGTTCGTCCGCCGCAAAAATGCCCAAAAAACGGGAGGGCTATAGCCTTGGGGGGAGGGCTGGCCAACTTCATCCGCCGGACTCGGAATGGGGCGAGACTTTGCGACCGCCCTCAGTGTGCCAAATATAGGCCGCGGACACAGCCGTACCCAAAAATAAGCCCCCTAAGGTGCCGTCCCCAAGTTCGTCCGCCGCAAAAATGCCCAAAAAACGGGTGGGCTATAACCTTGGGGGGAGGGGCTTGCCAACTTCGTCCGCCGAACTCGGAATGGGGCCAGACTTTACGAGCGCCCTCCGTGTGCCAAAAATAGGCCGCGGCACAATCGCGCCCAAAAATAAGCCCCCGAAGGTCCCGTCCCCGTGTTCGTCCGCCGCAAAAATACCCAAAAAAAGGGTGGGCTATAGCCTTGGGGACAGGCTGGCCAACCGTCCGCGGACTCGGAATGGGGCGAGACTTTGCGAGCGCCCTCCGTGTGGCAAAAATAGGCCGCGGGCACAGGCGCGCCCAAAAATAAGCCCCCGAAGGTCCCGTCCCCAAGTTCATCCGCCGCAAAAATGCCCAAAAAATGGGTGGGCTATAGCCTTGGGGGGAGGGGCTGGCCGCAAATCCGCCGGACTCGGAATGCGGCGAGACTTCTGCAGCGCACTCCGTGTGCCAAAAATAGGCCGCGGCCACAGCCGCACCCAAAAATAAGCTCCCGAAGGTCCCGTCCCCAAGTTCGTCCGCCGCAAAAAGGCCACAAAAGGGGTGGGCTATAGCCTTGGGGGGTGGGGTTGGCCAACTTCTTCCGCCGGACTCGGAATGGCGCGAGACATTGCGAATGCCCTCCGTGTGACAAAAATAGGCTCAGCGCCAAAAATAACCCCGAAGGCGCCAAGTTCGTCCAACGGAAAAAGGCCACAAAACGGGTGGGCTATAGCCTTGGGAGGTTGGGCCGGCCGACTTCGTCCGCCGGACTCGGAATGGCGAGACTTTGCGAGCGGCCTCCGTGTGCCAAAAATAAGCCGCGGGCACAGCCGCGCCCAAAAATAACCTCCCAAAGGCCGGGGTGCCAAGTTCGTCCAGCGGAAAAAGGCCACAAAAACGGGTGGGCTATAGCCTTGGGGGGTGGGGCCGGACGACTTCGTCCGCCGGACTCGGAATGGCGCGAGACCTTGCGAACGGCCTCCGTGTGCCAAAATAAGGCCCCGGCCACAGCAGCGCCCAAAAATAACCGCCCAAAGACCGGGGCGCCAAGTTAAATCCAGCGGAAAAGGCCCACAGGGTGCGCTATAGCCTTGGGGCGTGGGGCTGGCCGACTTCGTCCGCCAGACTCAGAATGGCGCGAGACTTTGAGAGCGGCCTCTGTGTGACAAAAATAGGCCACGGGCACAGCCGTGCCCAAAATTAACCGCTCGAAGGCCGGGGCGCCAAGTTCGTCAAGCAGAAAAAGGCCACAAAAACGGGTGGGCTATAGCCTTGGGGAGTGGGGCTGGCAAACTTCGTCCGCCGGACTTGGAATGGCGCGAGACTTTGCGAGCGGCCTCCGTGTGCCAAAAATAGGCCCCGGGCACAGCCTCGCCCAAAAATAACCGCCCGAAGGCCGGGGCAGCAAGTTCGTCCAGCGGAAAAAGGCCACGAAAACGGGTGGGCTATAGCCTTGGGGGGTGGGGCTGGCACACTTCGTCCGCCGGACTCGGCATGGCGCGAGACTTTGCAAGCGGCCTCCGTGTGCCAAAAATAGGCCACGGGCACAGCCGCTCCCAAAAATAACAACCCAAATGACTGGGCGCCAAGTTCGTCCAGCGCAAACACTCCACTAAACCGGGTTCTCTATAGCCTTGGGGGGTGGGGCTGGCCAACTTCGTCCGCCGCACCCTGAATGGCGTGAGACTTTGCGAGCGGCCTCCGTGTGGCAAAAATAGGCCGCAGGCACAGCCGCAAAAATAACCGCCCGAAGGTCGGGCGCCAAGTCCAGCGGAAAAGGCCACAAAACGGCTAGTCTATAGCCTTGGGGGTGGGGCTGGCCAACGTCCGCCGCACTTTCGGAATGGCGTGAGACTTTGCGAGCGGCCTCCGTGTGGCAAAAATAGGCCGCAGGCACAGCCGCGCCCAAAAATAACCGCCCGAAGGCCGGGGCGCCAAGTTCGTCCAGCGGAAAAAGGCCACAAAAACGGGTGGGCTATTGCCTTGGGGGGTGGGGGTGGCAGCAAATCCGCCGGACTCGGATTGGCACGAGACTTTGCGAGCGGACTCCGTGGACCAAAAATACGCCGTCGGCACAACCGCGCACAAAAATAACCGCCCGAAGGCCGGGGCGCCAAGTTCGTCCAGCGGAAAAAGGCCACAAAAACGGGTAGGCTATTGCCTTGGGGGTTGGGCTGGCCAACTTCATCCGCCGGACTCGGAATGGCACGAGACTTTGCGATCAGCCTCCGTGTGCCAAAAATACGCCGCAGGCACAGCCGACCCAAAAAATAACCGCCCGAAGGCCGGGGTGCCAAGTTCGTCCAGCGGAAAAAGGCCACAAAAACGGGTAGGCTATTGCCTTGGGGGGTGGGGTGGCCAACTTCGTCCGCCGGACTCGGAATGGCGCGAGACTTTGTGAGCTACCTCCGTGTGCCAAAAATAGGCCACGGGCACAGCCGCGCCCAAAAATAATGGCCCGAAGGCCGGGGCGCCAAGTTCGTCCAGCGGAAAAAGGCCACAAAAACGGGTGGGCTATAGCATTGGCGGGTGGGGCGGCCAATCCGCGGACTCGGAATGGCGCGAGACTTTGCGGCGGCCTCCGTGTCCCAAAATAGGATGCAGGCACAGCCGTGCCCAAAAATAACCACCCGAAGGTCGGGCGCCAAGTTCATCCAGCTGAAAAAGGCCACAAAAACGGGTGGGCTATAGCCTTGGGTGGTGGGGGTGGCCAACTTCGTCCGCCGGACTCGGAATGGCGCGAGACTTTGCAAGCTGACTCCGTGTGCCAAAAATACGCCGTCGGCACAGGCGCACAAAAATAACCGCCCGAAGGCGCCAAGTTCGTCCAGCGGAAAAAGGCCACAAAACGGGTAGGCTATAGCATTGGCGGGTGGGGCCAGCCAAATCCGCGGACTCGGAATGGCGCGAGACTTTGCGGCGGCCTCCGTGTCCCAAAAATAGGATGCAGGCACAGCCGTGCCCAAAAATAACCACCAAGGCGCCAAGTTCATCCAGCTGAAAAAGGCCACAAAGCGGGTGGGCTATAGCCTTGGGTGGTTGGGCTGGCCAACTTCATCCCCCGGACTCGGTATGGCCACGAGACTTTGCGATCGGCCTCCGTGTGCGAAAATACGCGCAGGCACAGCCGAGCAAAAATAACCCGAAGGCGGGGCGCCAAGTTCGTCCAGCGGAAAAAGGCCACAAAAACGGGTGGTCTATAGCCTTGGGGGGTGGGGCTGGCCAACTTCGTCCGCCGGACTCGGAATCGCACGAGACTTTGCGAGCGGCCTCAGTGTGGCAAAAATAGGCCGCGGGCACAGCGCCGCCCAAAAATAACCGCCCGAAGGCCGGGGCGCCAAGTTCGCCCAGCGGAAAAAGGCCACAAAAACGGGTAGGCTATTGCCTTGGGGGGTGGGGCTGGCCAACTTCATCAGCCGGACTCGGAAACGCACGAGACTTTGCGAGCGGCCTCCGTGTGCGAAAAATACGCCGCGGGCACAGCTACGCCCAAAAATAACCGCCCGAAGGCCGGGGCGCCAAGTTCGTCCAGCGGAAAAAGGCCACAAAAACGAGTGGGCTATAGCCTTGGGGGGTGGGGCTTGCCAACTTCGTCGGCCGGACTCGGAATGGCTCGAGACTTTGCGAGCGGCCTCCGTGTCCCAAAAATAGGATGCAGGAAAAGCCGTGCCCAAAAATAACCGCCCGAAGGCCGGGGCGCCAAGTTCGTCCAGGGGAAAATGGCCACAAAAACGGGTGGGCTATAGCCTCGGGGGGTGGGGCTGCCCCACTTCGTCCGCCGGACTCGGAATGGCGCGAGACTTTGCAAGCGGCCTCCGTGTGCCAAAAATAAGCCGCGGACACAGCCGCGCCCAAAAATAACCGCCTGAAGGCCGGGGCGCCAAGGTGGGCCAGCGGACAAAGGCCACAAAGACGGGTGGGCGAGAGCATTGGGGGGTGGCGGTCGCCAACTTCGTCCGCCGGACTCGGAATGGCGCGAGACTTTGTGAGCTGCCTCCGTGTGCCAAAAATAGGCCACGGGCACAGCCGCGCCCAAAAATAACGGCCCGAAGGCCGGGGCGCCAAGTTCGTCCAGGGGAAAATGGCCACAAAAACGGGTGGGCTATAGCATTGGCGGGTGGGGCCGGCCAACTTCGTCCGCCGGACTCGGAATGGCGCGAGACTTTGCGAGCGGCCTCCGTGTCCCAAAAATAGGATGCAGGCACAGCCGTGCCCAAAAATAACCACCCGACGTCCGGGGAGCCAAGTTCATCCAGCGGAAAAAGGCCACAAAACGGGTGGGCGATCGCCGTGGGGGGGGGGGCTGGCCGACTTCGTCCGCCGGACTCGGAATGGCGCGAGACTCTGCGAGCGGCCTCCGTGTGCCAAAAATAGGCCACGGGCACAGCCGTGCCCAAAAATAACCGCCCGAAGGCCGGGGCGCCAAGTTCGTCCAGGGGAAAATGGCCACAAAAACGGGTGGGCTATAGCCTCGGGGGGTGGGGCTGGCCAACTTCGTCCGCCGGACTCGGAATGGCGCGAGACTTTGCGAGCGGCCTCCGTGTACCAAAAATAGGACGCAGGCACAGCCGCGACCAAAAATAACCGCCCGAAGGTCGGGGCGCCAAGTTCATCCAGCTGAAAAAGGCCACAAAAACGGGTGGGCTATAGCCTTGGGGGTTGGGGCTGGCCGACTGCGTCCGCCGGACTCGGAATGGCGTGAGACCTTGCGAACGGCCTCCGTGTGCCAAAAATTGGCCACGGACACAGCCGCACACAAAAATAACCGCCCGTAGGTCGGGGCGCCGAGTTCGTCCAGCGGAAAAGGCCACAAAAACTGGTGGGCTATAGCCTTGCGGGGTGGGGCTGGCCCACTTCGTCCGCCGGATTGGGAATGGCGCGAGACTTTGTGGGCGGCCTCCGTTTGCCAAAAATAGGCCGCGGGCACAGCCGCGCCCAAAAATAACCGCCCGAAGGCCGGGGCGCTTTGTTCGTCCAGCGGAAAAAGGCCACAAAAACGGGTGGGCTATAGCCTTGGTGGGTGGGGCTGGCCAACTTTGTCCGCCGGATTCGGAATGGCGCGAGACTTTGCGATCGGTCTCTGTGTGCCAAAAATAGGCCTCGGACACAGCCGCACCCAAAAGTAACCGCCCGAAGGCCGGGGCGCCAAGTTCGTCCAGCGGAAAAAGGCCACAAAAACGGGTGGGCTATAGCCTTGGGGGGTGGGGCGGGCCAACTTCGTCTGCCGGACTCGGAATGGCGCGAGACNTTGCAGAGCGGCCTCCGTGTGCCAAAAAATAGGCCGCTGGCACAGCGCCAAAAATAACCGCCCAATGGCCGGGCGCCAAGTTCGTCCAGCGGAAAAAGGCCACAAAAGCGGGTGTGCTATAGCCTTGGGGGTGGGGCTGGCCAACTTCGTCCGCCCGGACTCGGAATGGCGCGAGACTGCGACGGCGGCCTCCGTGTACCAAAAATAGGCGGGCACAGCCGCGCCAAAAATGTTCCGCCGAAGGCCGGGCGCCAAGTTCGTCCAGCAGAAAAAGGCCACAAAAGCGGGTGGGCTATAGCCTTGGGGGTGGGGCGGGCCAACTTTGTCCGCCCTTTCGGAATGGCGCGAGACTTTGCGGCGCCCTCCGTGTGCCAAAAATAGGCATGCACAGCGCGCCCAAAAATAGCTTCCCGATGGCCGGGCGCCAAAGTTCGTCCAGCGGAAAAAGGACACAAAAAGCGGGTGGGCTATAGCCTTGGGGGTGGGGCTGGCCAACTTCGTCCGCGGACTCGGAATGGCGCGAGACTTTGCGGCGGCCTCAGTTTGCCAAAAATAGGCCGCGGGCACAGCCGCGCGCAAAAATAACTGCCCGATGGCCGGGGCGCCACGTTCATCCTGCGGACAAAGGCCACAAAAACGGGTGGGTTATAGCCTTGGGGGGTGGGGCTGGCCAACTTCGTCCGCCGGACTCGGAATGGCGCAAGACTGTGCGAGCGGCCTCCGTGTGCCAAAAATAGGCTGCGAGCACAGCCGCCCCCAAAAATAACAGCCCAAAGTCAGGCGCCAAGTTGGTCCCGCGGAAAAAGCCCACAAAAACGGGTGGGCTATAGCCTTGGGGGGTGGGGTTGGCCAACTTCGTCCGCCGGACTCGGAATGGCGCGAGACTTTACGAGCGGCCTCCGTGTGCCAAAAATAGGCTGCGAGCACAGCCGCCCCCAAAAATAACTGCCCGAAGGCTGGGGCGCCAAGTTCGTCCACCGGAAAAAGGCCACAAAAACGGGTGGGCTATAGCCTTGGGGGGTGGGGCTGGCCAACTTCGTCCGCCGGACTCGGAATGGCGCGAGACTTTTCGAGCGGCCTCCGTGTGCCAAAAATAGGCCGCGGGCACAGCCGCACCCAAAAATAACCGCCCGAAGTCCGGGGCGCCAAGTTTGTCCAGCGGAAAAAGGCCACAAAAACGGGTGGGCTATAGCCTTGGGGGTTGGGGTTGGCCAACTTCGTCCGCCGGACTCGGAATGGCGCGAGACTTTACGAGCGGCCTCCGTGTGCCAAAAATAGACCGTGGGCACAGCCGCACCCCAAAAATAACTGCCTGAAGGCTGGGGCGCCAAGTTCGTCCACCGGAAAAAGGCCCCAAAAACGGGTGGGCTATAGCCGTGGGGGGTGGGGCTGGCCAACCGTCCGCGGACTCGGAATGGCGCGAGACTTTGCGCGCGGCCCCCGTGGGCAAAAAATGGGCCGTGGACACAGCCGCGCCCAAAAATAACTGCCCGACGGCCGGGGTGCCAAGTTCGTCCGGCGGAAAAAGGCCACAAAAACGGGTGGGCTATAGCCTTGGGGGGTGGGGCTGGCCAACTTCGTCGCGGACTCGGAATGGCGCGAGACTTTGCGGCGGCCTCCGTGTGCGAATAGGCGGGCACAGCCGCGCACAAAAATAACCACCCGAAGGCCGGGCGCCAAGTTCGTCCAGCGGAAAAAGGCCACAAAGCGGGTGGGCTATAGCCTTGGGGGTTGGGGTTGGCCAACCGTCCGCCGGACTCGGAATGGCGCGAGACTTTCTGGCGGCCTCCGTGTGCCAAAAATAGACAGGGCACAGCCGCACCCCAAAAATAACTGCCTGAAGGCTGGGCGCCAAGTTCGTCCACCGGAAAAAGGCCACAAAAGCAGGTGGGCTATAGCCTTGGGGGTGGGGCTGGCCAACCCCGTCCGCCCGGACTCGGAATGGCGCGAGACTGCGGCGGCCTCCGTGTGCCAAAAATAGGCCGTGGGCACAGCCGCGCCCAAAAATAACCGCCGAAGGCTGGGCCGCAAGTTCGTCCGGCGGAAAAAGGCCACAAAAGCGGGTGGGCTATAGCCTTGGGGGTGGGGCTGGCCAACCGTCCGCGGACTCGGAATGGCGCGAGACTTTGCGGCGGCCTCCGTGTGCGAAAATAGAGGCACAGCGCGCACAAAAATAACCACCGAGGCCGGGCGCCAAGTTCGTCCAGCGGAAAAAGGCCACAAAAGCGGGTAGGCTATACCCTTGGGGGTTGGCGACTTAAATCCGCCGGACACGGAATGGCGCGAGACTTTGCGGCGGCCTCATGTCAAAACTAGGCAGGCACAGCCGCGCTCAATAATAACCGCCCGAAGGCGGGCGCCTAGTCGTCCAGCGGAAAAAGGCCACAAAAGCGGGTGGGCTATAGCCTTGGGGGTGGGGCTGGCCAACTTCGTCCGCCCGGACTCGTAATGGCGCGAGACTTTGCGGCGGCCTCCGTGTACCAAAAATAGGCTTCGGGCACAGTACGCCCAAAAATAACGCCCGGGCGCCAAGTTCGTCCAGCGGAAAAAGGCCACAAAAGCGGGTGGGCTATAGCCTTGGGGGTGGGGCTTGCCAACCGTCCGCGGACTCGGAATGGCGCTACACTGCGGCGCCCTCCGTGTGCCAAAAATAGGCCATGCACAGCCGCAACAAAAATAACTGCCCGAAGGCCGGGGCTCCAAGTTCATCCGGCGGAAAAAGGACACAAAAACGGGTGGGCATAGCCTTGGGGGGTTGGGCTGGCCCACTTCGTCCGCCGGACTCGGAATGGTGCGAGACTTTGCGAGCGGCCTCCGAGTGCCAACAATAGGCCACAGGCACAGCAGCATGAAAAATAACCACCCGTAGGGCGGGGCGCCAATTTTGTCCCGGGGCAAAACGCACCAAAAATGGGGGGGCAATAGCCTTGGGGGGTGGGGCTGGCCAACTTCGTCCGCCGGACTCGGAATGGCGCGAGACTTTGCGGCGGCCTCCGTGTGCCAAATAGGCCGCCGAACAGCTGCGCCAAAAATAACCGCCCGAAGGCGGGCCGCCAAGTTCGTCCGGCGGAAAAAGGCCACAAAAACGGGTGGGCTATAGCCTTGGGGGGTCGGGCTGGCCAACTTCGTCCGCCGGACTCGGAATGGCGCGAGACTTTGCGAGCGGCCTCCGTGTGCCGAAAATAGGCCGCGGGCACAGCCGCGCACAAAAATAACCACCCGAAGGCCGGGGCGCCAAGTTCATCAAGCGGAAAAAGGCCACAAAAACGGGTGGGCTATAGCCTTGGGGGGTGGGGCTGGTCAACTTCGTCCGCCGGACTTGGAATGGTGCAAGACTTTGCGAGCGGCCTCCGTGTGCCAAAAATAGGCTGCGGGCACAGGTGCACCCAAAAATAACAGCCCGAAGTCCGGGGCACCAAGTTCGTCCAGCGGAAAAAGGCCACAAAAACGGGTGGGCTATAGCCTTGGGGGCTGGGGCTGGCCAACTTCGTCCGCCGGACTCGGAATGGTGCGAGACTTTGCGGCGGCCTCCGTGTGCCAAAAATAGGCCGCGGGCACAGTTCCACCCAAAATAACCGCCCGAAGGCGGGCGCAAGTTCGTCAAGGGAAAAAGGCCACAAAAGCGGGTGGGCTATAGCCTTGGGGGTGGGGCTGGCCAACCGTCCGACTCGGAATGGGCGAGACTTTGCGAGCGGCCTCCGTGTGCCAAAAATAGGCCGTGGTCACAGCCGCGCACAAAAATAACAACCCGAAGGCCGGGCCGCCAAGTTCGTCCAGCGGAAAAAGGCCACCAAAAAAGGTAGGGTATAGCCTTGGTGGTTGGGGCTGGCCAACTTCGTCCGCCGGACTCGGAATGGTGCAAACTTTGCGCGGCCTCCGTGTGCAAAAATAGCCGCAGGCACAGCCGCACAAAATAACCGCCCGAAGGCGGGCGCAAGTTCGTCCAGCGGAAAAAGGCCACAAAAGCGGGTGGGCTATAGCCAGGGGGTGGGGCTGGCCAACGTCCGCCGGACTCGGAATGGCGCGAGACTTTGCGGCGGCCTCCGTGTGTCAAAAGTAGGAAGCGGACACAGCGCGCCCAAAAATAACCGCCGAAGGACAGGCGCCAAGTCCGTCCAGCGGAAAATGCAACAAAAGCGGGTGGGCTATAGCCTTGGGGGTTAGGCTGGCCAACCGTCTGCCCGGACTCGGAATGGTGCGAGACATTGCGGCGACCTCCGTGTGCCAAAAATAGGCGAAGGCACACCGCCAAAATAACCGCCCGCCGGGCGCAAAGTTCGTCCAGCGGAAAAAGGCCACAAAAGCGGGTGGGCTATAGCCTTGGGGGTGGGGCTGGCCAACCGTCCGCCGGACTCGGAATGGCGCTTGAGACTTTTGGAGCGGCCTCCGTGTGCCAAAAATAGGCCGCGGACACAGCGCGCCAAAAATAACCGCCCGAAGGCGGGGCACCAAGTTCGTCCAGCGGAAAAAGGCCACAAAAGCGGGTGGGCTATGGCCTTGGGGGTGGGGCTGGCCAACCGTCCGCGGACTCGGAATGGTGCGAGACATTGCGGCGACCTCCGTGTGCCAAAAATAGGCCAAGGCACAGCGCCCAAAAATAACACGCCGGAAGGCGGGCGCAAGATTCGTCCAGCGGAAAAAGGCCACAAAAGCGGGTGGGCTATAGCCTTGGGGGTTTGGCTGGCCAACTTCGTCCGCCGGACTCGGAATGGCGCGAGACTTTGCGCGGCCTCCGTGTGCCAAAAATAGACCGCGAGACACAGCCGCGCCAAAAATAACCGCCCGAAGGCCGGGGCACCAAGTTAAATCCAGCGGAAAAAGGCCACAAAAAGCGTGTGGGCTATAGCCCAGCAGGGTGGGGCTGGACAACTTCGTCCACGGACTCGGAATGGCGGAGACTTTGCGGCGGTCTCCGTGTGCCAAAAATAGGCGCGGGCACAGCCGCGCCTTAAAAATAACCGCCCGAAGGCCGGGGCGCCAAGTTTGTCCAGCGGAAAATGGCCACAAAAACGGGTGGGCTATAGCCTTGGGGGGTGCGGATGGCCAACTTCGTCCGCCGGTCTCGGAATGGCGAGGGACTTTGCGAGCGTCCTCCGTGTGCCAAAAATAGTCCGTGGACACAGCCGCACCCAGAAATAACCGCCCGAAGGCCAGGGCGCCAAGTCCGTCCAGCGGAAAAATGCAACAAAAATGGGTGGGCTATAGCCTTGGGGGGTTGGGCTGGCCAACTTCGTCTGCCGGACTCGAAATGGCGCGAGACTTTGCGAGCGGCCTCTGTGTGCCAAAAATAGTCCGCGGGCACAGCCGCGCCCAAAAATAGCCGCCTGAAGGCCGGGGCGCAAAGTTCGTCCAGCGGAAAAAGGCCACAACAACGGGTGGGCTATAGCCTTGGGGGGTGGGGCTGGACAACTTCGTCCGCCGGACTCGGAATGGAGCGATAGTTTGCGAGAGGCCGCGGTGTGCCAAAAAACAGCCCTTGGCAGCAAAAATAGCCGCCTGAAGGCCGGGGCGCCAAGTTCGTCCAGCGGAAAAAGGCCACAAAAACGGGTGGGCTATAGCCTTGGGGGGTGGGGCTGGCCAACTTCGTCCACCGGACTCGGAATGGTGCGATATTTTGCGAGTGGCCTCTGTGTGCCAAAAATAGGCCGCGGACACAGCCGCGCAGAAAAATAACCGCCCGAAGGCCGGGGCACCAAGTTCGTCCAGCGGAAAAAGGCCACAAAAACGGGTGGGCTATAGCCTTGGGGGGTGGGGCTGGACAACTTCGTCCGCCGGACTCGGAATGGCGGGAGACTTTGCATGGCGGCCTCCGTGTGCCAAAAATAGCCGGGCACAGCCGCGCCCAAAAATAACCGCCCTAAGGCCGGGCGCCAAGTTCGCCCAGCGGAAAAAGGCCACAAAGCGGGTGGGCTATAGCCTTGGGGGTGGGGCTGGACAACCGTCGCCGGACTCGGAATGGTGCGAGACATTAGCGGCCTCCGTGTGCCAAAAATAGGCCGCAGGCACAGCCCGCGCCAAAATAACCGCCTGAAGGCCGGGCGCCAAGTTCGTCAAGCGGAAAAAGGCCACAAAAACGGGTGGGCTATAGCCTTGGGGGGTGGGGCTGGCCAACTTCGTCCACCGGACTCGGAATGGTGCGATATTTTGCGAGTGGCCTCTGTGTGCCAAAAATATGAAGCGGACACAGCCGAGCACAAAAATAAGCGCCCGAAGGCCGGGGCCCCCACTTCGCCCAGCGGAAAAATGCCACAAAAACGGGTGGGCTTTAGCCTTGGGGGGTGGGGCTGGACAACTTCGTCCGGCGGTCTGGGTATTGCGGGAGACTTTGCGAGCGGCCTCCGTGTGCCAAAAATAGGCCATAGGCGCAGGCTGTAGCCGCGCCCCCTTGAAGGCCGGGCGCCAAGTTCGCCCAGCGGAAAAAGGCCACAAAAAGCGGGTGGGCGATAGCCTTGGGGGTGGGGCTGGCACAACTTCGTCCAGCCGGACTCGGAATGGCGGGAGACTGCGGGCAGTGGCCTCTGTGTGCCAAAAATAGGCAGCGGGCACAGCCGCGCAAAATAAGGCCGCCCTTGAAGGCCGGGCGCCAAGTTCGCCCAGCGGAAAAAGGCCACAAAAGCGGGTGCTGGCTATAGCAGGGTGTGGGGCAAAATGGCGCAACACAAATCCGCGGCCAACTCGAAATGGTGCGAGACATTGCGGCGACCTCCGTGTACCAAAAATAGGCCGCAGGCACAGCCGCGCAAAATAACCGCCGAAGGCGAGAACAAGACCGTCCAGCGGAAAAAGGCCACAAAGCGGGTGGCGATAGCCTTGGGGGTGGGGCTGGCCAACCGTCTGCCGGACTCGAAATGGTGCGAGACATTGCGAGCGACCTCCGTGTGCCAAAAATAGGCCGCAGGCACAGTCGCGGCCAAAAATAACCGCCTGAAGGCCGGGGCACCAAGTTCGTCCAGCGGAAAAAGGCCACAAAAACGGGAGGGCTATAGCCTTGGGGGGTGGGGCTGGCCAACTTCGTCCGCCGGACTCGGAATGGCGCGAGACTTTTTGAACGGCCTCCGTGTGCCAAAAATAGGCCGCGGACACAGCCGCGCCAAAAAATAACCGCCCGAAGGCCGGGGCACCAAGTTCGTCCCGCGGAAAAAGGCCACAAAAACGGGTGGGCTATAGCCTTGGGGGGTGGGGCTGGACAACTTCGTCCGCCGGACTCGGAATGGCGGGAGACTTTGCGAGCGGCCTCCATGTGCCAAAAATAGGCTGCGGGCAAAGCCGCGCCCAAAAATAACCACCCGAAGGCCGGGGCGCCAAGTTCGTCCAGCGGAAAATGGCCACAAAAACGGGTGGGCTATAGCCTTGGGGGGTGGGGATGGCCAACTTCGTCAGCCGGTCTCGGAATGGCGCGGGACTTTGCGAGAATCCTCCGTGTGCCAAAAATAGTCCGTGGACACAGCCGCGCCCAGAAATAACCGCCCGAAGGCCAGGGCGCCAAGTCCGTCCAGCGGAAAAATGCAACAAAAACGGGTGGGCTATAGCCTTGGGGGGTTGGGCTGGCCAACTTCGTCTGCCGGACTTGAAATGGCGCGAGACTTTGCGAGCGGCCTCTGTGTGCCAAAAATAGTCTGCGGGCACAGCCGCGCCCATAAATAGCCACCTGAAGGCCGGGGCGCAAAGTTCGTCCAGCGGAAAAAGGCCACAAAAACGGGTGGGCTATAGCCTTGGGGGGTGGGGCTGGCCAACCGTCCGCCGGACTCGAAATGGCGCGAGACTGCGGCGGCCTCCGTGTACCCAAAATAGGGACGTTGGCACAGCGCGCCCAAAAATAACCGCCGAAGGCGGGAGACAAGTCCGTCCAGTGGAAAAAGGCCACAAAAGCGGGTGGGCTATAGCCTTGGGGGTGGGGCTGGCCAATCCGCGGACTCGGAATGGCGCGCGACTGCGGCGGCCTCCGTGTGCCAAAAATAGGCGCAGGCACAGCTGCGCCCAAAATAACCGCCCAAAGGCCAGGCGCCAGAATCCGTCAGCGGAAAAATGCAACAAAAGCGGGTGGGCTATAGCCTTGGGGGTGGGGCTGGCCAACCGTCCGCCCGGACTCGAAATGGCGCGAGACTTTGCGGCGGCCTCCGTGTGCCCAAAATAGGGACGTTAGCACAGCCGCGCCCAAAAATAACCGCCCGAAGGCCGGGGAGACAAGTCCGTCCAGTGGAAAAAGGCCACAAAAACGGGTGGGCTATAGCCTTGGGGGGTGGGGCTGGCCAACTTCGTCCGCCGGACTCGGAATGGCGCGAGACTTTGCGAGCGGCCTCCGTGTGCCAAAAATAGGCCGCGGGCACAGCCGCGCCCAAAAATAACCGCCCGAAGGCCAGGGCGCCAAGTCCGTCCAGCGGAAAAATGCAACAAAAACGGGTGGGCTATAGCCTTGGGGGGTGGGGCTGGCCAACTTCGTCCGCCGGACTCGAAATGGCGCGAGACTTTGCGAGCGGCCTCCGTGTGCCAAAAATAGGCCGCAGGCAGAGCCGCACCCAAAAAAAACCGCCCGAAGGCCGGGGCGCCGAGTCCGTCCAGCGGAAAAAGGCCACAAAACCGGGTGGGCTATAGCCTTGGGGGGTGGGGCTGCCCAACTTCGTCTGCCGGACTCGGAATGGCGCGAGATTTTGCGAGCAGCCTTTGTGTGCCAAAAATAGGCCGCGGGCACAGTCGCGCCCAAAAATAACCGCCCGAAGACCGGGGCGCCAAGTTCGTCCAGCGGAAAATGGCCACAAAAATGGGTGGGCTATCGCCTTGGGGGGGGGGGATGGCCAACTTCGTCAACCGGTCTCGGAATGGCGTGGGACTTGCGGCGGCCTCCGTGTGCCAAAAATAGGCCGCAGGCACAGCCAAAAAACCGCCCGAGGCCGGGCGCGAGTCTGTCCAGCGGAAAAAGGCCACAAAAGCGGGTGGGCTATAGCCTTGGGGAGTGGGGCTGGCCAACCGTCCCCGGACTCGGAATGGCGTGAGACTTTGCGGCGGCCTCCGTGTGCCAAAAATAGGCGCGGACACAGAGCGCGCAAAAATAACCGCCCGAAGGCGGGGCACCAAGTTCGTCCAGCGGAAAAAGGCCACAAAAGCGGGTGGGCTATAGCCTTGGGCAGGTGGGGCTGGCCAACTTCGTCCACGGACTCGAAATGGCGAGAATTTGCGGCGGCCTCCGTGTGCAAAATAGCCGCAGGCACAAGCCGCACAAAAAAACCGCCCGAAGGGGGCGCCGAGTCTGTCCAGCGGAAAAAGGCCACAATAACGGCTGGGCTATAGCCTTGGGGGGTGGGGCTGGCCAACTTCGTCCACCGGACTCGAAATGGCGCGAGAATTTGCGAGCGGCCTCAGTGTGCCAAAAATAGGCCGCTGACACAGCCGCGCACAAAAAAAACAGCCCGAAGGCCGGGGCGCCAAGTTCGTCCAGCGGAAAAAGGCCACAAAAGCGGGTGGGCCATAGCCTTGGGGGTGGGGCTGGCCAACCGTCCGCGGACTTGAAATGGCGAAGACTGCGGCGGCCTCCGTGCGTCAAAAATAGGCCGCAGGCACAGCCGCGCCAAAACTAACCTTGAAGGCGGCGCAAGTCGTCCAGCGGAAAAAGGCCACAAGCGGGTGGGCTATAGCCTTCGGAGGTGGGGCTGGCCAACTTCGTCGCCCGGACTCGTAATGGCACGAGACTGCGGCGGCCTCCGTGTGCCCAAAATGAGGCGCGGGCACAGCGCGACCAAAAATAACCCGAAGGCGGGGAGCCAAGTCCGTCCAGCGGAAAAAGGCCACAAAAGCGGGTGGGCTATAGCCTTGGGGGTGGGGCTGGCCAACCGTCCGCGGACTCGGAATGGCGCAGCGACTTTGCGGCGGCCTCCGTGTGCAAAAATAGGCGCAGGCACAGCTGCGCCCAAAATAACAGCCCAAAGGCCAGGCGCCAAGTCCGTCCAGCGGAAAAATGCAACAAAAGCGGGTGGGCTATAGCCTTGGGGGTGGGGCTGGCCAACCGTCCGCGGACTCGAAATGGCGCGAGACTTTGCGGCGGCCTCCGTGTGCCAAAAATAGGCCGCAGGCACAGCCGCGCAAAACCGCCCGAAGGCCGGGCGCGAGTCTGTCCAGCGGAAAAGGCCACAAAACCGGGTGGGCTATAGCCTTGGGGGGTGGGGCTGGCCAACTTCGTCCGCCGGACTCGGAATGGCGCGAGATGTTGCGAGCGGCCTCAGTGTGCCAAGAATAGGCGAGGGCACAGTCGCGCCCAAAAATAACCGCCGAAGGCGAGAGCCAAAGTCCGTCCAGCGGAAAAAGGCCACAAAAGCGGGTGGGCTATAGCCTTGGGGGTGGAGCTGGCCAACCGTCCGCCGGACTCGGAATGCGCGAGACTTTGCGAGCGGCCTCCGTGTGCCAAAAATAGGCCGCGGGCACAGCGCGCCCAAAAATAACCGCCCGAAGGCCGGGGCGCCAAGTTCATCCAGCGGAAAAAGGCCACAACAACGGGTGGGCTATAGCTTTGGGGGTGGGGCTGGCCCTAAACTTCGTCCGCCCGGACTCGGAATGGCGCGAGACTTTGTGGCGGCCTCCGTGTGCCAAGAAGAGGCGCGGGCACAGCCGCACCAAAATAACCACCCGAAGGCCGGGCGCCAAGTTCGTCCAGCAGAAAAAAGCCACAAAGCGGGTGGGCTATAGCCTTGGGGGTGGGGCTTGCCAACCGTCCGCGGACTCGGAATGGCGCGAGACTTTGCGGCGGCCTCCGTGTGCCAAAAATAGGCCACGGAGGCACAGCGCGCCAAAAATAACTGCCCGAAGGCCGGGCGCCAAGGTCGTCCAGCGGAAAAAGGCCTGCGGGTGGGCTATAGCCTTGGGGGTGGGGCTGGCCGACCGTCCGCCCGGACTCGGAATGGCGCGAGCTTTGCGGCAGCCTCCGTGTGCCAAAAATAGGCCGTGGACACAGCGCGACAAAAAATAACCACCCGAAGGCCACAGCGCAAAAGTCCGTCCAGCGGAAAAAGGCCACAAAAGCGGGTGGACTATAGCCTTGGGGGGTGGGGCGGGCGAACTTCGTCCGCCGGACTCGGAATGGCGCGAAACTTTGCGAGCGGCCTCTGTGTGCCAGAAATAGGCCACGGGCACAGCCGCCCCAAAAAATAACAGCCCGAAGGCGGGCGCAAGACAGGTCGTCCAAGCGGAAAATGGCCACAAACCCGGGTGGGCTATAGCCTTGGGGTGGGGCTGGCCTACTTCGTCCGCCGGACTCAGAATGGTGCGAAACTTTGCGAGCGGCCTCCGTGTGCCAAAAATAGGCTGTGCCCACAGCCGCGCCCAAAAATAACCGCCAAGGCGGGCGCCAATTCGTCCAGCGGAAAAAGGCCACAAAGCGGGTGGGCTATAGCCTTGGGGGTGGGGCTGGCCAACCGTCCCGCGGACTCGGAATGGCTCGAGACTTTGCGAGCGGCCCCGTGTGCCAAATAGACGCGGTCACAGCCGCGCCCAAAAATAACTGCCCAAAGGCCGGGGCGCCAAGTTCGTCCAGCGGAAAAATGCCACAACAACGGGTGGGCTATAGCCTTTGGGGTGGGGCTGGCCAACTTCGTCTGCCCGGACTCGGAATGGCGCGAGACTGCGAGCAGCTTCCGTGTGCCAAAAATGGGCCACGGACACAGCCGTGCCCAAAAATTACCGGCTGAAGGGCGGGGCGGCAAGTTCGTCCAGCGGAAAAAGACAAAAAAAACGGGTGGGCTATAGCCTTGGGGGGTGGGGCTGGCCAACTTCGTCCGCCGGACTCGGAATGGCGCGAGACTTTGCAAGCGGCCTCCGTGTGCCAAGAAGAGGCCGCGGGCACAGCCGCACCCAAAAATAACCACCCGAAGGCCGGGGCGCCAAGTTCGTCCAGCAGAAAAAAGCCACAAAAACGGGTGGGCTATAGCCTTGGGGGGTGGGGCTGGCCAACTTCGTCCGCCGGACTCGGAATAGCGCGACACTTTGCGAGCGGCCTCCGTGTGACAAAAATAGGCCACAGGCAGCAAAAAATAACCTCCCGACGGCCGGGGCGCCACTTTCGTCAAGCTGAAAAATCCCACAAAACCGGGTGGGCTATAGCCTTGGGGGGTGGGGCTGGCATACTTCGTCCGCCGGACTCGGAATGGCGCGAGACTTTGCGAGCGGCTTCCGTGTGCCAAAAGCAAAGGCCACGGTCACAGCGCGCAAAAATAACCCTCCGGCGGCCGGGCGCCAAGCCGTCCTGCTGAAAAAGGCCACAACCACGGGTGGGCTATAGCCTTGGGGGGTGGGGCTGGCCAACTTCGTCCGCCGGACTCGGAATGGTGCGAGACTTTGCGAGCGGGCTCCGTGTGCCCAAAAAATAGGCTGTTGGCACAGCCGCGCCCAAAAATAACGGCCTGAACGCTGGGGCGCAATGTTCGTCCAGCGGAAAAAGGCCACAAAAACGGGTGGGCTATAGCCTTGGGGGGTGGGGCTGGCCATCTTCATCCGCCGGACTCGGAATGGCACGAGACTTTGCGAACGGCCTCCGTGTGCCAAGAAGAGGCCGCGGGCACAGCTACGCCAAAAAATAACAGCCCGACGGCTGCGGCGCCAAGTTCGTCCAGCGTAAAAAGGCCAAAAAATTGGGTGGGCTTTAGCATTGGGGGGTGGGGCTGGACAACTTCGTCCGCCGGACACGGAATGGAGAAAGACTTTGCGAGAGGCATCCGTGTGCCAAGAAGAGGCTTGAGCATAGCCGCGCCCAAAAATAACAGCCAGAAGGCCGGGCGCCAAGTTCGCCCAGCGGAAAAAGGCCACAAAAGCGGGTGGGCTATAGCCTTGGGGGTGGGGCTGGCCAACCGTCCGCGGACTCGGAATGGCGCGAGACTTTGCGGCGGCCTCCGTGTGCCAAAAATAGACTTGAGCGCAGGCACAGCTGCGCCAAAAAATAACCGCCCGAAGGCCGGGGCGCCAAGTTCGTCCAGCGGAAAAAGGCCACAAAAACGGGTGGGCTATAGCCTTGGGGGGTGGGGCTGGCCATCTTCATCCGCCGGACTCGGAATGGCACGAGACTTTGCAAACGGCCTCCGTGTGCCAAGCTGCGGCCGCGGCCACAACCCCCCCAAAAAAAAAACGCCCGACGGCTGCGGCGCCACGTTCGTCCAGCGGAAAAAGGCCACATAACGGGGTGGGCTATAGCCGTGGGGGGTGGGGCTGGCCAACTTCGTCTGCCAGACTCGGAATGGCGTGAGACTTTACGAGCGGCCTCCGTGTGCCAAAAATGGGCCACGGACACAGCGCCAAAAATAACCGCCCTACGGCCGGGGCGGCACGTCCGTCCAGCGTAAAAATACAACAAAACCGGGTGGGCTATAGCCTTTGGGGGTGGGGCTGGCCAACTTCGTCCGCCGGACTCGGAATGGCGTGAACTGCGGCCCGGCCTCCGTGTGCAAAAATAGGCCCAGGCACAGCTGCGCCAAAAATAACCGCCCGAAGGCGGGCGCCAAGTTCGTCCAGCGGAAAAAGGCCACAAAAAGCGGGTGGGCTATAGCCTTGGGGGTGGGGCTGGCCAACGTCCCGGACTCAGAATGGCGCGAGACTTTGCGAGTGGCCTCCGTGTGCCAAAAATAGGCCACGGGCACAGCCGCACACAAAAATAACCGCCCGAAGGCCGGGGCGCCAAGTTCGTCCAGCGGAAAAAGGCCACAAAAACGGGTGGGCTATCGCCTTGGGGGCTGGGGCTGGCCAGCCAAATCCGCCGGACTTGGAATTGCGCGAGACTTTGCGAGCGGCCTCTGTGTGCCAGAAATAGGCCGCGGTCACAGCCTCGCCCAAAAATAACCGCCCGAAGGCCGGGGCGCCAAGTTCGTCCAGCGGAAAAAGGCTACAACAACGGGTGGGCAATAGCCTTGGGGGGTGGGGCAGGCCAACTTCGTCTGCCGGACTCGGAATGGCGCGAGACTTTGCGAGCGGCCTCCGTGTGCCAAAAATGGTCTGCAGTCACAGTCGCACCCAAAAATAACCGGCCGAAGGCGAAGCGCCAATCGTCAGCGGAAAAACGCCACAACAACGGGTGGGCTATAGCCTTGGGGGTGGGGCTGGCCAACTTCGTCTGCGGACTCGGAATGGCGCGAGATTTCGGCGGCCTCCGTGTGCCAAAAATGGTCTGCGGTCTGATCGCACCCAAAAATAACCGCCCGAAGGCCGGGCGGCAAGTTCGTCAGCGGAAAAAGACAACAAAAGCAGGTGCGCTATAGCCTTGGGGGTTAGGCTGGCCCGCCGTCCGCCGGACTCGGAATGGCGAGACTTTGCGGCGGCCTCCGTGTGCTAAGAAGAGACGCGGGCACAGCCGCACCCAAAATTAACCGCCCGAAGGCAGGCGCCAAGTTCGTCCAGCAGAAAAAGGCCACAAAAGCGGGTGGGCTATAGCCTTGGGGAGTGGGGCTGGCCAACAAACCGTCCGCCGTCTCGGAATGAGTGCGAGACTTTGCGAGTGCCCTCCGTGTGCCAAAAATAGGCGCTGGCACAGCCGCGCCCAAAAATAAGCCCCGAAGGTCCGTCCCCAAGATCGTCCGCCGCAAAAATGCGCAAAAAAGCGGGTGGGCTATAACCTTGGGAGGGCTGGCCTAAATCCGCCCGACTCGGAATGGTGCGAGACTTTGCCAGAACCCTCCGTGTGCCAAAAATAGTCCGCGGGCACAGCAATAAAAATAAGCCCCGAAGGTCCGTCCCCAAGTTCGTCCGCCCCTTGATAATGCCCAAAAGCGGGTGGGCAATAGCCTTGGGGGAGGGGCTGGCTAAATCCGCCGGACTCGGAATGGGGCGTGATTTTGCGGCGCCCTCCGTGTGCCAAAAATAGGCCGCAGGCACAGCAGCGCAAAAATAAGCCCCGAAGGTCCCGTCCCCAAGTTCGTCCGCCGCAAAAATGCCCCAGCGGGTGGGCTATAGCCTTTGGGGAGGGCTGGCGACTTCGTCCGGCGGACTCGGAATGGGGCGAGACTGCGAGAGTCCTCCGTGTGCCAAAAATAGGCTGTGGACACAGCGCGCCCAAATAAGCCCCGAAGGTGCCGTCCCCAAGTTCGCGCAAAAATGCCCGAAAGCGGGTGGCCTATAGCCTTGGGGAGGGTTGGCCAACCGTCCGCGGACTCGGAATGGGTCTAGACTTTGCGAGCGTCCTCTGTGTGCCAAAAATAGACCGCGGGCACAGCCACACCCAAAAATAAGCCCCCGAAGGTCCCGTCCCCAAGTTCGTCCGCCGCAAAAATGCCCAAAAAACGGGTGGGCAATAGCCTTGGGGGAGGGCTGGCCAACTTCGTCGCGGACTCGGAATGGGGCGAGACTGCGGCGCCCTGCGTGTGCCAAAAATAGGCCACGGGCAGAGCGCGCCAAAAATAAGCCCCGGAATGTCCGTCCCCAAGTTCGTCCGCCGTAAAAATGCCCAGCGGGTGGGCTATATCCTTGGGGAGGGCTGGCCCACCGTCCGCGGACTCGGAATGGGGCGAGACTTTGCGAGCACCCTCCATGTGCCAAAAATAGACCGCGGGCTAAGCCGTACCCAAAATAAGCCCCGAAGGTCCGTCCCCAAGTTCCCTCCGTGTGCCAAAAATAGACGCCCGAAGCAGCTTAAAAATAAGCCCCGAAGGTCCCATCCCCAAAGTTCGTCCACCGCAAAAGCGGGTGGGCTATAGCCTTGGGGGAGGGCTGGCCGACTTAAATCCGCGGACTCGGATTGGGGAGACTTTGCGGCGCCCTCCGTGTGCCAAAAATAGGCCGAGGCACAGCGCCCAAAAATAAGCCCCCGAAGGTCCCGTCCCCAAGTTCGTCCGCCGCAAAAATGCCCAAAAAACGGGTGAGCTATAGCCTTGTGGGGAGGGGCTGGCCAACTTCGTCCGCCGGACTCAGAATGGGGCGAGACTTTGGGAGCGCCCTCCGTGTGCCAAAAATAGGCCGCGTGCACTGCCGCAAACAAAAATAAGCCCCCGAAGGTCCCGTCCCCAAGTTCCTCCGCCGCAAAAATGCCCAAAAAACGGGTGGGCTATAGCCTTGGGGGGAGGGGCTGGCAAACTTCGTCCGCCGGACTCGGAATGGGGCGAGACTTTGCGAGCTGCCTCCGTGTGCCAAAAATAGGCCGCGGGCACAGCCACGGCCAAAAATAAGCCCCCGAAGGTCCCGTCCCCAAGTTCGTCCGCCGCAAAAAACGGGTGGGCTATAGCCTTGGGGGGAGGGCTGGCAAACCGTCCCGGACTCGGGCAGGTGAGACTTTGCGAGCGCCCTCCGTGTGCCAAAAATAGTACGCGGGCAGAGCCGCCCCCAAAAATACGCCCCCGAAGGTCCCGTCCACAAGTTCGTCCGCCGCAAAAATGCCCAAAAAACGGGTGGGCTATAGCGTTGGGGGGAGGGGCTGGCCAACTTCGTCCGCCGGAATCGGAATGGGGCGAGACTGCGGCGCCCTCCGAGTGCGAAAATAGGCGGGCACAGCCAGCGCTAAAAAATAAGCCCGAAGGTCCGTCCCCAAGTTCGTCCGCCCAAAATGCCCAAAAGCGGGTGGGCTATAGCCTTGGGGAGGGCTGGCGACCGTTCGCGGACTCGGAATGGGGCGAGAATTTGCAGCGCCCTCCGTGTGCCAAACATAGGCCGTGGGCAGAGCGCGCCCAAAAATAAACCCCGAAGTCCCGTCCCCAAGTTCGTCCGCAGCAAAAATGCCCAAAAAACGGGTGGGCTATAAGCGTTGGGGAGGGGCTGGCCAACAAATCCGCGGACTCGGAATGAGGCGAGACTTTCACCCCCTCCGTGTGCATAAAATAGGCCGTAGGCACAGCCGCGTCAAAAATAACCCCGAAGGTCCCCCAAGTTCAAATCCGCCGCAAAAATGCCCAAAAACGGGTGGGCAATAGCCTTGGGGAGAGGCTGGCCAACTTCGTCCGCCGGACTCGGAATGGGCGAGACTGCGAGCACCCTCCGTGTGTCAAAATTAGGCCGCGGTCTCATCCGCGCACAAAAAATAAGCCCCCGAAGTTGCCATCCCCAAGTTCGTCGAATGCAAAAATGTCCAAAAAACGGGTGGGCTACAGCCTTGGGGGGTGGGGCTGGCCAACTACGTCCGCCGGACTCGGACTGGGCGTGACTTTGCTAGCGGCATCCGTGTGCCAAAAATAGGCAGCGGACACAGCCGCGCCCAAAAATAAGCCCCGAAGGTCCGTCCCCAAGTTCGTCCTACGCTAAAATGCCCAAAAAACGGGTGGGCTATATCCTTGGGGGGAGGGGCTGGCCAACCGTCCGCGGACTCGGAATGGGGCGAGACTGCGAGCACCCTCCGTGTGCCAAAAATATACAGAGCACAGCCATTACCTAAAAATAAGCCCCGAAGGTCCCGTCCCAAGTTCGTCCGCCGCAAAAATGCCCAAAAGCGGGTGGGCTCTGACCTTGGGGGTGGGGCTGGCCAACTTCGCCCGCCGGACTCGAAATGGGGCGAGACTTTGCGAGTGCCCTCCGTGTGCCAAAAATAGGCCTCGAGCACAGCCGTGCGCAAAAATAAGCCCCGAAGGTCCCGTCCCCAAGTTCGTCCGCCGCAAAAATGCCCAAAAAACGGGTGGGCTATAGCCTTGGGGGGAAGGGCTGGCCAACTTCGTCCACCGGACTCGGAATGGGGCGAGACTGCGGCGCCCTCCGTGTCTAAAAATAGGCAGGCACAGCGCGCCCAAACATAAGCCCGAAGGTCCCGTCCCCAAGTTCGTCCGCCGTAAAAATGCCCAAAAGCGGGTGGGCTATAGCCTTGGGGAAGGGCTGGCCAACTTAAATCCACGGACTCGGAATGGGGCGAGACATTGCTAACGGCCTCCGTGTGCCAAAAATAGGCAGCGGGCACAGCCGTGCCAAAAAAAAAGCCCCCGAAGGTCCCGTCCCCAAGTTCGTCCGCCGCAAAAATGCCAAAAAAACGGGTGGGCTAAAGCCTTGGGGGGAGGGGCTGGCCAACTTCCTCCGCCGGACTCGGAATGGGCTGAGACTTTGCGGCGCCCTCCGTGTGCCAAAAATAGGCAGCGGGCACAGCCGCGCCAAAAAAAAAGCCCCCGAAGGTCCCATCCCCATGTTCGTCGAACGCAAAAATGTCCAAAAAACGGGTGGGCTACAGCCTTGGGGGGTGGGGCTGGCCAACTTCCTCCGCCGGACTCGGAATGGGGCGAGACTTTGCTAGCGGCCTCCGTGGGCAAAAAATAGGCAGCGAACACAGCCGCACCCAAAAATAAGCCCCCGAAGGTCCCGTCCCCAAGTTCGTCCGCGAAAATGCCCCAGCGGGTGGGCTATATCCTTGGGGGAGGGCTGGCCAAGCGTCCGCGGACTCGGAGCAGAGTGAGACTTTGCGGCGCCCTCCGTGTGCCAAAAATAAATGCGGGCAGAGCCGCCCCCAAAAATAAGCCCCCTAAGGTCCCGTCCACAAGTTCGTCCGCCGCAAAAATGCCCAAAAAACGGGTGGGCTACAGCCTTGGGGGGAGGGGCTGGCCAACTTCGTCCGCCGGAATCGGAATGGGCGAGACTTTGCAGCGCCCTCCAGTGCGAAAATAGGCGCGGGCACAGCAGCGCTAAAAATAAGCCCCGAAGGTCCCGTCCCCAAGTTCCGTCAGCCGCAAAAATGCCCAGCGGGTGGGCTATAGCCTTGGGGAGGGCTGGCCGACTCGTTCGCGGACTCGGAATGGGGCGAGAATTTGCGGCGCCCTCCGTGTGCCAAACATAGGCGTGGGCAGAGCCGCGCCCAAAAATAAACCCCGAAGGTCCGTCCCCAAGTTCGTCGCCGCAAAAATGCCCAAGCGGGTGGGCTATAGCGTTGGGGGAGGGCTGGCCAACTAAATCCGCCCGGACTCGGAATGGCGAGACTTTCGAACCCCTCCGTGTGCATAAAATAGGCCGTGGGCACAGCCGCGTCAAAAATAACCCCGAAGGTCCCGAGATTCGTCCGCCGCAAAAATGCCCAAAAGCGGGTGGGCAATAGCCTTGGGGAGAGGCTGGCCAACCGTCCGCGGACTCGGAATGGGCGAGACTGCGAGCACCCTCCGTGTGCCAAAAATAGGCCTTGAGCACAGCCGCGCCAAAATAAGCCCGAAGTTGCCATCCCAAGTTAAGTCGAATGCAAAAATGTCCAAAAGCGGGTGGGCTACAGCCTTGGGGGTGGGGGCTGGCCCACTTCGTCCGCGGACTCGGAATGGGGCGTGACTTTGCTAAGCGGCCTCCGTGTCCAAAAAATAGGCAGCGGACACAGCCGCGCAAAAATAAGCCCAGAAGGTCCCGTCCCCAAGATTCGTCCGCCGCGAAAATGCCCAAAAGCGGGTGGGCTATATCCTTGGGGAGGGCTGGCCAACCGTCCGCGGACTCGGAATGGGGCGAGACTTTGCAGAGCACCCTCCGTGTGCCAAAAATATACCGCAGGTACAGCCGTACCTAAAAATAAGCCCCAAAGGTCCCGTCCAAGTTCGTCCCGCAAAAATGCCCAAAAGCGGGTGGGCTGCCTTGAGGTGGGGCTAACCAACTTCGCCCGCGGACTCGAAATGGGGCGAGACTTTGCGAGTGCCCTCCGTGTACCAAAAATAGACGCGAGAGCACAGCCGTGCGCAAAAATAAGCCCGAAGGTCCCGTCCCCAAGTTCGTCCGCCCAAAAATGCCCAAAAAAGCGGGTGGGCTATAGCCTTGGGGAGGGCTGGCCCACTTCGTCCGCCGGACTCGGAATGGGCTGAGACTTTGCGGCGCCCTCCGTGTGCCATAAATAGGCGGGCACAGCGCCCAAAAATAAACCCCCGAAGGTCCCATCCCCATGTTCGTCGAACGCAAAAATGCCCAAAAAACGGGTGGGCTACAGCCTTGGGGGGTGGGGCTGGCGAAATTCGTCCGCCGGACTCGGAATGGGGCGAGACTTTGCGAGCGGCCTCCGTGTGCCAAAAATAGGCTGCGGGCACAGTCGCTCCCAAAAAAAGCCCCCAAAGGTCCCGTCCCCAAGTTCGTCCGCCGCAAAAATGCCCAAAAAACGGGTGGGCTATAGCCTTGGGGGGAGGGGCTGGCCCACTTCGTCCGCCGGACTCGAGGCAGGCGAGACTGCGGCGCCCTCCGTGTGCCAAAAATAGCCAGCATGCGCCCAAAAATAAGCCCCGAAGGTCCCGTCACCAAGTTCGTCCCGCAAAATGCCCAAAAGCGGGTGGGCTATAGCCTTGGGGAGGGGCTGGCCCACTTCGTCCGCCTGACTCGGAGCAGGGCGAGACTTTGCGGCGGCCTCCGTGTGCCAAAAATAGGCAGCGAGGCACAGCCGCACCAAAAATAAGCCCCCAAAGGTCCCGTCCCAAGTTCGTCCGCAAAAGTGCCCAAGCGGTTGGGCTATAGCCTTAGGGGCTGGCGAAAGTCGTCGCGGACTCGGAATGGGGCGAGATTTTGCGAGTGCCCTCCGTGTGCCAAAAATAGACGCGGGCACAGCGCCAAAAATAAGCCCCGAAGGTCCGTCCCCAAGTTCGTCCACCCAAAAATGCCCAAAAGCGGGTGGGCTATAGCCTTGGGGGAGGGCTGGCCAACTCGTCCGCGGACTCGGAATGGGCTGAGACTTTTGCGGCGCCCTCCATGTGCCATAAATAGACCGCAGGCACAGCGCGCCAAAAATAAGCCCCGAAGGTCGCATCCCCAAGTTCGTCGAGCGCAAAAATGTCCCAAAAGCGGGTGGGCTACAGCCTTGGGGGTGGGGCTGGCCAACCGTCCGCGGACTCGGAATGGGCGAGACTTTGCTAGCGGCCTCTGTGTGCCAAAAATAGGCAGCGGACACAGCCGCGCCCAAAAATAAGCCCCGAAGGTCCCGTCCCCAAGTTCGTCCACGAAAATGCCCAAAAGCGGGTGGGCTATATCCTTGGGAGGGCTGGCCAACTTCGTCCGCCCGGACTCGGAATGGGGCGAGACTTTGCGAGCACCCTCCGTGTGCCAAAAATATACCGCAGGCACAGCCGTACCTAAAAATAAGCCCCGAAGGTCCCGTCCGCAAGTTCGTCCGCCGCAAAAATGCCCAAAAAACGGGTGGGCTACAGCCTTGGGGGGTGGGGCTGGCCAACTTCGCCCGCGGACTCGAAATGGGGCGCGACTTTGCGAGTGCCCTCCGTGTGCCAAAAATAGACGCGAGCACAGCCGTGCGCAAAAATAAGCCCGAAGGTCCGTCCCCAAGTTCGTCCGCCGCAAAAATGCCCAAAAGCGGGTGGGCTATAGCCTTGGGGAGGGCTGCCCGCCGTCCGCGGACTCGGAATGGGCTGAGACTTTGCAGGCGCCCTCCGTGTGCCATAAATAGGCAGCTTGGCACAGCAGCAAAATAAGCCCGAGGTGCCATCCCCATGTTCGTCGAACGCAAAAATGTCCAAAAAACGGGTGGGCTACAGCCTTGGGGGGTGGGGCTGGCGAAATTCGTCCGCCGGACTCGGAATGGGGCGAGACTTTGCGAGCGGCCTCCGTGTGCCAAAAATAGGCTGCGGGCACAGCCGCTCCCAAAAATAAGCCCCCAAGGTCCCGTCCCCAAGTTCGTCCGCCAAAAATGCCCAAAAGCAGGTGGGCTATAGCCTTGGGGAGAGGCTGGCCCGCCGTAAATCCGCGGACTCGGAGGCAGGCGAGACTTTGCGAGTGCCCTCCGTGTGCCAAAAATAGGCCCACAGGCACAGCGCCCAAAAATAAGCCCCGAAGGTACCGTCACCAAGTTCGTCCGCCGCAAAAATGCCCAAAAAAGCGGGTGGGCTATATCCTTGGGGAGGGCTGGCCCTAATCCGCCTGACTCGGAGCAGGCGAGACTTTGCGGACCTCCGTGTGCCAAAAATAGGCAGCGGGCACAGCCGCACCCAAAAATAAGCCCCCATAGGTCCCGTCCCCAAGTTCGTCCGCCCTTAAAAGTGCCCAAAAGCGGTTGGGCTATAGCCTTGGGGAGGGCTGGCGAAGTCATCCGCGGACTCGGAATGGGCGAGATTTTGCGGAGTGCCCTCCGTGTGCCAAAAATAGGCCGCCCAGGCACAGCGCCCAAAAATAAGCCCCGAAGGTCCCGTCCCCAAGTTCGTCCGCCGCAAAAATGCCCAAAAGCGGGTGGGCTATAGCCTTGGGGAGGGGCTGGAATCGTCCGCCGGACTTGGAATGGGCTGAGACTTTTACGGCGCCCTCCATGTGCCATAAATAGACCAGGTACAGCCGCGCCCAAATAAGCCCCGAAGGTCCCATCCCCAAGTTCGTCGAGCACTTAAAAATGTCAAAAAGCGGGTGGGCTACAGCCTTGGGGGTGGGGCTGGCCAACTTCGTCCGCGGACTCGGAATGGGCGAGACTTTTCTAGCGGCCTCTGCTTTCCAAAAATAGGCAGCGGACACAGCCGCGCCCAAAAATAACCCCGAAGGTCCCGTCCCCAAGTTCGTCCGCCATGAAAATGCCCAAAAGCGGGTGGGATATATCCTTGGGGAAGGGGCTGGCCAACTTCATCCAGCGGGACTCGGAATGGGGCGAGACTTTGCAGCACCCTCCATGTGCCAAAAATATACCATGGGCACAGCCGCGCCCAAATAAGCCCCGAAGGTCCACGTCCCCAAGTTCGTCCGCGCAAAAATGCCCCAAAAGCGGGTGGGCTGTAGCAGGGGGAGGGCTGGCCGCTTAAATCCGCCGGACTCGGAATGGCGCGAGACTTTGCGAGCACCCTCCGTGTGTGCCATAAATAGAGCAGGCACAGCGCCCAAAAATAAGCCCCGAAGGTCCCATCCCCAAGTTAAGTGACGCATAAAAATGTCAAAAGCGGGTGGGGCTGGCCAACTTCATCCGCGGACTCGGAATGGGGCGAGACTTTGCTAGCGGCCTCCGTGTGCCAAAAATAGGCAGCGGACACAGCGCGCCAAAAATAAGCGAAGGTCCCGTCCCCAAGATCGTCCGCCGCGAAAATGCCCCAAAAGCGGGTGGGCTATATCCTTGGGGAAGGGGCTGGCCAACCGTCCGCGGACTCGGAAAGGGGTGAGACTTTGCGAGCACCCTCCGTGTGCCAAAAATATGCATGAGCACAGCGCCCTAAAAATAAGCACCGAAGGTCCCTGTCCCCAAGTTCGTCCGCGCCAAAAGTGCCCAAAAGCGGTTGGGCTATAGCCTTGGGGAGCGGGCTGGCCAAATCCGCGGACTCGGAATGGGCGAGACATTGCTAGCGGCCTCCGTGTGCCAAAATTAGGCAGCGGCACAGCTTGCGCCCAAAAATAAGCCCCGAAGGTCCCGTCCCCAAGTTCGTTACAAAAATGCCCAGCGGGTGGGCTATATCCTTGGGGGAGGGCTGGCCAACTTCGTCCACGGACTCGGAATGGGCGAGACTTTGCAGGCACCCTCCGTGTGCAAAAATATGCCGCAGGCACAGCCACGCCTAAAAATAAGCCCCGAAGTCAAACGTCCCCAAGTTCGTCCGCAGAAAAATGCCCAAAAAGCGGGTGGGCTACAGCCTTGGGGGTGGGGCTGAGCAAATCCGCGGACTCGGAATGGGGCAAGACTGCGGCGGCCTCCGTGTGCCAAAAAGAGGCCGCGGGCACAATCGCTCCCAAAAATAAGCCCCCAAAGGTCCCGTCCCAAGTTCGTCCGCCGCAAAATGCCCAAAAAGCGGGTGGGCTATAGCCTTGGGGAGGGCTGGCCAACGTCCGCGGACTCGGAATGAGCTGAGACTTTGCGGCGCCCTCCATGTGCCATAAATAGACCCTTGAGCACACGCCCAAAAATAAGCCCCAGAGGTCCCATCCCCAAGTTCGTGAACGCAAAAATGTCAAAAGCGGGTGGGCTACAGCCTTGGGGGTGGGGCTGGCCAACCGTCCGCCGGACTCGGAATGGGGCGAGACTTTGCTAGCGGCCTCTGTGTGCCAAAAATAGGCAGCGGACACAGCCCGCGCCCCGAAGGTCCCGTCCCCAAGTTCGTCCGCCCGGCGAAAATGCCCAAAAGCAGGTGGGATATATCCTTGGGGAGGGGCTGGCCAACTTCATCCGCGGGACTCGGAATGGGGGCGAGACTTCTACGAGCACCCTCCATGTGCCAAAAATATACCGCGGGCACAGCCGCGACTAAAAATAAGCCCCGAAGGTCACGTCCCAAGTTCGTCAAAAAAATGCCCAAAAGCGGGTGGGCTACAGCCTTGGGGGGTGGGGCTGGCGAAATTCGTCCGGCGGACTCGGAATGGGGCAAGACTGCGAGCGGCCTCCGTGTGCCAAAAATGGGCTGCGGGCACAGTCGCTCCCAAAATAAGCCCCCAAAGGTCCCGTCCCAAGATTCTTGTCCGCCCAAAAATGCCCCAGCAGGTGGGCTATAGCCTTGGGGGAGGGCTGGCCAACTTCGTCCGCCGGACTCGGAATGGGCTGTGACTTTGCGGCGCCCTCCATGTGCCATAAATAGACCGTGGGCACAGCCGCGCCCAAAATAAGCCCCAGAAGGTCCCATCCCAAGTTCCTCGAGCATAAAAATGTCAAAAGCGGGTGGGCTCTGACCTTGGGGTGGGGCTGGCCAACCGTCCGCGGACTCGGAATGGGGCGAGACTTTTCTAGCGGCCTCAGTGTGCCAAAAATAGGCAGCGGACACAGCGCCCAAAAATAAGCCCCGAAGGTCCGTCCCCAAGTTCGTCCGCGAAAATGCCCCAGCGGGTGGGATATATCCTTGGGGGAGGGGCTGGCCAACTTCATCCGCGGGACTCGGAATGGGGCGAGACTTTGCGAGCACCCTCCGTGTGCAAAATATACCACGGGCACAGCCAGCGCCTAAAAATAAGCCCCGAAGGTCCCTGTCCCCAAGTTCGTCCGCAAAGTGCCCAAAAGCGGTTGGGCTATAGCCTTAGAGGGGCAGGCTGTAAAACCGTCCCGGACTCGGAATGGGGCGAGACATTGCTAGCGGCCTCCGTGTGCCAAAATTAGGCAGCGGGCACAGCGCCCAAAAATAAGCCCCGAAGGTCCCGTCCCCAAGTTCGTCCGCCCCAAAAATGCCCAAAAGCGGGTGGGCTATATCCTTGGGGGAGGGCTGGCCACCGCAAATCCACGGACTCGGAATGGGCGAGACTTTGCGAGCACCCTCCGTGTGCCAAAAATATGCGAGGCACAGCCGCGCCTAAAAATAAAGCCCCGAAGAGTCACGTCCCCAAGTTCGTCCGCCGAAAAAATGCCCAGCGGGTGGGCTATAGCCTTGGGGGGTGGGGCTGGCGAACTTCGTCCTCCGGACTCGGAATGGGGCTAGACTTTGCGATTGGCCTCCGTGTGCCAAAAATAGGCTGCGGGCACAGTCGCTCCCAAAAATAAGCCCCCAAAGGTCCCGTCCCCAAGTTCATCCGCCGCAAAAATGCCCAAAAAACGGTTGGGCTATAGCCTTGGGGGGAGGGGCTGGCCAAGTTCGTCCGGCGGACTCGGAATAGGCTGAGACTGCGGCGCCCTCCATGTGCCATAAATAGACCTTGGGCACAGCCCGCGCCCAAAAATAAGCCCCGAAGGTCCATCCCCAAGTTCGAGCGCAAAATGTCCCAAAACGGGTGGGCTACAGCCTTGGGGGTGGGGCTGGCCAACCGTCCCGCCGGACTCGGAATGGGGCGAGACTTTGCTAAGCGGCCTCTGTGTGCCAAAAATAGGCAGCGGACACAGCCGCGCCCAAAAATAAGCCCAGGTCCCGTCCCCAAGTTAGTCCAGCGAAAATGCCCAGCGGGTGGGATATATCCTTGGGGAGGGCTGGCCAACTTCATCCAGCGGGACTCGGAATGGGCGAGACTTTGCGAGCACCCTCCATGTGCCAAAAATATACAGCGGGCACAGCCGCGACTAAAAATAAGCCCCGAAGGTCACGTCCCCAAGTTCGTCCGCCGAAAAAATGCCCAGCGGGTGGGCTACAGCCTTGGGGGTGGGGCTGGCGAGTCGATCCGCGGACTCGGAATGGGGCAAGACTTTGCGGCGGCCTCCGTGTTCGAAAAATAGGCTCCGGGCACAGCCTCTCCCAAAAATAAGCCCCCGAAGGTCCCGTCCCCAAGTTCGTCAAAAAATGCCCAAGCGGGTGGGCTATAGCCTTGGGGGAGGGCTGGCCGTCCCGCGGACTCGGAATGGGCTGAGACTTTGCGGCGCCCTCCATGTGCCATAAATAGACCCGGGCACAGCCGCGCCCAAAAATAAGCCCCGAAGGTCCGTCCCCAAGTTCGTCCGCCACAAAAATGCCCAGCGGGTGGGCTACAGCCTTGGGGGGTGGGGCTGGCCAACTTCTTCCGCCGGACTCGCAATGGGGCGAGACTTTGCGAGCACCCTCAGTGTGCCAAAAATATACAGCAGACACAGCCGGACCTAAAAAAAAGCCCCCGAAGGTCACGTCCCCAAGTTCGTCCAGAAAAAATGCCCAAGCAGGTGGGCTACAGCCTTGGGGGTGGGGCTGGCGAAATCCGCCGGACTCGGAATGAGGCAAGACTGCGGCGGCCTCCGTGTACCCAAAAATAGGCTGCGGGCACAGTCGCTCCCAAAAATAAGCCCCAAAGGTCCCGTCCCCAAGTTCGTCCGCCGCAAATGCCCAAAAGCGGGTGGGCTATAGCCTTGGGGGAGGGGCTGGCCAACAAATCCGCGGACTCGGAATGGGCTGAGACTTTGCGAGCGCCCTCCATGTGCCATAAATAGACCGCATGGGCACAGCCGCGACTAAAAATAAGCCCCAGGTCGCGTCCCCAAGTTCGTCCGCCGCAAAAATGCCCAGCGGGTGGGCTCTGACATTGGGGGTGGGGCTGGCAACCGTCCGCGGACTCAGAATGGGCCGAGACTTTGCGGAGTGCCCTCCGTGTGCCAAATATAGGCCGCGGACACAACGCGCCGAAAAATAAGCCCCGAAGGTCCCATCCCCAAGTTCGGCAGCAAAAATTCCCAAAAAGCGGGTGGGCTATAGCCTTGGGGGTGGGGCTGGCCAACCGTCCGCCGGACTCGGAATGGGCGAGACTTTGCGGCGCCCTCCGTGTGCCAAACATAGGCTGGGCACAGCCGCGCCTAAAAATAAACCCCAGAAGGTCGCGTCCCCAAGTTCGTCCGCCCGAAAAAATGCCCAAGCGGGTGGGCTCTGACCTTAGGGGAGGGCTGGCCAAATCCGCCGGACTCGGAATAGGGCGAGAATTTGCGAGCGCCCTCCGTGTGCCAAACATAGGCCGCGGGCACAGCCGCGCCTAAAAATAATCTCCCGAAGGTCCCGTCCCCAAGTTCGTCCGCCGCAAAAATGCCCAAAAAACGGGTGGGCTACAGGGGGTGGGGCTGGCAATCCGCGGACTCGGAATGGGGCGAGATTTTGCGAGTGCCCTCCGTGTGCCAAAAATAGGCGGGCACAGCCGCGAAAAAAGCGAAGGTCCCGTCCCCAAGTTCGTCCGCGCAAAAATGCCCAAAAGCGGGTGGGCTATAGCCTTGGGGGAGGCTGGCCCACTTCGTCCGCCTGACTCGGAATGGGGCGAGACTGCAGCGGCCTCCGTGTGCCAAAAATAGACCGCGGGCACAGCGCGCAAAATAAGCCCTCGAGGTCCCGTCCCCAAGTTTCCGCCCCTTGTAAAATGCCCAAAAAAGGGTGGGCTATAGCCTTGGGGAGGGCTGGCCAACAAATCCGCGGACTCGGAATGGGCTGAGACTTTGCTAGCAACCTCCGTGTGCAAAAATAGGCAGCGGGCATGCGCCCAAAAATAAACCCCGAAGGTCCCGTCCCCAAGTTCGTCCGCCATGCAAAAGTGCCCAGCGGTTGGGCTATAGCACAGGGGAGGGCTGGCCAACCGTCCGCGGACTCGGAATGGGGCGAGACTCGGCGCCCTCCGTGTGCCAAAAATAGGCCCGGACATTTAAAAATAAGCCCCAGAAGGTCCCGTCCCCTAGATTCGTCCTCCAAAAATGTCCAGCGGGTGGGCTATAGCCTTAGGGGGAGGGGCTGGCCACTTCCGCGGACTCGGAATGGGGGCAAGACTGGCGCCCTCCGTGTGCCCAAAATAGGCAGGGGCACAGCGCCCAAACATAAGCCCCGAAGGTCCCGTCCCCAAGTTCGTCCTCATAAAAATGCCCAAAAGCGGGTGTGCTATAGCCTTGGGGAGGGGCAGGCCAACTTCGTCCGCGGACTCGGAATGGGGCGAGACTTTGCGGCGCCCTCCGTGTGCCAAAAATAGGCCAGGGGCACAGCGCGCCCAAAAATAAGCGAAAGGTCCCGTCCCCAAGTTCGTCCGCCCCAAATGCCCAAAACGGGTGGGCTATGGCCTTGGGAGGGGCTGGCCAACATCCGCCGGACTCGGAATAGAGGCGAGGCTTTGTGAGCGCCCTCCGTATGCCAAAAATAGGCCAGGCACAGCCCAAAAATAAGCCCCGAGATGTCCTGTCCCCAAGTTCGTCCGCCATAAGAAAATGCCCAAAAAATGTGTAGGCTATAGCCTTGGGGGAGGGCTGGCCACGTCCGCCGGACTCGGAATGAGGTGAGACACTTTAAGCGCCCTCCGTGTGCCAAAAATAGGCCGCGGACACATTTGCCAAAAATAAGCCCCGAAGGTCCCATCCCCTAGTTCGTCCTCCGCAAAAATGTCAAAAAGCGGGTGGGCTATAGCCTTGCAGGGGAGGGGCTGGCCCAACCGTCCGCGGACTTGGAATGGGCAAGACTTTGCGGCGCCTCCGTGTGCCAAAAATAGGCGCGGTTTAGCAAAAATAAGCCCCGAAGGTCCCATCCCCTAGTTCGTCCTCCATAAAAATGTCCAAAAGCGGGTAGGCTATATCCTTGGGGAGGGCTGGCCAACATCCACGGACTGGAATGAGGCGAGACTTTCAGGCACCCTCCGTGTGCCAAAAATATGCAGCTGGCACAGCAGCGCCTAAAATAAGCCGAAGGTCACGTCCCCAAGTTCGTCCGCCGAAAAAATGCCCAAAAGCGGGTGGGCTACAGCCTTGGGGGTGGGGCTAGCGAGATTTAAATCCCTTGGACTCGGAATGGGGCAAGACTTTGCGGCGGCCTCCGTGTGCCAAAAATAGGCTGCGGGCACAGTCTCTCCCAAAAATAAGCCCCCAAAGGTCCCGTCCCCAAGTTCATCCGCAAAAATGCCCAAAGAAAAAAGCGGGTGGGCTATAGCCTTGGGGAGGGCTGGCCAGCAAACCGTCCGCGGACTCGGAATGGGCTGAGACTTTGCGGCGCCCTCCATGTGCCATAAATAGACCGCGAGGCACAGCCGCGCCCAAAAATAAGCCCCGAAGGTCCCATCCCCAAGTTCGTCGACGCTTAAAAATGTCCCAAAAGCGGGTGGGCTATAGCCTTGGGGTGGGGCTGGCCACTCGTCCGCGGACTCGGAATGGGCGAGACTTTGCTAGCGGACTCCGTGTACCAAAAATAGGCGCGGGCATAGCCACTTAAAAATAAAAAGGTCCGTCCCCAAGTTCGTCCGCCTTGAAAATGCTCAAAAAGCGGGTGGGCTATAGCCTTGGGGGAGGAGCTGGCCAACTCGTTCGCCGGACTCGGAATGGGGCGAGACTTGTGAGGCCCTCTGTGCAACCAAAAATGAGCGCGGGCACAGCCGCGCCCAAAATAAGCCCCCAAAGGTCCCGTCTAGTTCGTGAAATGCCCAAAAAGCGGGTGGGCTATAGCCTTGGGGGAGGGCTGGCCAACCGTCCGCCGGACTCGGAATGGGGCGAGACTTTGCAGCACCCTCCGTGTGCAAAAATAGGCCGCAGACACAGCAGCGCCCAAAAATAAGCCCCGAAGGTCCGTCCCCAAGTTCGTCCTCTTGAAAAGCCCAAGCGGGTGGGCTATAGCCTTGGGAGGGCTGGCCAGAATCCGCCCGGACTCGGAATGGGGCGAGACTGAGGCGGCCTCCGTGTGCCAAAAATAGGCTGCGGGCACAGCGCGCCCAAAAATAAGCCCCGAAGTCCCGTCCCCAAGTTCGTCGCCGGACTCGGAATGGGGCGAGACTGCGAGGGCCTCCGTGTGCCAAAAATAGCACAGCGCGCCCAAATAAGCCCCGAAGGTTCCGTCCCCAAGTTTGTGAGCATAAAAATGCCCAAAAAGCGGGTGGGCTATAGCCTTGGGGAGGGGCTGGCCACTCGTCCGCCGGACTCGGAATGGGGCGAGGCTGGCGGCCTCCGTGTGCCAAAAATAGGCTGCGGGCACAGCGCGCCCAAAAATAACCCGAAGGTCCGTCCCCAAGTTCGTCCGCGGACTCGGAATGAGGCGAGACTTTGTGAGCGCCCTCCATGTGCGAGAAATAGGCCTTGAGCACAGCAGCAAAAATAAGCCCCGAAGGTCCGTCCCCAAGTTCGTCCGCGCAAAAATGCCCAAAAGCGGGTGGGCTATAGCCTTCGGGGGAGGGCTGGCCAACCAAATCCGCCGGACTCGGAATGGGGCAAGACTTTGCGGCGCCCTCCGTGTGCCCAAAATAGAGCCCCATGGCACAGCCGCGCCCAAAAATAAGCCCCGAAGGTCCGTCCCCAAGTTCATCCGCCCGCAAAAATGCCCAAAAAGCGGGTGGGCTATAGCCTTGGGAGGGCTGGCCAAGTCCGCGGACTCGGAATAGGGCGAGGCTTTGCGAGCGCCCTCCGTACCAAAAATAGGCGCGGGCACAGCCGCGCCCTAAAATAATCCCGAAGGTCCGTCAAAAATGCCCAAAAATAGACGAACACAGCGCGCCCAAAAATAAGCCCCGAAGGTCCGTCCCCAAGTTAGTCCTCAAAAAAGCCCAAAAGCGGGTGGGCTATAGCCTTGGGAGGGCTGGCCAACCGTCCGCGGACTCGGAATGGGGCGAGACATTGCGAGCACCTCTGTGTGCCAAAAATAGGCCGCGGGCACAGCCGCGCCAAAAATAAGCCCCGAGTCCGTCCCCAAGTTTGTAGCAAAAATGCCCAAAAAGCGGGTGGGCTATAGCCTTGGGGGAGAGGGCAGGCCCTCGTCCGCGGACTCGGAATGGGGCGAGACTTGCAGCGCCCTCCGTGTGCCAAAAATAGGCCAGGGCACAGCCGCACCCAAAAATAAGCCCCGAATGTCCTGTCCCCAAGTTCGTCCGCGCGAAAATGCCCAAAAAAATGTGTGGGCTATAGCCTTGGGGAGGGCTGGCCAACCGTCCGGACTCGGAATGGGGTGAGACTTCACGGCGCCCTCCGTGTGCCAAAAATAGGCCGCGGACACATTTGCGCCCAAAAATAAGCCCCGAGGTCCCATCCCTGAAGTTCGTCCTCCGCATAAAAATGTCCAAAAGCGGGTGGGCTATAGCCTTGGCAGGGAGGGCTGGCCAACCGTCCGCCGGACTTGGAATAGCAAGACTTTGCGGCGCCCTCCGTGTGCCCAAAAAAATAGAGCCGCTTTGCCCTTAAAAATAGCCCCTTGAAGGTCCGTCCCCAAGTTCGTCCGCCGCAAAAATGCCCAAAAAAGCGGGTGGGCTATAGCCTTGGGGGAGGGCTGGCCAACTCGTCCGCGGACTCGGAATAGGGCGAGGCTTTGCGAGCGCCCTCCGTATGCCAAAAATACCCAGTGCCGTCCCCAAGTTCGTCCCGCCGCAAAAATGCCCAAAAGCGGGTGGGCTATAGCCTTGGGGGAGGGCTGTGGCCAACTTCGTCCGCGGACTCGGAATAGGCGAGACTTTGGGAGTGCCCTGCGTGTGCCAAAAATAGGCCGCGGGAACAGCCAGCGTCAAAATAAGCCCCGAAGGTCCGTCCCCAAGTTAGTCCGCGCAAAAATGCCCAAAAAGCGGTTGGGCTATAGCCTTGAGGGGAGGGGCTGGCCAACCGTCGCCCGGACTCGGAATGGGGCGAGGCTTTGCGGCGGCCTCGTGTGCCAAAAATAGGCAGCGGGCACAGCTGCGCACAAAAATAAGCCCCGAGAGTCCGTCCCCAAGTTCGTCCGCCGGACTGGAATGAGGCGAGACTTTCTGGCGCCCTCCGTGTGCCAAAACTAGGCCGAGGACACATTCGCGCCTAAAAATAAGCCCCGAAGGTCCCGTTCCCAAGTTTGTCGCGCAAAAAAAATGTCAAAAGCGGGTGGGCTATAGTCTTGGGGGCAGGGGCTGTCAACTTCGTCCGCGGACTCGGAATGGAGGCAAGAACTTTGCTAGCGCCCTCCGTGTGCCCAAAATAGGAGCTTGGGCACAGCCGCCCAAACATAAGCCCCGAAGGTCCGTCCCCAAGTTACGCCCCTCCGCAAAAATGCCCAAAAGCGGGTGGGCTATAGCCTTGGGGGAGGGCAGGCCCAAATCCCGCCGGACTCGGAATGGGCGAGACTTTGCAGCGCCCTCCGTGTGCAAAAATAGGCCAGGGGCACAGCCGCGCCCAAAAATAAGCCCCAGAATGTCCTGTCCCCAAGTTCGTCCGCCCCGCGAAAATGCCCAAAAAATGTGTGAGGCTATAGCAGCAGGGGAGGGCTGGCCAACAAGTCCGCGGACTCCGAATGGGGCGAGACTTCTGGCGCCCTTGATAGTGGTGCCTTAAAAATAGGCCGCGGACACATTCGCCCAAAAATAAGCCCCGAAGGTCCCGTCCAGTAGTTCGTCCTCCGCAAAAATGTCCAAAAGCGGGTGGGCTATAGCCTTGGGGGAGGGCTGGCGCCGTCGCGGACTGGAATAGGGCAAAGACTTTGCGGCGCCCTCCGTGTGCCCAAAATAGGCAGCCTTGGCCGCATGGCCCAAACATAAGCCCCGAAGGTCCCGTCCCCAAGTTCGCCCTCACCTTAAAAATGCCCAGCAGGTGTGCTATAGCCTTGGGGAGGGGCAGGCCAAGCCGTCCGCGGACTCGGAGATGGGGCGAGACTTTGCGGGCGCCCTCCGTGTAAAAATAGGCCAGGGCACAGCCGCGCCCAAAAAATAAGCCCCGAAGGTCCCGTCCCCAAGTTTAGATCCGCCATGCAAATGCGAAAAAAGCGGGTGGGCTATAGCCTTGGGGAGGGGCTGGCCAACTTAAACCGTCCCGGACTCGGAATAGAGCTGAGCTTTGTGGCGCCCTCCGTATGCCAAAATGGGCCGCGGGCACAGCCCGCGCCCTAAAAGCCCCGAAGGTCCACGTCCCCAAGTTCGATCCGCGCAAAAATGCCCAGCAGGTGGGCTATAGCCTTGGGGAGGGGCTGGCAACAAATCCGCCGGACTCGGAATAGAGGCGAGACTTTGGGAGTGCCCTACGTGTGCCAAAAATAGGCGCGGGAACAGGCGTAAAATAAGCCCCGAGTCCCGTCCCCAAGTTCGTCCGCCCAAAAGCGGGTGGGCTATAGCCTTCGGGGGGGAGGAGCTGGCCAACCCGTCTGCAGGACTCAGAATGGGGCGAGGCTTTGCGGCGGCCTCCGTGTGCCAAAAATAGGCCGCGAGGCACAGCAGCGCCCAAATAACCCGAATGTCCGTCCCAAGTTCGTCGCGGACTCGGAATGGGCGAGACTTTGCGGCGCCCCTCCGTGTGCCAAAACTGGGCCGCGGACACATTCGCGCTAAAAATAAGCCCCAGAGGTCCCGTCCCAAGTTTGTCCGTACTTGCAAAAATGTCCAAAAAAGCGGGTAGGCTATAGCCAGGAGAGGCTGTCCAACTTTGTCCGCGGACTCGAGAATGGAGCAAGACACTTTGCAGCGCCCTCCGTGTAATGCCCAAAATGAGCCGCCCATGGGCACAGCCGCGCCAAACCTTAATAATAAGCTGAAGGTCCCGTCCCCAAGTTAGGTCCACCTTAAGCAAAATGCCCAAAAGCGGGTGGGCTCCTGGCCTTCTGGGGGAGGGGCTGGCAGACAAATCCGCCACACACGGAATAGGGCGAGGAGCTTTACGCGCCCTCCGTATACCAAAAATGACTTGAGCACAGGCTGTGGCCTTAAAATAAGCCCCGAAGGCCCCGTCAAGTTAAATCACGCCAAAAAAATGCCCAAAAAGCGGGTGGGCCAAAGCGGAATGTGCTAATATGGCCTTCAGGGGGAAATGAGCTGGCCAACCGTCCGCGGTTCAAAGATGAGGCGAGCTTTCGGCGCCCTCCATTATAAAATAACCAAAAATAGGCAGCGGGCACATGAGCTTTGACCCCAAAAATAAGCCCCTGAAGGTCCCGTCCCCAAGTTCGTCCGCATGAAAATGCCCGAAAAAGCGCTGGTGGGCTATAGCTTAGGGGGGGAGGGAGCCTGTGCTCGTCACCCGGACTCGGAATGGGGCGAGACTTCACAGGCACCCTCCGTGTGCCCTTAAAATAGGCCACGGGTGCAGCACCGCATAAATAAGCCCGAAGGTCCGTCCCCAGGAGTTAAGTCCGATCCGCCGTAAAAATGCCCAAAAAAAGCGGGTGGGCTATCTGCAGGGGAGGGCTGTGGCTTCGGCCGTCCAGCCCGGACTCGGAATGAGGCGGGGAACTTTGCGTGCCTCAACACTCCGTGCTGCCAAAAATAGGCCGGGCACAGCGGCGCCATAAATGTCAGCCCCGAAGGTCCGTCCCAAGTTCATCTGCCCAAAAATGCCATGCCAAAAAAAAGCGGGTGGGCTATGGCCTTGGGGGAGGGCTACAGCCACTTCGTCCATGAATCGAAATGGGGTGAGGCTTCTGCGCCCTCCGTGTGCCAAAAATAGGCAGCAGGCACGCGCGCCAAAAATAAACCCCGAAGGTCCCGTCCCCAAGTTCGTCCGCCATGAGATGCTTAATGCAACCGAAAAAAGCGGGTGAATATGGCTATAGCCTTGGGGAGGGGGCTCAGCCAACCTTCGTCGCCCGGACTTGGAATGAGTCGGCGAGACTTTGCAGCGCCCTCCGTGTGCCAAAAATAGACCGTGGCTTTGGCACAGCAGCAAATAAGCACCCCTTAGAAGGTCCGTCCCAAACTTCGTCCACTTGTAAAAAACCAGCGGGTGGGCTACTTAGCCTTGGGGGAGGAGGCTGCTCGCCTACTTTCGTCTGCCGGACTCGGAATGGGGCGAAGATTTCTGCGGGCGCCCTCCGTGTTATGCAAAAATAGGCGCATTTAACCCAGCGCGCTTAAAATAAGCCAGAAATTCCGTCCCCAAGAGTTAAATCGTCCGCGCAAAATTGGCGAATTATTAGCATGGGTGGGCTATAGCCTTCGGAGGGCGCGGGCTGTACAAACCCGCACGTCCGCCCGGTTCGGAATGGGCGAGACTTTCCAGCGGTCTCCGATGTCATGCCAAAAATAGACCGCGGGCACTGCCGCGCCCAAAAATAAAGCCCCAGTCCCGTCCCCAAGTTAGCCTCACTTTCAATGAAATGCGAAGGTGTGCTATGCCAGCCTTGGGGAGGGCAGGCCAGCCGTCGCGGACTCGGGTGGGGCGAGACTAAAGCGCCCTCCGTGTGCGAAAATAAACCATGAAAATACAGCCTTACACACAAAAATAAGCCCCAAATTCCCCCGTCCCCAAGTTTCGTCTTAGTAAATTACGCCCAAAAAAGGGTGGGCTATAGCCTTCCGGGAGGGGAACAGCCAACGTCCGCTGGCGGACTCGGAATGGGCAGAGACTTTCGGCCGGTCTCCGTGTGCCAAAAATAGGCCGTGGGCACAGTTAGCCCAAGAATAAGGCCCTGAGGTCCCGTTCCCAAGTTCGTCCGCCGAGAAAAAATGCCCCAAAAAGCGGGTGGGCTATAGCATTCCAGGGGAGGATGGCCGCTTAAATCCGCCGGGCTCGAAATGGGCGAGACTTTGCTGAGGCACCCTCCGTGTCCCAAAAATAGGCACTTGAGCACATGGCGCCCAGAAATGAGAGGCTTCGCCAAAGGAAGTCCCGTCCCAAGTTGATCCCGCCTTGCAAAAATGCCCAAAAAGGCTGGGTGGAGGCTATAGCCTTGAGGGAGGCTGAAAGCCAACTTCATCCGCCGGACTCGGAATGGGCGAGACTGCAGGAGTGCCCTCCGTGTACCAAAAATAGGCATTGATGGCTGCAAGGCACACCAAAAATAAGCCCCGAAGGTCCGTCCCCAAGTTCGTCCATGCCGCAAAAATGCCCAAGGCTCACGGGTGGAGGCTATAAGCCTTAGGGGGAGGGGCTAATAACTTCACTTCATAGGACTTGGAATGGGCGAGAACTTTGCAGAACGCCCTCCGTGTGCAAAGGCGATAGGCTGCGGGCACAGGCCGTGCCAAAAATAAGCCAACTTGAAGGTCCAATCTTCCCAGAATTCGTCTGCCTTGCAAAAATGCCATGAAGCGGGTGGAGCTATGGCCTTGGCAGGAGGGAGCTGGAACAGCCCGTCAAATCCCCGAGTCAGATGATGAGGCTGCGGCGCCCTCCGTGTATGTACCAAAAATGAGCCTGATTTCGGGCCAGCGCACAAAAATAAGCCCCCGAAGGTCCGTCCCAGAGTTCGCCTTCGCCGAAATGCGAGAAAAAAGCGGGTGGGCTATAGCCTTGGGGAGGGCTGGCCAACCGTCGCGGACTTGGAGATAGAGGCGAGACTTTGCGAGCGCCCTCCGTGTGTGCCGACGGCGAGGCACAACCCAGCCGTCGCCCGAAGGTCCAGTCCCCAACCGTCCCGCGAAATGCCGCAAAAAAGCGCGGGTGCAAGGCTATGGCATGAGGAGGGCTGCAGCACTAATGGCTGACTCGAAAGTAGAGGCGAGACTTTCTGGCGCCCTCTGTGTGCAAAAATAGACCAGCTGGGCACAGCTGACCGCGTGACGCAAAAATAAACCCAGAAGGTCCCGTCCCCAAGTGCGTCCATGCAAATGCAAAGGGTGGGCTATAGCCTTGGGGAGGGTATTAACTTCGTCCGCGGTTCGGAATGAGGCGGGAACTTTTGCAAGCGCCCGTCCGTGTGCCAAAATAGGCTGTGGACACAGCCGGCGCCCTTAAGCATAAGCTTCGGTCCCATCCCCAAGTTCCGTCCATGTAAAAAATGCCCCCAAAAGCCGGGTGAGCTATAGCCTTGGGGAGGGGTAAGCCAACTTCGTCCGGGCCCGGTTCACTCGGAATGGGGCGAGACTTTTGCAAGCACCCTCCATTATTGCCAAAATGGGCTATAGGCTGTGGACACAGCCGCCCAAATAAGCCCGAAGGTCCATCCCAAGTTCGTCCATACCATGAAATGCCCAAGCGGGTGGGCTATAGCCTTGGGGAGAAGGGCGTAGCCAACCGTCCGCGGACTCGGAGCTATGGGCGAGACTTTTGCGCGCCCTCCGTGTGCCAAAAAATAGGCTGCGGACACAGCCATGGCCAAAAATAAGCCCCGAAGGTCCGTCCCAAGTTCCTCATATGCAAAAATGCCCAACTTCAGGTGGAGCTATAGCAGCAGGGGAGGGCTGGCCTAACTCGTCGCGGACTCGGAATGGGCGAGACTTTACGGAGCACCCTCATTATGTGAAAAATAGGCGCGGACTTCGTGACAGCGCAAAAATAAGCCCCAAAGGTCACGTCCCTAAGTTCGTCCGCCCATAAAAATGCCAAAAGCAGGGGTGGGCTCACCAGCGCCAGGGGAGGGCTGGTCTAACAAATCGCGGACTTGAAGTATGGCGAGACTTTGCGGGTGTCCTTCGTGTGCCAAAAATAGCCGCGAGCCTTCGCACCCAAAAATAAGCCCCGAAGGTCCCGTCCCCAAGTTCCTCCGCCGCCTTAAAATGCCCAAAAAAGCGGGTGGGCTATAGCCTTGGGGAGAGAGGCTGGCCGCTCACTTCCGCCGGACTCGGAATGGGGCGAGACTGCAGCGCCTCCGTATGCAAAAAAATAGGCCTTGTGACCAGGAGCGGAAGCAAAAATAAGCCCCCAAAGGTCCCGTCCCTAAGTTAAATGACGCGCAAATGCCCAAAAAAGAAAACGGAATTGGGCTATAGCTTGCTTGGGGGAGGGCCACAGCCTTGCTCCGCCGGACTCATGGGGGGGGTGAGACTTTGCAGCGCCTCCGTGTGCCAAAAAAATAGGCCTCGGGTAGCCACGCCCAAAAATAAGCCCGGTCCGTCCCCAAGTTCGTCGCCAGCAAAAATGCCCAAACAAGCGGGTGGGCTATAGCCTTGGGGAGGGGCTGGCCAACTTGCGTCTGCAGTCACGGAATGGGAGACTGCGAGCGCCCTCCGTGTGTGCCAAAAAAATGAGCTGTGGGCACAGCAGCGTGGCCAAAAATAAGCCCCGAAGGTCACGAATCCCAAGTTCGGCGCGCAAAATACCCCAGCAGAGGTGGGCTATAGCCTTGGGGGAGGAGGCTGCTTCGTCTGCCGGACTCAGAATGGGGACGAGACTTTGCGAGCTCCCTCCGTGTGTGCCAAAACTAGGCCGTGGGCACACTGCGGCTATCAAAATAAGCCGCCGTGGGTCCCGTCCCCAAGTTCATCCGCCGCAAAATGCCCAAGCGGGTGGGCGCTATAGGCAGGGGAGGGATGGCCGACTTCGTCCATGAACTCGGAACGAGGCGAGACATTGCGGCGCCCTCCGTGTGCCAAAAATGGCGGTGGGAACAGCCGGTGTCAAAATAAGCCCACCGAAGGAATTGCACGTCCCAAGGATAAGTTCGTCCGCCCGCAAAAATGCAAAAAAACAAGGTGGGCTGGCAACTGGGGAGGGCAGCTTAACTAGTCAGCAATACATCGGAATGGGCGGGAACTAGGCGCCCTCCGTGTGAAAAATAGGCGCGGACACAGCGCGCCAAATAAGCCCCCAAAGGTCCCGTCCCCCTAAGGTCGTCCATGTGAATGCCCAGCGGGTGGGCTATAGCCTTGGGGGGAGGGGCAGCCAACTAAATCCGCGAACTCGAGATAGGACGAGACTTTAGAAGCGCCTCCATTATGCAAAAAATGAGCCATGGGCAGAACACCAGCAAAAATAAGCACCCAAAGGTCCCGTCCCTACTTTGCAGTTAAATCCGCCCCATGAAATGCAATCTGGGTGGGCTATAGCCTTAGGGGAGGGCCTGGCCAGCAAATCCGCCGGACTCGAAATGGGTGAGACTTCAGGCGCCCTCCGTGTTGCAAAAATAGGCCTCGGGTACACCCATGCCAAAAAAATAAGCCCCGAAAGTCCCGTCCCAGACAGTCACCCATGAAATACCCAGCAGGGTGGGCTATAGCCTTGGGGAGGGGGCTGGCCAACTTCGTCCGCCGGACTCGGAATGGCCAGAGGCTTTAGGAGCGCCCTCCGTATGTGAAAAATAGACCGCAGACACAGCCGCGCCCAAAATAAACCCCAAGGTCCCGTCCCTAAGTTATCCGCCCATGAAAATGCCCAAAAGCGGGTGGGCCTGTGCTTGGGGAGGGCTGGCAACTTCGTCACGCGGACTTGAAATGGGGCGAGACTTTGCGAGTGTCCTTCATTATTGCAAAAATAGGCCGCGGGCACAGCCGCACCCAAAAATAAGCCCCGAAGGTCCCACGTCCCAAGTTCCTCCGCGCCTGAAAATGCCACCCCAGCGGGTGGGCTATAGCCTTGGGGAGGGGCTGGCGGCTCATCCGCGGACTCGGAATGGGCGAGACTGCAGGCACCCTCCGTGTCACCAAAAACAGGCTGCGGGCACAGCCACGCCCAAAATAAACCCCGAAGGTCCACGTCCCCAAGTTCGTCGCCGCCAATGCCCCAAGCGGGTGGGCTATAGCAGGAGGGTAGCCAACTTCATCCGCGGACTCGGAATGAGGCGAGACTTTTGAAGCACCTCAGTGTGTCAAAAATAGGCTGCGGACACAGCGCGCCGTCGCTTGATTCCGTCCCAAGTTCTCCGCGCCAAAAATGCCCGAAAAGCGGGTGGGCTATAGCCTTGGGGGAGGGCTGGCGACCGTCCGCCAGACTTCGGAATCGGCGAGACTGCGGCGCCTCCGTGTCCCAAAAAAATAGGCGGTGGGCTTTGGCCGTGTCCAAATAAGCCCCAAGGTCCGTCCCCCAAGTTCGTCCACTTGTAAAAGAAATGCCAAAAAAACAGGTGGGCTGCTTGGGGAGGGGCTGGCCAACTTCCATCCGCCGGACTCGGAATAGGCGAGAACTGCGACGCCCGTGTGTGAAAAAATAGGCCGTGGACACAGCCGCGCCCAAAAATAAGCCCCCAAAGGTCCCGTCCCTAAGTTCGTCACACTTGTAGCATGCCCAAAAAGCAGGAGGGCTATAGCCTTGGGGAGGGAAGCTCAAGCCCATAATCGCGAGCTTCGGAGATGGGCGAGACTTTGCGGCGCACTCCGTGTACAAAAAATAGGCCGCGGCCAGGCCGAAGCAAAAATAAGCCCCCCAAAGGTCACGTCCACTGGATTAAATGCTGTGAAAATGCCAGCAGGTGGGCTATAGCCTTAGGGAGGCTGGCCAACTTCGTCCCGCCCCGGGACGAAGTAGAGGTGAGACTTTGCGAGCGCCCTCGTGTGCCAAAAATAGGCCTCGGGTACAGCCACGCCAAAAATAATAAGCCCCGAGTCCGTCTGAGGAGATATTGGAGTCCGCCTTGAAAAATGCCCGAACAACGGGTGGGCTATAGCCTTGGGGAGGGCTTGGCCAACCTAAATCTGCAGTCACCCAGACTAAGAACTGCGAGCATCCCTCCGTGTGCCAAAAATAGGCTGTGGGCACAGCCGCGTACTCAAGCCCCGAAGGTCCAGTCCCAAGTTAGACAGCCGCCAAATGCCACGAAAAGCGGGTGGGCTATAGCACTTGGGGGAGGGGCTGGCCAACTCATCTGCCCCGGACTCGGAATGGGGCGAGACTGCGAAGCTCCCCTCCGTGTGCAAAAACTAGGCATTAGGCACAGCCGCTATAAAAATAAGCCCCGACGGTCCCGTCCCAGTTATCCTTATAATGCCAGCGGGTGGAGCTACTCACGCGCATGGGGAAAGGATATGGCCCGACTTAAATCCATGGACTGGAGCAGAGGCGAGACATTGCGGCGCCCTCCGTGTACCAAAAATGGCGGGTGGGAACAGCGTGTCAAAAATAAACCCCCAAGGTCCCGATCCCCCAAAGTTAGTATCCACTTGCAAAAAATGCCAAAAAAAAACAGGTGGGCTCTGTGCTACAGGAGGGCTGTACTTTCATCCGCCCCGGACTCGGAATGGGGAGTGAGACTCGGCGCCCTCCGTGTGTGAAAATAGGCCGCGGACACAGCCGCGCCCAAAACAAGCCCCAAAGGTCCCGTCTCTAAGGTCGTCCGCGCAAAATGCCCAACAGGTGGGCTATAGCCTTGGGGAGGGGCTGGCCAAGCACGTCCTTGAACTCGGAATGGGGCGAGACTTTGCGAAAGCGCCTCCGGTAATGCAAAAAATAGGCCCTTGGGCAGAGCCGCAAAGCAAAATAAGCACCCAAAGGTCGATCCCTAAGTTCGTCATAGCAAAAATGCCCAAAATACGGGTGGAAGGCTATAGCCTTGGGGGAGGGGCTGGCCAACCGTCCATGGGACTCGAAATGGGGTGAGGCACAAAGGCACCCTCAAAAGGTGTGCCAAAAATGACCTCAGGTACACCATGCCAAGCAAACCCCAGTCCCACGTCCCCATTTAGTTCATCCCGCCATAATACCATGGTGGCCTGCTTGGGGAGGGCTGGCCAACCGTCCGCCGGACTCGGAATAGAGGCGAGACTTCCCAGAAACCTCGTGTGCCAAAAATAGACCGAACAACCCGTACCCAAAAATAAGCCCCGAGGTCCCGTCCCCAAGTTAAATCCCTTATAAAAATGCCCAAACAACGGTGGGCTATGTATGAGGGGAGGGCTGGCTGGCAATCCAACCCGGTCTGGGAGATGAGGGAGACTGCGAACGCCCCTCCGTGTACCAAAAAAATGAGCTCACGGGCACAGCCGTGCCAAAAATCGCCGCCTTGAAGGTCCACGATCCCCCAAGTTCGGCCGCGCAAAAATGCCCAAAAAGCGGGTGGGCTATAGCCTTGGGGGAAGGGGGCTGGCCAACTCCGTCTGCGGTTCCGGAATGGGGCGAGACTTGCTGCAGAGGCTCCTCCGTGTGTGCCAAAAATGAGCCGTGGGCACAACCGCTCCAAAAATAAGCTGATGGTCCCGTCCACAAGTTATTCACTTATAAAATAGCCAGCGGTTGGAGGCTGCTTAGAGAGGAGGGCAGTCCCGCCTGTCTTGGACTCGAAATGGGGCGAGACTGCAGAAGCGCCCTCCGTGTGCCAAAACACCCACGAACTGCTTGGCGCCCAAAGTCGCACCCAAAGGACCCGTCCCCAAATTCCTCCCCCGCAAAAATGCCCAAAGCGGGTGGGCTATGGCACTTGGGGAGGGGCTGGCCCACTGTAGTCGCGGACTCGGAATGGGCGAACTTTGCGAAACTCCCTCCATGTGCCAAAAATAGGCTGTTTGTCTCCCAAAAATAAGCCCCGATGGTCCCGTCCCCAAGTTGATCAACGCAAAATGGCTAAAAAACGGGTGGGCTATAGCCTTGGGGAGGGGGCTGTGCTTACCAAATCCGCCCGGACTCGAAATGGGCGAGACCTCGGCGCCCTCGTGTGTGCAAATAGGCCACAGGCACACCTTAGCAAAAATTAGCCCCAGGGCCGTCCCCAAAGTTGCCGTCCGCCCTTAAAAATGCCCAAAAAAGCAGAACAGGCGCTATATGTCTTGGGAGGGCTGGCCCTTGTCATGGACTGGAATGGCGAAGACTTTTCGGCACCCTCCGAGTACAAAAATAGACCCGCGGGCACAGACGCGCCCAAATCGCCCCCGAAGGACCCGTCCCAAAGTTTGTCCTTTTGTAAATGTCAAATAGCGGGTAGGCTATGCAGGAGGCTGGCAACAAATCATGAGACTCGGAATGGTCACGAGACACCTGCGGCGCCCTCAAATGTACAAAAATAAGCCCGCAGGCGAAACACATGCAAAAATAAGCCCCGGCTTGGTCCACGTCCCCAAGTTAAATCATTGTAAAATACTAGCCGTTGGCTATAGCCTTGGGGAGGGATGGCGACACAAATCGCCAGACTGGAGCGAGGCGAGACATTCTGCAGCCCTCCGTGTCCCAAAAATGGCGGTGGGCACAGCCGTGTCCAAATAAGCCCCCAAAGGTCCCGTCCCAGTTAAAACCAGCAGCAAAATGCCCCAGCGGGTGGGGCTGGCCTTGGGGAGGGCTGGCCCTTCGTCCTGCCGGACTCGGAATGGGACGAGACTTTCGAGCTCCCTCCGTGTGCAAAAATAGGCCGTGGGCACAGCAGCTCCCAAAAAATAAGCCCCCGATGGTCCCGTCCACCAAGTTCGTCCGCCTTAAAAATGGCCAAAAGCGGTTTGGGCTATAGCCTTGGGAGAGGGGCAGGCCCACTCGTCCGCGGACTCGAAATGGGGCGGGGAACTTTGCGACGCCCTCAGTATGCCAAAAATATACACGAACTGTAGCATAAAAATTAGCCCCAAAGGACCCGTCCCAAGGATTCGTCCCGCTTATAAGCCCAAAAGCGGGTGGAGCTATAGCCGCAGGGAGGGCTGGCCCGCTAAATCCGCGGACTCCGAATGGGGCGAGACTGCAGAGCTCCTCCATGTGCAAAAATAGGCTATGGGCACAGCTGCTCCCAAAAATAAGCCCCGATGGTCCATTACAAGTTCGTCACTTGAAATGGCCCTTTGTGGTGTTTATAGCCTTAGGGGAGGGGCTATTGTAATCCCGCCCGGACTCGAATGGGCGAGACTGCAGCGCCCTCCGTGCTTATTAAAAAATAGGCCCGCTGAGCACAGCCGCACGCCAAAAATGCTTGAAGGATAAAGTCCCCAAGTTCGTCCGCCTTAATCTGTGGTGGGCTATAGCCTTGGGGAGGAACGGCCCACTTCGTCCATGGACTGGAATGGGCGAGACTGCAGGCACCTCCGGGGAGAGTACCAAGAAATGGAGCCCACAGGCACAGAGCTGGCAAGTAAAGCCCCGAAGGACCCGTCCCCCGGATTTGTCAGCGCAAAATGCTCGAATAACGGGTGGGCTTCCTGTAGCAGGAGAGGGCTGGCCGACCCGTCCGCCAGAACTCGGGTGGTGCGAGACTGCGGCGCCCTCCGTGTACCAAAAATGACTGGGCGACCCACATGTCTGCAAAAATAAGCTGACGGTCCGTCTAGGATTAATCCGCCCAGCAAAAGAAATGCCCCGAAAAGCGGGTGGGCTATAGCTGTAGAGAGGGGATGGCCAACTGTCCATAGACCTGGAACTGAGGCGAGACATTCATAGCGCCTCAATGTCCCAAAATAGGCAGTGGAGCACAGCATTAATCAAAATAAGCTGAGTCCATCTAGTTCGTCCGCCCAGCAAAATGCCAAAAAAAGCGGGTGCAGGCTATAGCACTTGGGGGAGGGGCTGGCTGCAAATCGCCCGGACTGGAGTCAGAGGCGAGACTTTGCGAGTGCCCTCCGTGTGTGAAAAATGACAGACACAGCCGCGCCCAAGCTCAGCCCCCAAAGGTCCCGTCCCCAAGTTCGGCCTTATGGCGTACCCCAGAACACG